>JANAVB010042618.1:12499397-13099397 GCA_029216955.1 Iris pallida | reverse complement strand
ATTGGTGGAGAGTGGATGGAACCACCATGTATTCGTGTATCTATGGACGGCCCAATAGGATGTTGTAATTAACGTCCGTATATACAACATAGCAAGTCATCTCCTTCTGGAGATCGCTGATATGACATTTCAGGCAAATTTTTCCAGTGGTTCACTCTTGCTAGCGTTGAAACCACTGATTGTAGTATAGGATGTTGTCAGACGGTGCATCGGGATCCCCAACATCTGTAGCAGAGTCTGGGGATAACGCTAAAAGAAGACCTCGGGTCAGTCGGGATTCGATCCACCTTGATGGCACCGACGTACCCTGTATTATACAGAGGTTTGTTGTGTCGATTATTCTTGAGTAGCATGTCTTGTTGCGTAAATATTATATTGGGGATGATTTCCCCTATGTTGTGACAGTGCAGTCATGCTGTTGGGTTTTCTTCAAACTGCTTGACCTAGCTGATGAAGGATTCAGCATCCTTTAGTGCTTCACGTAAAGCCTCTCGCGTATCTTCGGATAGCCGGAGGAGCTTGAACAGGGACAGTCGAGCTGGAATATTGGCGAGCTGTGCCAGTATATCAAAGTTATGGGATTTGGTCAACCCCGAAGCATTGTCTTTTCGTAGAGGCCTATCGAAACGGGCTCCCTTCTGCTTCTGTTTGTCGGCTGCTGGAGGTTGGGATGGACCTTCCCCTTAGCAGCCGTGGTGGTGACAGGAGGCGTCGCTTCGACCGGAACCTTCGTTTGCTGCATGTTTTGTTATAAACATGTCTGGACAGAAAGGACCTCCTTAGGGGAGGAGGTGACCATGTGACAAGACTTGGCCTTCTTGTCTTTGGCATTGGAGGTAGAATGTACCCCCGGTTGAGTTAGTTCTGGAGCGACATTTGGATGAACCCACATGATCTGTCCCCAGGATGTCGTGAGTGGTATCAATCCACTCACATTGTCACAAGTTGGTGGAAGATTGATTACTTCCGTTGTCGCCTTTGATATGGGGATAATGCATCTTGAGCTTCAGTAGGTGACAAGGTACCAAACTTGAGTGACACCATGTTGGCCGAGACTGTCTTCTCCTCGTAATCAAGCGAGATGACGTTCGCATTGATCATGCGTTGTATGTAGTTCTTCACGATATAGCAGTCTCGAGTTGGATGTCCCACGAACTGATGGTAGTGACATTACCTCGGGTCGTCTACCCTGTCAACCTCGTCGGAACGCTTTGGATCATGCAACTTAATTTTTTTGCTCTATTTTAGCATCTCGAAGAGTTGTAGTGTATCTTCGTCATTGAAGGAGTAAACCTCCTTCAGTCTTGGTACGAGTGGTGGTCGGCCCCTTGTGTGCTTTTTGAGGCATTTGTCATCAATGATTGCTTTCCCTTTTGTTCGCGTCCGTTGTTGTTGTTGGCGGTGTGCTTCCATGTGTGCTTTCCTTTATCTTCAAATGCAAGGAAACTCAGCCCTAGAAGTCAGGCATCTTGCACATTTTTATCGATAGTTTTGGCCCCGATGATCTGCGAACACCAATCCAGAAGCTGGGCAGAGTCGAGCCAAAGCTTCATTACAGGTGTCGTATTCATGCTGTAGGAGTCGATCAGCACATGTTCTGGTATGCCAGTAGGTAACCTTAAGCATGCCTGACGGAAGCGTTCGATGAAATTTCGAACTATTTTTTCATCTTTTGAACCACTTCTATTAGCGATGACATGGTCATGTCATTTCCACCGTCATAGAATCGGTCAAGGAAGAGATGCGTTAAGTCGTCGTAGGAAGATATAGAGTTGTCGGAAAGACTGTAGTACCAGTCGTAAGCAATTCCCTTCAATGCCCCAACGAACATGCTTGTAAGTAGGGTGTCTTCTTTCGAGAGATGTCCCATCTGAGATTGAAAGTAGGTCAAGAATCGGCAGCGAGAATCCTTTCCTCGTATGGCGTCAATGTTTGTGGTTTATATTTGGGAGGATAAACCACCTTATTCCATTCAGGTAGATAAGGTAGCAAAATCCCTACCTTCTGGTGTTCCTTCTGCTTATTTCGTGCTTCAAAGCGATCGCCCAAATCTCTGACCATCTCAACTAGCTCCTCTGTAGAGCTAAGAGTAGGTTAGGGAGGTATAGTGTGAAGTTGAGCACCTGAAGGAGCTGACGTCCGAGGTACAGTGTGATGATCTATTTCCAAAGATGCCCATTGAGGAGGTATACTCGATTCTCCATTAGCCTCAGGATCAGGACTGGTAGATACAAGTGCCCTCGCCAAAGGTTGAGAAGCCAGATTATTCTGGATCTCAAACACTACTTGGGTCCAGGATTGTATGGTGGTGGAGAGGGTCTTGTGGACGTCCTCCAAGGTGTCCATACGTCGTACGATATCCGGAGCTAAAGTGTCTGCTTCCTCTTCGTCGCCACCTGCCATGTAGACGGGCATGACATGGTTAGAAGTGGATGGATCGGTCGATACTGCACTCTCGGACCCACTTTCCTTGGGAAGAGCTTCTTCTTTTGATGCCTCGTACTAGCCATCCCCAGTTACATCAGTGTTAGTTCCTTAATGGATGCCCTTGTCTTCGAACGAGGGGTTGTCGTGGACAATAGGAGTCTGACCACACCCAGCTTGCGTCGTTATTGGAGCTTTCATCCTCAACCGAGTATCCTGAAATACCCCGGTTGATGGGATGATCGGCTTGCTTTTCTTTGGCCGACTCGAGGTCAAGGAGTTGGTCATTTTTTTTTCCTGATGAGTGGGAGTTGGAAACAACATGTCCTAAAATGATCAAGGATTTTGTCTCATCTTCTATCGGCACCCTCTTTCCTTGACGATGTCGGATAGGTGCAGCTGGTTGCAGTCACTGGAATACAGATCGCCTTGGTGGTGCGGCCGTTGTTTGCAACAGCAGCAATTGATGGTAACCATGGCACAAGTATGCCCGCGAGGGACGCATCAAATGTAGTGGTCATCTTTTCGAATCCATGTTTATGAGTGATCATATTACATAGATCGTGAGGAAAGAGTTTCACATTCAAACCACATGCCGGGATGATTGTGTGAATGTTGCGCCCCTTGATCAAGTTCATACGCAAGAGATATGCCTAGATGTTTGTGGAAGAGCAACATGTATTGTGACTTGAACCTACTTTATGCAAACAGTCTACGTGGGAGCATGGGTTCATGGCCACAAGATTTGCCCCACCCAACATGGTTCCATGCGCAGGAGATGCGCCCAAGTAGGAAGGGGACTTTGAGAGTTGACTTCTTGCTACTACCGAAGCACCCGCATCGACTCTGTACAACTTACCATCAGTTGCGCACGTGATTTTCAGTACGCATTTCTGGTTTACTATCGACATAGCACTTTTGGGCCGCATGGCCCGTGCTGCCTTGGACTTCTTCGTACTAGCCCGTGAAGGCGCGTATTACTCCGAATACAACTTATCCTCACCACGACAGCGAGTGATTCTGTCGAAGAAAGATGTGTTCCCCTGCGCACCAAAGCTCATGCGCGACAGATTAGATGTGCCCTTGTTGCATCAGCGTATCTTCTTCGACTAGAAAGAAGAAGGTTGGGAGCTGTCGTCGATGCTGCGCTTCCCTGACAGATACGCTGCACCGGTGGCGACGTCTTGTTTGCTGAGAACGTCAGCAGGAAGAGAGGTCTGCGATGGCGCATTTCATTCTTTGGTGGCGCTCGGTGCATCACCTTTGCGCACCCAGACTTGGCGGGTCTTCTTCAGCTTTGGCAACCTCTTCGAAGGACTTGTACTACCTACAGAGATGAGCTCCTTATATGCATGTTGCTTGAGGCATACCATAAGCGTCTTGTGGGAGGAGTCGAGCTTGTTGTCGTCAGATTGCGATACAACCATCTCGTTGAAGGAGAAAGCCTTTCCCAGTAGATTCGCCAGCTTATTTGCCATTAAAAATAGGAGGAACAAGTTTTTGTATTGAACTTTTGTATCTAACTACAAACATAACATAGTACAATGTAAGATTTGGATGTAATACTAGGAGTACACTTTTTTTTTATCTGGAAACTGTGTTACTGAAGCGAGTGGTAATTTATTAACTCCGTTGACGATCTGACGACGATCTCGGACTCTTTGGAAGTCTGGGTAGCTCTGGATGTTAGAGCATTTTTTGAATATTCAACAGGTGGAGGCTCTGGGCTTTTATTAACGAGTGGTGTCGAACTTTGGGGGGCTTAAATGAAAGAATGATCATTCTATTTATAGGTAGCAGAATGATCTGTTTATGTGCGTATATGTGATGCGCTCATGGAGAACTTTACACGTAGGGACGCCATGTGGCTGATTCTGTTGGGCGCATGGACAATCCGTCGAAGAATTGGAGCTAAATCTGTTTGGGCTGCACTACTGAGCTACGGAGGAGCTGACACGTGACAGTTGTTGAGATTCGGTTGTTGCTGAGATCTTGGGTGGTTAGTACCCATTCTTGAGCAGAACTACACGTGGCGTATGTCCATAGCTCAAAGATCTCGGATTTGGTGGAGATTGATTTGTCAAGATGAGCCTATGATCTAGCACATAAGAAGACTTGGTCCATGACTTTAGGAGTCAAAAGAAACAAGTCTGGGTGCATGGTTGTCGAGGCGCATGCAAAGCTTTAGGCGCATGGCTGTGGAGGCGCATGCGAAGTTTTGGGCGCATGGCTGCAGAGGCGCATGTGGAGTTTTGGGTGCCATGGCTGCGGAGGCACATGTAGGTAATCATTCGGCCACGTGGCGGAGCACAGCTGTAACTGACGAAAGAGTAATGATTGCATCTCTTCGTCTTCTACAAAAGTTGACTTTTCTGACTTCTAGACGTATGCTACTATCGTTTCAGTCACTCCAGCATTAAATGCTTCGATAGGTGACAAGCTTAGGTGGGCGCTTATCTGTGCGTCTCTAAGCGCATCAATCTATGTTCCACTGGGCGCATCGACATGAGGCACATGGTGCTGCAGGGCGCATGGCGCATCTCTTTTGGTCAGTCTTTATTAAGTCTTTCAATGCATTAATGACTTTTGACTTAGCTAAATTTGAAATGGCAGATTCATCACCATAAATACAAGTTTATTGCACTGACTTCGAGAAAGGTGCCACTTGGCACATGGATTTGATTTGCCTTAGCCTATAAATAGCAGCGTGAAGAGAAATTTTGTTTTTCGTTTCACTTCTCTTCCCAAAAGGAGACAAATTCGACCGGTCCTTCTCCTTGGCGATATGCTGCACTGTGGGTTGCAGATCTCTTTGTTCGAAGAAGCTTTGACGATGAACTCCTTCAGAAGACTGAGATACGCCGAGTTTGCTATGGACACAGCAGCTTATGTTCGAACCCCTTGTCAGCAGTTTTTTTCTACGAGATTGCGTTGGGTACCTGTTGCATCCAAAGATCGGGGTCGTCGTGCCCCGACTTCCGCTATGCTGGAAGAGCCACCGGGTTTGGATTGATTGCCAACCTGCGTTCTGATCAATAAATGCTTTATTGGCCGAAGCACTCGAGAAAGTGATTCGCTCTGACACGGAAGAGTGATGTGTCTACACTAAGACGTCAGGGTGATGCGCCTAGCTGTAGTTGAGGCTTACTTCTTTGTAGTAGAGTTTTGTTGTATTTGGACATATAATAGACTTTTTATATAGAATAAAAAATTAATCTTCATGTGCATCCTTTACTTGCTGTCTTCTGAAATGATGTGCCAACATTCTGTGTTTGAATTCTTTGGCGTATAATCTATTGGGGAATATGGCATTTTGGGGCGCATATGGGGTAATGACCTTTAGATGCGCCTAAAATGCCATGCTTCTACAACAATGTTGGATTATAACTCGGAATAGATGTCCTTATTGAATATTAGACACAATTTTAGTATGATATAAGAATACAAGTCGGATTGAGCAGGTGATGTTGCGTCTATGCAAATGAGAACTGAATATTTGGATGATCGATTGATAAAGTTTTATATGATGGCTTCGGGATTGACCCATATAGGAATTGTTAGATAAATTTTGTCGATTATGGGTAAGTCTAGAATGACTTCGTTGGATATAAACAGTTAAGCCAACCGTTCGCGCAAATGGGTGAAACAAAGTATGGTGCACCAAAATAGTGCAAAATTAGTCTGTTTTGTACTGTGCGCCAATCATTGCAACTACTTGCCAATTATCATAAAACTCTATAAATAGAGTTCAAAATCATTCTTCAAGTCATCATTAATGATCGTAGTCTTCTTACAAGGCTTCTGCAGCACGTTCCAGAGTATTTCTTCTCCGACATTGCATCATCCAAGGGATAAAGCAATCGTCTTCTGATCAGATTCCTAAAGTTGTACTTTCCAGAATCAAATTGTACTCTTGTACTTTCTTTTCTTAGTTTGTATTTAAGTTTTCTTGGGAAACTTTTGTTTTTGAAAACAGCAGCCATCCGTCATATTATGGAATAAGGAAGTTAATTACAACCAGATGCACACTGGCGCGATAGTAACTTCACGTGACATAAACAAGAAGGTATATGGTTCTCGAGTTTTATCTAGAATACATCCTATGTATCTAGTTTGGCCTCATCCCTTTCTTAGAGATATTTTTGTAGGAACGAAATCGTAAAGCGCAATACTCTAGAGGGGGGGTGAATAGAGTTGGCAGCGGAATAATGCTAATTTAAAAATGTTAGCAGCAAGATCACAGAATAATAATCACAACTAAATAATGTAAAGGCAAAGATAAGAAAGTAAACGCAAAGACAGCGATGTATACTGGTTTTCCTCTGTTGAGAACTAGTCCAGTCGGTAGAACTCTTGCTACCAGTTGAATCCACTATTGGCAAAACCGCAAGTTTTCTTACGAAGTCCTTGCAACTTCTACAACACGAGCTTTGATATGAAGAACTCGTCCAACTTCAATTGTGAAGAGGTATTCTTCTATGAAGCCTTCTGATTACAATCACTCTGAAACTTCTAGACCGCACCGCACTGGCTAATCGACAAGAGGATTGTAACTAGCTTGGGATCTGAAATTTGAAGCTCGAGAAAAACTCTTTGGAAGACTGAAAGCTTTTTAGAAGAGAGAAGATTGAAAGTGAATGAGTGAGTTAAAATGATCGAAATCCTTCTCTATTTATAGGAATTCCAAAGACAGAATTCTGGCCGAATTCGTGCAGAATTCGGGCAGAACTCGATGAGCAAATCTCGGTCAAATCCGCAACTGCAGGAGGACCAAGTTCCAAGGAATTCAAAAACAAAACGGCCACTAACCGAACTCTGGCCGAACTCTGGCCGAACTCTGGCCGAGTTCTGTCAGGGTTAGGTTATGGTTTTAAAATAAGTTTTTGGGGAATTTTGAAAACCTTTTTGAAAACCTTTTTGAAGCTTTTGTAAATACGAATGTTTTTCAAAACTAAGGACATTTTAAAAATATTTTGAAATCTTTTTGGAATAGCCTATTTGCCAGTACGACTCGGTGTACAAAGTATTCCTATACTCAAATAAAATGAAAAATACATTGCTCAAGGAAATACAGACTCGAACAGGCAAACAGCGTTTCGGTCTTGAACTGTATAGATAGCGGTTCTTAATCATGTCCAAGAGTCCGAGGTATCCAGAATGGTTCCATATATCGAGACAGAGTTTGATCAATTATTAAAATCAGTTTGACCATATGACCAATGGGCCAACAATCTCCCCCATTTTGATAATTGACAAACTATGAATGATATAACATCTAATTTAGAATCAAATCAAAAAAATAGTAAAGTAAAATTGTTCATATCCTGCATGCATTATCCCAAAAGATGTTAGATCCTTATTTCTCCCCCGTTGTCACTTAGCAAAATAATTGTAAAAGAGAAAAACTCCCCCGCAATCAATGCATAAGAAACAAACAGTGAAGAAACACAAAAAAAATAATGACAGATTCTCTGGCAGTTTATAATATAAAACAGAGAATTATGTCACAGGCAGTTTAAAAAAAAATTAGAAGCAGATAAAGATGCTATAAATAAATAAACTGATGTGAAAGATAAACTACGAATCATATAAAGATAAAATGATGTACAAGAAGACATCAATAAAATATCCAGTACAAGTCTGATAATAAAAACCTAAAAAGACAGAAACTTGGAATGTCGGAGCATTTCCAAGTATACAGTAGATAATGTCGAAGTCTCAAAAATCAACTAATATATCATATCTCCTCCTCCTCCTCATCATCATCATCAGCATAACCGGCATGTCCAGAGGGACCAGCTGCAGAGGTACCATCTCCAGAAGGGTGAGGAGGAGCGCCAGTGTAAAACTCACCGATATAGTCTCGAGGAGCACGGCCAGAACGGTACCAATCATATGCGTTACCAGGATGAAAGTAGGCATGAACAGCCTCATCCTCACAGCGGTAACCAGAGAAGGCTGGATCTCTAGGAATCGAACCGACAGAAAGTCCAGTCTGAGCAAATCGGAGATCAGCAAGAGAATTTGCTATCGCCTGATAACGAGTGACATCACGGAACTCACGTTCGCGAGCCATATCCGTCATCGAGACGTGCAAATCAGAAAGATGTTGGTGTATGCCTTCAAAGGTCATATCATACTGCTGAGTAGGTGGAGGAGGTAGAGCAGTAGGAGGAACAGTTAGAGGAGCAGCAGCAATCATACTACGACGAGATAACTTCAGAAACTTGGGCTCAGGGTCTTGAGTACAAGTTGACAAATCAATATCAAAATGCTGGAAGATGCGTGGGAAAATCATCGCATAAGAGAGATTTCTATATCTTGCACGACAACGTCCCATCATCTGGATAATGGTCTTAGGGGCAGAAAATGGAATCCCCTTAAGAATGTGATACATAGTAGATAATTCAAGAGATGTCACATCATCCTTTGAAGTAGACTTCGGAAGGAGAGTGGAGTAGATAATGCGGTGCAATTCATAATTAAACAAGTTCAAGTTGTTTGCCTTGAACTTTCCAGAGCGAACTCGATCAGGAGCATAGAGTTCAGCTTTGAAACTGGCAAGTGTCGTACCGTCGGGAAAATCAAATTCAGTGATATCAACAAGCGGTGCACCTTCGTTAGATAGACCAAGGATTTCTGCTAAGAGTACATCATTGAACTCGATGTCTAGCCCGCCAACACGAGTATTTACGTCAAACGTGTATAATATGATATTGCAGTAGAACAGTCTAATGGCATTAGTTGCTACCGGGAAACAAAGTTTAACAACGTGTTGTAACCCTAATGCCTCAAAATAAGGGTGGTGTTCTGGAAACACAGTCTATTTGATAGGAGCGCCTGTGCATATGGATCTCATGAAAAGTCTCCATACCACAGAAGGGCTTGATCTAGGGTTTGAAAATAAAACCCATCGAACGCGCCATCGCTCGATTGAACTGGTGAAAAGAGGGAATCCGTGGGTGGATTCGAAGATGATCCTTCATCACTAGGATTGGTCGTCTTCTTCCTCTTGAAGGGGTTAAATCCCTTAGGTGCCATTGTGCAATAAAGTAAAATGCACAAAATTAAAAGGAAGAGAGATACGAAGTTATACCTCCCGAGATTCAAGTATGTTGTAGAGAACAACGAACTCCGTACGAATCCAAAATTTGGATGGATTTCACCACGTAGATAGGAAGAAACGGAGTGGTGAAGAACTAGGGTTAGGGGGCTCTCGTGCGGCTGCTGTTGCTGTAATGGTGGTGTTCAGAAGTAATGAAGAAGAAAGGCTCTCGGGTTCTGGTTATATAGCCAGATACCTTCAACCGAACTCGGGCCGAATTCGCCTGGGGTTAGTTTGGAACACTTTCTTTTTTATTTGCTCATTTCAAAGATTTAATTCAAAGATTAGTAATTTCAACATTCAATTAATATAATTAATATTATTTTATAGATTAAATATCGTTACACAGCGACTATCTCAGATAAGCTGTAGGAGTAATGTCCCAGCTGGCGGAGGTTCACCGGAGAACTCTTAAATACCCCTTCGCTTCAACCGTAGTTGTGGTGACAGACAGACTCTTTATTGGCTTGTCTCTAACACAGTTTTTGCATATTGAAATAAAATCATAAAATAAAATTAATTAACATTATTGACGTCCAAAATTCCTAATTCTCGACTTAAATAATTGAAACGATCTTCTGCTAGAGATTTTGTAAAAATATCAGCTAATTGATTCTCAGTATCTATGTACACAAGGTCAATATCTCCATTTTGATGATGATCTCTAAGAAAATGATGTCGGATCTCGATATGCTTAGTACGAGAATGACATACTGGATTCTTAGTCAAATTAATAGTGCTCGTGTTATCACAAAAAATGGGAATGTGTGTGTAAAATAAATCATAGTCTTCTAAGGTTTGTTTCATCCACAAAATCTGAGCACAACAATGTTCTGCGGCGATGTACTCAGCATCTGTTGTTGATAGGGCTACATAATTTTGCTTTTTACTAAACCATGAGACTAAAGCCTTGCCTAAGAAATGACATATGCCACTGGTACTTTTTCTATCAACTTTGCATCCAGCAAAATCTGCATCCGAGTAACCAATAAGGTCAAAGGACTTAGTTTTGGGATACCATAAGCCAACAGAAGAAGTGCCCTTAAGGTATCGAAAGATATTCTTAACTGCGCACAAATGTGATTCCTTTGGATTAGCTTGAAAACGTGCACACAGGCAAACACTAAACATAATATCTGGACGACTAGCAGTTAAATAAAGTAAACTACCGATCATACCTCGATACTTACGTGTGTCGACCAGCTTGCCTTGTTCATCAATATCAAGTTTTGTTGAAGTTGCCATCGGAGTGCCAATAGGTTTGACATTATCCAGATCAAACTTCTTTAGCAAATCTTTTGTGTACTTGGTTTGATTTATGAATGTCCCATTGTCAGTTTGTTTGATTTACAGTCCGAGAAAGAATTTCAGCTCTCCCATCATGCTCATCTCAAACTCATTCTGTATACACTTAGAGAATTCTTGACACAGAGATTCATCAGTAGATCCAAATATAATATCATCAACATAGACTTGTATTAAGAGAAGCTTGCCATTAAAAGACTTAATAAAAAGTGTAGTGTCAACCTTGCCTTTTGAAAAACCGTTGTCAAGTAGAGAAGAGCTTAGACGATCATACCAAGCACGAGGGGCTTGTTTTAAACCGTATAAAGCTTTCTTCAACTTGAAAACATGATTAGGGTTTTTAAAATCTGTGAAACCTGGAGGTTGTGCTACAAAAACTTTTTCTTTTATAAAACCATTTAAAAATGCACTCTTGACATCCATTTGAAATTATGAAAACATGCAAATGCACATAACATGCGAATGGATTCTAATCTTGCAACTGGGGCATAAGTCTCATCGTAGTCGATACCATCCTTGAGCTACGAGTCGAGCCTTATTACGAGTCACTAAACCATTCTCGTTCAGTTTATTTCGGAATACCCAACGGGTGCTAATGACCGGATGATCAATAGGCTTGGGAACAAGTTCCCAAACTTGATTTCGTTCAAATTGGTTTAATTCCTCTTGTATAGCATCTATCCAAAAACTATCACTATATGCTTCATCAATAGTTTTGGGTTCTAGCTGTGAAATGAATGCAACACTAGAAACGATGTCTCTACTGGACGTACGAGTACTTACACCTTTGGTAATATCACCAATTACCAAATCTTTTGGATGATCAGCCGTAAATTTTAATCTTTTTGGCAGACTCTGAAGGTAGCTGGTTCCTGGAACTTCTCTAGGAGGATCAGCTAGTGCCGAGCTTGGTTGAGAATCAGCTGTTGTTGAGCTTGGTACAGTTAGATCTTCGTCATTGTCATCGATAGTCATTTGATTCAGTTCATCAAAAGTGACGTTGATTGACTCTTCGATGATCATGGTTCATTTGTTAAAGACTCTGTATCCTTTGCTCTTGGCCGCATAACCTAAAAATATACCTTCATCGGCCTTTTCGTCAAACTTTCCCAAATAGTCTTTTGTATTCAGAATAAAGCATTTACAACCAAATATTCTAAAATATGAAACTGGTGGAATTCTATCAAACGATAACTCAAATGTAGTCTTCTTCGATTTGGGTCGAATTAGAACTCTATTGAGAACAAAATAAGCTGTATTGACAGCTTCAGCCCAGAAATATTTGGGTAGACTAAACTGGTTTAACATTACTCTGGCCATTTCGGTTAGAGTTCTGTTCTTACGTTCCACAACTCCATTTTGTTGTGGAGTCCTAGGGCAGGAGAACTCGTGTACAAAATCGTGTGTGTCACAAAATTGCTCAAACTCTGCATTTTCGAATTTGCCACCATGATCGCTTCTAATACGAGTGATCATGTAACCTTTTTCATTCTATACTTTCTTGCAAAAGGCGACAAATTCGGATAATGCATTATTCTTGCATGTCAAGAAGTATACCCACGTGTATCTAGAGTAATCATCTTCAATTACAAAAGCATAAAGCTTACCTCCGAGGCTAGCAACTCTGCTAGGACCAAATAAGTCCATATGTAGCAATTGTAGAGGTCTAGTAGTACATACTGTGTTTACTGACTTGAATGTGGATCTGGTAGCTTTGTTCTTTTCACATTGGCTGCATACCAAATCCTTCTTGAATGTTATATCCGGTAAACCGCGTACTAGCTTCTTCGTGGATAATCTTGAGATTGTGTCCATATTTGCGTGATCGAGTCTCATATGCCACAGATGAATCTCATCATTTTTAGCCATTAAGCATCTACCTGAAATATTAGTTTCTTCCAACAAATAGAAAACATATATGTTGTCTTCCCTGATACCTTCAAAGATAGTACTACCAGTTAAGCTATCAACTATAGTACATTTGTCTTTGCCAAAGTTGATGCCATAACCATGATCAGCTAGATGACTTATGCTGAGTAGATTATGTTTCAACTCGGTAACCAGACAGACATCTTTAATCACAGGGTAGGGAGACTTACCAACATCACCGATACCAATGATATACCCTTTCAAGTTATTACCGAAGGAAACATAACCTTCCTTCTTCTTCTTCGACAGTGTTGCAAATAATATAGCATCATCGGTCATATGTCATGAACAACTGCTGTCGAGGATCCATTTGCTTTTAGCATGTGAAAGGTGTTCCACCTAAAAAACAGTTTACAGATGAAACTTTTGGTACCCATTTCTTGTAGGGTCCTGAAATGGTAGCTTTTGGTATCCATGCATAAATATTTAAATCAACAAGCTTTCTGATTCTACATACAGAAGAAATATGACCAATGTGGCCACAATAATGGCAATTTGCGTGTTTAGTGTTGAAAGCTGAGTGGTGTGCAAGGTTGGTAGGTTTAGGTTTTCTATTATAGAAGAAAGCATACCTATAATCCTGTTTGGGCTTAACCTTTTGGGGTAAAGGTTTGATAGGGTTAGGTCTGACAGTGTTTGGTTTGGGAATGTTCTAATTATTCGGTAAGTGACACATGTTAGGGTAGGAAGCAGCAGTCTCAGGCTGTTTTCCTAACCTAATTTCCAATCTTTTGGAAGTGTCATACAACTTAGTATAGTCAGAAGTGAGTGCTTCCATTCTGAGTTGTGCACATTGAAGACTTTTCTTCTCTTTAGAAAGTTCTTCTTTCAGTTGGTCAATAACCTTGTCTTTCTCTTCAGATGACTTGGTAGTCTCGTGTAATAAGAGCTTAATAGAGGAAAGCTCACCAGACTCACTAACATTATTTCTAACCTCAGCTAGTAGGTCGGTAAGTCTTCCTATTTCACCTTTGTACTCTTTGAGTACCTTATTAGAGGTCTGATATTTGCTACGCAGTTTCCTGTAATCACTTATCAGTTCACTGAAGGCATCTCCTAATTGCTCAAAGGTGAAGTCATCATATGTATCAACTACAGGTTCAGAGAGTTCCTGATCGGATGCCATAAAGCATACACTTGCAGCGTCTTCTGATTGTTCATCTTCTGAGTCGCTGGCTTCACTCTTATGCCATATGCTGGTGTTGGCATATCTCCGAGATGTTGATCTCTTCAGGTTCCCTTTCTCATACCTGTTGCTTTTCTTATTTGATGATGAGTTTATAGGACAATCCTTCTTCATGTGTCCCTTCCTCTTGCATTCGTAGCAGACGGCATCATCTTGATACCAGTTGTTGCTGCTATTGTTTTCTTTGGCTTTTTTTTTCTCATATCTCATGAATCTTTTGAATTTCCTTGCTAGAAGTGTTTGATCTTCAGCATCAGATTCACTGCTGTCTGAATCACCTTCAGCAGCTTTTATATGCTGAGCCTTGAAAGCGATTGTCTTTTCCTTTGGTGCAGGCTCTTCAAAATCTTGTAGCTCCAGTTCATGAGTGAGTAGCTTACCCATGAGTACTTCGAGGGACATAGTTGTGAGGTCGTTCCCTTCAATGATCGCAGTAGCCTTTGGAATCCAGTTCTTGGTAAGTGCTCGCAGGAGTTTACGAATCTTTTCATGGTTACTGTAATCTTTGCCTAGGAAGGACAAAGGATTTACAATATCCAAGAATCTTTCGAACATCTGAGTAACTGTTTCGTTGGACTTCATCTTGAATACCTCATACTCTTGAGTAAGTCTGCTGACCTTTCATTCTTTGACTTGAGTCGTGCCTTCATGTGTGACTTCAAGAAGCTTCCACACTTCATTAGCAGTTGTGCAGATAGACACCCTGTTAAATTCAGTTCTGTCTAAAGCACAAAATAAAGCGTTAATAGCACGTGCGTCAAGACTGGCCTTTTTCTTTTCTTCCTCTGTATATCTGTTATGGGGTTTTTCAACTAAAACTCCATCAACATTTATACGAGGTGGCTTTTGATAGCCATCAATAACAATAGACCATAAATCAAAGTCAAGTGATTTCAAGAAGAAACTCACCCGTATTTTCTAATAGGTTTAATTCGTACCATCAAACAGTGGAGGTCTATTTGTGGCCTGGCCTTCACTTGTGAATTTCACAGTTGCCATGTATTGTGCTGTGATCTATATAACAATTAATTAAATGAATAAATAATTGCAATGTTACCTTGCTTTACCTGTAACACCCGCTCTGATACCAATTGTAGGAACGAAATCTTAAAGCACAATACTCTGGAGGGGGGTGAATAGAGTTGGCAGCGGAATAATGATAATTTAAAAATGTTAGCAGCACGATCACAGAATAATAATCACAACTAAATAATATAAAGGCAGAGATAAGAAAGCAAACACAAAGATAGCGATGTATACTGGTTTTTTTCTGTTGAGGACTAGTCCAGTCGGTAGAACTCTTGCTACCAGTTGAATCCACTATTGGCAAAACCGCAAGTTTTCTTACGAAGTCCTTGCAACTTCTACAACGTGAGCTTTAATATGAAGAACTCGTCCAACTTCAATTGTGAAGAGGTATTCTTCTATCAAGCCTTCTGATTACAATCACTCTGAAACTTCTAGACCGCACCGCACTGACAAATCGACTAGAGGATTGTAACTGGCTTGGGATTTGAAATTTGAAGCTCGAAAAAAACTCTTTGGAAGACTGAAAGCTTTTTAGAAGAGAGAAGATTGAAAGTGAATGAGTGAGTTAAAATGATCGAAATCCTTCTCTATTTATAGGAATTCCAAAGACAGAATTCTGGCAGAATTCGGGCAGAACTCGACGAGCAAATCTCGGTCAAATCCGCAACTGCAGGAGGACCAAGTTCCAAGGAATTCAAAAATAAATCGGCCACTAACCGAACTCTGGCCGAACTCTGGCCGAGTTCTGTCAGGGTTAGGTTATGGTTTTAAAAAAAGTTTTTGGGGAATTTTGAAAACCTTTTTGAAAATCTTTTTGAAGCTTTTGTAAATACGAATGTTTTTCAAAACTATGGACATTTTAAAAACATTTTGAAATCTTTTTGGAATAGCCTATTTGCCAGTACGACTCGGTGTACAAAGTATTCCTAGACTCAAATAAAATAAAAAATACATTGCTCAAGGAAATACAGACTCGAACAGGCAAACAACGCTTCGGTCTTGAACTGTGTAGATAGCTGTTCTTGATCATGTCCAAGAGTCCGAGGTATCCTGACTGGTTTCATATATCGAGACAGAGTTTGATCAATTATTAAAATCAGTTTGACCATATGACCAATGGGCCAATAATTTTGACAATCTTTTCTGTCTTGCTTGACCCTTAACTTTTTTGAATATTGATATGGATTGCTCAACCCAGTCTTAGGCCCTTGTTACCTTCTATTAATAGACAACTAAAATAGACAAACTCGTAGTTATATTATATAGTATAACTAAGCTATGTTGTTGGTGTGACTAGGATGTTTGGGTAGTCTAGAGCGGATAAATTTCCTTATAGGTTAATTGGGTTAAGTTTCTAGGATAGGTATTAGAGACTAGCCATATGGGATAGAGTATTAAGAGTGACTGGAAGAAATAAATTGAAGGAATTTATTGTGGATAATACTGATTATGATCAAATGACGGGATAATGACGGTTAAGATGCAAATTAAAAATCAGAATAATACCTTCACAATCATGATGATTTAGCATATGAAAGATTTGGCAACGAGGCTGACTAGACCCTAAGGATAGGTATTGAACGTATAATTTCAAGGAGAAGCGATAGAGAAGGATTGAAGACAATTAATACAAAGAGTTTATGGATTGATAGAATAAGGATACTTGGGATAGAATAAGGAAACCAACTATCAATTGAGGTTGAAAATATGGTTGATAACCAAACATTGTTGACATATATACATATATCAAGGATGACCTATATTTTAGGGAATACATAAAGGTTCCATATTGGCATGAAGGATTCTAAAGGATAAATGACATAGTATATGATAAAAAGACCTTGTTGAACCTAAACCAAAATAATTGTAAAGAGAAACAGAGAAGAGATGATCATAAGGGTAGCAGTTTGAATAGTGTAGCCTTAGCAGCTACGTACTATAGCTTGACCTATTGGTTGATTTTGAATTTTGATAAAAAAAAATCTTGTAAGGTGGGTAGGATATAAAACCCCTAAATTTTAGGGTTTCTTTTTTTAAATGATTTATTTTTAGTAAATAATTTTATTATAATTAGTTTTGATCATTAAATGCACTTCTCCATCTCTTTGATTTTGAGAGCGTCATGGATGTCATTCCTTGAAACATCCTTCGTGAGTTTTATAGTAGGCAAGATTATCGTAATTTTGATATATCATGTCCCACTTAAACTTGTTCTCCTGTATTCTATTTACATCGCATAACTTTATGGTCAATTTAGGCCGTTTGACCATCTACACTAAAACTTGACCTAACTTCCAATTTAATTTGGGAGCTCGACATCGATTCAACCTAATCGACCTTATATATGGGCTTGATCCATTTTGAGTCTACTACACGCATACCACTTGTGTGCCATCCAATTGAGCTCACGTATGTTATTATTTTATCAATGATCATAATTGATCTAAATTTATAGTCATGATCGCACCAAGCCCAAACCTAACCTAAATTTAACCCAAACCATCCCACCAATAAAATGAAGCCCCTGTAGAAGGGTAGTGCACCCAGAGACGCCCATGAGATATATATATATATATATCTTATATCTATTTGTTTACTTTATTTTAATAGCCTAATAATTACTTTCTAAATCTTTAAGATATATAATTATTCATTATAATATTCTTTTAATTATTTTAAACCAGTAAGTGTGTATGGAATTCACATTGCGTAGGGCCTCAGCCAATATACAGGGTACATATATTCTTTAGGCCCATATGTATGAGGAATTTATTAGTTGGGTCTTAAACCCTTTCATAATAAAATTGTTAGTACTTGCCCAGCCATATCATCTAGCCATACTAAAATTATTATTTTAAAATATAAAAGCTAAAATACTATTAATTAATAATATTTTTATTAGTAATTATAGAGCCTAGAGATTCTTTCCACAAATATTTTATGGGGCATATATACATATGTATATACAATCCCCATCATAAATACCATTTTTACCACCACGACATAGTACCACTGTTGATCCCAACCCCTTTGGCCCAATTTACGAAGCCATAACCCCACAACCAGGCTAGCTCCCAAACTCCTATTTTTACCATATAATTTTAACCCAAGTTAAGCCCAGAACCTAAACTGCTACTTAGGCCAACGCAAACCCTAACCCATAAGTTCCCATTCTATAAGCCAACTGCTCTTATTACTACAGTACAACATGGTACTGTTCCTGTAGCGAGCGAGAGACCAACGTCGTACTGGTCGCCTGTTACACGTAGGCATGCGAGGAATCCACCAGCTGCCATGACCACCTCTTATCGCCCTCTATAAAGCAAATGCATGTTTCTATCCTCTCACACCCCTAAGGATCCTTAGCTGTAAACTACCTATTCTCCTTCATCTTTTTCAACTTCAGTATCTTCCTCTTCTCCTCCTTTCCAGTGGCAGCAGTCACCGCGAACCCCCCACCCCCCGTATTCTACGCCGTGCACCTCGTCGCTACCATCGCTATTTCCCCTGCGTACCACCTCATGGTAGTGTGCGGCCAGGCAACCACAAGCGACAGTAGTAGGCGCACAGGTGCTGCCACTGATGTGCGTATGAACATGCACGTGTAAGCGTTACAGCAGTGCGGTGACGGGCGCGTACCGCCCCGCTTCTCTTCGATCTGGCAAATCCTCGACGGCCACCTCTAGGCTGCAGCTCTTCTCTCCGATGCGATACACAGGCTAATCGTGCATTTCGTACGTAAAACCATCGTGACGTGCACTAATTTGAGTCTAGAATCTTGTTTTGCCGCAGCAACTTTGGACGCATTTTTGGGACAATCCAACCCGTCATGACGTGTGCGAATTTGAGTCCAGAATCGTTAATCTAATTTTTTTGTCTCAATCTCGGTATGTACCCCTTCACTCTCCTAAAATTTTAACCGTTAGTTCGATCATTTGATAGATCAAAACCGACCACCATATCAATTGTTTAAATGTGTTTATTTTGGACAGTTTCATGGAGCCAACTTCGTAGATTCATTTCTCCATCATTAAATCTCCAGAAGACGAATCACTAGCTCTGTTGCATATGTAGTATAACCACCTTTGTGCCATTAAAATTTTAGCTTTATAGGATGTCGTTTGGTTGGTTGAAATCGACGCCAAAGTTAGCCTCTACAAACCATAATTTCTAACTTATAAAATTTTAATTTTGAACCCGGGACTCCAAATTTTGGTTTTGACACCACCAGTAGACTCGTGGCATCGTTCTGGCTAAAATTCACATATAATTGGCTGAATTTGGAAGACATGGACCCCAGCACGTATTTCTGTGCAAACTAGGCCCGATGTCCGGGTCAATGGGCTATTTTGACATCGACTCATCGAAATCCAATTTTGGATATATTGTTGGGTTCATATTATGTTTCTAGACTTGTTCACATATATATTGCTAGATTTAGAGGACTTTGGTGTCGGCACGTATTTTCGTACAAACCGGATCCTAATGTCCAGGTCAACGGGTCAATTTGAGATCAGCTCATCGGAATCCAATTTTAGATATACCGTTGGATTCATATCGTCATTCTAAACTCGTGGACATATAATTTTTTAGGTTTAGTAGACTTTTATTCTGACATATTTTTTGGTGCAAAGTGAGTCTAACAGTACATCGTTTTGACCCAAAATTACCGTTTTGCCCCTGTGTCCAAATTAAAGTTATGGGTAGGCTATCCTAGCTAATTTGACCATTCTGGACATGTTGTTGATGTTTATTTCATAATCCGACAACGTTTGTAGATTTTCTTTTATGTATTATTATTATTTACAATTAATTCCTATTTATGTTCATATCTCGGAATCCGTGCGTCAAAACTGAGATCAGTCGATTCCAGTGATCTCACATCACTGAAATTGACTAGTTGACCATATGGATTACCATGATAAGATTGTTAACCTTACGGTTGATCATCTTATCTCGATTTGCATGACATAGATTATGTTACACGAATAACGAGGTGCATACATAATATTTCAAACATACCACTTACAATACATATTATTAGCAATAATAATTATAGAGAATAGTGTAGTCTAGTTCTAGATGATATAATTAATATGTGACTTATATAACCTAAGGTAATACGCGACTAGAACGACCCAAGCTCCCTAGGTGGGAGTTATTTGTCATACGTATACTTTAGTGTGTGATATATATTCGTTTATAATTTGGGTTGATAGATATTGCATGGAGTATGGTTCAATGGATAGTGGGTTAGACTTTGGTACTGCAGTCTCAACACAGATTGGACAACTTCGGACAAGTATACCTTACTTATGTAATTTACAATTTTTATATGCTTATATTTTCTATCAGTCGTTTACTTGGACATGCTGCTATGATTCATCTAGTCTTATCTATATACTTATATTAATACACCTGCTGACACATGGATACGATACACAGATTTGGATTGCATGGCATATATGAGACTTGGTTATGATTCATTGGATATACTCGATGATGGATTTTTTGTATACATGTTGACTAGACTTCTGGACTTATCACTTTCTAAAGTCAGACTGGCTGTGTCATGGATGCGATACAGACAGTATCCTTGGGTGGGAAGGATGATCACTTGGTGGAGGGGCTACTTGTGGCTTAGTTAGTGATGTTGCTGCAGCTGGTGATGAACCACTACATATGTACCCCCTTAGAGAGAGCTCCATTCCCCGAACGTTGTCCTCAAGTGCATCTCACACAAACTAGTTAATCTGCATAGTAGTAATGTTACTGATCACCTAACTATTTTTCTATTACTCGTTCCTGGATCATATGTTTATACCCATCACATGTTATTTACTGTACTTTATTTCGGCATGTATATTTTGTATCTTGCTACGTCCCACTGAGGCCTGGTTTCCTTCCAGTATATGATGAGATCTGACATAGGATATTGAGGGTTTACTTCTTCGAATTACTCTTTTAGGTATCGTCAGTTGATGCCTTCTTATCATCTTTTTGTAGCATTTTATATCTAGATTTCTTAGTAGTTTTAGTAGAATTTATAGATGTATACCATGGACATACTTGGACACTTAACAGCTTATACGTATTTGAGTTGGACTGGAGTCCGATTGAATGTGCAGCTGGCTATTGCCACGTGACCTGGTCCCGCATATTTTGGGATTGGGGTGAGACACTACAAGAAAAAAGATATTTGTTGACGGTTTTTTTATTGACGGTCAGTAATCTCCGTCAACTATTCAGTTTTACTTTGACGGTTTAGGCCTTGTGTCAATTAAATCCCTATTTTGTGTTAACTATACAATATTATACCACTTTGACGGGTTTCAGAAAATCGTCACATAATCTACAACTTTTAGTTGACGGCTAGTTTAAAGCCGTCAACTAAAGTTGGGGAAAAATTCCTATGACTATTTCAGATGCCATTATTGTAATTTTTTAAAAATATTTGGCTTAGTGACTGTTTTTATGTTTAATCCCCCACTGCTGAAAGTTCGATCCTCTCTTTATAAAATAGTTGCCCCCTCTCGAAATCCCCTCTTCTTCCCTGTTCCCCTCAGAAAAATCCTTTTTTCTCTCAGAAGCCCCTCTCCTTCCACTCCCAAAAACTCTCTTTCGGCGTCCATGGTCTCCTCGGCGGCCTACGTCCCCTCTCGAAAATCCCTATTCTCCCCCGTTTATTTTTCTTCTTCTTTAGATCTGCTCTCTCTCTGAAGAAGAAACCCTAAATTTCTCTCCCTTCGATGGGGATATCCAAATCTCTGGCGACCATCTCATGGATCACTATGGCGATCATGCTATCCCTCGTTCCGGCGGCATACTGCTTCTACCTCTCCGGCGTCGCCCCTGCCGATTTCCAGAAGGTAATCCTAGGACTACGGCTAGGGTTTCATTTCCTCCTCCGGATCTTCTTTGCGCATTAATTTGATGGCACCTGTTGGATCTCGAGGGAACCATATACAAGGTTTTTAGGGTTTCTGATCAGAATTGGAGCAGATCTCATTTTCGATGCTTGCATCAATGGAGAAATGTATATGATACGTGAACACTATTTGTTGCATGCTTTTGAACTTTTGCATTGTTGATATAAAATCACGTACATAGACATGACGACAAAGGCCCGTAGCATCCATCTTCTTAGCCTACCGGTCAACTAGGAAGCGACGGCATTCGGATGATCGATGGTGCAACGTCGTATCATTTTTCGACATGTATTAGATGTGTCACGAACAATCTAAAATAATTAGGCTACACCAAGATCATGGTATTACACTTTGATGCCAGCTGACTGTTTTTCACACTCTACTAGAGATCAATTTGTCGATCGTCAAGTGTTTATTGGAAACACAACTGATATTGATTCAAGACACTTTGGCAATTTTTCATGGTTGAAGACCTCTTTCAGGCAAGTTTAGTCAGTTATAGACAGTTGAGTACTTGAGCATTTGCTTTTATTTTTCCTTGCTAGTTCCTTAGTGTTTTCATTATTCAGCCATTCTAGGAGAAAGTATGCTATACTAGCACATGTGCTTTCTTTTGCTCTTCAACTTTGTTTTCCCCCTCATATTTTAGGAAGTACATTTAGGGTTCTGGATCTCTTAATGCCATATCTCACTCTTTAATTGGGCTATTGTTCGAGCGGAGGTTACCAAGACGACTGAAAAATCTGATAGCGATGTTACCCCATCAAGAAGTAGATGCCTTTTTATGTAGTTTTTTTTCCTTCTTCTGAATATATCTTATATTCTTTTGCTTTAATGCTTGGTGAAGGCATGTTCTTTTCCGTCATTTTTCCGACAACTACAATTAATATTTCAATGTCCTTTTGACTCTAACTTAGAAGTTACATTTGTGCCATAGGTGTGTAACTTGAATAATTAATTATTGGTTTCAAATATTTTCAGATAAAAGAAGAAGAAGAAGCTTCTCTATTTGACATGCTATGGTTACTATTAGCTAGTGTAATCTTTGTACCTTTATTCCAGAAGATACCAGAAGGTAAGATTATGTTCAGTATTATCCATAATCTCTCTTTGTGCAAAATTATGTTGATTGCATTTGTTTTTGGTGTTGCATAGACCTCTTGCTTTCTATTTCTTCAAATTTATGTTTCAATTTTTCTTAATCATTTGATGACTTCCATTGAAACTGTGAAATGCTGTAACTTTAAGCTCTGGTGGAACTTAAGGCTGCAGAAAACTATAAAACCAGTATCTGTTTAAAGTGAGATGAGTAATACCATTTTGTGATTAACATGAGCAACATGCCAGGCTGTAGCTTGTATTTTGTTCTAGAAAGCTGTTGCCTTAGTTGTTCGACTGTAGGTTAGCTAGGGCCTACGTAGCCTCCGTTGGTTGGTAGGACATGTTAACCCAAGGAAATCTCTATGTATGGATATTTGGTGATAGATATGGATACATCATAATGTTATGGTCAGCTATATAAACCAATATTATGTTGGTTTTGCAGTTTAAGCTCATGCAACCAAGGTGCAACCATATAAGATGTGGATAAAAAATCGCGGTTCGAGTGGTTGGGAGATTTCTAACTCGTGGACAGTCAAATAGTTTGCAAAACCAAAAGTGTGTCAGATAGGGTTGGTCATGCAAATATTGGATTGAGACCAAAAAATTCCCAAACATTAACCATGCTTGACCGTTTCACATCTAGGGGTAGAAATTTTTGACCCAACCTGCTAATGTGACAACGGCTAATATGCTATTTGGATGGATTTTGAGGATTTGGAAGGTTTGGATCATGAACAAGTCACAAATACACAACTACATAAATGAAATCTATAACTTTTTTTATCTCTCTTCTCCACATTCAGTCTTTCTTTTTTGTCACGCCCCGGCTTCCATAAATATAAATTTTGGAGCGTGGTACATCTCCAGGCTACGCACTTATACGATACAACACGTGTCGTACTGCGATTGTCACCTGTAAGGTCAGAGATAAAATATAGGTACAGGAAAAATTAACTAACTAATCACTTCCAAAATATCATTATCCAAAATGTTACACCTTCCACTTCCAAGAGTTCCATAATTATACATCACAAATCCACTACTACGTCTTATCATTAATTACACAAGTCATATCCAATACTAAATCTTATCATTAACAAAAGTCTTCCAAGGATGCAGTCACTCGTAGAGATCCTTTTCAGCATACTGATCATCTGGAATCTCCTCCACACCTAGTGAACAAAACTAGGTCGTTAATATGACGAGCAAGCTCTCGGTCAAGGAAAGGAAGTAAGACAAGAAGAATACTGATGCCAAAATATAAAATAGAAGACATTCACCCAAATATCTTGAGCATCAACTAGAGTAAATGATACAGTCAGGTGCCAGAGTCGAGTAAGGTCCAAAGATGTGATTAAAACTAATAGAACCAATACTAGACTTAATGAAAATGTATTATTTAGAGAGAACACTCTGGATCACACACACCTAGTATCTCGACAATAATCCCATTTGCCCGGGATCAGGATTATACTAAATGGATGGTGCTTAGACTTTATCCGTCCCATTAGTATCAAGCATCACATATTTATGCGTTATAAACTAATAACACCTTCATCATTTCCCAGTTTCCCAGAATCAAGTGTTATTGGACTTTTCCAAGAATATCGGAACAAGCTACATTGGATATTACAGAGCCGAATTCGGGGATTCGGAATCCAATGGATACAGAAAATATGAAACAGGAAGTGTGCTAAGCGACATCCCAACAGACCCGTCTGGCCAAACGAGTGCCGGTAAAAGGAACTGATCAGTTTTAAACTAGTAGTATTGCAATGAATTCGATGGTGTGATCCAACTAGCTTTCTTCCCAATCCCGATGCAACTACTCTAAGTGATCCATTTAATTATATCGAGCTCAAAATGCAACTTATCGTCATGTGATGGAATAACATGACAGAATATATAAATGGGAAAGAAGGAGAACCTAAAACTTTGTAAATTAGCTAACTCTGAAATTTCTAAGAATTTTCGGCAGAGTTTCCTTTATTTTTCTTGAACCAGAAATTCTACAATAAGCACATATAACAACATAAAAACCCGGGTACGCCGACCCCTTTGGTGGAGCAACCCTCAACACCGGGACCACGCAATATATTCAATTAACAAAAGAAAGTAACTTACAATCATTCACAAAGGTGGATAAGTTCAAACAAGTGTAGGTTCTAACATTCATTTTCAAGTCAACAACAAGGATTAGAATATCTCTATTTAATATTGTTCGTTGGCATGGAAATTAAGGATTTTAAAGTAACAATATCTTTACCAATAGAAAGGGCCTGTGCAAACATAGGGGATAATGTGGTTCAAAAATTGACAAGTTGTGCATTCATAACTTAATAATCCTATTATTATTTGAACACGCTAAGAATCACATTCATATTTTGTATAAAAGGAAACTTTGTTAAAAGATACAACTTAAGTAGCAAAAATATAAATTTGTTTCTTTATACTTCTCTAACTCACACGTTATATATATATGTATATCCATAGGTATGTTGTAAGTCCTTCCTAACATAGTCTTTAGTTTGGATATTCAATACATATATATGTATTTTCAATTCACAACAAGCGCTAGGTTGGAACGATATAAACCATGGACATAGAAATATCAAAGTTCTCTACTAAAAATTATATTGATACCATTCAAAATAATTTATACAAGTACACTACTTGCTTGAGGGAAGATCTTAATTTAACCTACAACAAGTTCCCACATATTCTAGATTTTGTAGTCTTACAAAAGACTACATATATATATATATATATATATATATATATATATATATATATTAAGTTATCAAGGTTAGTGATAAAACCATTTTCTAGACATAGCCTCTAAGGATATTTACTACATAGTAAACCATGCTATTGTGATCAACAATTTAATTATTAGCTCTCCTTAACAAGTATTATTTCACTTAGAGGCACACACACACACACACACATATATATATAAAATGTGTCCAAACTATGATGTTCAAAATTTTATTACAGTTAATTACTTCTTGACACATCCAAAGATTTTCCATATAACCTCAAACATGTATTATTGTCACTAGAACAACTACAAGTATAAATCTTGAAATATGAGAATTCAAAAATAATAATAAAAAAATGAGAGGTTGAAGAATGGTAGAGAGCTTGCCTTGGGTTTTGGGAGGTTTTTTTTTTGGAACAATTAAAACTCCAAAATTTAACCCTACAATTTAGAAGCATAATATATATATATATATATATATATATATATATATATATATATATATAAAATCAAGTTAGGATCTACTAAGGAAAGGAGTTTAGAAAAAGGGAAAGAAAAAATAAAGGAATTAATACCTAATTCTTCTTCTTGGAAAATTTGGAGAAGAAAGGAAGTTGAAGGACGAAGAAGAAGAAGGTGTTGGAGAGAGGAGAGAGAGAGAGAGAGAGAGAGAGTGAAGGGGGGGGCAAGTAGTGGAGAGGGAGGGGTGGTGTTGATATTTTTTTTCCAAATAATGACACTCTACCCACCTTAATTAAATTCCGTCCTCGGAATTTAAGAAAACACACACAGGGTCGGAAAAAAAAAAACTAAGGTACCTTAATCGACGAAGAGGTATGGATATTGTTGCCGCATGTTGTCCTCCTTCTCCCACGTAGATTCGCCAGGGAAGTCCTTGTTCCATGAAACTCGAACCAAGGATACTGTTTTATTCCTGAGAACCTTCTGCGTTCGATCCATGATCTCTACCGGCTTCTGCTGTATGCGCAGAGTTGGACCCAATGTTATCTCAGAATGGTCAAGTATGTGTCTAGTATCTGGCACGTACTTTCTAAGTTGAGAAATATGGAAGTCATTATGAACTCCTTCAAGTGAAGGTGGTAAGGCCAGTCGGTAAGCTACATCTCCGACTCTTTCCAAAACATCAAATGGACCTATAAACCTTGGGCTCAACTTCCCTCTTGTTCCAAATCTGATAGTTCCCCGGGTTGGTGAGATTTTTAGAAATACATGATCACCAGCTTTGAACTCGAGGATCCTTCTATATTTATCTGCCCATATCTTATGTCTGTCTTGAGCAGCCTGAAGGTGACTTCGAATTGCCTTAACCTTGTCAACAGTTTGTGTAACCAGTTCTGGCCCCAACAGTTTACGCTCCCCTATGTCACTCCAACATATTGGAGATCGACACTTCCTTCCATACAAAGCTTCAAAAGGAGCCATCTTGATACTGGACTGGTAGCTATTGTTATAGGAGAATTCTATCAAATGAATATGATCATCCTAAGATCCCCCGAAGTCTAGGGTATATGCCCTCAACATATCTTCCAGGATCTGAATCGTTCTCTCGGACTGACCATCGGTCTGTGGATGGTAAGCTGAACTGAACTTTAGATGAGTGCCGAGACTATCTTGCAAACTTTTCCAAAATTTGGAGGTAAACCGAGTATCTCTGTCTGAGACGATACTCACTGGTACTCCGTACTGACTAACAATATTCTTCATATACATATCTGGTAGGAGTTCGGTAGATTGACCGACTCAAAATGGCAGAAACTTTGCAGACTTTGTTAGTCTATCCACAATCACCCAAATAACATTATTACTTCTTTTTGTTCTTGGTAGTCCAGATACAAAATCCCTTATTATGTGTTCCCACTTCCACTCAGGTATAGGTTAAGGTTGTAAAAGTCCAGCGGTCCTTTGATGTTCAGCCTTTACTTGTTGACATATTAAATACTTTGAGACAAATTTGGCGATCTCGTGCTTCATCCCGTGCCACCAGAAATTCTGCTTCAGATCCTGGTACATTTTTGTACTCCCAGGATGAATAGAGTATTGTGAGCTGTGAGCTTCAGACATCACCTCTGTCCTGAGTTCTCCACTAGGTACACATAAACGACTTCCAAATCTTAAGGAACCATCTGGATGCTTAACCAAACCAGTTTGTAACCCAGATTCAGTTTGTTTCCATAGCTTCTGCAGTTTCACATCATCCTTTTGAGCCTCTTTAATTCTTTCGATTAAAGATGATTGTAGCTCCAAACTTGCCCAGACTCCATCTGCCACTGGGTAGATTACTTCGATCCCCATCTTTCTTAGATCTTCCAATATTTCCTTGGGTGTGTTCAGGAAGAAAGCTACTGGTCTTCTGCTCAAGGCGTCAGCCACCTTATTTGCTTTGCCCGGATGATATTCCAATTTCATGTCGAAGTCTTTAAGCAGTTCTAACCATCTCCGTTGTCTCATGTTCAATTCCTTTTGAGTGAATACATATTTCAAGCTCTTATGATCCGTATATATATTAATTTGTTCCCCGTATAAATAGTGTCTCCAAAGCTTCAAAGCGAAGACAACGGCTGCTAGTTCCAGATCATGAGTTGGATAGTTCCTTTCATGAGTTTTCAATTGACGAGAAGCATAAGCGATTGCCCTTCCATGTTGCATCAGGATACAGCCTAGTACTTTTCCAGAAGCATCGCTATAGATTTCATAACCTCCCGAGCCTGAAGGTAAGGCTAACACTGGTGCTGTAATAAGTCGCTCCTTCAGTTCTTCAAATACAGCTTGGCATTTATCAGTCCAAATAAACTTTTCATCCTTCCGAGTCAATCGAGTGAGTGGCTCGGCAATTCTGGAAAAATTCTCCACAAATCTTCTATAATATCCAGCTAGTCCGATAAAGCTTCAAATTTCCGCAACATTCTTGAGAGTAGGCCATGATTTTACAGCTTCCATCTTTTTGGGATCCACCGATATTCCTTCTCCGCTAACTATATGTCCTAGGAAAGAAATTTGGTCCAACCAGAATTCGCACTTGCTTAACTTACCATACAACTTCTCTTGTCGTAGAGTTTCAAGTACTATTCTCAAATGTTCTTCGTGTTCCTTCTTATTCTTTGAATAGACTAATATATCATCAATAAACACTATTACAAATTTGTCCAAGTATTTATAAAATAATCTATTCATCAGATCCAAAAATATAGCCGAAGCATTAGTTAGCCCGAAAGGCATAACTTGAAACTCATAGTGTCCATATCGGGTCCTGAAGGCAGTCTTCAGTATATCTTCCTTTCTGACTTTGACCTGATGATACCCTGATCTGAGATCTATTTTTGAAAATACAGTTGCTCCTCCGAGTTGGTCAAACAACTCATCAATCCTTGGTAATGGATATTTGTTCTTAATAGTTACTTCATTTAGTGCTCTATAATCAATCACCAGTCTTAGACTTCCATCCTTCTTCTTCATGAATAACACAGGTGCTCCCCAAGGAGATCCACTAGGTCTAATGAATTCTTTAGCCAATAACTCCTTAATTTGTTTACTTAATTCAGCTAATTTTTTCTTAGTCATAGGATAAACTCTCTTTACAATAGGTGGAGAACCTGGAATCAAATCAATATAAAATTCTACAGCTCTATCAGATGCCAGGTAATTCATCAGGGAACACATCTTTGAATTCGGTTACGACCTTGGGCCATTGAATTACTTCTTGATGCTGGAAATTTCTTCCTGATCTTTGTTCAAATCTTTTTGATTCTTCTTCATCAAATTCTTTCTGATCTCTCACGAATTCATGTATTTTGCTATCGGATAAGGAAAATTGAACTTTTCCTTGGCCACAATCTATATTGCAGATGTTGAGATCAACCAATCCATTCCAAACACTACATCATAATTGTTCATGGAGAAAACTAACAATTTAGCTTGGAAGCTTCTTCCTCCCATTTTGATGGGACAACTTCGACATATCCAGCTTACTTCTACCACCCCATTACTGGTAAGGATTTTTAACTTTTTGATCAGGGGTTGAGTTAATATATCATATTTAGATACAAAAGATGCTGATATAAGGGAATATGTAGCCCCAGAATCAAATAAGACAGATGCAGGACTAGATGATACAAGTATAGTACCTGATACCACGTCTCTAGCCGTCACTGCTTCATTGACATTCACCATGAAGGCCTGTCCATGCTTCTTCTTTTTCTTGTTGTAGTTATTTGGACCCGTATTTTGCGCATGATGGAAGTGGTGCGCTTAGGGTGGTAATGCTGGCCTCTGTTGATTTCCTTGTGCCTGCTGCCTGGGACCACCTTGGCTAGCATTCCTTGGTCCATTTATATTATTGATGGTTTGACGAGGACTCTGACGCATCTGATGTTCAGATGATCGACATCTGAGGTACCTGCCCTGCAGCTTCCTGCAATCATTTCTCATATGCCCTAGCTTCCCACAGTAATTACAACTCGGGCGATTTTTATTTTGTCCGGTTTGGATCTGCTTCTATTGAGGTTGTCCCGGATTCCTTGACTGGACAGTGATAGCCTCCAGGTTTTGCTTCTGTCCCCCTGACTTGGCATTATCCTCATTATTTTGCATTCGTTCCTGGTCCCTGGCAGTCTCTACTACCTGCGCATAAGTGGTGCATGCGTATGGTGCTACACTCATCTTCAATTGGTTATTTAGTCCTTCCCGAAATCGGCTTATCTTCTTATATTCGTCGGATACCAGATACGGGGCAAATCTGCTGAGCCTCATGAATTCTGCTGAATACTCATCTACCGAGCTCTTGTTCTGCTTTAAGTAAGTGAACTTCCTTTCAAGCTCCAGCTTGGCGCTCATAGGAAAGAATCTTTTTTCAAACCTTTTCTTGAATTCTTTCCAAAGCACCGTTTTATTGGATTCTTCTGGATGTATTGAACTCCACCAGTACTCGGCCACGTCCTTTAGTTGAATTCTTACAAAAGACATTACGTCCTCTGGCACGACTTTGGCACCTTTCAACAATCCTTCGGTGCTCCTTAGCCATTGTGCTCTGGGGTTTCAGTTCCCTTAAATTCTGGAGGGTTGACCTTTCGAAAATATGAAAGATCCCCGGTCTTTGGGGCTTTGGGAACCTCAAGTCTTTCAAAAAGTCTTGCTGAAGTGGCTTGAGCTATCTGAACCTGTTGGGCATTGGTCTCCATGAATTGTCTGAAGAGTTCAAGGACATCAGTATTCCGTGACTCAGAGGTAGCTGATGCGGTTGCTAGTGTGTTAGGATCTGGTGATGTAGACATGATCCTGCATATTAAGAATATAAAATTGTTAACATAAGGATAAAAGGTAGGTGGGGGACTAAACTACTACAGGAGGAAGGAAAATTTGCAAAACTAAGATCAATTGCAAATCAGATAGATACAAAAGGAGCATATTTTCATTCATTCCAGAAGGATACTAAGTACAATATGTTTCCATAAGGGTCATATATATACAAGATTAGCACTAACTAATCTTCTATCATCATACAAAACTATATGTATACATATATATACATATATGTCGTGAAACAAAATGAAATACGACAGACAAAAAGATGGGCCCTCATAGGCTCTAACCCTATACATACATATATCCACAAGTCTGCTTCTTAACAAAATATGGTACAGTAGAGCAAGGACCCCTTCTTCTTCACCAACATCCTTGTTTCATCCAAATATCATCCTCTACCGTAAGGATAGTCACATAAGGGTTATCATCAATCTATTCCTCCATAGTCCCCTTGTAATTGGTAATCTCAGGTTGTGCTCGCACATTACCCCTAAGGAAATACCTAAAATGTACTTCCGATTCATGGTGCACCTCAGCTCCATACTCGACCTCCCTAATGACCGGGCATAGGAATCTATAGAAGAGCCCACACACTGGAAGGTCAAGCTAGTCAGGAACGTTCCAGCTCTTCCTAGCTCATGTAACATCCAGTTTTCCAGATGAGGGTAATTTTGAAATTTTGTAATTATAATTATTATTTATTGATATTTACTTCATATTATGATTTTTGGTGATTTTTAATCATTTTTAAACTATTTAAAAATATGACTTGTGATTCGGTGTTTTGCTAGTGTAACACTAGAGACAAGTGACCTAGAGCCTAGCCATGTGATTAAGGTATTTCATTTATCATTTCTAGTATAGGGGTATTTCTGTCATTTTTTAGGTTATTTGAATTTATTATAATTTATTTGAATTTATGGGAATTTTTAGGATTTATTTTAGAATTATTTGAATAATGGTTGACTAGATTGACTTTGACTAGCTTTGACTTGGTAGACTAACCTAGAAGCTAACCCTAGTTGTGTTTGGACTTGGTTAGGTCATGTAACCGTATTTAAACTAGAGTTAACCTATGGTTTAGTCATTAAACTCAAGTTGAAATAGAAGGCTTTTAGTCATAAGCCATGACTTATGGTTTTGAACCATTGATTAATGATTAAGCCCATAAAAGCCCAACCCACTAGCTAACCCTAACCCTAATCCACTAGTGGCCGGCCAACACTTAGCTTAGGGATTCCTACCCTATAAATAGTCTCCTCCATTTAGGGCTAGCCTCTTTTAGGAAAGAACAAGTTTAAGGAAGAGGTATTTTCCCAACATCATAAATTCATAGAAATTCCATTTTAACTCCTTTTTCCCTCAAATCAATTGCATTAGATCCCAATTTTAGTATTCTTGCTGTTTGTGGAGGTTTTTCTCAGTTTGTGAGCAATTTGAAGAAGTTTGCTAGCAAGGAGGAAACCCCCTATTGGAAGCTTTTATTGTATTTGGACACCATTAGGTAAATCACTAAAACTCTTTGTTAAATGCTAATTTTATTGCATAATGACCTAGATCTAAGTGTCCCCTAGCTAACCCAAGATTTTTGTAGGTTTTTGTGTCCATTTCGTGTCTTAAATGGACACGTATCAGCCTATTGGTATAAGTATTTGATGAAATACCCCAAAGGGCATTTCGAATTGTTTTTAGAAAAGTGTTTAAATAGGAAATTGTGTTTTGATGTAGTTTTCATGTTTTTGGTCGACTGAGCTGCTTTTGGTGTCGTATCGTGTCGGTTTGGACACGTACACACGTGGGTGCACACACGCGTGCGAGCAGTGTGCGTGTTTTGCCACTCGGGGTGATTTTCTTATTGGACATGGCAAATCAGGTCATGCCACTTGGCGTGGGCCAAGGGACAATGACTGACACGAGGTCCTCCAAGTTTGAGATGCTCTCGTGTCGTATCGGACACGTTCTCCAGCCCGTATTGGGTTTGCACTGTCTGTTCAGTCGTTTGAATCGGGCTCTGATATGCGACTGTAGCTTGGACACGGGGACATTTGGACACCGTGCAGGCACCTAGACACCTAAATTAACCCTAGGCAAACCTAGGGACACGACCACGAGACACTTGGACACCTGTGTCGTGTCCTAGACCTAGGAGCACACACGTACGAGACAGTGTACTGTGCAGTGCCTGTTGTGCTCGATTTGGGTTTAATTGATGTGGACACGGCTGTGTCCTGTTTGTTTGGACACAAATGACTCCTGGGACACATATACTATTGGTATTTACATTACCAACCTTTAAATTGGTATTTTAGGTTGTTTTTGATTTACAATTTTCAAATTCCCTAAAATCCTGATACATATGCATTTTCTGTGTTTCCAGATTTGAAAGAAACAAATTTGAATTAATTAATTTACCCACTTAACTGATGTTAATTGTTGTTTTATACTCTAATGTTGTTCTCCTATACTTAATCTAACTGTGAGTCAATTTTGGGTTGATTTGGTGTATGTTTGGACTGGTTATTAGTGGGTTGAATTATTGAACTGAAAACTAATTGGTATACAAATGAATTGGTTTCCTTTCCTTTCCTTCCTCTGTTAAAACTGAACTGAATGTAATGAGAAATCAGGGAATGATGTATTTGGTTTTGGTATTAAACTGAATTGGGTTCCATCCCTGTTTTGACTGAACTGTACACTGGATATCCCCCACTCTCACATACTGTTTTATGACTCACCCTTCACAGCACACTCGTACACACATGCACATGACACACCCTTTGTCACACTCTCTTGTATACACACTCATACACCCTCTCATGTCTACATACACACACACACTGTTTCAGTGATGCCCTTTCATTCTTTTCATGTCACACTACAACATTGACACCCTACACTCTCACACACTCACACACACTCTACCCTTTACACATACACTTCCTTATTAATTATCACACACAAATCAGGAATTACACACACACACATTTACATGCTCACATAGGCACACTCTCACCCTCTCACTCATGCACACACACTTGACACCTCTCCCTCACTCTTCTTTCTATTCCTCTCTATACCTATATAAATGTATATATATATATCTATATAATGTATAGTGTAATGGTATCACATATATGTTTATGTATCTATATATATATGTATATGGTTACCCTATCGTGTGTGATGACTTGTGGTGTCTTGGGTTGAGTTGTGGTGCTAGTATAAGGTTGTATAGCCTTGGATAGTCTTGATAGACTAGTATAGGCTAGTTTGACCTAATTTAGACTTGTTAGACCTAGTTTGACTATAGTTGACGTAGTTTGACTTCTAGGGTTGACCAGAGTTGACCAAAAGTTGACTTTGGCCTAGATTGACCTAGATTCATTTAGAATGCATTGAATTGCATCTTATTATCATTTTAGACTTGTTGTGACTTGTGCTGTTCTGATTAGGAGCCAGACACCTCTCCTCGGACAGTACATTTCATTCGGACACTCAGATACCAGGTGAGTACATTCTATGATCATTTCATATCCTGTTTAGAATTATTTTTCTGCTTTAAATTACTTTACTTAATACTGTCACGTTGGTCACACGGATTAGTACTATATGGATCCCTTCTTGAGATATTATCCTTCAGGAGCATCGGATATTACATGTTCTGTGTATTTCACTTACATTGTGTATCACTATGCTTCTTGGTTCATTGATCACTTGTGACATGTACTCTCATGATCACAGAGTTTTCCTTGAATCCTTCCATTTATTGGGCTTCCCAGAATCCCTATTTATGGGACTATCATGTACCACCCTTCGGGGGCCGTTACATGAATCATAACATAACCTGGCGGGATCCTTGTGTATTGATTGGGGGTACGGTGGAGTAGAAGTAGACATATGAATATTATCCAAGTAGTGTAGCATCAGAATCTTTTCGTAGTGTCTCATCAGAATCATCCTATGCCATTTACATGTCTATATTATACTCTGACTCACTAGCCACTGTTAGTTCTCTATTGTATAGTAGATATTTCTATTACAGTTCTCTCTCTCTGTTTATATACTGTATTTCCTTCAGTACCTGTATCTTACTTTACTGCATGATTATATTTTCTAGCCTGCTATGAACTGTTGAGATGTATTGTACTCGCTCCTGTCCTGACTGGAAATGTTGATAAATTTTTCAGATAGCCTGGAGATTGCCTGCTAGTCTAGAGGAGACACAGTAGAGGTTGCATAGATAGCTAGGGTTTTGCTTATAGCTTATTTTCAGTTGTCTTGAGTTATATTTATGGATTACTGTATTTGAGCTTTGAGATATATTTCTGGGTTTGTGTATCTTAGACACTTAGACTTCTATCTGATGTATCTCTTTGTGGATTTCATGTTTTATCTATCTTCCATCATGCTCTACCTTAGATGTGATTAAGTTTACATTCTGCTATGTCACCCCCATTCGGGGAGAATAAACTTCTTAGCCTTATACTGTTTGATGCATGAGACCTAGGACATCGTTCTACCACCGATACTGCAGTGTAGGCTGGGCGTTGTTACGTTCTCGTACCCTTACAGTGGGTACGGGTCGTGACACGTTTTTAGTGGTGGCCCATGCAGGTCCAGATTCCCATTAGTACGATTTCGTAGTAGCAAAACGACTTAGATGTACTACTACGAGCCTGCTATAGGATATAGAAATTAAGATGTTAGGATGAGAGGATACTCAATCACTGTTAGGATTCCTTGAGAAATTCCTGGGATGTCCCTTGAGAATCTCATTTTGAACTCTGATTTAAACTCCTTTTCCCTTATTTTGATTCACCTTTTTCTTTGATTTGAATTTGATTTTGGTGGATTCATTGTAGAACTTTGAATCCTGGTATTAGTTGATGATTTTATAAAATTCTGTAGTTGTTGATTTTTATTTTGTATTTAATATTTTCAAATTCAAGGCACTCAATCACACTTAGGATTCTTTGAGAGATTCCTGGGACGACCCCTGAGAAACTTATTTTTGATCTTCAATTGGAATTCCTTTTTCCTCTTGTTTGGATTCACCCTCATTCTTGCTATTGAATTTGAGCTTGATGGGTTCATTTCGTTTGAACAGATGAGAAGAACAGATCTTCATTATTCCTTCTTACCATTATTTCCTTGCATTCTTATTTCTTCTTATCTTAAACTCTGTCTAATTACACCAATCACCCATATCTTATCATCCCTACCAGATGTACCTCAAAACCCTTGAATCTTTATATCTCTTGTCTAGAAAAGACTGAAGAAGTGATAAGAATCATGTAGCTCAGAGGAGACATAACTGATTATTATATGATGATCTAGAGAAAATCAAAATGTGGAGTGTTCAATATTGAAACCTTGAGATAGAAATGTGGTAAAGGACTCGAATAGAATTAAGAGATGTACACTACCAATCTGGAAACAATCACACTTAGGGAGATTTTGGGGTTTTGAGATAGTTTATAGGTGTATTCAAACTGATGAGGATATTCAAGGTCAACCTAGATTTGAGAACCTCGAAACTCTGGTTAATGATTCTTGGGAAGTTTTACCCTAAGGCTATATAGAAGGTTAGTAATGGAAAAGAGAAATTAATTGCATTCAATAAGGATATTGAACAAAATATTGCAAGGAAATGACTAGGGATAGAGGGAACATAAAGTTATAGAAATTTAGAGATTGTTGTAGAAAATTTTCTTTTTTAGGAAAATAATATTCAAAGGTGTATGTCGAAGAAAATACGGAGGTTGATTTTATGATGGAGGATAAGTTTTGTAAGGCCTAAAGGTATTTAAATTAAATAACACGAGGAGAACCATTTGAACAAGTTCAAGGAATTCGTAAACGGGATTTAAAGGTTTCGGGCCAAATTTAAGACAAGGTGAAAGGATTTGGAAATTTAAATAAATGGTTAATATTGATTCCTAAATGTGAAGGCTATGCTTCATGAGTAATGTTTGGAAATTGGAAATTGCCTACGGTTGTCATGGTAAAGGCTTAGGTAAAGGTTAAATTTTATATGGAGACTGGTGAGGTAAGGATACGATTGGCAAGTTATGACCAGATGAACTTAAGGGTATCAGAAACAGATGATTAACTTGATCTTCCTTATCTTGTGCATTTATTTACCACCTCTTGAACCCCCACTTTCTATTTGAGATCCTTTGACGTTCCTTATCATGACCTTGACATTCGAAATGTAATACTAGCTGTTACCCTCCAACAAATCTTATATGCAAGGCCTAGACGAACTCACCTTCGTGTAGGTATATCATGTTCCACTAAAACCCGTCTCCTTGTACTCTATTTTCTTGATATAATTTTTTGGTCAAATGGCTAAACTATAACCTCTACCATGATACTGAATTATTCCTGATTTCAATTAGAGATCCAGCCTTGACTCAATTCCTTCGACCCGACATGTGATGATGTTCTGCTTGATTCCTTAAATGCTTAACCTTGTACCTTAACTTGATTGCTTGACCCATTTAGTTAAGACTCTGGACTATGTATCTTTGTTCACCACTACCACCCTTACTTATACCTTATGCTGCTAATTATCCTTAGTTTTACAAGCTTATCCTTTTCGAGCTTGATCATGACATATTTTATTGGGTGCGCACCCACAAACATATTGTCTAATCAGAACCGGCATATGATGGTCTGATCAACCTATTGCATTTTGGTTCGCTTTTCATATTAATCTACGTGGATGGAGACATAGTTAAACTTGCCCTAGAATCTTATCCACAACAGCCTTGATAATTCTTCTTGGAATTATTTTTATTGCCTATGAACCTCGTATTCGTATCCAGTTGAATTAAATTTAATCATGACCTGGATCTTCATCATTGGATGCTCGTGCTCATACTTGATTTTATTGATTCCCCATCTTGTCCAAATCTCGAATTATCCCGAAATTGATCAACTTAGATCTTGTCAAGACAAAAATCTTTGTCATTTGTTGTGCCTAAATTTTCAATTTTTACCATTTTATAGAATAGTAACCTTTTAATAATTTCTCAGTTGTTTGTTAATGACAAATTTTTTTTATATATATAGGATGGTAGACAACCCTTATAACCTTGATGATTGTTGTTTTCTTACCTTCCCAATTAGAACACCCTAGATTGCTTGTGTGTTGATACCATAGTACTGTTTTGACCTAGAATGACCAGTGCACCTAGGTGAGACTTCCAACTGCTACAGTATGCCCTGACCTTGTATGCTATTCCTTTAAATTGCATGGTTTAGATAAAATTCTTAGGACCTTGATTGTCGGAAAATAGGGATGTTACCCCTATTAGTATCAACTATGGATATATATATAGGTTAGTCCTTGATGTGGGGAATGTGTGTTTATAAACCTGTAGCTTATGATACTTATAGTATCAGTCCTGATAGGATTGGGAAGTTAAGAGCTAGCCTATTATAGAGTTTCTTTTTTTGCTAAATTTTGGTTGCCAACACTTAGGTAGCTAGCATCGGTAAAATCCCAAGAAGTTGACCAACAGATGACCAAGTACTTGGATGTTGAGAAATTGACTAGTTGTTGACTTAGTTGACTGGAGATAGGATTAGAAGCAGGTTGTTGTTGAGCTGATGATCATGTTGATTATTTAGTAACTTGAGACCTTGCTTGTGATTAGGTTGGAGACCAGGTTTTTTTTGAGGATATCTCCGACTCGTGGTACGATACGTTTTGGTGGAGGCGGGAAGCTTAGCCCGCGCTTCATCGGCCCTTTCGTTATCAGCGGGAGAGTCGATGACGTGGCATACAGGCTAGACTTGCCACCTGTACTAGTGGGGGTCCATAATGTATTCCATGTATCACAGTTGAGACGGTATGTGGCTGACCCTAGCCATGTGGTTGATCATTCGGACATTGAGGTTGGGCCTTCTCTCAGCTATCCAGAGTAGCCAGTGGAGATACTGGATCGACGGAAGAAGGTTCTGAGGAACCAGGTCATACCCTTGGTATGCGTCGCATGGAGGCATCATTCTCAAGAAGAGTCTACCTGGGAGCGGAAGGATGAGATGTGCGAGCGATACCCATATCTTTTTGGACCGTGAGGTATACTTTCTATCCTTCTCATCAGTGTAGTTTCGTCTTTAATTTCGAGGACGAAATTTTTCTAAGGTGGGTAGGATTGTAACACCCAATTTTCCAGATAAGGATAATTTTGAAATTTTGTAATTATAATTATTATTTATTGATATTTACTTTATATTATGATTTTTGGTGATTTTTAATCATTTTTAAACTATTTAAAAATATGACTTGTGATTCGGTGTTTTGCTAGTGTAACACTAGAGATAAGTGACCTAGAGCCTAGCCATATGATTAGGATATTTCATTTATCATTTCTAGTATAGGGGTATTTTTGTCATTTTTAAGGTTATTTGAATTTATTATAATTTATTTGAATTTATGGGAATTTTTAGAATTTATTTTAGAATTATTTGAATGATGGTTGACTAGGTTGACTTTGACTAGCTTTGACTTGGTAGACTAACCTAGAAGCTAACCCTAGTTATGTTTGGACTTGGTTAGGTCATGTAACCCTAGTTAGACTAGAGTTAACCTATGGTTTAGTCATTAAACTCAAGTTGGAATAGAAGGCTTTTAGTCATAAGCCATGACTTATGGTTTTGAACCATTGATTAATGATTATGCCCATAAAAGCCCAACCCACTAGCTAACCCTAACCCATATCCACTAGTGGCTGGCCAACACTTAGCCTAGGGATTCCCACCCTATAAATAGTCTCCTCCATTTAGGGCTAGCCTCTTTTAGGAAAGAACAAGTTTAAGGAAGAGGTATTTTCCCAACTTCATAAATTCATAGAAATTCCATTTTATCTCCTTTTTCCCTCAAATTAATTGCATTAGATCCTAATTTTAGTATTCTAGCTGTCTGTGGTAGTTTTTCTCAGTTTGTGAGCAATTTGAAAAAGTTTGCTAGCAAGGAGGAGACCCCCTATTGGAAGCTTTTCTTACATTTGGACGCCATTAGGTAAATCACTAAAACTCTTTGTTAGATGCTGATTTTATTGCATAATAACCTAGATCTATGTGTCCCCTAGCTAACCCTAGATTTATGTAGGTTTTCGTGTCCATTTCGTGTCTTAAATGGACACGTATCAGCCTATTGATATAGGTGTTTGATGAAATGCCCCAAAGGGCATTTCGAATTATTTTTAGGAAAGTGTTTAAATAGGAAATTATGTTTTGATGTGGTTTTCATGTTTTTGGTCGACTGAGCTGCTTTTGGTGTCGTATCGTGTCGGTTTGGACATGTGCACACGCGGGTGCACACACGCGCGCGAGCAATGTGCGTGTCCTGCCACTCGGGGTGATTTTCTCATCGGACACGGCGACTCAGGTCATGCCACTTGGCGTGGGCCAATGGGAAATGACTGACACGAGGTCCTCATATTGGAGACGCTCTCGTGTCGTGTCGGACAAGTTCTCCAGCCCGTACTGGGTTTGCACTGTTTGTTCAGTCGTTTGAATCGGGCTCTGATACGCGACTGTAGCTTGGACACGGGGACACTTGGATACCGTGCAGGCACCTAGACACCTAGATTAACCCTAGGCGAACCTAGGGACACGACCACGATACACTTGGACACCTGTGTCGTGTCCTAGACCTAGGAGAACACACGCACGAGACAGTGCACTGTAAAGTGCCTGTTGTGCTCGATTTGGGTTTAATTGATGTGGACACGGCTGTGTCCTGTTTGTTTGGACACAAATGACTCCTGGGACACGTACACTATTGGTATATTCATTACCAACCTTTAAATTGGTATTTTAGGTTGTTTTTGATTTACAATTTTCAAATTCCCTAAAATCCTGATACATATACATTTCCTGTGTTTCCAGATTTGAAAGAAACGAATTTGTATTGATTAATTAACCCACTTAACTGATGTTAATTGCTGTTTTATACTCTAATGTTGTTCTCCTATACTTAATCTAACTGTGGGTCAATTTTGGGTTGATTTGGTGTATGTTTGGACTGGTTATTGGTGGGTTGAATTATTGAACTGAAAACTGATTGGTATATAAATGAATTGGTTTCCTTTCTTTTCCTTCATCTGTTAAAACTGAACTGCATGTAATGAGAAATCAGGGAATATTGTATTTGGTTTTGGTATTAAACTGAATTGTGTTCCATCCCTGTTTTGACTGAACTGTACACTGATATCCCCCACTCTCAAATACTGTTTTATGACTCACCCTTCACAGCACACTCACACACATGAACATGACACACCCTTTGTCATACTCTCTTGTATACACACTCATACACCCTCTCATATCTACACACATACACACTATTTCAGTGATGCCCTTTCATTCTTTTCCTGTCACACTACAACCATTGACACCCTACACTCTCACACACTCACACACACTCTACCCTTTACACATACACATCCTTATTAATTGTTACACACAAATCAGGAATTACACACACACACACATTTACATGCTCACATAGGCACACTCTCACCCTCTCACTCATGCACACACACTTGACACCTCTCCCTCACTCTTCTTTCTATTCCTCTCTATACCTACATAAATGTATATATATATATATATATATATATATATATATATATATATATATATATATATATAATGTATAGTGTAATGGTATCACATATATGTGTATGTATCTATATATATGTATATGGTTACCCTATTGTGTGTGATGACTTGTGGTGTCTTGGGTTGAGTTGTGGTGCTAGTATAAGGTTGTATAGCCTTGGGTAGTCTTGATAGACTAGTATAGGCTAGTTTGACCTAATTTAGACTTGTTAGACCTAGTTTGACCATAGTTGACCTGGTTTGACTTCTAAGGTTGACCAGAGTTGACCAAGAGTTGACTTTGGCCTAGATTGACCTAGATTTATTTAGAATGCATTGAATTGTATCTTGTTATCATTTTAGACTTGTTGTGACTTGTGCTGTTCTGATTAGGAGCCAGATACCTCTCCTCGGACAATACATTTCATCCGGACACTCAGATACCAGGCGAGTACAATCTTTGATCATTTTATATCCTGTTTAGAATTATTTTCCTGCTTTAAATTACTTTACTTGATACTATCACGTTGGTCACACGGATTAGTACTGTATGGATCCCTTCTTGAGACGTTATCCTTCAGGAACATCGGATATTACATGTTCTTTGCGTTTCACTTACATTATGTATCACTATGCTTCTTGGTTCATTGATCACTTGTGACATGTACTCTCATGATCACAGAGTTTTCCTTGAATCCTCCCATTTATTGGGCTTCCCAGAATCCCCATTTATGGGACTATCAAGTACCACCCTTCGGGGGCCGTTACATGAATCATAACATAATCTGGCTAGATCCTTGTGTATTGATTGGGGGTACGGTGGAGTAGAAGTAGACATGTGAATATTATCTCAGTAGTGTAGCATCAGAATCTTTCCGTAGTGTCTCATCAGAATCATCCTATGCCATTTACATGTCTATATTGTACTCTGACTCACTAGCCACTGTATGTTCTCTATTGTATAGTAGATATTTTTATTACAGTTCTCTCTCCCTATTTACATACTGTATTTCCTTCAGTACCTGTATCTTACTTTACTGCATGATTTTATTTTCTAACCTGCTATGAACTGTTGAGATGTATTGTACTCGCTCCTGTCCTGACTGGACCTGTTGATAAATTTTACAGATAGCCTGGAGGTTGCCTGCTAGCCTAGAGGAGACACAGTAGAGGTTGTATAGATACCTAGGGTTTTGCTTATAGCTTATTTTCAGTTGTCTTGAGTTGTATTTATGGATTACTGTATTGGAGCTTTGAGATATATTTCTGGGTTTGTGTATCTTAGATACTTAGACTTCTATCTGATGTATCTCTTTGTGGATTTTATGTTTTATCTATCTTCCATTATGCTCTACCTTAGATGTGATTGAGTTTATATTCTGCTATGTCACCCCCATTCGTGGAGTATAAACTGCTTAACCTTATACTGTTAGATGCATGAGACCTAGGACAGCATTCTACCGCCGACACTGCGGCGTAGGCTGGGCGCTGTTACGTTCTCGTACCCTTACAGTGGGTGCGGGTCGTGACAAATCCCTGTCCATACCCATACATGGTGCGGTCATTACCATCCCAGTAAATAGATCGTAGGAATCATCTCATTCCTGCATCCATGAATCCTCATATAAGTAACTCCTAATCAATAAGAATGAATCAATAATAATAAATTTAGCCACAAAATTCTTGAAATTTAGTAAAATGTATCTTTAATCCTTCACTAAACTTTCATGTTTATTATTCTTCCTCTCCTAGGTAAATCCGACAAGTCCAAGATTTTCATGTACAACCAGTATCAAGCCCCTAAACCTATATCCTATCCCTTATAACCTCCGACCTGCATGGGCCACCAATAAAAGACGTATCACGCCCCGGCTTCCATAAATATAAATTTTGGAGTGTGGTACATCTTCAGGCTACGCACTTATACGATACAACACGTGCCGTACTGCGATTGTCGCCTGTAAGGTCAGAAATAAAATATAGGTACAGGAAAAATTAACTAACTAATCACTTCCAAAATGTCATTATCCAAAATGTTACTACTTCCACTTCCAAGAGTTCCATAATTATACATCACAAATCCGCTACTACGTCTTATCATTAATTACACAAGTCATATCCAATACTAAATCTTATCATTAACAAAAGTCTTCCAAGGATGCAGTCACTCGTAGAGATCCTTTTCAGCATACTGATTATCTTGAATCTCCTCCACACCTAGTGAACAAAACTAGGTCGTCAATACGACGAGCAAGCTCTCGGTCAAAGAAAGGAAGTAAGACAAGAAGAATAATGACGCCAAAATATAAAATAGAAGACATTCACCCAAATATCTTGAGCATCAACTAGAGTAAATGATACAGTCAGGTGCCAGAGTCGAGTACGGTCCGAAGATGTGATTAAAACTAATAGAACCAATACTAGATTTAATAAAAATGCATTATTTAGAGAGAACCCTTTGGATCACACACACCTAGTATCTCGGCAATAATCCCATTTGCCCAGGATCAGGATTATACTAAATGGGCGGTGCTTAGACTTAATCCGTCCCATTAGTATCAAGTATCACATATTTATGCGATATAAACTAATAACACCTGAATCATTTTTCGGTTTTCCAGAATCAAGTGTTAAAACAATTGTCGTATGACTTGGAATTTTCTAAGAATATCGGAACAAGCTACATTGGATATTACAGAGCTGAATTCGGGGATTCGGAATCCAATGGATACAGAAAATATGAAACAGGAAGTGTGCTAAGCCACATCCCGACAGACCCGTCTGGCCAAACGAGTGCCGGAAAAAGGAACTGATCAGTTTTAAACTAGTAGTATTGCAATGAATTCGATGGTGTGATCCAACTAGCTTTCTCCCCCATCCGATGCAACTACTCTAAGTGATCCATTTAATTATATCGTGCTCTAAATGCAACTTATCGTCATGTGATGTAATCACATGACAGAATATATAAATGGGAAAGAAGGAGAATCTAAAACTTTGTAAATTAGCTAACTCTAAAATTTCTAAGAATTTTTTGGCAGAGTTTTCTTTGTTTTTCTTGAACCAGAAATTTTACAATAAGCACATATAACAACATAAAAACCCGGGTACGCCGACCCCTTCGGTGGAGCAACCCTTAACACCGGAACCACGCAATATATTCAATTAACAAAAGAAAGTAACTTACAATCATTCACAAAGATGGATAAGTTCAAACAAGTATATGTTCTAACTTTCATTTTCAAGTCAACAACAAGGATTAGAATATCTCTATTCAATATTGTTCGTTGGCATGGAAATTAAGGATTTTAAAGTAACAATCTCTTTACCAATAGAAAGGGCCTGTGCAAACATAGGGGATAATGTGATTTGAAAAATGACAAGTTGTGCATTCATAACTTAATAATCCTATTATTACTTGAACATGCTAAGAATCACATTCACATTTTGTATAAATGGAAACTTTGTTAAAAGATACAACTTAAGTAGCGAAAATATAAATTTGTGTCTTTATACTTCTCTAACTCACACGTTATATATATATGTTTTTCCATAGGTATGTTGTATGTCCTTCCTAACATAGCCTTTAGTTTGGATATTTAATACATATATATATATTTTCAATTCACAACAAGCGCTAGGTTGGAACGATATAAACCATGGACATAGAAATATCGAAGTTCTCTACTAAAAATTATATTGATACCATTCAAAATAATTTATACAAGTACACTACTTGCTTGAGGGAAGATCTTAATTTAACCTACAACAAGTTCCCACATATTCTAGATTTTGTAGTCTTACAAAAGAGTATATATATATATATATATATATATATATATATATATATATATATATATATATATATATATATATATATATATATATATATTTTAAGGTATCAAGGTTAGTGATAAAACCATTTTCTAGACATAGCCTCTAAGGATATTTACTACATAGTAAACCATGCTATTGTGATCAACAAGTTAATTATTAGCTCTCCTTAACAAGTATTATTTCACTTAGAGGTACACACACACACACACACACACACACACACACACACATATATATAAAATGTGTCCAAACTATGATGTTCAAAGTTTTACTACAGTTAATTACTTCTTGACACATCCAAAGATTTTCCATATAACCTGAAACATGCATTAATGTCACTAGAACAACTACAAGTATAAATCTTGAAATATTAGAATTCAAAAATAATAATAAAAAAAATGAGAGGTTGAAGAATGGTAGAGAGCTTGTCTTGGGTTTTGGGAGATTTTTTTTTTGGAACATTTAAAACTCCAAAATTTAACCCTACAATTTAGAAGCACAATATATATATATAAAATCAAGTTAGGATCAACTAAGGAAAGGAGTTTAGAAAAAGGGAAAGAAACCATAGAGGAATTAATACCGAATTCTTCTTCTTGGAAAATTTGGAGAAGAAAGGATGTTGAAGGAAGAAGAAGAAGAAGAAGGTGTTGGAGAGAGGAGAGAGAGAGAGAGAGCGAAGGGGGGGCAAGTAGTGGAGAGGGAGGGGGGTGTTCATTTTTTTTGTTTTTTTTCAAATAATGACATTTTTATATCTTACAAAAAGTCAGAAATTTTTATTATGTCTTTCTCTCTCCCAACATCTTTGTTCCCCTCTTATTCTGTACCTCCTTGTTTATTTAGTCTCGCTCCATTCTGAGTAGCTTGAAAGATGATTTACCAAAGCTTGAAGACCTTATAATTGACCAAGTCCTACATAATGTCTTTTAACCATTCGATTTATCATTAGTGCACACTCCATTAAGTTATTTACAAAGTTTATACATTAATGATCGCCTATTGATAGGAAAAGAACTCAGGTGTCCACATACTTCTTGGACATACGGTAAGCTGGGGTTGGAATCCAACTACCAAATATATTACTTATCCTATGTACTTAGACAGGCTGAACTAGTATGGGGATCCATAAATGAATACAATACTAGCATGTTTATTTGTTTAGTCTATCATCTCTAGGCTATTCCAATCCCTCGGTATGATTCATAAAGGAATATGAATATGAGCAGAGGACTAAAGGCAATTACAGGATTAACAAGTTTATGACCTTGTTTCCAAGTTTGATCTGATATAGTATTCTCTATTCTGAAACAGTCAATAGTTCGTCTTATAAAGCTCAAATTTTACTGAAGTTCTTGTATCTTATTTTTTGTATTCTAGCCTATATATTAAAATATGCTAATCAAAGATTTGGGCTTGGGGTATGTTGTTTTAAATCGCATCTTAAAGTTTAGCCTTGGATCTGTTTGGTTTAAGCCAATCTGCACCAGACAATTATTGTTGTTTAGTCATGTCAGTCATGGTACGGGTGTAGTAGGGGCCAATGGTAGTTGTCAAGTCTACCATTTCATAATCGGTCCTAATGTAGTTACCTGGAATGTGCTACATCGAGATCATGGTACGGGTTTAGGAATCATGTATTATATGACAATTGTCTTTATTTTTGTTACCGAAAATTTCATGAAAAACATAAAAGTTTAAAATAATTGTGCAAAAGACACCAAGCTTAGGAAATTTGTATTAAGAGCTTCGTCGCGCCATAAAATAGGACACCAAAAAATTAAGCGTCCTATTTTAAGGCATCATAATATATATATATATATATATATATATATATATATATATATATATATATATATATATATATAAAATATATATATATATATATATATATATATATTAATTTTTTTTTTTTTATGAAACCTATATTTTATTCAGAAGCGACACAAAATATCAAGTACAAAACCCTTTGTCACACTACCTACTAGTAACTCCCAACTAATGCGTACACTTGATTGTAGCCTTTGTGATTTGTCTATGAATCTCCTTCACCAGCACCTCCTTCGACAACTTGTAACCTTCATAGTGCCATTTGTTTCAATTTTTCCACAAAACCCATATAATCGCACCAACTTCTATCATTCGTTGGTGAAGATGCTTCCCACGCCACCATTTGTGCAATCTTTGTAGCAATGACATACTCCTTCCCTTGATCTGAAATTCTTGCTGCATATATATCCATATCTCCCTAGCCAGCTCGCCTGAATGAAGGATATGCTCCATAGTTTCGACAGAACTAAGAATGCAACAATGGCACTTAGAAGCCATGCTGTATCCTAAATTCATGATATGCTCATCTATAGGAAGTTTACAAAGAAGCACCCGCCATAACAGTATTGACCATTTATAAGGGATACATGATCCCCATATATGAATGAATAATGGATTAAGCGGCCATTGTCTTCGAGAAATATCCTACGCTGAAGCAAGAGTGAACCTTCCTGACACCCTACGTCAATACAGCCCCATCTCATCTTGCACCATATACTGCTCAGCCATTTCTCTCCCTGCCAGTAACTGCTTCCAAACATGTGAAGAGTTCGACGTGATCATCACATCAGTCGGATACGCCTGGGCACAATATTTTATCATAAAAAATTGAATCCATAGACTCTCCTATATTCTGAATTTCCACCATAACTTAATGGTGAAAGCCTTCATAATGTCTTCCAATCTCTTGATTCCCAAACCACCCTCCGACTTGGCTCGAGCAATAGCTTCCCAACCCAACCACTTTCTTTTAGGAGCTCTATTGCTCGAACCCCAAAAGAAGGTACTGAACATAGCCTCTATGTGCTTTAACACTGAACACGGGAGATTATACGTAGCCAGCGTGTAAACAGGTATTGATGTGAGTACTGAGTTGAGTAACACTAATTTTCCCCCAGGTGATAATATTTTGTTGTGCCAGCCATCAACTCTAGCCCGGATCTTGCTAAGAAGTTCTTCGTACATATCTGCATTTCTATGACCAGCTGCCATAGGACAACCTAGATATGTAAAAGGTGGTGAACCAATGTCAAACCCCGTTCGATCAGCCAGCTCAGCTATGTGACCAGGATGAGTCTTCTCCAAAACATAGTGTCTTGTCTTGGCCACATTGAGCTTTTGCCCAGGCACTTCCTCATATCTGCGTAGGGTCTCCTGAACCAATGATATCGAACGTAAATCACCTGCTGAAAACAACAACACATCATCAGCATATAACAAATGGGTTATAGGCATGCATCCTCTTGGAGAGATAAACGGTGTGAACTATTCAGTGGACGGCAATAGCTTCAAACTTTAGGATAGAGCCTCAGCTGATAGGATGAACAAAGCTGGAGATATGGGATCACCCTGACGAACTCCTCCATATGCCTAAAAATAACCCACAGCTTCCCCATTGATGAGAGAAAACCAGACATTGTTCTGCAATCGTAACATTATGTCTACCCATTTGTTATGAAAACCGAACCTACGCAACACCTTGAGCATAAATCTCCAATCCACTCGATCGTATGCCTTCATCATATCCAACTTTATAGCAATATTGCCACCCGAATGCTTCTTTTTCATCTTAGCCACTATTTTTGAGCAAGGACAATATTATCCACAATTTCTCGGCCTCGAACGAAGCCGCTCTGTTCAGCAGAGATCAGCTTGGGAAGTAGAGGAGCCAATCTAATAGTAAGGGTTTTCGAAATAATTTTATTAGAACTGAACATAGACTGATCGTTTGATAATCCGATAAGTATTTCGGCTGTTTGATCTTGAGTATCAACACCAATGATGTATTCGTAATGGCTCGAGGAAGAGGGAAACCCTCAAAGAACATACCCACATCCTCGGTTACATTATCACCAATGATCTTCCAACTACTCAGGAAGAATTTAACTGTAAACCCATCGGGTCCTGACGTACTATTCTTATCCAAGGATTTAATAGTGTCAAGTAGCTCCTACTTAGCCGGAAGGGCTATGAGACGATCATTTTCATCATCCTCGACCAAACATGGAATCACCGAGAGTAAGTCATCATCTTCTTTGATATCCCCTCTATGGTACAATGCCGAGTAGTAATCGATCGCATATGATTGAATCTGTGATTTATCAGTCAATAATATATCATTAGAAGTGGAGATCGAATGGATTCAGAGAGCCTTCTTCTTGTAATTAACACATTCATAAAAATACGTCGTATTCTTGTCTCCCTCTAGATCCCATTTCATTCTGGACTTTTGTCTCCAATACTCCTCCACAATACGAACACGTTGTTTGAGTAACGCTGTATTCTGAGCAAGGGCAACTTTATTCTCCTCTGCGCCTTCAGCTTCAAATGCTAATTCAGCAGCAAGGACCATGTCCTCTGCTTCCTTCACTGCTTGAAATAAGTCCCCAAATGTAGCTCGACTCCACTTCGATAATGCCTTCCTACATACATCCAAGCGGAGAGCAACCTTAGTGAGGCCATGATGATGATCCACCGAATTCCAATCTTCCTGAATCATCTGTATGGATTCTTCATGTTTAGTCCAAAAATCTAAGAATCTGAAAGGCTTTCGAACACCTTGTTGTTGAGCCAATAGTCTAACAATAATAGGCGAATGATCAGACTCAGGTCGGTTCAAATGATCTTCAACAGAGCAAGGAGCCAATTGATGCCACGTGCTATCCATGAACACCCGATCCAAGCGCAAAGCACGACGATCCGACTTGTCGGACTTCACCTATGTATATGAGCTTCTTGTGAAAGATAATTCAGAAACTCCCACTGTCAATTGGAAGTTGGCAAACTCTTGCATGGACACCGCTTCAGCACGTCTACCTTCCAATTTCTCCTCCATTCGAAGAATTGCATTAAAATCACCACCGACGATCCAAGGCAAACGCTGCGATCGTTGAAGCTGTAACAATCTATCCCAAAGTAGCATGCGTCCTTCCTTCTTGTTATCTCCATGAACAATCGATAACAGAGTCTCGACTGGCAAGACAGGATCAATAAGTCTAACTGAAACTGCTTGCTCGAACTCATCCACAAGCGCAATATCACAGTTTGCTCTGGCCATAACCCAGATATTCTCCTTGGCATTAGAAAAAGCAGAGGAGAACCCCAGTTTGAGCCGATATCGATGAAGCTGCTCACTATCCTCCTTAGGTTCAATGATAGCTACTAAATTTACTTTATGTACTCTTATAAGAGTCTTCAGCCTTTTAAGAGTCATTGTGTGGGCGACTCCCCTAACATTCTATATCAGGAAATTAAACATTAAGGGTTTGAGTACTAGCTTGTGCCTTGCTTGCTGCCGAGCGCGTGGTTCGATCAGATGGCTCCACCAGTTTCTTCCACTTCTTCCGCTTTTGAGTGAGTCCCGTTGTAGCCTGCATCTCATGCTACAAAGGCTCTTAATGCATGTCTTGGACTCCATTGCCTACTTCTGTGTTTTCTTTATTGTCCGAGAGTAGGGCTTCCCCTATGTGATCGTTCATTCCTTCACCATCCCGAGCATGCAATTCTTCTTCCTCAATAATATTTGCCCAGTTACTGTGAAGACCCCGAACCTCTCCTTCTTCCATATCCCCCAATAGCGTCAAGTTGGCGACGGTAGTGGCCTGATCAGGAATGACCGCCGCCATTATGTCATCGTTAGGATCCACACATTCCTCTGCAGCCGGAAGGACTTTCGATTACACGTTGCTGATTGGCCCAGTTGGAGCCTGAGTAATAGCTCATGGGGGGACGTGAGATGGTGGCATAGTTTGTTCGAACTGAGTTGCTGCAGGATCATCATTAGTCCCCCCACCCGAGGGATTTGTGTCTTCATTAATAGCATTAATACCATCATCCACTCTTGGCAAATTTGATTTGACATACAATTGTGTGCGGGTTTGACGCGTGGTCGTCGTGGTGTTTGTAATAGGTTCAGTTTCCTCCTCCTGCATTACTGCCTTCCCTTTGTTCTTCAGCTTACACGAATCTATAGTATGTCCTTGATGAAAACAATGATTACAATACAACGGTGTGTTCTCATATTCTACGTTCTGCCAAAAACTCCTTCCCTTAGCTAAGTTTATGCGGATTCTTTGCTGCAATGGCTTCCCTGCATCAATCTCAACGAAAACCCTTGCCATACTAGGCCAAGCAAAATCTTCAATTGCCCGATCAATCTTGAGTGGTGTCCCGATCGCCGACGTAATCGCAAAGAGCGTGTCCTTGCCATATAAGTGATACGGTAAGTCTGGGAGGTTAACCCACACCGGCATGAAGGCCGATTCGATTAAAGGTGTGAAATCTGGTTCCCACTTGAAGATCCGCATTGGAGCACGGGCAATGAACCACATCTCCTTAGAACGAAGTCGTAGATAATCCTCTTCAATAGAAGGTCTAATCAATATATGTTTACGATCATTGACACCCGCCTTTATCGATCCCTTGAACTCAAACCCATGTAGAATTTGCGTATGACCTCGATCGGGGGTTTATTATGCGAAAACTTTCCAATGAGAGCATATTTCAACGGAGCAGCAAGGGCTTCTTCTTCTTCTACAGTAAACAAAATCGCAGGCACTCCTTTAAAGGAGGACACCACCCGAGCAACAAGTCTAGGAGGAGCATCAACTCGGCCTGCGACCGCATCCGCGAAGGACTTGGGCACAGCTATGGCACCGACCTCGCCAGCGGCCAAGCCGGAGTCGGCGTAGGTCGATGAAATTGCAGAAGTCACCACCGCGGCGCTAGGGTTGCGCACGCGAGAGCCTCAATCTTTTATATATATATATATATATATATATATATATATATATATATATATATATATATATATATATAAAATATATATAAAATATATAAAAAAATATATATATATATACAAAAAAAAATATATATATATATATCCCCCCGCACCAGCGCGTCCACCGCCCGCCGTCCCCCTCGCGGAGACGTCCCCCCTTGGCTGAGGCCACCCGCTCGCCTCTCCTCCCCCGGAGGTGGCCTAACTCGGCAACGTCCCCCCTCAGCCCCTCGGCTGAGCCCACCCGCTCGCTTATCCTCTCCCTGCGGTGGCCTAACTCGGCTACGTCCTGCCCCCCAGCTGAGCCCCCTGCTGAGCCCTCCGAAGGCCCAGGGCTGGCCCCCCTTCGCTTCCCCCCCAGCGCCGACGTTCCCCTTGTCGTCGGCCTCGTCGTCGGCGGCCCCCCTCCTCCACTCCACCCTTCGGCGGTTCATGGTGCCACCTCCCATTCCCCAACGTCGGAGGTCTTCCCCACTTCCGCGAGCTGCGAGCCCCTCCGTGGGCTCTGGTGGATGCGAGTTGACCCTCGTGCTCGGCCTCCAACTCACCAGCGTCGGGCTGGTTTTTGGTGCCAGCGACGACGTCGTCCCCAGCTCACCTCCTCGTGCCACTGTCACCAAAAGCTCCGGCCTCCGGCGCTCCCTCCGGCACATGTTGGAGGGCCCTCTCCCCTGCCGGTGATCGGCTTCCGCCTGGAGGTCGAGCCCTCCGCTCCCTCCCCCTGGCGTTCCCCCTCCCCTTCCCTTCCCGCCCGCCTCGGGACCCTCCTGCTGCTGATGACGCCTCCCTTGAGCCGCGCGTCTCCTCCTCGGGACGTGCGCCCCAACCCCCCTCGGGATGAGCGTCCCCATCTCGGCTAAAGCAACTGCCCCCCCTCAGGCCTATCGCTGCTGCAGCCTACGGTCCTCCGTGGCCGCCCAGAGCAGAGCCCCCCCTTCGCCGTGGCCTCCCGGAGCCAAGCTCTCCCGGAGCTTAGCCCCCCCCTCTCGCGGGTCTCCTCTCTCCTCCCGCGGGTCTCTTTTTCCTCCCCTACGCCGGCTGCCAGGCGGCTCCATGCGGCTCCCCCCGCCGTGTCAGGAACTCCCTCTCCCCGCCCATCTCTCACCGTCGAGCCCCTCGTCGTGGGCTGAGTACCCTCCACCGTGGGTCGCTCCCCCATGTCGACCCCGCTCGGGGCGGGAGGGCCCGAGGTTCCCTCGGGAACCTCGGGACGCACTCCCCTCCATCGGGCAGAGAACCCCTCCCCTCCATCGGGCTGTGAGCCCCACTCCACCCTCGGGCCCAGCGCCTCTTGGCGGAGCATCCGCTCCAACGCCTCGGGCGGCGTACCCGTTCACCCCCAACCCCCAGAACTTTCAAATTTTCGAATTCGTTTTTTCGTATTTTCACAAGGTTCAGAAAGTTCATAATTTCAAAATTTTTCTAAATTTTAAAATTTCGAGTTTTCACTTTTGCTTTTTCCTACCTTGCTTAACATGGCTTTTTGTGTTTTGCGGCTCTGTAACTGTCTGTAATGCTCTCCATGAGCTCCTTTTAGATTTTTATAAAATGTCTTTTTATTAAATATATATATATATATAATATAATTTATTATGTTGGTGTCTTTGAACTGAATGGTTAAGCGGTCTGATTGGTAGATATTGAGCTTGTTCGATCAATGATTAAACCGTTTTTAAAAACATTTAGTACTAGGAAGGTCACTCCTCATGGAGTTAATAAGAAGTATTTATATTAATAGACTTCATCTATTGTGTACATCCTCGTTGATTATCATCAGTTGTATGATTCTGAAATTAATATCGTTCAAGTTAGTACGCCTCATAATTTTTACTCTCTGCGGTGCAGAAAGATCCACTTCAAGTGAAAGTGAATAAATTGACTGCTATAAAGACACTTCCATACTCATGTTATTCTCTCCCTTGCTGTCGCCCTGATACCACAATCGACAGTGCATAGAATCTTGGGTAGGTTCTTTGTGGCGATTTTATTGAAAACTCTCCCTATGTGCTTAGTATGTCATACCATAGCTTTTCCCTGTTACCTTTTTTCAGTGTTATGACTTTGTATTCGACCATAATTGTAATCTTCTTCTCTTTTCTGTTAATTATTTTTTCTTCCCAGTTTGAGATGAGAGAGAAGGAGACGTGCCATATTGTATGTAAGATAACACTGACTGAGAAAAATACAAAGGATCTTAAGGAAAATATAGAAGAAGAGTATCGGGTCAACATGTAAGTAAATTTATCTTTAGTGAATGTTGTCTTTCGTTGTGGCTGTTTGTGGATGTTGTTATGGGTCATTACTTATCATATTCTACAGGATTCTAGACAATCTTCCACTGGTTGTTCCTATTAAAAGGCTAGATCAAGATTCTCATACAGTGTCCAACATGGCTTTCATGTTGGCATTAAAGACCAATATAGTGGAGTAAGGACTGCACTGAATTTGGCACTCAGATCATCATTGTAGTAAATATTGTTGCGAGTAAGGAACCGATACTAAACCACTCTCAACATTTTTTACAGAGCAAGGATGTAGAGTATTATATCCACAACCATTTATTATTTATTATGGAAATATCACAAGGACCCACAATTGGACCTAGCAAGGATAGTTGGGTTTGATGTCAAACCATTCAGGTTTTTCCTCCTCCCGATTCTTATGTGCATTCTCACTCTTTCCCCTCCCGCTATGATTACAAGTTTTGACTCCACTTATGTTGCAGTGTTAAGCATGAGTATGAAGGTGAGTGGGATGGTAGCAAGACTCGTTTATCCACTTGTGACTCTCATGCAAAGCGTGCAGTTATGGACTCTGAAATGCCACAAGAGGTTGAAGAGAAAAATGATGTCATTTTCACCTACGATGTTGAGTTTAAGGTATGTGTAGAGCAACATAAAGTAGCAGTTTGTTGGTTCTTTATCGCAGCCGTTATAATGTAGCAGTTTATTGGTTCCAACAATTGTAAGTAGAAGTAGGTGAAAATCAATTTTAATTAAAATTAGACTTGCAATTGGGTGGCAGCAGTGAGTATCAGAGTTCAGACTTGTAATTCAAATGGACTTTGATACTAGTAGATACTAGCAGTGAGTATCTCTCTATATCATCATTCTCTACAAGCAGCTATTAGTTCTGATACTGTGATACTAACTATACCTAGTAGATATTAGCTTTCATTACTATACTATGCCATAATGCTTTGGTACTTAGACATTAGCTCTGATCCTTCAATATTAGCTCTGATACTAAGCCACAATGCTTTGATACTTAAACAAAATACTATGAATGATGGTTTGTGAAGCTAACAATGTGTTTTTAATTGGCTACAGGTATTCTCGACGAATGATGGTTTGTTAAGCTGCGGGTTTCGGTTTTGATGGTTTGTGAAGCTGCAGGCTTTAGTTGTGATATGGTTTGTGAAGCTGCGGGTTTTCGTTATGGGTATTTTGTAAAAATCTAGAACTTTAGTTCATGAAATAGGGTTATATATCATGTACAGGTGTGATCTGCGAACAAGTTTATCTTTTTGTTGGTTACTGAACAGTAGTACCGGTTGAATGTAAGGACATGTTTGTTTTGTGAATATAAAATATGTATTATAAATTATTTGCTGTTTGGGAGAGATTCTAGAATTTATATGACGTATTTTTGGATTTGATATTATGCGTGGATCTCGTAACGTCGGCAACATAATGAGAATTGATAAACAGGATCTCTTGACGGCTAAGAAATGTCAAAAAAAGAGAATCTATGTTGACGGTCATTAACCGTCAGCTAGGCCAACATAAGAAAAAGTATGCACCAATGTTGATGATAAAACCCGTCAACTAAATCAATTTTAGTTGACGACTAAAACCCGTCAACTAAATCAATTTTAGTTGACGGCTAAAACCCTTCAACTAAAGTCATTCAGCAGCCGTCAACTAAAGTGGGGACTTTTGCTGACGCTGGCCTAGCTGACGGAAGGAAAACCGTCAAGTAAACCCTTTGGTGATGGGAAAAACAATCACCAAAAGTCATTTTTCTTCTAGTGACACTGTCAGATATCTGGCAGTCCTTACTTCAGACAGGATTGCCAACATAGTGAGAGTCCTACTTTACAATAGGACTGCCAACTAGCTGATATTCCTTATAATTATGTATCAAAACTCTATGTACAGAGAGTTTTGACTTAGACTGCCAGCTAGTTGGCAGTCCTTGCTTTATGCAGGACTGCCAACTAGTTGACAGTCCAAATCAAAACTCTCTGTACAAAGAGTTTTGATTTAGACTGTCGGCCAGTTGGCAAAATTATATCACATGTCTACATAACCAACCAAAATTACACCAGACAATAACATATCTAAACATATCCAAAATTAGATCACATGTCCACATAACCTAAATACATCCAAACATATCCAAAACGTATCCTAAAATATCCAAATATCCACAGATCCAAATATCCAAACATATCTAAATATCCAAAAAAAATCCAAATATCCAAAACACATCCAAATATCCAAAAAAATTATCATGTTGGGCCTTCGTACGCTGCTCCCGATTTTGCAAGAAGGGGAAATCTACTGTGTCGTCGATGCGCTCCATATCGTTGCAGATTTTAATATAGTTTTCACCTAGCATTGACAGAGGCTTTTTGCCAATCCCTTCACCTTTGTAGCCTGCAAATGACACGACATAAATTAAGTCTACAAACTTGAAAATCTTTAAAGGCTACAAATTTGAAACTCACCATCCTCACCAATGCAGTATATAGCTAGGGCATTTTTTGGGAGAAAAGGTCCCAGAGCTCCTACAGTATCGAGCCTTGGCATGTGAGGGTTTAACAACTTGGAATGTCCAACACCAACATAGTACGCCATGTAGTCGTCGTTGCAGTCGGCCATCTCAACCACCGGTTGTCTTTCGGATTCTCCAAGCACATGTTGTTGCCACTAGGAGTAGAAGTCCGTAACCTAGTCGAATTCGGTCAGTTTACAATTTAAAGGTTTCATCCCGCCCGAAGCCTCTAGTAACTTTAATGTGCGCTTCGACACATTTTGTACGAAGCAAAATTGACGAAGGCTTTTAACAGGCATGTAAGGCTCCGTAATTTTATAGCAAGTGATCATACCATAAAATAATGTTACTAGTTGTATTGGGAGACTACTCCCTCGTAAATCCCGGTATGGGTGCCAAAGTATCCGTAAGAAAAGTAAATTGTGTGTGCATAGCTTAATTTAGTAAATCGTCATGACCAAAAGAATCTATCAAGAATTATACTACCTATGCTACCTATTCTCCTCTTCTGGCACCAAATTATCAAGTACAATGCGAATGGTTGCCAGGATATCAGAACTTTTAAGCGTCAGCCGTAGTTGGCTTCCATCAGCACATTCTAGGAAGGTGCCCAACATTGTCTATATTATTCTCACCCTGCTTCAGCATCGAAAAGTGCTCGTATATCTATGCCTACAATTATTAAAAGAATAGTCAACAATTTAATAATAAAATTTCGTATATGTGATTAACCTCAAAAAAAATTTCATACATGGAGTATAGTCTGGCATCCGACGATTGTCTTAGTACCGACACGGGATGCTGCTCCAAGCTCGCAGTAAAAATTTGCTAGTATATCACTTCCCTAAGATATGTCTTCCACGTCATCCACGTCGGATAAATTCAGAATATACGTCACATGAATCGTGGTTCCGGACTTGTCTGGAATGCCGACGGATCCTAGAATAAAATGGATGTACGTATGGGCCAGCATGTCAACGTTATCATCATCGGCCTGCGTCTCTCGAAAAGTCTCTTCGAAAAATTTCAAAGAAAGTACTTCTTGAAGTCTTGAAGGGTTGTAAAACTCGTAGCAACAACCCCAAGATTCTTTGACACGAACTGTATGATATCATCGTACCAGTCAGGGGATTTCTTATGGAAGAGTTCTTTCATCATGACCAAACCGGTAACATTAAGGTCCAATATGGACGTGATAAAGTGTAATTGTCATCTCACCTACTGGGAGATGAAAAGTGTTGGTTTCTGGATACCATTTCTCTATGAAGGTTGATATAAAAGCATTGTACATCGTCTTGTAGACGTATCGGGCCAAATTTTGCAAGCTGGTCGGAATGATCTTGTTCTTGACGGCGTCTCCTAATGTATCAAACTGCCAGCTCCCGAACTTCTTCCCGTGGCTCACGGCCCTAAGCATACGAAAGGTCCTATGTATGTCAAACAACAGGAAATAATTAGAATTAGAATATATATATACATAGTAGACTAAATGGAAGCTTAAATTTTTATAACTTAATGTACATACCGACTCCTTCCATATTTGATATGCAATATGTTTGTCAAACGACAACAACTTTGAGCATCCTTTCGGACGAACATGCTGCCGAGAAGGCCCGAAACCATCATCTGTGCGATTTGGCCAGTAGGCACATCATCATCGGAAGAAGACGAAGGACTAAGAGGAGCTGCTTCCTTCGAAGGAGTGTGGCGAGCCGGTGTCTTCATCCGAGACCGGCCAGTCGGTGCAGTGACTTGGTTTGACAATTCTGATTGGTCTCTCAAGCGGACGAGCCGTATTGCGTTCCTTGCATGCCGACGCGGTGGGTCAATTTTTTTGGTAGCGGCAGCATGACTAAAAAACAAAATAAACAAGTAGGAGTGTATGGACTGCCAGAAAATAAAACAGTAACACAGAAAATGGGCAGGACTACAGGACTGTAAGCAGTCCTAAGATATTCATGACTGCAGAACTGCATACAGTCCTAGTATTATTCAGGACTACAGCCCTGCTAGTAGTCCCTCTTTTGTCTAGGATTGCAGTATTGCCACATTCAGCCATGGTCAAACTGATTTCGATAATTGACTTAAAACTCCAAAATCGATATGAAAAGAAAAAGAAGATCGTTGATTTCATCTCCACTAATTTTTTATATTTTATTCTGTATTTTTTCTTATTGAGACTAGAAACTTTATGCGTCAGGATCACTGGCATTTAGAAGTTCTACTCTTGACCCAAAAATAAACCAATCTAAATCCTAGACCTAAAACAAAACCAATATCCAAAAGCCAAATCAAAATGACCAGAAACCCTAGCAACCAAAATTGGCCTGAGTTCTACCCGAACTCAGACTAAACTCGTTCTCTTTGGATCACTCCTAGTCAGCAGTATTTCTTAGTCTTTTGGATCTCAAATGTTCAAAATTATGAACGTTGTCCTAACCGAGTTATATCCGAACTCTGTCTCAAAAATTCCTATAAATAGAGAAAATTTTATCATTTCTAATCACTCATTCAATCTTCATCTTCTCTATCTCTTTCTAAGCCTTCAATCTACTTTAAAGAGCCAAAATCTTCAAATCTCCAAGACAACACCTATTGCTCTATTTTTGGTGGTTTTCGATTAGGAATATTCGAGTTTTACATGGTTGGCATATAAAAGCATTTCTGAGAAAGATGTTGTTGAAGTTTGATCATAGGCTTCAGATAAAAAATATGATGGTGTTGAAGTTGGCGTGTTCTTCAGAGTAAAGTATGCGGTGTAATCTCTTTTCAAATAGTGGATTATAGCAAGCAAGAGGTCTCGCGAACTGGACTATCCTTTCAAAGGAAAACCAGTATAAACATGTTGTGTTTGAGTATTACTTTCTTGCCTCCACTTACTTATTTCTTTACTTCACTGTATTTAAGTTCATTTATATTTGCCTCACCTGCTTTGTTTTTTAATTGCTAAATATTTTTTGCTACACTCTATTCGCCCCCTCTAGAGATGCCATCGATCCTATATGCAGGACTACAGGCAGTCCAACTATACTACTGGACTGCATGACTGCCTACAGTCCTTTCCATTTTGTGCCTGACTGTTGGCCAAAATGGCCAACGTGATGATTCTATGGTTCGGGTTTGATGCCAAAAACTTGTTTTGTTGTGTTCGAAAAATACAAAAATGAACCTTAAATTCGTTCTAACCTATTTTATCAAACTATTTTGAGAATTACCAAAGATTCAATAAATTTAAAATAAAAATATAGCAAAAATATGTCAAAACATACCCAGATTGTGATGAAGGTTTAGGCTTGGGTGTCATCGCTTGGAATTTGAGGAATGGAGAGGAATTTAGGGTTTAGGAATTTGGGATTGGAATTATGGAGAAGAGAAATAGGGTTTGCGTTTTAGGAATAAAGAATAAAGAGAAAGAAATTGATGAAATGAAGTGTTAGAAAGGGTTTGGGGTGATGGGCTAGCCCCAAGTAAAATTCAGACTGTCCCCAATAAAAGTTCCACTACACTGGGTTGCCCCAGTAAGTGTTAGCCCCTAGTGAATGTTAGGGTGCCCTTAGAATTAGCCCCAAAAAATTGCTATTTTTCCCTCCAAAATATCTTTCAAAGTATTCTTCCTTATGTGGTGGCTTACGTGCCATTTAACATAGTAGCTGACATTGTAATTGACAGAACAAATTTTAAAATTACAACTAATACTAAAATTAATATTAAAATTTTAACTTTTGGATTAAAATTAACATTAAACGTTAAATTTTAAATTAAAGTTAGCATAAACATAAACATTAACATTAATTTTAATATTACATTTAAACTAAAATTAAAATTAAAATTAAAAAATTGGGTATTTATTTTTTTAGCTTAGAATTTGTCATGTTAGATGCCATGTCAGCTGACACGTAAAAAAAATAATTTAGAAATATTTTGGAGTTACGAATAGCAATACTAAAGAAAATATGCCTAGAACTAAATATTTGCAGCTTCCCTCTCCATCACTTAAGTGATTTCAAGGTAGATAGAGATTGAGAAGCAGTTGTGGCAAATCTCAATCAAAGAAGAACTAAAAACATGGACTAAAATAAATCATCCATTAAAGAAGAAGAAAACACAAATTATTTGAGACCAAAAAACAAGTTCGAACATGAACAAACATATATATAACATCCCATGACCAAGAGAAACAACAAAGTAAGAGATTGTAAGAGAACATCAAGAAAAGGCGGTCTCTCTTTCCCCAGCATATCAGTTATCACCATTCAAATATATTCTCACCACCTTATATTACTTTGTTAGCCATACATGTACTAACAGTCTACCACCACTCTCCAAATACAGAGTACTAACAAGCTTACTCGAGACTGCAGTCACGTACTAGTTAACAACTTTTCATGTTCCTTTCTCGCATATATTGCTTACAACTAGTACTACAGTAAGTATATTTCGATGTTTGTAGCAGAAAAGTTTTGCATCACTAGGAAAGGGTATAACGGCCATGGATGAATCCAATGCCACCTGCGGGTAGAGGTTGGCCTCGGCGGGCTGGAGAACATCGAGGTTGTCACTCTCATTTTTCGTTATACGTATTTTCAGTATACGTGTACGGAATCCTAACTCGTATCTTGACTTATCTTGCTTAGCTAGTCTTTGTTTAATCTTGATTCGGTTTATTTTGTCTTGGTTTAATTTAGTTGGTTCATCATGGCATGTTAAATTGGCTTGGCTTGGTTTGGTTTGGGTTAAGTTGGCTCATCATGAAGAACCTTATATTTAACCCAAATCTACTCTCTCTCTCTCCTCCATAACTCTTCATTTACTCTTCTTCTTTATTTACTTCTTCACCCACACCTTAGGCAAGTGCAACTTGCTTCATGAAGGAATCCCTATTTTTATTGTTCTATTGTCTTCCCTATAAGTTTCTAAGACACTTTAGTACTTAGCATTTTTGATTTTGGTGGATAATTTCTTGTAGATCTAAGTTTACTAAAATCTTAGTTTTTTTGAGTTTTGGTCTGCCGAAACTTTATTATTTTCAAGTTTTGATTGTTCCATGTTGTAGAGAATTTGATTTTACCCAAAATGGACCTTTGAAAATCGGAATTTTGAATTGTTCTGAGTGACTTATGAACTTGGGAAGTTCATGGGTTCCATGAGCTCATGTTCTCGGCTTGGAGAAGAAGAGCAGAGATGGGCGCATAGCTTTTTTATGCGCCCACAGCAGCTTTTCCTTTGGGCGCATAGCCCTTTACATGTGCCCAAAGCACCATGCTTTCTTCCCCCGGGCGCATAGCTTTCTGGGCGCATAGTTTCCTAGGCGCACATTTTCCTGGGCGCATAGTTTCTTGGGCGCATAGCTTCCTGGACGCATAGTTTCCAGGGCGCATAGCTTCCTGGGCGCATAGTTTCCTTGGCGCATATCTTCCTGAGCGCATAGTTTCCTGGGCGCATAGCTTCCTAGGCGCATGACTTCCTAGGCGCATGCTACCATAGGCGCATGACACCCTGGGCGTATGACTCCTTGGACGCATGCCACCCTGGGCGTATGCTATCCCTGGTACCCCTTTTTACCCCTTGAGCTATTTCTTGCTAGGATAATTCTTGTTACATTTGTCCATGCTTTTGTCCCCACGGACCTTAGTGTAATGTTGTGATCTAGGCTTATACCCTTTATTTGACTTGCCCAGTGACTACCCGACTTAATCACTTGTGGAGCATGATGGAGTTTGAACTTGATAGATTTGGCTAGACTTAACATGGACACGACATGACAACATGACTTTACATGATAACTCTTGATAGGGACCTGTTGTGGTGTACTCTTGACAAGCAACTTGACATGACATGTATAAGCTTGATAGTGGCTCGTTGTGGTGCACTCCTGACAAGTAATCTTGACAAGTAACAAGTAACCTAACATGACATAATAATATTGAAATACTATTACGACAGCTATCTCAACTTGCTAAGTAACTCATATCTTGACACCGTGGATGATTGTGTCTATATAAGCTACATGTCTCATCTTGCATCATGTCTACGACATGGATTCATGATTTCTACGGTCAGGGATTCATACTGAATCTGACTAAGTTAATGACTAGATTGATCAAGTAGCTCATAACGAGATTTTCCAATCACAAGCAATCCCGTTATCTGGGTGCCTCAAGTAGACTTGTAGCCTACCGACGAGTAGGACATATTTCCAGCATACTGTCATGTGTTGCACTACAAAGTCACCTAATCAACTGTCTCAACCTGCGGAAGGATAACTGGGTAGTCTGCAAGGCTTGTGACTGCTGGAACTTCTTATTACATCTTGTAGTAACTAGGCTTAAGATAACCCTAGTTAGTTAAGGTATCAAGTGGTACTCATTGTTTGGCCATGATTGATGGATGGAGTCCAGTCTAGTCTTGTCTAGACAATGCCAGTCTATGATTACTTTGGTACATTACTGTTATACTTTATTCTTGTCGATAAATGATTAGAGACTAAGCTTTGTTCAGGTGAAGGGTTACAACCCCGGTACTTATTTGGTTTACGAGTTGTAACTTGGTTACCGGAATAGTCCTTTAGTTATCTTATTGTTTATCACCCTGTTTTCTCTAACTCATGTCTTTTGTTACCATTTATGTCTTTATGTGCTAATATGCTGGTTTTAGTTCTTAAGTGAAGTCTCTCTTGTGGCACTTGCTCTTTCTAGGGTCTGACCCAGCTGGTTTTGCATGGCCAGATTTTGGAGTAGCTCCCGAGGATCTCCTATCCTTCCAGCCATATGGTGAATACTAGACGCAACCCTGGCGAAGAGTAGGTTTTATTTTTCTCTCATACTCTATTGTAAATTATTCTTTTGAGGCATTTAGCCGTCGAGCAAGTGTTAGCTCATGTTAAAAACTTATATTTTTTGTCTGTCTATGGGCAGTAACATGATTGACAAATCCTAGGGTAGATCATGTATGACCTAAACTCTTGCTAGTCTTCGCATTTTGTATGACTAGCTTCATGCTCATCTGAATATGTAATGTATCGGACGCCTTACCTTGTATGTCTGATGATCTACCATCTTGTAACATGTGTTTACTTGCTTGAGATTGAGACACTAGGCTTGTTTTGACCTTAAGAGATTGATGGCTTGTAGATTAAACCCCCATACATCTAGACAGTCGCGACCATATTGCGAGGGGGGATGCACTTCAATGTACGTAGCTGGATGTGTCTGTCACCCGCTCTCCAGTATTCTGGTTCTGGGGTGTGACACAATTTAAGTGGTGGCCCATACAGGTATTGTAAATCATTATGTGTGAGAGCTTTACTAGATAGATGTCTCAATCAGCACTCGTCCTTGATCTCTACTCGTGTCTTCTAATCTTTCTGAAATCTTGACCTGATCACATGCTTATATCCTCGATCTATCTTGGTCCTTCCTTATTGTTCTCCATGTCATTTCTTCAGTGGCATTGCTCCTGGTCCTACCGATCAGCAAGGTGGAGCACCTCCAGTGAACCAACAAAAAACAGGGGACCAAATCCAGCACTCTGGAGCAGCTTCCCGAGTCATATATTCTGGGAACCCAGAGCCCCCGGTTCAGCTAGTCCAGCCTACAGAGCCTGACAATAGAGTCTTGGTGGGGCTCATCTGAGAATTGCTTGCATCACAATATCATCGAGAAGATGCCCTGCACCAGACAGTACAAGATGCTATGGGCAGAGTTGGTTATCAAGGGAACAACGCGGCCAATAACTTCAAGCGCCCGAACCCTCCTTTCTTTGACAGCAGTGAAGATGCTATTGCCACCGTTGCATGGCTTCAGGACATAGAGGTTATCCTGAAGGCATCTAGGATTCCTGAGAATGAGAAGGTGGCCGTTGTACGCCTACAGTTATTTTACTTAGCTCGTACCTGGTGGACGATGCTAGCAGTTGATTTGGCAACGCCTGTCTTATGGGCGGTATTCAGCGGCAAGTTCTAGACCAAGTACTTCGACGTAGTAGCTTGCTATGATCTGCAAACGAGATTCACCAATCTTAAGCAGAAGGAAAGGATGGTCGATGGTTATGCGGTTGAGTTTTCAAGACTTAGTCGATTTGCTCCTACCTTGGTGGCGACCGAATTAGATCGAGCATAGTGATTCCAGCAGGGACTCCACCTGAAGATTATTCTAGCAGTGGAGCAGTTTGAGCCCCAGACCTTTGATGGCATTTTGCGAGCAACAAAAATGTATAAATATACTTCATAGAGGATTGTAGATAGGAGCGGAGGACGAAAGATGTCCCATGGACTATTGTTCCAGTCATCAACACTAGTCCCGGCAGCTAGGGCTTTGACTATTGGAGCTCCTAGGAGGGCGACCATAGTTTCTTCGGTTTAACACTCGATACCGACATACCCTCAGCAACAGAAGCAAAAGCAATCTTCCGTGATGGGCTGCACTCATTGTGGGAAGCCAGGACACGTAGTTGCAGAGTGTCGTAGAGCACAGGGATTGTGCTTTGCTTGTGGGGCACCGGACCATAAAATAGGGTCCTATCCGAATAGAGCCAGTTCATCATTATCGAACCTAACTGGTCCATCGGTTAGGGGTCCAGCACCAGTGCAGCAGCAGTACCAGCCTCCGAGGCCGTTGCTGCCTCAGGCTTAACAGTATGCCCAGGTTCAGATTCAGAACAGGTAGACAGGTCACCAGCAGAGGGGACCAGCACCAAGAGGACAAGGTCAAGCAATGGCTCTGACCGTGGCAGAAGAATTTGCATCAGGTGAGGTGGGGGCATGTACTATACTCGTCAACTCTTTTCCCGCATCAATATTATTTGATTCAGGTGCATCGCATTCATTCATGTTTGTACGATTCACAACACGGATAGGACTGGAGCCCGAGTCATTATCACTAAGGCTCAATATACTTACTGGTAACGGTCTTGTGGGAGTAGAGAGAAATATTTTCCTCATGTCGAATTGTAGTTAGCGGTAGAGAGTTTTTCGCTAGATTGATAGAATTTCCGATGGACGATTATGATGTGGTCCTCGAAATGGATTGGTTGAAGGATCAATATGCAAGAATAGACTGCCATCTTGGCAGGATTATTTTTGGTATTACCGGCAAAGTAGAGTTTTTATTTTTCGGAGGCGAAGTAGAACCTTCTCTACCAGTATTACAGATGGCAGTAGTAGAAGCGGTTCAGTTTACCAGAATAGTAGAAGAGTTTCCTGATGTATTTCCTGAAGAGCTTCCAGGCATGCCTCCAGAGAGAGATAGAGTTTACCATTGATTTGATTCCAGGAATGGCACCAGTATCGGAGAGAGTCTACAGGATGGAACCCTCCCAATTGGAGATCTTGTACAAGATGATTGAAGAACTCAGAACCAAGGAATTCATTCGTGCTAGTGGATCACCTTGGGGAGCTCCGATGCTTCTTGTAAAAAAGAAGGATTGTACGTCAAAATTATATGTTGATTATCGTACCTTAAACTCTGTAACAATCAAGAAGAGATATCCTCTACCAAGGATAGATGATTTATTCGATCAACTGAGTGGAGCAGCAATATTCTCGAAGATTTACTTACGGTCGGGGTACCATCAGTTCAGAGTTAGAGAGCAAGACATCCCGAAGACGGCATTCAGATCAAGATATGGACATTGGAAGTTCTTTGTTATGCCATTTGGAGCGACCAATGTGCCAGCTGTATTCATGGATCTCATGAATCGCATATTCATGCCTTACTTGGATCAGTTCGTGATAGTGTTTATTGATGACATCTTAGTCTATAGCAAGAAATAGGCAGAGCATGAGCAGCATCTCTGTGTAGTCCTTCAGATTCCTAGAGAGCACCAGTTGTACATAAAGTTCAGCAAGTACGAGTTTTGGCTTGACCGTATTTTATACTTGGGTTACATCATCACCAGAACTGGAGTGGAAGTGGACCCCCAGAAGATAGTGGCTATAGAGACATGGCCAGTACCCAGTACCATCGCAGAAGTTCGTAGTTTTCTAGGATTGGCTGGCTATTACCGACGGTTTGTATCAAACTTTGCTCGGATTTCAGTACCTTTGACATAGTTGACTCGTAAGGAAGTACAGTTTGCTTGGATAGTAGAGTGCCAGAATTCATTTGAGAAGTTGAAGCAAGGATTGATGACTATCCCCATTCTCACGCTTCCAGATGGGACTGGAGGATTTTTAGTTTATTGTGACACGTTAGGCAGAGGATTGGGATGTGTCTTAATGCAGCATGGTAAGGTAGTAGCTTATGCGTCACGTCAGCTTCGTGATCATGAGAGAAATTACCCAACCCATGACTTGGAGTTAGCAGTGGTGGTTTTCGTACTTAAGCTTTGGAGGCATTACTTGTATGGAGATCGGGTGGAGATTTTCACCAACCACAAGAGTCTTAAGTACATATTTATTCAGAAGGATCTCAATATACGTCAGAGAAGATGGCTAGAGTTACTGGTAGATTACGACATCAACTTGCAGTATCATCCTGGGAAGGCCAACGTTGTTGCAGATGCATTAAGCAGAAGAGCCAAAGTTTATTTTCTAACAGCACAGCCAGAGTTGTTAGCAGATATTCATAAGATGGGAATAGAAGTAGTTTTTCCCACTCATGTGGCATTGATGGCGAGTATGCAAGTTCAGTCCATTATAGTTGAGAGGATCAAGATAGCTCAATCAATAGATTCTAAGATTCAACGGCTTAGGGCAGAATATGAAGCCGGGCGGAGGCCATAGTTATGCATTCATGAAGACGGTACACTGACATAAAAGGCGTCTTTGTGTACCTAGTGGTGATATCAGACAAGAGATCATGGCAGAAGCTCACCGTTCACAGTATTCAATTCATCCTTGTGGTATGAAGATGTATCGTGATATTCGTCAGCATTTCTGGTGGAATGGCATGAAGAGGAAGATAGCCTGGTTCATCTCTCGTTGTTTAGTTTGTCAGCAAATTAAAGCTGAACATCAGAGACCAGCTGGACTTCTTCAACCTTTATCGATCCTAGGATAGAAATGGGAGCACATTACCATGGATTTTGTATCTGGGTTACTTAAATCACCAGCTAGGAGAGATACTATCTGGGTTATAGTTGACAGACTCACCAAGGTAGCTTATTTTCTCCCTTTCAGAATTAGCCAGTCGACGGATCAGCTTATAGATATGTACCTCATGCAGATAGTCAGATTATATGGAGTGCTAGTCAGTATTGTATCTGACAGAGATTCGAGATTTATATCGTACTTTCGGCGGAGTCTTCAGAAAAGTTTGGGGACTCTTCTCAAGTTCAGTTCAGCTTATCATCCGTAGACAGATGGTCGGTCAGAACGTACGATCCAGACTCTTGAAGAAATATTGCGATCTTGTACGCTTGACTTTGGTGGTTCGTGGGAAGATCACCTGCATCGAGTAGAGTTCTTCTGTAATAACAATTTTCAGGCCAGTATCCAAATGATACCATTTGAGACATTGTATGGTAGAAAGTACAGATCCCCGTTAGCCTGGGATGATATAGGCGAGAGATAGATGCTTGGTCCAGAGATTGTTATGCAGACTATCGAGGTGGTCAGGCAGGTCAGAGATCATCTTTGAGTTACGCAAGATTGCCAGCATTATTGGACCGATTCTCATCGGCATCCTCTTGATTTTTCTATCGGCAACCACGTATTCCTTAGGATCTCGCCTACCCGGAGCGTCATTCGATTCGACGTGCGGAGAAAGCTCAGTCCTAGGTATATAGGGTCGTTCGATATTCTTGAGCGAATAGGTGATGTGTCCTATCGTCTCGCTCTTCCGTCGTTGTTACGTGAGGTACATGACGTATTTTATGTATCCCAATTGCGACGGTATATCCCGGATCCGGGTCATGTCCTTGACCATTCAGAATTGGTTGTTGGAACCAACGTTTCGTATGAGGAAAGACCCGTATCCGTATTGGACTGAAGAGAGAAGATACTTAAGAATAAGACTATTAGTTTAGTTCGTGTTGCTTGGGATCATCACTCTTTGGGTGAGTCAACATGGGAACATGAGGATGATATCCGATCGTGATATCCACACCTGTTTGACTCATAAGGTATAATGTCTTTCTTATGCCTTATGGTTTTTAATTCCTTGCTTGTATGAATGATTGCTGGATTGACTGCTAGTCGTAGATTGCTTGTGATTAGTATAGCTTGCCCCGACATCTTTAGCCTCTTGATTAAATTTCGAGGACGGAATTCCTTTAAGGTGGGTAGAGTTGTCACTTCCGTTTTTCGTTATACGTATTTTAGTATACGTGTACAGAATCCCGACTCGTATATTGACTTGTCTTACTTAGCTAGTCTTTGTTTAATCTTGATTCAGTTTATTTTGTCTTGGTTTAATTTAGTTGGTTCATTATGGCATGTTAACTTGGCTTGGCTTGGCTTGGTTTAGTTTGGTTTGGGTTAGTTGGTTCATTATGAAGAACCTTATATTTAACCCAACTCCACTCTCTCTCCTCCATAACTCTTTATTTACTCTTCTTCTTTATTTGCTTCTCCACTACACCTTAGGCAAGTGCAACTTGCTTCATGAAGGAACCCCATTTTTATTGTTCCATTGTCTTCCTACAAGTTTCTAAGACTCTTTAGTACTTAGCATTTTTGATTTTGATGGATAATTTCTTGTAGATCTAAGTTTACTAAAATCTTGGATTTCTTGGGTTTTGATCTATTAAACTTCATTATTTTCAAGTTTTGATTGTTCCATGTTTTAGAGAATTTGATTTTACCTAAAATGGACCTTTGAAAATCCGGATATCGAATTATTTTGAGTGATTTATGAACTTGGGATGTTCATGGGTTCCATAAGCTCATGTTCTCGACTTGATGAAGAAGAGCAGTGATGGGCGCATAGCTTTTTTATGCGCCCACAACAGCTTTTTCTTTGGGCGTATAGCCCTTTATATGCGCCTAAAGCACCCTGCTTTCTTCTGCCTGGGCACATAGCTTCCTGGGCGCATAGTTTCCTGGGTGCATAGTTTCCTGGGCGCATAGTTTCCTGGGCGCATAGCTTCTTTGGTGCATAGTTTCCTGGGCGAATAGCTTCCTGGGCGCATAACTTCCTGGGCACATAGCTTCTTGGGCGCATAGTTTCTTGGGCGCATAGATTCTTGGGCGCATGACTTCCTAGGCGAATGCCACCATAGGCGCATGACACCCTGGGCGCATGACTCCCTGGGCGCATGCTATTCCTGGCACCCCTTTTTATCCCTTGAGCCATTTCTTACTAGGATAATTCTTGTTACATTTGTCCATGCTTGTCCCCATGGACCTTAGTGTAATGTTGTGATCTAGGTTTATACCCTTTATTTGACTTGCCCAGTCACTACCCGACTTAATCACTTGTGAAGCATGATGAAATTTGAACTTGATAGATTTGACTATACTTAACATGAACACGACATGACAATATGACTTTACATGATAACTCTTGATAGTGACCCGTCATGGTGTACTTTTGACAAGCAACTTGACATGACATGTATAAGCTTGATAGTGGCCCATTGTGGCGCACTCCTGACAAGTAATCTTGACAAGTAACAAGTAACCTAATATGACATGATAATCTTGAAATACTGTTGCGACGGCTATCTCAACTTGCTCAGTAACTCATATCTTGATACTGTGGATGATTGTGTCTGTACAAGCGATATGTCTCGTCTTGCATCATGTTTAGGACATGGATTCCTGATTACCATGGTTAGGAATTCATACTAAATCAAACTAAGTTAATGAGTAGATTGATCAAGTAGCTCATAACGAGATTTTTCAGTCACAGGCATGTAGGACCGTTGAGCACCTCTAGAGGGGGTGAATAGAGTGTGTGCGTATACATCAAAAAATAATCACCAATTAAAAATATTAAGCAGTTATATATTATGGCAGATAAAAGACGGTAAATAAAATACGGTAAAGTAAGAGTCAAGAATTTAAACTCAGTGAACACCACGATATATACTGGTTTCCCTCTGAGAGGACTTGTCCAGTCGCGAGTACTCTTGCTCGCTGTTAATCCACTATGGCACAAGCTTTAACTGAGCGCTTGTAACTCTTACAACACCATGCTTGGTGACAAGTGTACGACCGACTTCACAACACCATGCTTGGTGATGAGAGCACGACCGACTCCAGAAGGCAATTAAAAAATTGGAACGTTTTCTGAATACAACCTCCGATACAACTATTCAACACCAAACTCTATATTAAACAAAAACTGTACTGGCTTGGCTAAGAGTCGTAAAGGCTTAGATATGAAAGTAAAAGCTCAGAATACTTTCGATAGAGAAGAGAAGAGATAAAATTGGATGATTTGGAAATATAAAAGTCCTTCTCTATTTATAGTATTTTTGCTGACCGAATTCGGGCAGAGTTCGGATGCTAAGATTTCGCATACGAACGTTGGATGCAGATTTGGTGGGAACTATATTTCGAATTTACCAAGACCGAACTCGGACCGAACTCGGTCAGAGTTCTGTCAGAGTTATGCTGGGTCAGAACTGTAAGGAATGGACCAAGTTTGTATAGGTTTCAGACTTTTTTGAATTGTGGACTTTGGGATAAGTAGGTAGGCTTATTTTTGTTTGTGGACTGAGAAAAACCTAAGCCAGTACCGATCCGATTAATCTCATATTTTTCCTATACTTAATAAAAGGAAAAATACAGAATTAATATGAAAACTAATAGCCCACTTGATGACGCCTTTCTCCTGACATTTAAGCAGACTCATTTTTCCTTGACGGCAATCGTCCAAAGATAAACAGATCTAAAAATCTGAATATATTTTGGGGGCTTTGCCCCCGAACCCCTACGAGGGGCGCTGCCCCCCTCGACCTCCGTCCGTTGACCGGGCAGCGGAACCCCCGATACGAGACCCCGGATAGGTCGTTGGGCGGTTCAGAAAAATCTTCTTGTATAACGCCGTCGTTGGCTAATCAATAATTCTTTATTGCATGTGCCCTGCTTTGTCAAGGCTTGATCATGCTTACTGCATGTCTACAAATACCAGTTAGACGAACAAAACAATATGATGAAGTATGATACAAGCATAGCAATATATATGATATAGTGAACAGTTAGGACAATGCTAAGTTTAAGTAGCAATAAGATAGTGATTATGTGAATATTAGTGACATCATTATGGTAAACTTAATTGATTAGCCATATACAAAAACATGATATAATAATTGGGCTATCAATCTCTCCATTTTTTATTGTGGCAAATCGGTTAAGTTTAAAAAAATACGATAGATGCATGTATCACTAATAAACACATGATTACTAGAATATTGCGTGTATTGCGTGCAAACTTAAACTTATTTCTTCCCCGTTGACATGATCAAAATTAAGCTCTCCCGTAATAAGACATAAAGTCAATCATGAACAACAATTAGGGTAACAGTGTAATGACAAGTTTAGAAAATTATACAACTAAAGAAGCAAAACTTGTTAGAACACAAAATAGTTGGTTGAAGTTTTAAGAACAAATCTGAAATAAAATAACAAATAGTTTACCAACTAGAAATCTAAAATGCCATTCAAAACACAGTATGATGTATAAAAGTAACTGTAGTTTTGAAATAGGCCAATGAAAGATTTTAAAGAATTTAACAAAGTAGAAACCAATCATTGGTTATAAATAATCCATGAGGATTAGAAATTCGCAAATGTAGTATATAAAAAAAAATATAATGAGACTTTTAACAATGATCACAAAAAAATATGATTCATAATTTGCCCATACAAATTAGTGAATCACTTCAATAAAGAGTGTAATCATTGAAAAGAAATCAAAAAATTGATATACACGAATCAATGCAAAATCAATACTAAAGTTCATGCGTTTGAACTCAATTACCTTATCATGATATATGAATATCCATTAGATAATCATGAAGGTAAAGGAGACTAAAATACTTGAGAAGGAGAAATTCAGTTGATTTGAATCCTCCCCTGTAAAGTATGTTCAGTCTAAATAAGATAATCATGAACTTTGAGATAAAATCTCAATAAGAAAAGCAAAATCAATTTAAACTCAAAAGAATCATTAAATTAGGATAATTAACTATATTTGGCAATATATTTTAAAAACTCATATAAAATGAGAGAGTCAAAAAGGGATAATAATAATCATATATTCTCTCATAAAACCAATACAAATCCAAATATCATGAATAACTCAGCAAGATATTTAACTAAGAAAATATAAGTCCATGGTGAACTAGGTATACCAAATTTTAAGGACATAAAATAATTTAAACAATTAATTTGCTCCCCCTTAAAATATGCGTATATAGTTCAAAAATAATTTATATGCATAAAATAGATAAAATAAATAATCACAAGAGCTAAGGGATATCCAAGATATGTATCTTTCTTTCCTTTGATCAAAAGCATATAAAATTCCAAACTTGAAACAAATATCATCTTTAGGCAAGTAAAAGAAATATACAATAAATGCTTAAAGATGAACAAACAAAATATGTTTCTAATGAAAAATATATATTCAAACAAAAAAATGATTTAAAGACAGAATTTTTCAAAATTGCCTTAATAACGGTATTCGAGTAACGGACAAAAAAAAATTAGAAGACATTTAAAATACGAAATTCATTATGAAAAAGTTGTCCTACTGAATGTTCGAATGCGTCCGTTTAGTCCTCAGACTCACAACTGATGAATCAAAACTTTTGTATCACGAAAACATCTTTAATAAAAGATCCATAGCCCATTTTAAGTAAATAAAAACAATACTAGATAAATGTTCATAATAAATAGTATTCTAGATATATGGCATGTTAAGGGAATAATTGATTTGAAACAATTAATTGCTCCCCATTTTCTTGGCTATATCGAAAATTAATAACAAATTTAAATTCCAGAAAATATTTCCAAAAGTAGGAAACTAATTCATCAAAATATTAGTTCTTCTTATCAAGGTTCATTTCTTCCCTTTTAAAACCTTAGCACGGTATCAACCGTAGGCTTAAAAAAAAGAAATACTTTGAGACAGAGAATTAAACTGACTTCTCCCCAACAAAGAATTACTGCTATAGGCAGCTAGTAACTTGAATAAGAAGAGAATAATAAAATCTTAAAAAATATCATGAATACGAAAAACAATCATCTTTAGACGAAAGAGATAATATGCATTAAATGAACACTTATAATGAAATAATCAAAAAGATAATTCAATTTAGCATATATAAACTAAAATACAATGAATAATCATATAAGTCAAAAGATGACATAACATGATCTATGCATTAAAAGATAGATAAGTTAGATCAACACATGTTATCTTTTGTGAAAAAGATAATCTTGTCCATTAAAATGAAAGTCCAAATCTAAAAATGAAATTCGTATCTCTTTGCTTAGAGTTGAGATCAATCCAAGATTGTAGATCATTATAGAGAATACAAAAATAAGTGCATCTACTGAAATCGAAAGATCTCAAAGAACAACAAAAAATCAAATCATTTGTAGTAATAAGTACAAGATGTATACATTACATGTATCCTTATATGTGCTACAAAATTATTGGGTAACAATAAAATATAAAACATTTATAAATAAAAATATAGGTCCTAGATACGTTGATGTATTCTGAAACCTAGGGGACCGGGTTCAGTGCCCTGGATCCAGAACTAGACAATAGTTGCAAGTAGACCTTAATAACTCTTAAGTCTATATAGTATTCATCACTTTGGGTTAGCTGTAGGTGCCGGTTCCCATCTAGCGGTAGTCCGAAGACTAGTACACCGTGTCGCTTCAGGCTATTTATACCTGTATGACAGAAGGACCCTTTTGGCTTGTACCCAAAATGATCTCTACTTTTAAGAACTTAGATTTAAAAGAATATATGCAGTATCATCAAGAATCATCGAAAACCGGAATTCCTATATTTAACAGGAGTAAATACCCAAAGAATGAACAAGGAATGATCATCAAGACTAAAAACTAGTTTTCAAAAAAATTTCATAGTACACTATAGAGATAAATATGTAGTATAAATGTGCACCAATAAACATATCAAGATAAAACAAACGATCTTAAAAGAACACTCAAAATAATCATGAGTAAGACATTAATAAATATTTCTTCTCAAAATCCCAACTTAAAGATATAAAACAAACAAATATCGAATGTTAGGAGACTACAAAAAACATAATGACATAATTCAAATATATATTAAATAAGAGTCATGTATGTAGAATGTCAACCAAAAATCCAAGAAAAAACATCATCAAGAGAGGCTTTGAGGGAGAAGCTAATAAAGAGAAGAACACAAATTTATTCAAACTAATCAATAGCTGAAGTATGATGTAAGCACAAGTTTGAAGATAACAAGTATAATTATATTAAATACTTTTCAAAATAATATAGAACTTGAGCTGAACTCATATGCCCTCATAAAGATATTTATAAAATTATATATATCAATACAATAAATATATAAACAATATATGAATGACTGAAGTATTCATGTATCCTTAATAAGCATTGGAAAATTATCACAAGATCAAAAATATGTATAAATATGCTCTATTAGGCAAAGATGTAATTCATTCATAAGAAGGTTAATCAAAATAAAATATTAGAATCAATAGTGAATGTATTATGCAAGCACAAGGTTAACATAGAAGTATATGCATATACTTTTCAAGTAGAGTAGACTTGTAATAAACATATATACTCATAAAATACCGATTGAAGTCAGTATGACATATTAAAGACAATTCGGTAAAAGTAATCATTTCAAAAAAAAATTAAAGACAGAGAGTCAAAAATACATTAACAAATTTTTTTTAGCTCCTATGGACTAGATTAGTATGCATGCTTCAAGAATAAAACTAAAATAAAGAGCATACATAGATAAATGTGTCACACTAATAGAAAATAAAATACTATATAGTATGAACTAATCATTTAAGCTAAACAGCTAGTCAAGCTAGGATTATGTCTCACATTGATTGAAACAATAAATAATTTAAAAGATATCAATGAAAGCTAATAGCAAGACATTCGTAAGAACATGCTAGAACATGCTAGATATTAAAAACTATTTAGGAAGCATGTTACCGAAGTGGTTCTAGTGACCACACTTCTGTTGGTGCAATTGCATGGAAGATCACCTTTGTAGCTTTGCAATCACCAATATGTTCCATGGTTCTATTTGATATGAGAAGCTTCACCTGCAATATTAGGTGAAGAATTTGGTATCCAATACTTGGATCCACATTTGTTAGCTTTGGGAACCCATTTGTACGAATTCATATCAACAGGTTTTCTAATCTGACAATGATTAGAAATGTGTCCATTCATACCGCAATAATGACAGAAAGAATTAACATTATTACTATGTGCAACAGTATGAGAATGTGCAGTGGTATAATATGATGTGCGTGGATACTTGTAATAGAATGCATGGTTATGTGAAGCTTTAGCTTTGCTTGCTTTCTTTGATTGTGTCTTGTCGTGTGCAATCTTGTGCTTTGACACGTGTCTTGTGTTAGACTGGGTCATAGGTTGTATTACCTGCTTTTATAGTCTAATCTCTAACTTTTTAGAGATAACACAAATGTCATCATATTTAGCAGAAAGAGCATCCATTCTACATGAAGTGATAGAATACTTATTCTTTTCTAATTCTAATTCCTTCTTAAGTTTAGCATTTTTTTGAGTGCTTTTCTTAATGCAATCAAGTGTCTCATGCAATCTAAACTCAAGTGTGGAAATATCAGTAGAATTATCAGAAGCAGAAGTATTTTTAGCATCATTCAATAAGCAAGTAAGCTTTTCATTCTCACGCTTATAGGATAGAATATCCTTTCTAGCTTGCTTATATTTATCTAATACTTTCTGGTGCTCGTCTAATAGATCACTGAAAGCATCAGATAACTCATCATAAGAGAATTCATTCTCTTCAAGAACAGAGTTGTCTTGTACCTAGTTGGATAATGCCATTGAGCATATATTTATAGCTTGACGAGGTCTCTCTTCTTCTTCTTCAGAATTGCTTGCTTCGCTTTTACACCATATGCTCATGGTAGAGTACTTGTGAGATGACGACCTTCCTTTGTTTGATCGTTCATAGTGACTCTCCTTTCTAGCAGTACTATAATCTTTTTTGATGTGGCCTATATTCTTGCAGTTGTCACATACAAGCTCTTCTTCATATATAGGGTTATGTTGAACCTTAAATCTCGATGCCATCATGCACACATTTGCATCATTATAAAGCCTATACTCCTTTCTGGAGTCGCTAGCACTGCTTTCGTACCTGCACTCATAAGTATCTTCAAGAAGTTTTCAAAATTTATGAGATGTTGTACAAGTAGTAGTGAGATTGAATACATTAAAGTCTACATCACAATAGAAATCATGCTTTGCTTTTGCATCAAGGCTAGCTAACTTCTTCTCTTCCTCCGTATAACTATAATAAGGCTTGTTAATTATAGAGAAAGTGAGAATAGAAGTAATAGTAGGCTTTTTGTAGCCATTGATGACAATTGACCATAAATCAAAATCTAAAGACTTCAGGTACAAGCTCATCCGTGTTTTCCAGTATATGTAGTTGGTTCCATCAAATAGTGGGAGTCTATTTGTGGATTGCCCTTCAGTTGTGAAGTACATACTTGCCATATAAGATATAATGATCTATGTAACAACAATTATATAATAATAATATTATCTTACTTTACCTGTATAATCTGCTCCGATAATGAGAATCTGCTCCAAGGGTGTTAAGCCAAATAATAGAGTTCTTGCTCGATACCAATTTTAGAAGCAATTGGTATAAGCAATAATATCTCTATAAGGAGCACCTGCTCTGATACCAATTGTAGGCAATTGGAATCAGAGGTTAACAATTGATAATAAGGATCTACTCTAAGGATGTTAAGCCAGATAATATAGTCCTAACTCTGATACCAATTGTAGGACCGTTGAGCACCTATAGAGGGGTGTGAATAGAGTGTGTGCCTGTACATCGGAAAATAACCACCAATTAAAAATATTAAGCAGTTATATATTATGGCAGATAAAAGATGGTAAATAAAATACGGTAAAGTAAGAGTTAAGAATTCAAACTCAGTGAATACCACGATGTATACTGGTTTCCCTCTGAGAGGACTAGTCCAGTCGCGAGTACTCTTGCTCGCTGTTAATCTACTATGGTACAAGCCTTAACTGAGTGCTTGTAACTCTTACAATACCATACTTGGTGACAAGTGCACGACCGACTTCATAACATCGTGCTTGGTAACGAGCTCACGACCGACTCCAGAAGGCAATTAAAAAAATGTAACATTTTCTTAATACAACCTCCGATACAACTCTTCAACACCAAACTCTAGATTAAACAGAAAAGAGTCGCAAAGGTTTAGATATGAAAGTAGAAACTCAGAACACTTTAGATAGAGAAGAGATGAAATTGGATGATTTGGAAATATGAAAGTCCTTCTCTATTTATAGTATTTTTGCTGACCGAATTCAGACATAGTTCGGATAGAGTTCGGATGCTAATATTTTGCATACGAACGTTGGATGTAGATTTGGTGGAAACTATATTTCGAATTTACCCAGACTAAACTCGGGCCAAACTCGGACCGAACTCGGTCAGAGTTCTGTCAGAGTTATGCTGGGTCAGAACAGTTAGGAATAGAACAAATTTGCATAGGTTTTAGACTTTTTGGAATTGTGAACTTTTGGAATAAGTAGGTTGGCTTATTTTTGTTTGTGGACTGAAAAAAACCTAAGCCAGCACCAATCCGATTAATCTCATATTTTTTCTATACTCAATAAAAGGAAAAATACATAATAAATATGAAAACTAATAGCCCATTTGATGACGCCTTTCTCCTGACATTTGAGCGGAACTCTCGATGCGAGGCCCCGGATAGGTCGTTGGGCGGTTCAGAGAAATCTTCTTCTATAACGACGTATTTGGCTCATCAATAATTCTTCATTACATGTGTTCTGCTTTGTCAAGGCTTGATCATGCTTACTGCATATCTACAAATACTAGTTAGACGAACAAAACAATATGATAAAGTATGATACAAGCATAGCAATATATATGATATAGTGAACAGTTAGGACAATGCTAAGTTTAAGTAGCAATAAGATAGTGATTATGTGAATATAAGTGACATCATTATGGTAAACTTAATTGATTAGCCATATACAAAAACATGATATAATCATTGGGCTAACAAGGTAATCCCGTTATCTGGGTGCCTCAAGTAGACTTGTAGCCTGCCGTCGAGTAGGGCATATTTCCAGCACATTGTCATGTGTTGTACCACAAAGTCACCTAATCAACTCTTTCAACCCGCGGAAGGGTAACTGGATAGTCTGCAGGGCTTGTGACTGCTGGAACATCTCATTGTATCTTGTAGTAACTAGGCTTGTGATAACCTTAGTTAGTTAAGGTATCAGGCCGTACTCATTGCTTAACCGTGATTGATAGATGGAGTCTAGTCTAGTCTTGTCTAGATCGTGCCAGTCTATAATTACTTTGGTACATTACTGTTATGTTTTATTCTTGTCGATAAATGATTGGAGAATAAGCTCCGTTCAAGTGAATGGTTACAACCCTGGTCCTTGTTTGGTTTACGGGTTGTAACTTGGTTATCGAAATAGACCTTAGTTATCTTATCGTTTATTATCCTGTTTTCTCTATCTCATATCTTTCTTTATCATTTAAGTCTTTATGTGCTAATATGCTGGTTTTAGTTCTTAAGTGAAGCCTCCCTTGTGACACTTGCTCTTTCTGGGGTCTGACCCAGCTGGTTTTGTATGGCCAGATTTTGGAGTAGCTCCCGAGGATCTTCCAGCCTTCCAGCCAGATAGGGAATACTAGGCGCAACCCTGGCAACGAGTGGGTTTTATTTTGCTCTTCTACTCTATTGTAAATTATTCTTTTGAGGAGTTTAGCCGCCGAAAAAGTATTAGCTCGTGTTGAAAACTTATATTTTCTGTCTACCTATGGGCTGTAACATGATTGACAAATCCTAGGGTTGATCATGTATGACTTAAACTCTTGCTAGTCTTCGCATTTTGTGTGACTAGATTCATGATCATCTGAATATGTAATATATGGGATGACTTACCTTGTATGTCTGATGATTTACCATCTTGTAACATGTGTTTACTTGCTTGAGATTGAGACACTAGGCTTGTTCTTGACCTTAAGAGACTGATGGCTTGTAGATAAACCCTCATGCATCCAGAAAGTCGTGACCCTATTACGAGGGAGGATGTACTTCAATATACGTAGCTGGCTGTGTCTATCCCCCGCTCTCTAGTATTCTGGTTCTGGGGCGTGACAGAGGCCAATTGACAGGCGAACATGATCCACCTCCTCTCGTCATCTGGTTTGGGCCAGTACATCTCGGTGTAATCTTGCTCGATGATACTATCTACCAATCAACCATATATAGATAGAAAGTTGGTAGATGTCCCCATGGATGGAGGTGGTACAGGGGGCGGCTAGTTGTGACTGAGGAGGTCAAGAGGGACATGAGCGGATCAAAAAATTGAAGCTGGAGTGGACTACAGTTGATTATGGTAGGATAGAGATGGCTAACCATATAAAAATAAAAATTAAAACATATGGAAAAATAAGAGTGAATTTTTTTTGGGTTTGGTTGGAGCCCACCCCAGCATATAGATGGATCCGCCCTTGGAGAGGGATGTACCCCCAGTTAGGAGTCATGATTTAGGGGATTAGGGTTGGTAAGGGAAAAGTAGGGGAAGGGAGCATTTCTATTTATTTCAATGGGATTGCAAAAATCTTGTAACATTTAGCGACTCCACTTGTAACATCGTAGTGACATCTTAGTGACGAATTTGAGTTAGGTAATGGATATATGAATGCATCAGTAAGTCATTTAGCTACATATATAGCGCCAGTTCATTGCGTCGACTATGCCCTTGGAACTTTTGCGACTACCAGTTGCATCTTTACAATGTCGCTCAGGTATCAATAGTTATTTTGCATTTATCGTACATGTACTAACCACCACACTCCAAACACAGAGTACTAACAAGGTCACTCGAGACTGCGGTCACATACTAGTAATCAACTTATCAACTTTTTATGTTCCTGACTGTTGGAAATAAACTTAATTTTGTGATAATATTTTGAGCCCAACAAATTAATCCACTACCATTGGGCTTTATCCATTAGGCCCATTTTAGTTTTGAGTTTAGTCAAACATTTTTACCTAGAAAGTTAATAAAAAATATCTATGTCCATGAAAAATATCTATGTTCTAGAGATATCTTAATATTAATTGTAAAAGAGTCTAGAATGATTCCATATTATATTTAATAAGTGTGTAGACTCTTCCAAGAGCCCTATAAAAAGGGGTTCTCTAACCTTATTTGTACACAATAAAAATTAAGAAGCTTAGTGCTATTATAAAATTTCTTCTCTTCCATTCTTCTTTTCTACCAAATCTTCTCTCTATAATTTTCTCCCACTCCAAATTTGCTCCTCCTAGCTAGTTGGTCCACCATAATTCCATCAAAGTGGTATCAGAACGAGGCAGTTCGAGATCGAAGATGGCAAGCGAGAAGACTCCCATCCAAGTTCCCGCTCTCAATAAGAACAACTATGCCAATTGGAGCATCAAGATGAAGGCTTTGCTAGGAGAACAAGATGCATGGGAGGTTGTTGAAAAAGGTTATAATGAGCCACAAGATGAGGCTTCATTATCTTAAGCTCAAAAGGAGTTGTTGAAATCTTCAAGAAAGAGGGACAAGAAAGCTCTCTTTCTCATCTACCAAGCCGTGGATGATGATGCATTCGAGTTAATTTTAAGTGCAACAACCTCCAAAGAAGTATGGAAGAAACTTCAAATTTATTGCAAAGGAGAGAAGAAAGTGATGAAGGTACACCTCCAAACTTTAAGATGTGAATTTAAAGCTTTACATATGAAAGAGTCTGAAACTATTCTAGAATACTTTGCTAGAGTTTTAGCCATTGTTAATCAAATAAAAAGAAATGGTGAAAGCATGACCAACACTCGAGTGATGGAGAAAATTCTCCGTTCTTTGCTTCCACAATTTGAGCATATCGTTGTAACTATTGAAGAAACTAAAGACTTGGAGACCATGACTATTGAGCAACTTAAGGGCTCATTACAAGACTATGTAGAAAGGAAAAAGCAAAAATAAGATACATTGGAGCAAGTCCTTCAAACAAAGCTCACTTTCAAGGAGAAAGAAGAAAGCTTCACCAATCAAAGAAGTCATGGCCGAGATCGTGGAAGACAGGAAAGAACTCGTTACAAGACATTCATCAATGGAGAAAGAGGCAAAAACTATCATACAAGAGGACGTAGAAGAGGAAGCTTCACAAGAAGATATGGAAGTCAAAGGTAAGATAAATCACAAGTTGAATGCTATAATTGTCATAAACTTGAACATTATGCATCAGAATGCAGAAACACAACTGGACATGTTGAGGTGAAAGCTCAATATGTTGAAAAAAAATATAAGAGAACTCAACTCTATTTTTTACACACAAAGAGAAAGCTCAATATACGCGTCGTTGAATTGTCGGCATCCCGTTCCATGAGGCTCTGCACAGTACGGAGTGCGCGAAACATGCGTGTGGGACGATAATAAAAAAGCAAGTGCGGACAAGATCCGCACGAAAAGTCCTAAAAGACATGACGATCAGCTAAAAATTAACCCAAAAAATATTCCAGACCAAACACTAATAGTGTCTGGTTTAGAAACAAAATTATGATGAACCAAAAGAAACAGTATCACAAGTCTATATAAGTCCTACTTATCTATGCTCTCCTTCCTCTTTAGAAACAGATGGTCGAAAAGGAATCAACACTATAATTAAAGATTCATAAAAGATGCCCGTATAATGTTCTGTGGAACACTACAAGAATAAGGGCTTTTCTTGACGGTGATTCCCTGTCAAGAAATGGGTATCTTGACGGTTGCAAATCCGCCAACTAGGCCGGAGTCAAGAAAAGTACCCCCCTTTTCTTGACGGTCCCTGACAGGGCTTTTCTTGACGGTTTTTTGTCGTCATTTTATGTAGTTTTCTTGACTGTTTTTAGCCGTCAAGATAGCTCTTTTTAGGAACCGTCAACATAGGCAAAAATGTTTCTTGACTCCGGCCTAGTTGACGGTCTTTAGCCATCAATAAAAGCATTTGTTTTGACAGACAAAATCCGTCATGAAAAGCACTAATTCATGGCTATATTGTGCAGCATGATATGAATTAAAGTTGACGTATGACAACCGTCAAGAGAAGCTATCCAGAGTACCGTCAAGATAAGCATGCCAAAATTCTGTCAAGAATTATATAATAATTAATCAACCACACATTATATCAATCCAGAAGCTGCACACATCAAATTACTATAAAACTCAAATTTCATATTAACAAACTGTATTGTTCGTACAACAGAATCTTCCAATACACATTCCACCACATGTATTCTTCACTTGTCCTACCACGACATAATCCAACCATAAAGTACACATCCCACATCTGTTGTTTCCATACAACTTAAATATCCAAACCACAAACAACCATCACTTGTCACAGCCACAAAACATAATCCACCAAAACTACAAAATGAAACCAAGAAAGTAGAAAACCATATCGGAGCACATCCCTCCATATCTACAGCATTCTTCTATTCACAACATGCATCCACCCTTCATTTTTCAGCAAGTTCCTGAGAGAACAAGAACACAAAGTATCAACTTACTATTACAGGATTATCAATACAACTCGAGACAATTTGAATCACTTGAGAAGAACTGCAAGGCTAGCCGTATTGAAACTATAATTCACAAACATGTATAAATCATGTAAAGAATCTGAAGGCTAGCTAAACTGTCAATCATGTAAATTTTCTCACTATAATTGAAACTATATATAATTTGAAACTGCAACAGAAAGATGCGATACTGAAACAACCAAGTATTGGTTCTCCTTTGACCAAACAGCACAGAAACATCTGATCAATGTCACCTTTGTTGCACAGGAAACTGGTGTCCCTATCGTGTCCGTACCCATACCCGTAATTGTATTCGTGCAACATGTGTGACTACATTGCACCTATTTGAGAATCTACATACATTAGAAACTAATGTTACAACTTGTGAATACTTAAGCAAGGAAATTTGTCAGGTTTCTTTATCATGTCAATCTGAGATGAACCCCCCTTAAATTATTATTCACAAATTTCACGCAATATCTCAATTCCACAAAACCATTGAGAGTCAAGAGGGAGAAGTTTGCCTTTATAATAGTAACTCGAAGAGTTTCAGACTCAAGATCCCACATTTTTGTTGGGCACCTCATAACTCTCCAGAAACTTGCTAACATCCAGAGAAGCATATAAGCTTCTTTACAAAATTGATCATTTGACATCAATACTAGTTAATTGTGTATCAGATGACAGAAAGAAAATATCAAATTTGTATAGCAAAAAAATTTACCCATAAAATTCTAAAATAAAGATTAAGGAGGTTATAATATTAGTACTACAAGGATTGACGATTAGAGAAACAATTAGCCATTTTTTAGTGGACAAAACAATGATAAATGAGGTTAGTATCATAGTTTAAAATATCGGCCAATACCGATCCGATACGGCCGATATTGATACGGTTTGGCATGTCCCGATCTGATACCGGCAGATACCGATACAGTTTGGCATGTCCCAATCTAATGAGGTTAGTATCATGGTTTAAAGAGGTTATAATATTAGTACTACCGATATTGCCGATACCAATACTCATAAGAATAGTCCGATACCTAGTCTGATACCGATATCATGAAATATAGTTTCCAGATCATTGTAATTTAGAAATACAGCTTAAACTCGTTAAACTATAGACTCATTAAACAAAATAGCTAGTAGACAAACAAATGGAAATATAGTGCCATCATAAAACTCGATAATGAAAACATTTCTTCGAAATTGTTAAACTATAGATTCACTGTAGATAGTCTAAAATTACCTGCGACGATTTGTTAGTTAAGGAACTGCAAAACGTGTTCCATCCACTCTGTACGAACTTCATTAATTTCTTCAAAATTGTAGTCTTCCTTTTGATTGTACTGTTTATAAATAGGAAGAAAAATTGAAACTGTTACTGTCATGATATATTTATATTCTAAATATACATGTCGATTTAGAAAAACATCACCTTTCGATTAAGTAAGGTTCGATCAGATGTGATCTCCTTCATAAATATCATCACATAGTACCCACATTCAACAGAGCTAACTTGTTGTGGCGCCTAATCATAGAAAATTAAGCAAAGTCCTTACAAACTTGTATTGGTTTTTTATTTACATTTACATGAGAGAAATATATTGTACCTTAATTGTTATCCAGTTCAATTTAAACTTTTTGACTTGCTTTTCCATTTGAGCATGAAACATCCGAAGTCCACTATAAGCAAATAAAAGTGGATAATATTAATAGTCATTACTGAATCATCTAATTAGTACATTAACTGTAGTTGGGAAATTTCTAAAATATGGTACAAATATTGATGCATACCTTATTACAATGTACTGAAGATCGTCTGGGACGTAACTCCTCAAAGAGTCCAAATAATATGCTTTCATTAGTGACAGGTCAATGACAACCAAAATCCAATGAAAACTGTAGCACCATATACACCCAGATATATACAAGTTATCGAGTTAGTGAGAAATTGTAGAAGAAAAATAAGTAAGAAAATGTATTACCTAGGGTTGTATGGCAAGAAAACAAGTCGACTTCCTTTTCGAGATATCAAACTGTTACAAATATGTCGTGCCCTTGCATCCCGCGTTCCAAGAACGTCTTTCAAACCAGATGAGGAGACTATTCTCGGATTAATGAAGCAAACATCCTCGACAAGGTTTACCTCCTTCAAACGAATGTACAACAACCTATATATGTAGTTTGCAGATTATTTAGATCAACTTATTAATGTAATAACAAAAATTTGAAAAGCAAAGTATTCAATTACCTTATGTATATTTGGAAGCAATTAGATGATAGGGCACGCATTTTAATAAAATTTTTGAAATCCTCCTCGAACAGAATTGCAACGGTTGCGATATTAAATAATTCGCCAGGAAGTAGTACAGAAATTACAGTTTTTTCAATGAACAAGCGTTGTACCAGTTTAGCAAAGCAGTCCATTCCGGGAGGATTTTTGAATGACCTTAGAATTCTAGTGAAGCCCTTGTTGGAGTTTTAACTTTAGATGGCATGTTCTTTTGCTCATTGGGAGCTTCCTTGTCTACCTTGGATGCCTAAAATACAACACATTTTCAGAGTAAAAATGTAGAAGACTTAAATAATATGATATTTATACAAGAGAATTCTAAATAAATATTGACTACCTCTCTAAGTAGAGAACCATGAAGAACTAAATCGGTTGGCCAAAGTATGTGATATCCAATAGCATCCTTAATCTTAGTTACAGGGATATCTTCAGGTGGAATAGGAAGCAACGCATCCTCGTCCAATACCAATTCGATGGGCACAATAACATTAGGGGGCTTGTATTCCATAATGGTTCCTTTGGCAATAATATTATCGATGGAACCCACAGCCAATTGGCAAGCTTCTACCTTTTTATAAGAAAGCATAAAGAAAATTGTATATCCCTTTATTACTTCCATTTTACTAGGATTTCAAGAATAAAGAAACTGGCATGTAGTACCTTTGTTTTACTCTGCAGGGTAGGTTTTGTTGCATCTACATCCATATCTTGATCAGTTTGGAGAGGAGATTTTTCACTTACAACCTTTTCAGAAAAGTAGATACTGGTATCAGAAAAGTAGATACTGATTCAAGTAGGTACAGAAAAGTCCAACTTTCCAAAAAAGTTCAAGCAAAAAAAATACAAGTAGATAGTGTGCTCAAGTAGATAGTGTTCAGAAAAGTTCAAGTAGACAGAGAAGTCCAACTTTCTAGAAATAAACAACTAGAAAGAAAAGTTGAAGTCATAGTTCGCGGTATCAGCCGATACCGATCCGATACTGTCGATACCGATACAGTTTGGTATGTCCTGATACGATACCGACCGATACCCAATACTGACCGATATCGCCGATCTTGATACTCATAGGAATGGTCCGATACTGATTCCGATACCGATACTTTGAACCTTGGTGAAGTAGATAGTATGTGTCTACTTTACACTAAAATTGAAAGAGGGGATGAAATAAACCCGGTTCATCATCCTTGTCCTCTGCGAACCGTCGGAGGCATAACTCTGTGCATAAACGGTAGGGACTGGAGGAATTGGAAAGTTGGAACCGGTATCGGATAATGGCGTAGCACAGAGACCTTGTGAAAGTAAGCTGTTTATCATCTTATTTTTTCACTCAATCTCATTAAGTAACTTCTTTTTCTCCTCCTCCTAGGCAGTCGGAGTTTTAGGAGTATTGAAAAAAGATCTTGGGGTGACATATTTCTCAATTGCCGTAACACGACCACCGTGCTCGGGCCTATCCATTGTATATCCAAAAGCATCTATGTTTTGAGGAATCAACAACTCTCCAGAACTTATTTTCTTTTTCACTTCATCCTATAAAAAGAATGAATTTATGTTAGCATCTTAATATGAAGTTGTGTAAGAAGAATGAAAATGAAATACAGTTAAGACTTGCTTACAATTTTATCCACCATTGCTTGTGTGACTGGATCATAAACTATGGATGGATCATCACCTTCATTAGCATCTTCATTATCAACCCCTACTATTATTTTTGTTGAACTTGTGCCTATATCCCACTTTTGCTTCTTCTGAGCTAGCTTCCAAAATAGACAGCGGTCTACTTGGTCCTCAGAATATGTACCATCTTTCTTCTGTTTTTTAGAAAAAGTTGTTTACAAAAACAAAAAGTTTTATTACAAACTTTAGAAAAGAGTACAAGAGTACAATTTGAATTCTGGGAAAGTACAACTATAGGAATCTTATCAGAAGACGATCACTTTATCCCTTGGACTATGTGAACTTGAAGACTAGAGCCTCTAGAGAATGCAGCAACAATTTTGCAAGAGTACTTGATCTCTCCGTGTGTGTCCTTTAATAATGATTGGAAAGTCTATTTATAGAGTTCTGGAAATAACTGTTTTAACAGTTATTCTGATGTGCGCGAGGCTAGATTATGCCACATTGGATTACGCCAACCTTATGTGGTGCCAACTTTCATTCAGTTAACAATCGTGTACTAACTATATTTAGATGCGTGGCATCATGTGATTGAGATGCGCGTGATCATGTACAGAATAGTGGACACATTTTGAGAGATTAGTAGCATGTGTACCACGTCATCCTGCTTTAGAATGTAAGTTGTCTCAACTTTATCAGGTTGTGCGAGCTTCAGTCAACGAGTCAAACTGCGCCTGATTTGGACTGCGCCTAGACACGTGGCAGCTTTTGAATAATTTATCTAGATTGCACCTAGGCGCAACTAAGGAATTTGGTTAGATTGCGCCTAGGCGTAACTCACAAGCTGTACAGGACAGTTGTCAATTAAAACTCCTCTAGCAGCACATTTTGAGGGATTCGAAAAGATTTTCTTTGTTTACTGTGCTGTCAATTGTCAGTGCTGTCAGGCAATGATGGTAATTAAATGTCAGACGCCACGTAGACTTTGGCGTAACATGACTGGGCATAATCTGATATATGGCACAACCTGATCAGTGGTGCAGTTTGATCTCTGTTCTTCATAACAGTGGTGCAGCTTGATTTTTGGGGCGCAACTTGATTGCTGAGTAGTAAATACATGGTGCCACATGATTTTTTAGGCCCTACAAGACCCCCTTCAATGTTTTTGAAACTTAATAACACTTCAATGTTTTGAAATACTTTGAATTTATGAATCTGACTGAGTTAAGTTGTGTCTGTCAATGCCCAGCCGTCATAATTAAATTTCTTGAAAACATTCGATCTCCTCTTCGTCTTCCCGAGTTTCACTTGATGATTTCGGTTTTCCATGAGGAAAATGAAGAGATGGTTTGGTTATTGTAGAAGCATGGAAAAGAATAAAGAAAGGTTCATGCGGCCAAGGATCCCCATGCGGCTCAAGGATCCATGCGGTTCAAGAGTCTATGCAGCTCGAATAATTCCATACGGCCCACAGAGGAGCCACGTGGCCTTCAACAACACTTCCCTTCGTCTTTGGCTGCATTTAATGCCCTAACGGCTGACAGCTCTGACAAATGATAGCTCTGACATAAAGGTGCAATAATGAATGACATAATAGCGTGTTCCTAGGGAAGAGGAGAAAATCTTCTCGCGGCTGGCAGAATCCATCAAATCTCGAGGCATACGGCTGCTGTATTTATACAGCCGCCCATCTTCATGCGGCTACATCCTTTATGTGGCCGCCCATCAGCATGCGGCTGCCCACTTCATGCGGCCGCCCATCTTCATGCGGCTGTATCCCTTATGCGGCCGCCCATCAGCATGCGGCTGCCCACTCCCATGTGGCTGCCCATCTTCATGCGGCTGTTCATCCCCATGCGGGTGTCCATCTTCATACGACCGTTCATTCTTATGCGGCCTACTCATATGCGACTCTGCCAAGATAATTGAGACACGTGGCAGTCTTATCTTCCTAGAATTATGGATGTTGACAAATCCTAATCAGATTTGTTGCAATAAATGCCCAGATTAAATCAAATCGAGCAAATTAGACACATGGCAGGCCATTACAAGTCACAAATATTCATGGCAATCAGCATTTATTGTCCACAGAGATTTAATGCAATCATATTAATTGTTTAAATCTATCATATACAAGATGGACGGTCCAGATTAACTAACTTTTAGACCGTCAACTTTCAAAAATGGGCAATCATTGCAAACCCTAATGATGCCCCCCCACTCTTATAAATAGCAAGGTGCCATTCCCTTGCAAAAGACCCCCGGCTCGGATCCAGAGAGAATCAGAGAGAGAATATACAGAGATCGAAAGGACAGAGGAGCATACAGAGAGAATAAAGAGAGCATTTCTTTATCAACGCCAAGTACTTCTTCTCCAGAGCCAAGGCTGTACCCGATCGTCCAAGGAGTAAGGCAGAGCTGCCGTCGCTTTCCCGAGCCTCTATCGTCACCCCCCAGAATCTAAAATAAACAATTATACTTAGATTGTTGTACCTAGGTTTTCGTCTCTAGGCTTTCTTTGTATGAGCGAGTTTGTATTATGAGTCAAAGTTCAGTCCTCCGATAATTGTTCTGTTCTTTTACAATCAATGGTAAACACGATGGCGACTCTGCTGGGGACAAACATCTCCACGGCTGAGGAGTTGGTGACGCAATCGGATGCAACCAAACTTGGCTCCACACAACAGAAGATGGTCGTCCGCTTCGACCAATAGGCGTTTGAAGAAATGCTCTCTGAAGGAAGTACTGGCCCGGTCCAGAAGCGAACCCGCACAAAGAAGGCTCGCAGGGAGTGGAGGCCAAAGTCATTTGCTCCTCCCCAAGCTCTGGATGGAGTACTCTCTGCTGCCCAAGACGGCGAAGGCGACTCTCATGCGGCTCCACTTTAAGCCATAGAAAACTCTGCTGTCCCCAAGTCCGGCAGAAGAAAGCACTACGATGCTGGACTTGTAGGGGCAAAGAGTGATTCTATGTGCTAGAGGAAGCAACCGAACAAAGGCACTAGTCGCAAAACGAAGACTCATGCAGCCAAGATTGCCAGCCGCATGAATGATGACATTGCGGTCGAAACTGCCAGCCAAATGTATAACACTCATGCGGCCAGGATTTCCAGCCGCATAGATAAGACCTATGCGGCTGAGACTTTCAGTCGCATGAAGAAAGCCCATGCGGCTACGACTGCCAGCCGCATGGAGACTATTGATTCCAGTCGCATGCCACCTGCTCCACGCGGCTCAGTCTTCGATTGCCTATCCTATGGTCCTGATCTCTCGCATTCCCGAGAAGATATGTCTGATTCTCTCCAGTACCACTTAGACTCTTCCTACTATGTACCTTCATGCACCAAAGTGAAGAAGTCTAGGACAGCACGAGCTTGGCAAGCTCGGTCCGCTGATCCGACCTTTGACCATCCGAGCGTTCCACATACTGTTATACGGGCCTCTGATGGGAGGTTGTACAGAACCACTCGAGTCCAGCCCCCGACGGCAAACGGACAGAGAGGTTCCTAAAAGTCTCCCAAAATCCAGGGAGCAAACATAGTCGTTTCAGACCCGTCTGACTTGCGTGAGGCTATCCTCCACAAGCGCAAGGAAAGAGGGGGGCCTCGGGGTGCAAAGAATCCTCCCACGGACGTTATTGTACCCAAGTCATCGTCAACTACTATTGCAATAACGCGACGATAGGAGAAGACCGGCAGTCCATCTTCCAAAGACTACAACAACCATGTTAAGAAGATGAGGTACTTCCCGTCGTCTCCTGCAACTCTGCTCTGAAAATCCCCGTCGACGGAAGAGGGAAGAAGACAAACGTTTCCAGCCCGAAGATTTCAACCACTACGACTAACAGACTGTCGTCTAAACGGTTGCCCACCACCGGAGTTTTCCAAGGTACCCGTTCAAAGACAAAATCTGCTACAGTAGAAGATTCATCGTCCACATCACTGGAGGTTACTGGAACTGGGGGTAGCACTCCTCCGAACCTCTACGACAATCTGATGTTCCAAGAAGACGAGCTGGGGGAAATAACTCTCCCATCCGATGCAGCAAATCTCGACGTCTTCGAAGGCGTCCACAATTCCCAAGATGAGGCAAACTCGGAAGCTGGGGGTACTGTTCCTTCTGAGTCCGAACCAGAGGAAGACATTCCCACATACCCCGATGATTTCTCATTACAGGGGTATGATTCGGAGTGTACGTCATCCACCGTCCCTTCCACTTCTACTCATGTCAGGACGGCATTCATGACAAATGACGAACAGGACGGTCCCAGTGATCGCCAACGCATCGACACTCTGGAGGCCATACTACGCACTTTGGTCAAATCAATGGAAGAGATCAAAGTAGCCCTCCCTACTCTGCAAGGGGGGACGCCTGGCCAAACAAACTTGGGCCCCGCGGTCAATGCAGACTCAAACTCAGCGGCACCAAACCCGGGCAATATTCCTCCTGAGATGTCGGCTCCTACCGCTGCAGACGAAGCCAGGGGGCAAGAAAAGAGGTCCAGGAGCTCCGGGCCATGTTCTACGCCCAAGAAAACTGCCAAGACCTCAGGATACGACAACCGTATCCCGCTGCGTGGAGAGATGTTCCCTTCCCACCAAAGTATAAACCATTCCACATCAATCCATATGATGGAAAGACCTCTGCAAGTTGATACATCACCTACTTCGAGGTTACCACCGACCATCTACTCTATGACGATGCCATCCTTACACGATTATTCATCCGGGCATTGGAGGGGGTCGCCTTCGACTGGTACCGTAACCTGCCAGACAACTGCATCCACTCCTTCGCCAGCTTCAAGCACATGTTCTTGGAGAGATTCTACGAAGTAGGACAGGATATCACAATGTCCACCCTCATGGACGTCGTTCAAGGAGAGAAAGAGCTGACAAGGAACTATATTGAGCGGTTCCGCCAAACTGCCATGAAATTGCCGTCCGGTAATCCGGATTCCTCCTTAATTGAAATTTGCCAAAAGGGACTGCTTCCAACAATCAGCCTCTGGATGGGTGAAACTCAATTCAAGGCCTGGAAGACGTTTATCATCAGTGCCACTAGCGTCGGAAAACGATTGAAGAAGGCTCGCCAACTGGGATTACACATCTCAGAGGGAGAGGACAAGGGCAGGCATCCTAATGCCAACAATAATAATGGGGGTAGCTCCGCCAACAATCGGGACAACAAGGGCAAGCAGGCTATGGTGGTCGACACAGCACAGAAACCTGAGTCAAAATCGACTGACAAACAATGGCCACAAATGACCTACTCCTTCGAAGACGGCCATGTCAAGCCCATCTTGGACATGCTCATACAAGGGGATAGAATTCAGCTCCCTCCACCAAGACGGGAACCTCGGCCGGCAGAAATGGAGAGCCCAATGTACTGCCATTACTACCGCTATGTCCACCATGCTATACACGACTGCTACCAACTGAAACGGTACATTCAACATCTCATCGATTCGAACGCTCTGGCCATCGATTTTTAAGAGGTGACTGTGGCAGCCAATATAGTGTCAGTACAATTTGGCAGCTTCCCTCCAACAGAGACTCAAGACGGCGTGGTACCCATCCCTCGGGCGAAAATGGAGATTGCTAATCTTTTGCCTCCTCGAGATCAAGCTACTGGGCTGGTACCCCTCACCACGCCACGAGGGGAGGTCATGTGGGTCCATCCAGATTTGGTACCAGAAGTAACTCAGTCCGTACCACTCCCCATTGGCAGGAAGAAAGGTAGAAAGGTCAGATCCTGCCGTACGATCTCGGCAGATATCGAAGAAGCTACAGCTGTCGTCACTCGCTCGGGTGCTTAATCCTAACCTATGCCAGATAACTCGACTGAAGAGCATCAGCCGGCCACTGCTGACACTCCGGGATCTTTCCAACCTCCAACGACCGACAAGCCTAGGCCGAAGGAGACTCGCTTTGACAAATCCCTCCGAAAAGAGGCACCGCAGGGGCTGGAGCGGCCCTACAACTTCGACATCTTGGCAAAATTAGCCAACACTCCGGCCAAATTATCATTATACGAGCTCCTAAGACTCTCAAAGGATGTTCGTGCGGCTTTGAGCGATGCACTCCAGAATGCCGACGCCTATCTGGCTCAGGTCAACCTCACAGGAGAGAGCCCGCCTACAAATCTCTAAGACAGTGCTTGCACGGGAGCGATGCCCAACATTGTCTTTACTCCGCAGGATATGCTCATCAAAACCAACCTGCACGATCGCCCGTTATATTATACCGGATACATCGGCGACGTAAAGGTGGATCGGATGCACATTGATCCTGGTTCTTCTATAGGCATCATCCCGAAGGGTCTGTTACATCATCTCCACATTCCTATGCATCGCTTGACGCCAATAAGCACCGCCATTAGCGGTTTCAATTCGGACATGAGCTACCCGATTGGAAAGATTTGCTTGAAGTACCAAATTGGCGATCTCCAGTCAGAAGTAACCTGTTATGTCATAGATGCGGACACTTCCTACAACATCCTCTTGGGGCGCCTTTGGATACACGATTACATGATCGTGCCTTCCACGTTGTACCAATGCTTCAAGTATGTTGACAAACACGGCTTTGTGAGGACAGAATTTGCCGACATCGATCCCTTTAAAGGGGTCGAATCCTACTACTCAGACTCCTGCCTATACGAAAAGTCGAAAAGGCACCTAGGTGAAGGATATGTGCAAGCTCGTACCGAGACAACCACAGGATCAGAAGAACCTCTGACGACCCACCTCCAAGTTCGCAAACCTGGCAAGTCCGCACCCCTTACAGCCACTCTGCGTAAGGACGTAATCAGCCTCTCAGCACAAGAAGAGCAAATGATAATCCGGCTGCCAAGGTTCGGCCAAGCGCCCAGACCCATAACGGAGCTACTGACAATCAGGTTGCATAGAATCGGCCAGCCACAAATGGATAAGCTCAACCCCTCCGACAAGCCAATGACGATACGCCTTCCCAAGAAGAATCATCACCCCGATGCAACGTCTGGGGCTTCTAGCGAGCCAACCACTCCCTGCCCAACATCGAGTACCAAACTGGGGGTTGCTAGTTTGCCAACGACACCACGTTCTGCTCTACCAGCAGAACCCCTGATGATCAAGTTGCCTAAGCCATCCTCTCAGTCTTTATTTATACAGGGGGTGGCCGAAGAAGAACCAGAACTGGCCAAGTATGTGGCTGCTCACACTGATGTTCTATCCGCAGATAATGTAATCCCGTTAGAAAAAATACCTTACTTCATCAATAAAGGGCCATCTTTAAACTACATCGAGCTTGATAAGCTCTATACAATGTATGCTATGGAACACGGTATAGGCACTCACCTACATACACAGGTGACAAATGTTTACACCTTAAATCAGCTCGCTCTCGCGAAAGACGCTTACCGCATAATCGAGGGTAGGGATCATCCAATCATCTTCGGTCGGAAGAATGATCCGCAGCCCTTCACCATAGAAGAAGTCGATCTCGAATCGGATGCCAGGAGACTGCCTCTCTATCTATATAGCCCGCAATCCAAATATCTCATGCAAAAATAGGGGTATGATCTGGAGACTACGCCAGGTTTGAAGTACAGCACTGGTCGACAATTACCTTTAAAGTCGTCGGTCCCGGCTGGCAAACTACAGGACTACTACAACAAGATCCGATGCGGACTAGGGTATGTTACGCCTACAACGACCCCTGAAAGCTCAGATGAGGAATGCGACTGGCATTCACATTCAACCGGATCACCAACTTCTGATTCGGATATCAGCATCGGGGATGTATTCAGGCAAGTTCTATCTGTCAATATGGCATTCACTAATGCTTACGAAGAAGGTGAAGACTTTCCTGAACTCCTCGAATTAGAGCCGTGGGCCCAACAGCTGGATGCGGAATGGGAGAAGTGGTTTGAACAAAGAGAGCCTCCTATTGAAGAGGAGGTCATCACTACAAGAAAATAGGTCTTTCCCGACGTTTATTCCTCCGACATTTTTATAAACGTCGGCTAAGTTAGCATATAACGACGTTTTTAAAAAAACGTTGGTCATGATCGGTATTTGTCTTTATACGTCGCACAATATACCAATATTTGTAAACAAATATTGATAATTACCTGTGTTTGCCCTTAAACGTCGAGCAATATACCAACGTTTTTAGACAAAGGTTGACAATTACCTGCGTTTGTCTTTAAACGTCGAGAAGTATACCAACATTTTTAAAACAAAAGTTGATAATTACCAGCATTTTTCTTTAAACGTCGAGCAATATACCAACGTTTTTAAACAAAGGTTGACAATTACCTGCGTTTGTCTTTAAACGTCGAGAAATATACCAATATTTTTTTAAAAAATGTTGATAATTACCTGTGTTTTTCTTTAAACGTCGAGCAATATACCAACATTTTGTGAAGAATGTCGCATACGCCTACAACCTTTGCCCTTGTTATGGCATGGTGCACATAGACCCAAATAAAAACTTATGTTTATATATATGGTAAAACATCATGCCACTGGTTATGGTAATGTGGATTCACATAAATCCAAATTAAAACCAATCCAAATTATATTTATAACCTATGTTTATATGGTAATATGTTTATATGGTAATGTCGGTGGGGAATAGCCATTATATATATACAGGTCTCTAATCCATATAACAGAGCCAAGGAGAATACCCAATATTATTTCTCCCTCCTAAAGTACTCTACCACCAAAATATTTCCCTCCTAAACCCTACTAATTCCACCAAAAATTTTCTCGATTGCAAAATTTGGCTCCCGTGCGCCCAGACGTCTACTCTTTTGATTCCACCAAAATACAATCTCCCTAATGCTCATCTCCCGGACCTCTCCCCTCCTTCAATTAGAATCAAAGAGCCTTCTCTCTTTTAAAATTGAAGGCTAGGTCCTCCTTTGAAGATCCGGCTGGTCCTCTACTTTTCTCTTTCGGCCAGGTTGTGATCTCTTTCGGCCAGGTATGACATTATTTCTTTATTTTATCTATAGGTTCATATATATTTTATTAATGAGACATGTAAATATTCTTTCTTCATGAAGAATAAAGCATGATAATATTTCTAATTGACGTCCAATATTGAGAAATTATAATTGATATTTATTCACAAATATTAATGTATATATATATGTTTATATTTCTATGCAATTTTTTGATTATAAAAATAGAAATCAGAGATTAATTATATTGATGGATATTTTTTAGATTTGTATTGATCGACACTTTTTAAGGGGGCAAATTCTTGTATTCATGTTTGTATTGATGGATATTTTTTAGATTTGTATTGCTTATGCTTCTTTCAAAAGCAGAAGCATATTATGGAAGGAAGCATAAACTCTATTGTTAGCTTTTTAAAAGGGAACTTTCATTTTTTAAAAATTTACGCCCTAGTGGATGCTATTTCAAGAGATTTACATGCAATTCCTTCAGAATCTGACACTTATAGGAAGGATTCAAAATTGAAACTAAAATGGTCCAAAACAGAGCTTTTGAACCTTGATTAAAAAGATCGTACTGATGTCAGTAATAGGATAGTTGGGACAGCTAGATGAGGTATGAAGATCATCAAAAATTTGAAAACATCTATAATTAATTTGGGGTAATTTGAGGCTTTTTAGTAAACATGATTATCACATCTCTTACGTTTTAATATATGCATTAATACTTGTATTGTTTAAGGTTAGGTTTTTTTTTCCATCCCGATCTGACTTTTGAATTGGTTCAATTTGTGCTACGTATAACAATGACGTTTTCTTCTACCACTGTATTTGAAACCTTATGTGCACTGCATCACTATAGAAATATATAATAAAACATTATCAATCTAAGATGTGGTCATGTGGGCTAAATCATCGCTTCAGCACCATTCAACTCTTCATGGACCTTATCCAATTTGGCCATTAACTCATAAAAAAATCAAACTTAGACGTGGCCTGAGTTTCGTGTGAAGTTAGTTAGGTCATATTTAATGGGGTTTCTATCTCCATGTATCTATGGTAGAAGCACTTTCTAGAAGAAAAAAATTTATTCTAGTGGTTTTTTTTCCAATTTTCATCGCCGTTTACGTAACGCTGATATAGGATGAATTTTTTTATGAGAGTTCCTACATCTAGAAACTTTTATAGAAATTATGTATTGGTCCCACTTTCAAAATAAATCATAAAATTTTTTATTTATTATTCTCCCATCTTAATATTAGGCAGTGCCACGTATGATAAAATTTGTGGAGAATTAGAGAATGTATATTTTTTGGTGCAATTTTTATGTAGGAACTCTACCTACTAGGATAAAATTTTCCTTATTATTCAATGCCAAGTAGGATATAAATTCAATTACAAATCTACTTTGGAGATAGAACAACCTTCACTATTTTTTTCTTTCTACTTCTTTAATTATTTGTTTAGTTCACTATAAATACTTATTTTCACATGTTGAAAAAAATAAATTTTATGACATTATTATTTTTGTTCGGCCCCTGTCTAGCACGAGTCCTGGTTTCGTCCCTGGGTGAACCTATTCCATAATCTTATGTTCTAGTAGCTATTCATGTGACACGACATCGTTGTATAATTGAGTGTGATACGGGCCTTTATTGTGCAAATTAGGATATACCAATATATTATGCAGAAAGCAAATAAATATTATTCTACAATAATGTTATGCTATAACACCAATACAAAAGACACACCTTTCTTGAGCAAATTCCATGAAATTCTTCACAAACACGTGGTAACTAGAATATTTTTACCCTCCAAATATTACATGAGTCAATTTTTCGCAAATTTTTTACGAGAAAAAGGGTTCTATTATTGATAGATTTCCATATAGCCAACAAAATTGCTTTAACAACATATAACTTCATAACAGCCGTAACACAAGAACCATGAGACAGTGTTGTTCTTGAGAATCAGATAGGTTAAAGTATGCAAGATCAAGATTTTTAAAATCAGCAGAAAAGGTACAAGTACTTCTTGAATAATCGACTTTACAACCATGACCAATTCTACTATGGCCACTAATATGTTGTAAAATCTCCAACCCTAGACAAAGGAAAATGATATTGAGAGATATTTATTATGAGGATAGGAAGTTACAAGTATGTATGCGAAAGAATGAGGATCTACAGAACACTGAAAAACTATAGTTGTCCTCCCCCAAAATCCCTTAGCCAATTTAGCTCCTAATACATGATCCTTCAAGTCAGGTTTCTTTGTTATTGGTATAGGTGAATTCTTTTGGATCCATTCCCCGAAGGAATCGGACATGATAATCTTTCATCATCCGGTTCGAGCAAGAATATACGAATATTAAAAGTACATACATACCTTAGATATATGTAGAATAAGTCCCGTCAAATTTTGCTTGCGTTCTAAATACCTTGCTTACATCACTGTATGTCTGCATATTTCTGTTTATGAGTACTTGTTTGTGTATAATTTGCATTTGCTTGCTGCATTTGCTCCAAACAGTTTCAGAATGCAATAATAAATAGATATTTAGGAAATGGTTGAACCAAGATACCTTGCTGATGCATCTTTGGAGAAATTAGATGTTGTTGATCCACTACCATATATAAGTAGATAAACTGTTGACTTCTCCAAGTATGAGAAATCTACAGCTTCGTCCTATAATAAGGTTGAAGAGGAGGAAACACTTGCATAAACAAACAAGAAGGGTTGACAATCATGTTATGAATGGATACAAATCAGAAAAAGTTGAACAACATTTGAGGATTTAGTACACATTAGTTTCGTTGCACCGAACCACTCTCCAAACCAACACAACACTACATTTCAACTTTTGATTATGTTTATTTTTCTATTTTTTGCTTACTTTGCAATTGTTAATTGTTCACATCCATTTAGATTATATAAATGTCACTTTGAGTAGCTAGAGCGACCAGTTATTATTACTGCCAGCAGTCCAGACCACAATCATCATATGTATTAATAGGACCAGTTTGGATGAAGTTGAGTTTTATCCAAGGCTCATTGGAAGTTGAAACACAATGGGCTAGCCATTTTCCTGGCCTGACAGTTCAAAAATGTTTCGTGTTATATTGAACACGTATCCACGAGCATGTATCGAATATTCCAAAAATATTGTAAAACATACCAAAGTAGGTGTCATATATATCCTTGTCCCCGTATCCTTACCAGGTCATGTGGTATCCTGAATATATCACAATGGAAGTATGGAAGCTTTATCAGTATTGGATATCCTGAATATTTAAAACACACCTTTTTATCAATGGAAGTATGGAAAATTATTGGATATCAAAAAACATCAGACATCAACAAACACATGCCAAAAAATCTAATGGACCTGAACATACGATTATCCTTAACACAAGCCCATACGATTATCCTTAACATATCAACACATTTAAACCCATTACAAGCCCATACAAGGTGAAGATTATCTTTTTAGTTATGTAAATCACTAGTGGTGTTGTAGAATACTTTTGAATATAAAATAAAGATAAAACCAAATGCAAAGTTTTGTTATAAAATACTTCTGAATATACAAATGAATATACAAGATTCTTGTACGAATATAGCCAACATATCAGTCAAAAGGGCAAAAAAATTTATCCAATCTTAATCAAAATGTTGGGTTGGTATAGGCCACTTATTGCCCGAATTTGCTATTTTGATAGCGTGTAATTGAATCAAATGCAGTAAACGAAACCATTATTATAGGGAAGTTTGACTGACAAGCAGAAGAGTACTTCAGGTATAAATCTATTTAGAAGACGGTTAGTCCACCTAAAACACAAGTTAATTGTAGGCTATACCTTTTGGTGAACTTATTTTGTCTATCTTTTTCATAGGGTGCTTGTTTAGTCCTATCTAAAATCTTACTATGCTTTTCCAATATTACTTGATCCTAGAATGTTTTAATATATGTGATGCGGTAGAGAACTTGCTACATATCAGTCCTGGAAATCAAATGGGTAACATTCTATCCTTGATTCTGTTATTATTTTATTTCAATTTCTTTTTCTTTTTTTTTTTTGTTTTATCGGTTAATCTCTTGAGAAATCCATGTAGTTAATGACCATATGTCATTTCATAACAGATTATTTTCATTATCAATGAAAGGATCCTCACAAACATGATACATTTATTGCTCACCTTGTCTTACTTTTACAAACAAGTTCTCTGTTTTAGGCTCCTTTAAAATGTTGGCATATAAAATATTCTTCTTTTTATTTTTTGATAAATTATTTCTTTTTGCAACTTGTTATTGTCAATATATAATTATTATACATCAAGTTCAATATTCTTTCTTTCTTTCTTATAACTTATATACTAATTTTAATTAGGGTATTTGTTCCTTTTTCACTAAAATTCTTAAATTTTTCTTTATAGTTGTGAGACAATACCATTAGGTTGAACGTTCTTATGGACAAGAGCTGGATTAGTATACGAAACAAATGTCATCCTTTGTACGAGAAAGGAGCAAAGGATTTCGTGGAGTTTGCTTCTTCTAATAGATCGAATGCCGAAAGAATATTATGCCCGTGTAAGAAATGTCGCAATATGATATATGTGAAGAAAGATGATGTGGTCGAGCATATACTACTAAATCATTTTTTAGAGAGCTACATGTGTTGGACTTTTTATGGAGAGTCTCCATCATCTTCAAATCCTTCTTGTGATTCTGTTATCGGTGATGAAATGCGAGAGATGTTACATGATGCCTTCCTCCGACTGACCAAATAAACTTTATCGACGATGTTGAGTATCATCCACATATGGAAGGTCCTGATGAAGAAACTAAGAAATTTTTTAATTTGATAAAAGAAGCTGAGCGAGAGTTATATCCAGGCTGCAAGAAGTATTCAAGACTCTCGTTTCTTGTCCGATTGTTACATATCAAGTGTCTTAGTGGACGGAATGACAAATCCTTTACAATGTTGCTTGAGTTATTAAAAGATGCATTCCCTGAGGATGTGACATTGCCGAAGTCCTTTTACGAAGCGCAAAAATTGATTGTGAATTTAGGACTTGAGTATAAGAAGATACATGCATGTCCTAATGATTGTATGTTGTACTTGAATGAGACAGAACAAGAGCTTGAATGCAATAGGTGCCATACCCCAAGGTATAAACAATTAAAGGTTGAGTCAGATAGCGGTGTTAATATAGATCGAAAAATTCCTGCGAAGGTGGTAAGGTACTTCCCATTGATACCAAGACTTCAGAGACTATTTATGTCATCAAAGATAGCATCACAAAAAAGATGGCATGCCAAGGAACGCATTAATGATGGGAATTTAAGGCATCATGCATATTCTCCTTAATGGAAAACATTTGATGAGAAATATTCGGATTTTGCCGAGGACCTACGAAATGTCAAGCTTGGCTTATCTAGTGACATGTTTAATCCATTTAGAAGCATGAGTATTGCACATAGCACATGGCCAGTAATTTTAATACCATATAATTTCCCACCATGGTTATGTATGAAACAACCTTCTATGATATTATCGATACTAATTGATGGTCCTCATGGGCCAGAAAATAACATCGATGTTTATTTACGTCCTCTAATGGATGAGTTGAAGCAATTGTGGGTTGGAGTAGACATTTATGATGCAATTAGTAATCAGATGTTTAAAATGCGTGCATCATTGCTATGGACAACAAGTGATTTTCCTGCCTATGCAATTTAGTCGGAGTGGAGCACAAAAGGTAAATTGGCATGCCCTTGTTGTCATAAATATACTCATTCTCGATGGTTGTCTAACGGAGGTAAGCAATACTATATGGGCCATCGTCGATGGCTACCGGAAGGACATAAATTTTGCATGGATAAAGTCTCTTTTGATGGTACAATAGAGATCGATACAAAGCCCACTCGACTGTCAGGAGACGAAGTGTACGCTGAAATAAAAGACTTCGATAATAAGTTTAGAAAAGATCCAGAATCGGAATGAAAGAGGAGAAGGATGGTTAAAGGAGATGGATCCCTAACATATAATTGGAAGAAAAGAAGTATATTTTTTTGAGTTAGATTATTGGAAGGACAACTTGCTTCGCCAAAATCTTGACATAATGCATATTGAAACGAATGTGTGTGACAATGTGCTTTGGACTATATTAAATGTTGATGGAAAGGGAAAGGATAATTTAAATGCTCATAAAGATCTAAAAGAATTCGGTATTCGCAAGCCATTGCATCCTCAAAAACGGACAAACAACAAATATTATTTGCCGCCTGCTTGTTTCACGTTGGACAATAAATGCAAAGATAAAGTGTATAAAATGTTGAAGGTGTAAAAGTCCTGCATGGTTATTCTTCGAACATATCACGTCGTGTTAACCTTAAACAACGTATTGTATCAGGACTTAAGAGTCATGACAACCATATCTTGATGCAAGAGCTTCTTCCTATTTCCTTGAGAAATGTTTTGCCCAAGAATGTGCTTGGACCGTTGATTGAATTGAGTAACTATTTTAGGACTATGTACTCAAAAACGATGAATGTAAAGGATTTGGAACATGCTCAAACCCGTATTGTGCTCACACTCTGCCATCTTGAGAGGATATTTTCGCTTGTATTTTTTGATGCCATGGAGCATTTAGTCATTCATTTAGCAAAAGAAGCGATCATAGGAGGTCCACCACACTACCAAATGATGTATGCTATTGAGAGGTATGATATCATTTATTATTTTTGTATTTATATTATTTTTGTTTCTTATGAAAAACATTATTTATAACTAACCAAATCCCCATCATAGATACTTGTCCACATTGAAGAATTATGTGTGGACCCGCAGTCATCCAGAGGGTTCAATTGCACAAGGATATCAGGTAGAAGAGTATATAACAATTTGCTCAAGGTACCTAAATGATATTGAGACCAAGTCCAATCGACCGGTAAGGAACGATGACGGTGTATCTAATTCTATTGATTTAGAAGTGGGCCGTAAATTAGGGAAGTCAGTAGGATTTGTACTTGATGACATAACATATGCACAAGCACAACGATATGTGCTAGTCAATACCAATACAATTTCACCATTTCTAGAGTAAGTATGCTACATTATTAAGTCTTCTATTTTGTAGCCATTTAAGACATTACATTTGATATGGTGTTTTTCTATTACAGGGCTCACCGTAAGTCAATTAGGAGTAATTCTCGTCTCAGACCATATGATCTTGACCGTATTCATAATGAAACATTTCATTTATGGCTTAAGGATCATGTAAGCAAAAAATTGATATTTAAAAACTTTTACTATTAAATAGGTTACCCCCTAAGTGAATTGCATAATATTTTTCTCCTTTGAAATAGGTGACGAAGTTGATCGAGGAAGCTAATGTAGAGATATCAAGAAATCCAGATATTAGCTTTGGGCCCCCTTAAGAAAGCAAAAAAATTCACAGGATACATTATAAATGGTGTTCGGTATTATACAATGGCTCGTGAGCAAAAAAGAACCACATAAAATAGTGGAGTCGTGTTAAAGGCAATGACTGAAAGTTATTCAAGTGCAAGAGATAGAAATCCTATATCTGGAGATGTTAATTTCTATGGGATATTGACAGACATCATTGAGCTCTATTATTCTAAAGAGTATAGGTTTGTTTTGTTTAAGTGTGACTATGTTGACAATAGTAAAGGTCTCATCGACCTAGATGATTTTGGATTTACGCTAGTAAACTTTCTTCGTTTGTTGTATACTCGGCAAGAAATAACAGATGAACCTTTTATACTAGCATCTCAGGCAAAACAAATATTTTATTTACAAGACCCCGTCGAGAATGACTGGCATGTAGTTGTTAAGACAAAGGCTCGAGATTTTTTTGATGTGTTTGGAGAGAAATTTACAACTCATAGATATGTGGCAGATGAAACAGAGTTATGGGACGAGCAACATTTGGACGAGACACCATTCAAACGTGATGATGATATTAGTTGGGTTCAACAAGGTGTCGATGGAATTGAAGTCAACGAGGAACCAAGTGGGCGGGATGACAAAGATGATTAGGAAAATCCATATTTCATTTTCTGTTTTTGATTCTTTGAAGTTTGGAGTTTCAGTATATGTTTTTGCAATCTGAATTCCATAATTTTTTGGTTATGTATCAAGTCACACTCTTTATTCAGGCTTTTTTGCAGCCTGTCCTATATCAATTTATTTTTCTCTTACAATTTATGTAGTTAAACCTTGGTATCATACTCTTTCTTTCTTTACTCTTCTCAATATGAACTTTTAATCTTGGTCTTGCCTGCGTCAAGGAAAACTTTTTTTTGTAAGGTAAACATTGCATATTATTTTACTGATGCTTCTAAACTGATTTAAAGGTCAGAAAGTAAAACAGACCTTTGTTGCCCCCTCTTTGAATAACATTCTTCTAGTAATTCCTTTTTATCTATCATGACATGTTACATGGACACGAATAGGATACAACACAAATTCAGACATTTTGACACCGCCATGACACTTATGTTGGGATGTCCCTAGTGTATTTAGTATTATCCATGTTGTGTTCGACATGTCTGACATGTGACTAAATGGACACTATACCAATTTTTAGGGTGTTCGTGCTTCCTAGTGCATGCTGATTTGAATGTGATGACTGGATGACCACTAATGGTGTTTATCCTACTTGATAAGATAAGTTTTTGATTTTGCCTGTCAAAAATATTTTTGCATGACCAAGCAACTTTTGCTTGCTTGGTAACTGGTAGGATTCTCTGGATAAAGTCTGGCAAACTTTTGAAGTTACACAGTTCATGTTCCAGGTCAAATTGGATACCGCGGGTGTTAGTCCATGCCCTAGTCCTTGCCCGCACCAAAACTCTGTTGGAGAGTGATGAAGGTTATATATTTATATTCAACATGCCCCTTTATAGGTCGAAGACCCATTCTATGTGTTGAGATATGGATTTGCTCAACAATATAATTTTTATTTCTTTTTGGTGAAATATGCTTATAATGTATTCCGCAGAGATTGAACATGGGTTGCTCTCATACCATGTCAAAGTTCATGGTGCTGTACCAAAACTCTAGAGTATTGGTGAGGGATGATGATTATATATTTATATTCGACAACTGGATGGGTGTCGTAGACTATTAGTCATGTTCCGCTAAAAATTATCAAAATTTGTTGTACGATAGTTTAACCATGGTTAACTGGAACATAAAATGGGACTGCGGTACATAAGGGGTGTGACCATGGTTAACTAGAACACTGGTTTCTCCATCATGTGTAACGTTTTTAAGGAACAATATGTAATATCAGTTGCCAGACGCAACTTAATAACCATCCCCCCTCTGCGACCCTTGAGATACCACCAAATGGATCATTCAATTTTCATCCGTCTGTTAGCTAGTGACAATAGTCCTAAATGTCAATCGGCTCTCAATGGGTCTTGGGTTGCCTATGGGCCCTTGAGATACCACAGCTTGTCAGATGTGCCATGCTTTTTTTTATGTGCAAGTGTTTCCATATTTCCTACAAATGCATTCCCTTCAATTATGGTTGTACGCTAGTCATGATTTCTTGTCAACCATATTTTAGTGATGAGTGGGAAGATGGTGTGCAGTCTGATTTCCTGAATCTCATGGTCAGCAGGGAAGGGGATGCTGTAGCTGTTTGATCCATGGTTGGCTTTTTGAATTAAGAAACTTCGGTTGTTGGTGCCCAAGCTATTGCTAAAGTAAATTGTCTGGGTGAACTCAGTTTCTCCTTGTCTTCCACTTATGTTTTTTGTATATAGATTGTGGTGGAGTGCAACTTCTTAGATCCAATACTGATTTCTTTTTTCTTCTAGTATGTACTGAAATACCTGGAACAACTAATTTCTTTTCTGACCTTCATTCTACCTTCATCACCAATAGGAGTGGGCAAGGGTTTACTTGACTGCTGGCTATGAACGAGATACAACAATATTAGAATTTAGTGTAGATTGATTTACTAACGTGCTCAGCATAAATCACCAAACATGGAGATTTTGAAGATTCAGGAAATTTATCATACACTCTTTCGTGCGTGTCATACCTTCAAGAATGTTCTAGATTATAAGATATATGCTATTGAAGTCTTTAAGTAAAATATTTGCTATTAGGCATGTCAATGGTAACCAGTAACACAGCAACCTGGCATTTTAATTGAAATTTAGTTTGGATCTTAGAAAGATAAATCTCAGGTGGAATTTGGGTACATGAAATGAAACCCTAAATAATTATGTTAGAACCAGAATCTGAATAAGAAATATTTTCAGTGTGCAGTCTGATTTCCTGAATCTCATGCATATAGTTTCCGCAAGAGGGCAAGTTAATATTACATAAACACAGAAGTGGGAGAAATGAAATATGCATTAACGATCAAGGTCTGTTTGTAATTTCCTTTAATGATAGTAATACTTCTACACTTCACAGATAGGCTTTGGTGGCATCAATATCAGTAGCAGATTTATGTGATGAGTGGAAAGATGGTGTCTGATATAACCTTTTCATTTTATTGATTTCTTATAATTTTGCCTCTCTTGTGATATACCCCCCTTTTGGGTCTATTTGAGCTCGGTTAGGCTGCAGCTTTATGTGATGAGTGGGAAGATGGTGTCCTCTTTTTCCCTGTTGTCGATAACATTTGGCTGCCAGGTGTTACAGTTTATTTACATTGTCAATAGGTTAAATACAGAATACCTGTGCCTACATTTATAGTCTGCAACTGGTTTACTATTCATATATCATTATTTTTATTCCATTTTATGCATGTGTGGTTGTGGAGTTGCAAGGATGTTTGAATTCAGACCTGCATCAGATGTCAAAATAACATTTTATCATGAATGCATAGGCTACACAAAAGTTTACTTCTAATTCATGGTTGTGATAGTAAGTCTCACATGTAAATTCTCCTTCCTTGATTAATTTATATACCCATATTTCATAGTTACACGCATATACATTTGTAGCATTGGTATGTTTTATGTATACCCTCAGTTGAATCTTTGGCTTTAACCTCAAACTCAAAGCAATATCTCCTTAAGGTCATCAGTATTCTGAGGGCAAGTATTGCCTATGCATGGCAACAGTATATCTTAATCCCATTGTGCTAAGTCATCTTTTATGAGTTCATCTTTCTTAAGCATTCTCTCACCCTCTTCTATGGCAACAGTAAGTGTGAGACTGCACACTCTTATGTTCAAGTTTTTTTAAATCCTTTCTTCATTAAAAGTAACATATGATCTACTATGCCATCATGCATTTTCTCTTATACATTTTTTTATTGTAGTCAAGCTAAAATCCCATGGCGACAAGTAGACGCAACCAATTGAATAGGGGAGCTATGCCTACCGTTATTAAGGAATAAGAGCAAGTAGGTGCCAACACTATCATGGTCGAACCTCCTTTGAATTGGCCACCTCCTACTATTTCTGAGGAGGAGGAGCAAACAGGAGTATTGTTCGACAACAACGAACAACTAGAAGATCAAGTGACAGGTAATAATAATCTTAACATCACATATATTTGTGATATTAATATCATTGAAGTTAAACTTCAGGGTTTTAATATTATTGTGCATTAATTATTTTTATGTTGGCCTATTTTATACTTAGACCCGAATTCCAGCCAGGAGGAGCATAGACGAGTCCGTGGTCCTACTTTAATGCATAGGGGATGGGCAGAAGATGGTGGCATTCTAGAGATTTATGTCAACAATCTTGACAACCAATTGAGGAAACATGTTCCAGACTTGCTTTAAATTTAGGAGTTCTAGCACGAAATGGCCACCTAGCACCTTTAACTTACCTTGATTAGAGGCATGTACCGGACATTGGGAAGGACGCAATTTGGACTCATATTAAGGTAAAGTAGATGAATAACCACCTAGCAATATTAAATTAATTTGTGTCGCAATTTATATATGTGAATAATTACATGAGTTTTTTTTCTTTACATTTCATTTAAATAGGAAAATACGAATGCCACGGACCAGATGAGAAAATTTATGATGGCGTCTGTCGGAAGAAAATGGAAGGAGTGGAAGGCCGAAGTAAAGCGTCAAGGTTATACTAAGTATAAGACTAATGAGGAACGGTTGAAGTATTGCCCCCCAAGGGTCGAGGAAAGTCAGTGGCGAAGACTCATCTACTATTGGGATTCTGATAAGGGAAAGGTATATTTGTATTTATGGAAGCAATGGTTTTCGGTTTATCATAATATTTTATTGTATATTTGTATTTTTTTTGTACCAGGCCAAAAGTGAAAAGAATAAAGCCATTCATAAAAATTGGACAACACCACACACATCTGGTAGAACTCCCCATGCTGAAGTTAGAAATAAGGTAGAACAAATTTAATTTAATTTATTAGTTCGTACATTTTTTAATGTGCCAGGAAAGCAGGTTTATTACTAATAATCTGACGCGTTGATTCTTTATACTTATAGTTGGCTAAATCCATTGGATACGAGCCAACTGGTAGGATGGTATACAAGGAGACACATGTAACTAAAGGGAAAAGGGCCAGTAAATGAAATAACAGCTAAGGCGATTGTATGATCTTACTTCTAATTTCATTTTATTTTATTATTTGTACTTTTCATAAGTTTATCTAAATTGTAGTTATGTTTATATGAACATGAGTTGATTTTACAGCAAAATATGGATGAACTAGAAGCAAAAAATCCAGAGACCGGTGTTGCACGAGATGATATATACGAGCGAGTTATGGGACGTGATAGGCACAGTCGTGCGGGGACATATGGGCTCGGTGCTACCCCAACTATGGTATTTGGACCATTGTATAAACTGTCCCAGAATGAGAGGAGGGAGATTGAGACACAACATCAACAAGAGTTGGAGAACATGCGACATGAAATGGAGGCTGAAAATGAAAGGGTTCGTCGTGAGATGATGGCTGAAAATGAGAAACAAAACTGAAATGAAAGAGAAGATGGAACTCCAGATGCAAGAAAAGTTATCTGCTGTGAAATCTCGGATGAATGATCGAATGGAAGCACAAATACAAAATTTACTTGAGAGTCATCTGCGTGATATGGGTGCTTTCTCACAATCTCCACGAGATGTATCTTCTGGCACAGAACATGTTAGAATTTATCAACTATTAGATGTATATGAGCTAACTTTATTTGATGGATTACATGTAATATTTTCTTGTATTTATAATGTTAGTTTTTTTAAAACAATTTTGAGCGCACATCACCTCCAATATTGCAACAGTCGGCACATATACAATCAGAGGTTCAATCAAAAAGACAAACACAACCATCAAAGCGAATACAACTGCAACCACCAAAGCAAGCGCAACTGCAATGACCAAAGCAAGCGCAAACGCACACTGTACCACGATCTCAACTTCGAAGCTATTGTGAGATTAGAATTTTTTATTTCTCCTATATTATGGTGATGAGTTATTAATATTTTTTTATTTCTCCTCTACTAGTAGAATGGCTTCTCTTTGTTGGCAGTTTGCAAATTCGTAAAAACTATTAGGATTCGCCTTGTTATATTTAACTTTCTACAGTTTTTTCAATGTTCACTGAATAAAAATTATTAGGATAGCTTGATTCATTTGGGTTAGCAAATCAGTTTCTTCTCTAGGTTATAAAACTCCATAGTCTTGGATAACTTAGAGGTAGTTCCTTCTCTTCATGAATTAAAAAAAGTGGAATAGTACACCATATATATATATATAGCAGTTCCTCTTTAAAGCATTGTACTTTGACATTTATATTAAATATCCTTAAATTTTACTCTTCTTTTCTTGTGTTCATTAATTCAGGACCTCATGGCTATGAAGAGGGAGAAAAAGAACTGATTAGTGGAGAAGGTCAACTTGCATAGTAAATCTTAAAAATAGTCATTATTTACTCGTATATCCTAATTTTAATTTCACTTTTTTTACAGGTTTACATGCATGGTCAAGTTACTTATATGGATTCATGAAGATTGTCTAATTTTTAATTTGAATGAACTTGTATTTTGGTGAATAAATAAAGATATAAAGACTTTTTGCACAGACAATATTTTGATTTATAATAATTTTATATTAATATTTTGTCCGATTGTTTGGTGGTGAATGCATTTACATGTTTGTGATGGGATCTAAAATTTTTATATGTACAAGCACATTTATATTTTATCTGATTGTGGCAGATATTTTTAACCAATTTTTGTAACAAATCCAGTGGTTAGGTAAAACGTTAGAAAAATAGTTAAATTCTCGATATGTTTGTCCAATTATTTGAAAATTATCACCCATTAACACAACTCCCAACGTTTTGGAAAATTGTTGGGAAATAGGTTAAATTTATGACGTGTTTAGTAAATTGTTGGAAAAGTACAATCCAAAATTATATTTTCAATGTTTGTGGAAACACATTGGAAAAAACTAACTTTTTATAGAAAAGGTTGGAAACACAAATCCAACCATTTTTTGGGAAACGTTGGAAAATCACAACCCAACGTTTTCTTCGACAAAGGTTGGTAAAAATAATTCCAACGTTTTATAAAATGTTGGAAATAAGTTACGTATGCCAACGTTTCTATTGCAAAAATATTGAAATTGTTAACCATTTTTGTACTATTATTGACGTTTATAAACGTTTCTGCAAACGTCGTCTAATCCCTATACCAACATTTATTGCAAACGTTATAAATTCCCAACTAGGGCAACGACGACGTTTGCATAAATTGTTGGACAAACGTTGGCTAAACATATACCAACGTTTTATTCAATTTTTACAATGCTTATAAAACGTTGGGATAGGCCAACTTTCTTGTAGTGCATGCAAGTGGATCTAGGCAGCGACTCTTCTCCAAAACCAATCTTCGTTAGTAAAAGCCTGACAGACAAAGAGCGAGAATCGCTACTGGAACTCGTCAAAGAATATATTGAAGTGTTCGCCTAGAACTATGAAGACATGCCAGGGTTAAATCCCGATATTACTCTTCACAAGCTCAACATTCGGCCAGATGCAAAGCCAGTCAAACAACAACAACGACGCTTCCGCCCAGGCATCATGGATGCGATCGAAGCCGAAGTCAACAAACTGATAGCTAGCGGCTTCATTCGTGAGGAACAACATCCAGACTGGGTCGACAACATAGTACCGGTCCTCAAAAAGAATGGAAAAATTCGAATCTACATCGACTTTCGCAATCTGAACGAGGCGTGCCCCAAAGATGAGTTCCCCCTCCCTATCACAGACATGATTGATAACACCTGCGGCTTCGAATGTATGTCGTTCATGGATGGCTTCTCGGGGTATAACCAAATTAAGATGTCTTCCGACGACGAAAAGCATACATCGTTCCGAACACCAACGGGCACGTTCTGCTACACAGTCATGCCTTTCGGTTTAAAGAACGCTGGCGCCACCTATCAGAGAGCTATGAGCATCATCTTTAGAGACCACTTGCACAAAATAGTGGAGTGCTATGTTGACGACATCTCCGTCAAAAGCCGCTCTAAGGAAGATCATCTGCACGATCTAAGGACAGTGTTCGACCTAATGCGAGCGCACAATTTGAAAATGAACCCCACAAAATCCTTCTTGGGCGTATCCAGCAGGAAGTTCTTGGGTTTCATCATCACTTCCCAGGGTATCCACGTAGACCCTGAGAAGACGAAGGCAATCATGGAGATGGGTCCCCCGAGAAATCTTCGAGAACTCCGAGGCCTCCAAGGGAGGTTAGCTTACATCAGGAGGTTCATCTCCAATCTCTCCGGGCGATGTCAACTATTCACCCATCTCATAAAGAAGGGCGTCTCATTCGTATGGGATGAAGAATGCCAGCGTGCCTTCGACAGCATCAAAAAATATTTGTCGAACCCTCCAGTCCTGGTGGCCCCGGTTGCTGCAAAACCATTCCTGCTCTATGTACGAGCAATGGAGCATTCCTTCGGCGCTCTGCTAGCAAAAAATAATGATACGGGCCATGAGCAAGCTATATATTACCTCAGCCGAATGATGATCGGGCCAGAGCACCGATATACCGCCGTAGAGAAGGAATGCCTCGCCCTGGTGTTCGCTATTCAAAAGATGCGGTACTATGTCATAGGACAAACCATACATGTGATCTCACGAGTCAACCCTCTCAGGGTCCTCTATGTTGACACAAAGTCACAGTCAACCAAATATTGACTACATTGACCAAATAATATTTGTATTAATTCAATACGACACACGACGACTGCATTCAGTTCAAGACAGATGACAGCTCAGTCTCCGGCTCTCAGTATGTTCTGGAGTCTGTATTTTATGATTTCATTGAGTCTAGATTTATGTACTCTGAGTCTTGCTGAGCTCCTGGAACTTAGTCTATAACCTACCCAAAATTCCAAGCTCCACTGAACCAAAAACTGCCCACTGGTCCCCTTAGAACCACTCTGTGCTCTGGAGACAGAGTTCGGGCCGAACTCTGCCTCCACACAGAGTTCGGGCCGAACTCTGTCCCCTAGAAATCAGGAACCCTAATTTTAGGGATAGCTGGTTGCTAGCTGTCCAACGGCCAAATTTTTGAATTTTCCTATCCGAATTTTGGCCGAATTCTGCCTATAAAAACACTATAAATAGGGCATGAATTCTCTCATTTCAATTCACTCAATCTTCTCTTCTCTTCTCTCTTATAAGCTCAATAAGCCATACCCTTCCCATCTACTAGCCACAAGCCTCCTAAGTCTCGAGTGCTCAGCATCTCTCAGTTAGGATTCTTGTGCAAGAGTTGAAGAAGTCGCTTGGACAATTCCAAGCAAATCGCCACTGCGATCCTCTGTTAGAAGTTGACGTGCTCTTCTGAAGAAAAGGCACGGGTTGTAAACTACTATTTCACAAATAGTGGATTTAATCCTGAGCTAGAGTTCTCAGGCCTGGACTAGTCCTCCACGAGGGAAACCAGGTTAAAATCGCTGTGTTTGCGTATGCTCTTCTGCTCTTTATTTATTTTCCGCACTTTACTCTGATTATTGATTGTTGGTGAAAGAGTTATTTTTAATTGGCTATTTTTCTATATAAACTCTATTCACCCCCCTCTAGAGTTGCCAAACTGTTCTTCAATTGGTATCAGAGCTCTGTTCTCTTTACAAGGATTAACATCCTAAGAGCTGATCCATGGCAACCACACAATCCTTGATTTCCAATCATGGTGAAGGTCAGTCCACTCATAGGCCTCCCCTATTTGATGGAACTAACTACACATATTGGAAAACAAGGATGAGCTTCTATCTTAAGTCTCTAGACTTTGACCTGTGGACTGTCGTCACTGACGGTTACAAAAAGCCCGCCAGGATAGTTGTCGATGGTGACCTCATTGAGAAACCACACGATAAATATTCTGTCGAGGAGAAGAAACAGGCAAGTCTAGACGCTAGGGCTATTAATGCTTTATTCTGTGCTATAGACAGGAATGAGTTCAACAGGGTTTCTACTTGCACCACTGCTCATGAAGTATGGAGACTTCTAGAAGTGACGCATGAAGGAACCACACAGGTCAAGGAATCTAAAATAAGCCGTCTCACTCAAGAATACGAAGCCTTCAAGATGAAGCCAAGTGAGACGATCACTCAAATGATCACAAGATTCCTCGACATCATCAATCCTCTATCTTCGCTCGGAAAGCAATACTCAAACCACGAAAAGATTCGTAAGCTGCTCAGAGGGCTACCAAAGATTTGGAACCCTAAGGTGACAGCCATCATAGAAGGAAATGATCTCACAACAATGTCAATGGAGACCTTGATGGGTAAGCTTATGACTCACGAGCTTGACCTCAAGGACTTCGAAGAGCCTGCTCCGAAGACCAGGGAGATCGCACTCAAAGCTCATCATCGAAGAGCTAATCATGATGAGACCAAAGAAGATAACTCGGATGATGAAGACCAAGCTCTCATGGTTCGCAACTTCAGGAAATTCCTTCGCTTCAATCGAAGGAAGAAGGAATCTCAAGAAGACGATGAAGAAAAACCAACTTGTTACGGTTGCAAGAAAACTGGACATGTCCGAAAAGACTGCCCATTCCTGAAGAAGAGCAACCGCTATGAGAAGCCATACAAAAAGAACTCATCAAAGAAATATGCCAACACAGGCATCTGGCATGAGAGTGAAGCAAGTGACTCTGAGGAAGAAAAGGACTCTCCTCAAGATACAGCAAATGTGTGCCTGATGGCGACGTCTAACAAGGTATCTAACGAAACTCTGGATGACTTCTCTTTTGATGAACTTGGCGATGCTTTCACTGATTTACTCGATGATCATAAAAAGGTCATCGGTAAATATAAACATGCCAAGGACAAAATCAAAAGTCTAGAAGATGAGATACAAAGAATTTCCTTACTTCTTGATAATGTTAGAGACACATCACCCACTAATGACGCTGATGAAGTATCCAAGCTTAAATTAAGCTTGCATGATGCTGAAGCACGTATTGAGCAACAAACTCAAGAAATCACTACACTCAACACGTTGCTTGCTGAAGAAAAGAGTAGACACAAGATTTCCATGACTAAGATATATGGCTTAAATATTAAGGTTACTGAACTGCAAGCTGTTACTAAAAGATTAGAAACCAAATTGGGTAAACAGGTTATTCAACCTCAAACCCAATCACATGGGCACAACACCACTCATGCTAGTCAACCAAGTCATTCTCATGCAGCACATAACCATGCATTCATATACACAAACTTTCACAAACCACGTGCACGTAAGAACAATTCTCACTCAGTACACAAGCATCATGCACAAAGACACAATCAACAGCACTTCACACATAAAAATCATCATGTCATGCCATATAGACAAGATCATCATGCAATGCCATATAGACAAGGTCCTCATATACCATATAGACAAAATCATCATGTCATGCCATATAGACAAAATCATCATACCATGCCATCTAGACAATATCAGCATGTCACACACCATAGACAATACCATCATTCTATGTCTCAAAGACACCATCACCATGCCACTTATTCCATGCATAATCATCCTCACCATGCTAACTCTTCACATCATGTCCATCCTCATCCTGTTGCTTATAGATATTATTCTCATGCTCCTAGTATAAACAAGAATGCTATCTGTACTTATTGTGGATTACATGGACACATCTCACCACAGTGCAGAGTTAGAAGACTTGTAGATAAAAGGATATATGCTTGGTTCCCAAAGACTAACTTTTCAGGACCCTCAAGAACTCGGGTACCAAAGGTCACATCTACTCTTGATGTAGGTGGACCTTCCCTCCTCAACTGAAAGTAAGTGGATTCTCGATAGTGGATGCTCGCGACATATGACAGGAGACGTAAATCTTTTTGCATCACTATCGATGAAGAGAGAAGGATACGTATCCTTCGGTAACAATCTCAAAGGGCACATTATAGGTAATGGTATCATTGGTCATCCTCCCTCTCCTGTAATAAAGGATGTCTGCCTAGTGACCGAGTTAAAGCATAACCTGCTCAGCATTAGTCATCTTGCTGATCATGGATATGATATTAACTTTGGACAAAACAGTTGCTACATCTATGATAGGTCAACTGGAGACATTGCTTTTGAAGGGAAAAGAGAGGATAACATCTATATTTTCTATCTTTCTATAAATACTAACAATGCAGGTAGATGTTTATATGCCCACAAAGACGAACGACTACTTTGGCACCAGCGTCTTGGTCACGCCAACATGGATGCTATATCCAGGCTTTCTACCAAGAAGCTAGTGAGAGGATTGCCTGACATCACATTCAAAAAGGACACGGTATGTGCCGAATGTGAACTAAACAAGGCAACAAAATCCTCGTTTCATTCCATCAACTCTGTAAGTACCACTAGACCCTTGCAACTTCTTCATATGGATTTATTTGGTCCTAGTAGAATAGCTAGCCTTGGTGGCAAACTGTATGCATTTGTTATTGTTGATGATTTTTCGAGATTCACTTGGGTTTTTTTTCTCGCTAATAAGAGCGATGCTATTTCTGCTTTCAAAGTTTTTGTAAAGAAAGTTCAAAACGAAAAAGGCTACATGATTACTCGAATCCGAAGTGATCATGGAGGCGAATTCGTAAATTATGATTTTGAAAGTTTTTGTAATGCAAATGGTTTTGATCATGAATTTTCTTGTCCTAGAACTCCTCAACAAAATGGTGTTGTGGAGCGGAAGAATAGAACTCTCGGCGATATGGCCAGAATCATGTTGAATAAATTTTCACTTCCGAAATACTTTTGGGCAGAAGCTGTTAGTACAGCATGCCATATTTTGAATAGGGTGCTGATTCGTCCCATTACGAAGAAAACACCCTATGAGCTTTGGTTTGGGAGAACCCCCAATGTTTCTTATTTTAAAGTTTTTGGTTGTAGATGTTTTATCCTTAACACCAAAGACAACTTAGGCAAATTTGATGCCAAAGCTGACGATGGTATCTTTCTTGGTTATGCCGCCAAGAGTAAGGGATATAGAGTTTTCAATAAACGCTCAATTATTGTGGAAGAGTCAACAAATGTGACTTTTGATGAAGACAACAGTGCAGCAAGTACTCTTGATGATGACGTTGAGCCATCAACTTCTACTCCAATGAATACTTCAACCGAAACTAATTCTCTGGAGGGTTTGCCTAAGAAATTCTCTTTCAAACCTTCTCATCCAGAAAATTTAGTTATAGGAGAAGTTTCACGTGGAGTAACTACTAGATCATCACTAAGAGACTCTGTTGCTAGCACTGCCTTCATTTCACAAGTAGAGCCTAAAAACATTTCTGAAGCTTTTAATGATGAATTTTGGATTTCTGCTATGCAAGAAGAACTCAACCAATTCGAGAGAAGCCAAGTATGGGAACTCGTTCCTAGACCGGTTAATCACTCTATAATTGGTACTAAATGGGTTTTTAGAAACAAAGTAAATGAAGATGGTTCAGTCACACGTAACAAAGCTCGTCTAGTAGCTCAAGGATACAACCAAGAGGAAGGTATCGACTACGATGAGACGTATGCTCCTGTTGCTAGACTAGAATCCATTCGGATGCTTTGTGCTTTTGCTAATTTTCAAAACTTTAAATTATTTCAAATGGATGTGAAAAGTGCTTTTCTGAATGGTTTTATTAAGGAGGAAGTTTATGTGAAACAACCTCCTGGCTTTGAAAATCACAAATTTCCCGACCACGTGTTCAAGCTAAAGAAAGCACTTTATGGCCTCAAGCAAGCCCCCAGAGCTTGGTATGAAAGGCTAAGTAGCTTCTTACTTGAGAAAGGTTTTTCAAAAGGGAAAATTGACACTACACTGTTTATAAAATCTTTTAAAGACACTATTCTGTTGATTCAAATTTATGTTGATGATATTATTTTTGGGTCTACTGATGAAACTCTTTGTCAAGAATTTGCCAAGTGTATGCAGACAGAATTTGAGATGAGCATGATGGGAGAGCTCAACTACTTTCTTGGCCTGCAAGTAAAGCAACTGGCAAATGGAACTTTCATCTGTCAATCGAAGTATACCAAGGACATGCTGAAGAAGTTCGACCTTGACAACGTCAAACCAATTAGCACGCCAATGGCTACTTCAACCAAACTCGAACCAGATGAGAGCGGTAAACCCGTTGATCAACGTAAGTATCGAGGTATGATAGGCAGCTTACTTTATTTAACTGCTAGTCGCCCCGATATCATGTTTAGTGTTTGCCTATGTTCTAGATATCAAGCAAATCCTAAGGAATCTCACATGACCGCGGTTAAGCGTATCTTTCGATATCTTAAGGGTACGGTTACAGTGGGCCTATGGTATCCCAAGTCAACATCATTTGACCTCATCGGTTACTCTGATGCTGACTTTGCCGGATGCAAGGTCGACCGTAAAAGTACGAGCGGCACGTGTCATTTGTTAGGAAAGGCTTTAGTCTCATGGTTTAGCAAGAAGCAGAACTCTGTCGCACTATCCACAACAGAAGCTGAATACATAGCAGCTGGGCGTTGTTGTGCACAGATTCTGTGGATGAAGCAAACCCTTGAAGACTATAAGTTATCTTTCATGCATATTCCTATATTCTGTGACAATACTAGTGCCATCAATTTGACTAAAAACCCTGTCTGCCACTCACGCACTAAACACATTGAGATCAGACACCACTTTTTGCGTGATCATCAGCAAAATGGCACGATTAACTTAGAATTTATTGACACTGATCATCAGCTAGCAGATTTCTTTACTAAGCCATTATCCGAAGAGCGCTTCAATTATCTTTGTCGTGAACTCGGAATTTTGGATGAAGCAGTTATAAGTTGAGACTTACCTGCGTAAATATCGAGTATATTTTGATTCTTTTATGACAAATTTATTATGGGTACAAGCCGAAAGGGTCCTTCTGACAAAAAGGCGTAAAAGCCTAAGCGACACGGTGCACTAGTCCTCAGGACTACCGCTAGCTGGGATCCGGCCCCTGCAGCTAACCCATGGCAAATTTGAAATACTGAATTACAATATATTTCCTTGTTTATTATATGGTTTGTTACGATTTATTATTGCCAAATTGATCTTCCTAAAGTTGATTCTGACCTTTGTTGGGTTTCTCAAAATTGTATCTCTTTTTGTTCAACACTTAATCTTTTTTCAGCCTGAATTTTGTTCTGGACCACTGATCCAGAACTCGGGCCGAACTCTGCCCCTAACAGAGTTCGGGCCGAGTTCGGTCCCTAGGTTCCAGAATCGGGATCTGGCTCCGCCGTTGGATCTTTTCTAATCCAATGGTCATTATTCTACCCGACCAAAGACAAAGCCCTACTTTATGTCGGGATTCCTTCTCTTTCCTCCCATATTACCTCCTTCTTCACCTCCTCCACCTGCCACTCTTGACTCCATCCAGACCATGCTCCAGGATCGTTTTTACTTAGAGGCTGATCGGTGGGCTCAGATGGACTACCGCACTACCCTGCAGATGAGTGCACTCTGCAACTCGTTGCATGATATTCGGTACTCCATGTCCCATCATCCTACTTTGCCCACTCCCATGCAGCGGGATCCCGATCATGAGGGATATCGCATTGATGATCTATGGGTCTTACGTTACCTAGATCCAAGTGCTGCTCTTGTGGATCCCAGACGTTCCAACTCTCCTGGACCTTCTCGTGCTCCATGATGGAGATTGGCTACTATCTGCTGCTGCTGCTACTGCTGATGATCTTAGTTACTTTTGATTTCAGTTATTTAGTTTCTTATGGATTTATGTAGCTGGTTTTATGTACTCTGTTTATGAGTTGGCCACTTGGTTTGGTGGATGACATTATCTGTCTTTATTATCATTCTATGTCAGTGACTTATTTTGCTTAGTATTTTACTGTTTCTTCTCTGCTTGGTGTGGTTGCATTAATATTCATTGCTTCTTTATATTGCTAACTGCCAAAAGGGGGAGAAATAATGTATATTTTTATTGTTTTGCTTTTGGGAGATATTAGATATCATACTGGTTCTATGCATTCGTATATCTGTGTATATCTGTACTTCTTGCTCTGGAAAATATTATCTATCAGATCACAGGTACTATGCATTTTGTAAGGGGGAGAGCTATAGCTTCTAGCTCGACACCGTTCATGGTTTACGGGGGAGCTATTTTCTCTTAGCTCAGGCATCGTGTATGGGGGAGCTATGGAACTATGTTACAATCAACTGTGTCCAGGTATGAATATTGAAATATACTTATATTATTTTGTCAATTATCAATATGGGGGAGATTGTTGACACAAAGTCACAGTCAACCAAATATTGACTACATTGACCAAATAATATTTGTATTAATTCAATACGACACACGACGACTGCATTCAGTTCAAGACAGATGACAGCTCAGTCTCCGGCTCTCAGTGTGTTCTGGAGTCTATATTTTATGATTTCATTGAGTCTAGATTTATGTACTCTGAGTCTTGCTGAGCTCTTGGAACTTAGTCTATAACCTACCCAAAATCCCAAGCTCCACTGAACCAAAAACTGCCCACTGGTCCCCTTAGAACCACTCTGTGCTCTGGAGACAGAGTTCGGGCCGAACTCTGCCTCCACACAGAGTTCGGGCCGAACTCTGTCCCCTAGAAATCAGGAACCCTAATTTTAGGGATAGCTGGTTGCTAGCTGTCCAACGGCCAAATTTTTGAATTTTCCTACCCGAATTCTGGCCGAATTCTGCCTATAAAAACACTATAAATAGGGCATGAATTCTCTCATTTCAATTCACTCAATCTTCTCTTCTCTTCTCTCTTATAAGCTCAATAAGCCATACCCTTCCCATCTACTAGCCACAAGCCTCCTAAGTCTCGAGTGCTCAGCATCTCTCAGTTAGGATTCTTGTGCAAGAGTTGAAGAAGTCGCTTGGACAATTCCAAGCAAATCGCCACTGCGATCCTCTGTTAGAAGTTGACGTGCTCTTCTGAAGAAAAGGCACGGGTTGTAAACTACTATTTCACAAATAGTGGATTTAATCCTGAGCTAGAGTTCTCAGGCCTGGACTAGTCCTCCACGAGGGAAACCAGGTTAAAATCGCTGTGTTTGCGTATGCTCTTCTGCTCTTTATTTATTTTCTGCACTTTACTCTGATTATTGATTGTTGGTGAAAGAGTTATTTTTAATTGGCTATTTTTCTATATAAACTCTATTCACCCCCCTCTAGAGTTGCCAAACTGTTCTTCACTCTACTCAGCTCTCGCCTCGCTATATGGGCAATATTGCTGTCCCCCTACCATATGATCTTCGTCCCACAAAAGGCTGTTAAAGATTAAGCCGTGGCAGACTTTTTGGCAGCCCACCCAGGCTCGGAGTCGTCCAAAATATATGAAGGAATCCCAGATGAGGTCGTCGATTCTCATGCAACCTCTCACGATGATATATGGCAGATGTTCTTCGACGGTGCCTCAAGGACCGGACCTAAGGGCAACATCGTCGTCGGAGTCGGAGTGGTGCTGGTTTCTCCTTCCGGATTGGTGATCAATCGCGCTTACTCCCTCACAGAACCCTGCTCTAACAAAGTGGCCGACTACAACGCTCTAGTCATTGGTCTCCAACTTGCAAGAGAGCTGGGGGTAGAATATCTTGAAGCATACGGCGATTCACAGTTAATCGTCAATCAGATTCATGGTTCATACGAGGTTTGTCATGAAGACATGATCCCCTATCACCAAATAGAGATCAACATCATCTCATCATTTGAGGGGTTCTTTATCGAACACGTTCCCAGACTCCAAAATATCGAAGTCGATGCCCTAGCTGGCCTTGCCGCTTCCCTAGCAGTTTCGAACTATGCTCGATAATCGGTGGATGTGGTAAGCCATAAACTGGTCTGTCTCAAGAATAATGTTCAATTCGTGGCAAGTTATTCCGTTCAGACGATCGACGAAGTCCCAGATTGGAGACAACCATTCATTGACTTTGTAGTTTACGACATCCTACCCGAGAACCCAAAAGAGGCCACCTCTATCAGAAGGCGTTCTCTCAGATTCTTCTAAGATACAGAGACGAAAATGCTGTATCGTCGATCCTACAATGGATTATTGCTTCGATGTCTGTCAAACCCAGAAGCCAAAGAAGTCGTACATGAAGCTCATGACGGTATCTGCGGGGCCCATCAGCCTGGTCCTAAATTGTAAGACCGTCTTTGCCGAATGGGCTACTACTGGCCCACGATGGTAGTAGATGCGATAGATTATACAAAGAAGTGCAAAGCCTGCAAAGTCCATGCGGACTTATCCACCAACCGTCCGAATTTCTACATCCGACAGTGGTATCCTGGCCATTCGAACCATGGAGAATGGATATCATCGGTCCGATCGCCCCACCTTCTTCCCGAGGATATCGCTTCATACTTGCCATCATAGATTACTTCTCCAAATAGGCGAAAGCTGTTCCGCTTGCAGAAGTCAAAACTTCAAACGTGATCAGCTTCCTCAAGCATCATGTCATCTATCGCTTTGTACTGCCCCGTAGGATCATCCATGATAATGGTCCCCAGTTCATAAGCCATGACTTCTATTGGTTTTGCGACAAGCATCGCATCCAGAATATTGCTTCAACACCATACAATTCGGCAGCGAATGGGTTGGCAGAAGAATTCAACAAAACAATCATCAAACTTCTCAAGAAGTTCGTATCGTCCAACAAATACGACTGGAACGAGAAGCTTGGTGAATGCTTCTAGGTGTACCGTACAATAGTTCGAACAGCCACAGGGAACACACCATTCTCCCTGGTGTACGGGAGTGAGGTAGTTCTCCCATTGGAGACTCAAATACCCTCGCTCCACGTCGCTCTCACTTATCAATTGACGACGGACGATAACTACCGTCGTTGACTACAAGAGTTGGAGGCCTTAGATGTAAAGCGCCTCTTGGCTCAGCAACGAATCGAGCTTTACCAAGCACGCATCTCCGGAGCCTTTAATAAGAAGGTTAAAATCAGAATATTCTAAGTGGGCGATTTTGTCCTGGCAGTTCGAAGGCCGATGGTCATGACTCACAAAACCATCGGCAAATTCCAGCCAAAATAGGAAGGTCCATTTATCATTGAGGCCGTATTCTCCAACGGTGCTTACCGCCTCGCAAAACAAAATGGAGACTTGCTCATGCTGCCCGTTAACGGCAAGTTTCTGAAGAAATATTATGTCTAAACGACATTTTCCAGATTATCGAGTCATGTACCCGCTGGTGCCGCTGAACTCACATTTCCAAATCCCAAATTATTAAGTTATGTACCCGCTGGTGCCGCTGAACTCATATCCACAACACTCCAGACTATCGAGTCATGTATCCGCTGGCGCCGCTGAACTCAGATTTCCAAATTCCAGATAATCGAGTCATGTACTCGCCGGTATCGCTAAACTCACATTCTAACTCTCCCATATTATCGAGTTATGTACCCGCAGGTGCCTCTGAACTCACATTCCGGTCACTCTTTTAGGTAGTAAGTCATGTATGATCATACCTCTGAACTTATTTCTCCGAAAGAGCTCCTCCCTCATGATCCACTACCCGCACTCTCAGTGAACAAAAAGGGTAACGGATACACAAAATTTCCAAAATGACCACGTCGATGTTACATCTGAGTCATTTCACTTCCGCCAAAAACAAATCACCCCTCTACATAGAACCTCTATGTCCTTATTACCTCTGAGTCGTTCTATGTACCCCTTCATGGAGCCCACTCCTACCATATCCTTATTACCTCTGAGTGGGAAGGCTCCATCGAAGAAACTCTCATATTTGCCATGTTCTCATTACCTCTGAGTAAATATGTTGGTCCTCCCTCGACTTATTACCTGTACCAAAAAAAACCCCAGGGTATGCCAAGGATAATAGGTCCACAAATGTCCTCCGAGGAGTCCACTCCTGTCATGTCCTCATTACCTCTGAGTAGGAAGATTCTACGGTAAAACCCTCATACCTGCCATATCCTCATTACCTCTGAGTAGGTATGTTGGTTCTCTCTCATCTTATTATCCGTATCCTGAACCAGGGTACGCCAAGGATAATAGGCCCACAAATGTCCTCTGTTGACCACAAATATCCTCCGTTGAGTCCACTCCTACCATGTCCTCACTGCCTCTGAGTAGAAAGACTCCGCGGTAAAACCCCCATACTTGCCATGTCCTCATTACCTCTGAGTAAGTATGTTGGTTCTCTCAACTTATTATCCGTATCCAGAACCAGTGTACGCCAAGAATAATAGGTCCACAAAAAGTCTCCCATTGGGATAACTACTACAAGCAAAAAACAGAGGGAATATATTCCGGTCAAAATCGGCGATATTCACATGACTATGTCTCATTAGCAAGCCAGAAAAGTTCTCCACTATTTCATTCAGACAAGAAGGGAAAGAGATTACATCGATAAACCGCAGCTAAAGACAGACAGAAGTATCAAAACAAAGACGGACATTTGTGAGAGCCCATGAATCCTAGTTGCGGGGACGAATATACCAATCCCTCAACCATTTTGCATATGAAGGATGTACTTGAGCAAGATCCTCATCCGAAATAGGAGGATCAGAACTCCCAGTACTACCGCCGTCAAACTGGGGCTCCTCCTTTACAGCAATGGGTGCCAGCTCTCCTTTCTGTTCCTCCACTTCTGGTGTTACCTCCTCCTTAACAAGCGATGATTCTTGTTTGGAAGGGGGCAGCAACTCTTCCTTCACCATGATCTCAGCCTTCGGTAGGGTTGCTGCAAGAATCAAAGATAAATAGAAACAAAGTCAAAAGATGGTCAGAGCCTTACGCATGGAACTCATGCGGATCTGATCGACAGGTCATTATGCGATTGGGTTTACGAAGTGCTCATGTGACCCACTAAGACAACTCCCATACGGCTCGGACATAGGGTATACCCCCATGCGGCTCGGTTATGGAACATGTATGCGGCCCATACAACTCGAAACAGTTTGCATTAAAGGCTCGTACATAAAGCATGCAACAGAGTTGTTGTTAGGGTTTCGAAGAATATGACTTTCCCAAATCCTTACCCTTAACAGCAGGATGAACGTCGGAGTGAGCTTCGAGTGCCACAGCCGACGTCGAAGCCGCACCCTTACCCTTCATCGCAGCCTTCGCCGCAACCTTGGAGGACTTGGAAGCCATTGCTGATGAACAGAAAAGGAGAGATGAAGATAAAAAAGCTAGGGCAAGAGCAGAAAGTAAAGAAGTCTTCTTTCCAAAAATATGCTGCTATTTATAGACGGAGCCCATAGACCGACGCATCGATCTATGTACAAATGAACCGATTCTTCGGTTATCAAGGCGATCTAATTTTTTAAGGCTAAACTCTTGTGATCCTGTCCCAAAAAGCGGCCTTGAATATGATAGCAAATCAAAGGTAATTAATGCAAAATATTTGCACACATGGCATGAAGACGTGGCAAGGAGCCCATGCAGCTCAGATGGCCATGCGGCTCAGATGGCCATGCGGCTGGAACGACCATGCGGCTCAGATGGCCATGCGACGGAGGGGGCTATGCGGCTGAGACACTCATGCGGCCAGAATATCCTATACGGCCAGAGGAGTTTATACATAGCCATGCTTCTTATTCAAAGTATTTCAATTTTACAAATTAAAAACTTTGAAGGGGGTCTTGTAGAAGCATGGAAAAGAATAAAGAAAGGTTCATGCGGCCAAGGATCCCCATGCGGCTCAGAGAGCCCATGCGGCTCAAGGATCCATGCGTTTCAAGAGTCTATACGGATCAAATAATTCTATGCGGCCCAGGGAGTAGCCACGTGGCCTTCAACAGCTCTTTCCTTCGTCTTTGGCTGCATTTAATACCCTGACGGCTGACAGCTCTGACATAAAGACGCAATAATGACAGACATAATGGCACGTTCCTAGGGAAAAGGAGAAAATCTTTTCGCGGCTGGCAGAATCCATCAAATCCCGAGGCATGGGGCTGTTGTATTTATGCGGCCGCCCATCTTTATGCGGCTACATCCTTTATGCGGCCGTCCATCAGCATGCGGCTGCCCACTTCATGCGGCCGCCCATCTTCATGCGGCTGTATCCCTTATGCGGCCGTCCATCAGCATGCGGCTGCACACTGCCATGCGGCTGCCCATCTTCATGCGGTCGTTCATTCTCATGCGGCCTACTCATATGCGGCTCTGCCAAGATAATTGAGACACGTGGCAATCTTATCTTCCTGGAATTATGGGTGTTAACAAATCCTAATCAGATTTATTGTAATAAATGCCCAGATTAAATCAAATCGAGTAAATTAGACACGTGGCAGGCCATTACAAGTTACGAATATTTATGGCAATCATCATTTATTATCCACAGAGATTTAATACAATCACATTAATTGCTTAAATCTATCATATGCAAGATGGACGGCCCAGATTAACTAACTTTCATACCGCCGACTTTCGAGAATGGGCAATCATTGCAAACCCTAATGATGCCCTCCCACTCTTATAAATAGCAAGGTGCCATTCCCTTGCAAAAGACCCCCGGTTCGGATCCAGAGAGAATCAGAGATCGAAAGGACAGAGGAGCATACAGAGATCGAAAGGACAGAGGAGCATACAGAGAGAACAAAGAGAGCATTTCTTCATCAACGCCAAGTACTTCTTCTCCAGAGCCAAGGCTGCACCCGATCGTCCAAGGAGTAAGGCAGAGCTGTCGTCGCTTTTTCGAGCCTCTATCGTCACCCCCCAGAATCTAAAATAAACAATTGTACTTAGATTGTTGTACCTAGGTTTTCATCCCTAGGATTTATTTGTACGAGCGAGTTTGTATTGTGAGTCTAAGTTCAGTCCTCCGATACTTGTTCTGCTCTTTTACAATCAATGGCAAACAGTTATATATATAGGGGCTGGTCTTTATACTTATTTTTTACTTCTGTACTTCGATGGCACCTAAGAAGAAGAAGATGGAGACCGATGCTGACACTAAAGTCAAGTCCCCTAAAGCAAGACCTGATGTCACGCCTACAACTTATTTGTTGGAGGCTGACTTGTCACTGAGTGTGGTGAACTTCTTGGACTATTTTGGTTTAAATCTAATAGTCTTGAATCACTCGAGTGGTGGGCCATCATTTTCCTCTGAAGAGCACGGCGATTCGGAGGGATTCTTTAATCTGATACGTCACTTGGGGATCCACAACATGCAAGAATTGGATGCTGCCCTTCGTCAGACCAATGAAGACGAAAAAAAGAAGTAATGTTTGTAGACACACACAAAAAAGAAGAAGAAAATATTGTCTTTTCTTTTATTGGCACAAGGCACCACAAATCGAGTATGCTTGAGAGATCCTGCGCTGAGGATCCCCGAGTACAAAAAATAATTCTGGGAATAGGACGATGGAGATCGAGCGGCAGTTGCTCCTTTACTCCGTTGGCACTTCGATTACAAAAGTGGGAGAAAACCTAAGAAAATTGCTAACTCTCGGCTCACTGGCAAGAAATGCAGCAATTTGGCTCTTGAAATGCTCTCCGTTCTCTGTTTTGAAGAGGGGTGAGGCCCCCCTTTTATAGTCGTTCTCGAGCCGGGATGATGTTATATGCCCACATGAGGAAACATGCTGGTTCTTATGTGGGCGCATAGTCCTACTTTGGGCGCATAGGATATAGGCACATATAGGCTGCAAGATCATGGATTGGTCGTGGTGTTGACGTGGCCGCATGCTTCGGTGCTCAACTGGTCGTGGAGACTGACATGGCCATACGCTTTGGTACATGTTTTGATCATGGCTTTGACTGAGTCAGGCTTGGGTGCATAGCTATGTCTCAGGCTATGCGCCATTCTTTCGGGGGAGCTAGACTTGGGCGCATGAAGCTTCATTGACTGGGTGCATCGAGCTATAATTGACTCGGCGCATCGAGCTTCATTGAGTGGGCGCATGGAGTTACACTGTCTGGGCGTATGGAGCTACACTTGACTTGGGCACATGGAGCTATACTTGACATGGGCGCTTGGAACAATATTTGTTGAAAAATTTTCATGCTTCTACAAGACACCCTTCAAAGTTTTCGATTGTTGAAGAAGTTCAAAATACTTTGAAAGAAGCATAGATTGTCTTTTCGTGAGGCAATGGACGCATAGCCCGGCCCTCTCCTTGGGAGCATAGTATTTGGCCAGCATGTCAGGGAGATACGTCTGTTGAGATTTTCCTCGAAATTCGAACTGACAGATTCATTAGAACAGAATTTGAAGCGGTCCATCCTTTATACGTCGTCCACGTCAGCGAGGGACAGTCGCATAGTATATAGAGGGCTGATCCTTCACATGGGCACATAGGCTGTAGTGGGCGCATACAACACAATAGGCGCATACAGCAGGCGGGCACATAAGAAGTGGCCCGTGCCTATAAATAGGCCCTGGAGGAGAGAGAAATTTTATTATTCATTTCTCTTTTAATTTCTCAGAAAACTCTTCTTCTTCTTTCATTGAGGACTATGTCTCCTAAGGCCGCCAAGAGATCTATGAAGGGCAAGGGGGCTGCACCGAGTGACTCTCCTCCTACATCAGCATCCTCGGCAGTCCAGGATCCGATTTTGGGTGAGGGCATACTTCAAAAAATGATGTCTCGAGCATTAATTTGCGACGCTCGGACTTCTCTTCTGCCTGGGCACTTGCGTCTAGGGCAATATAATTCTGTGAGCATTTACTATACGCCCACAGAATTAATGCGCCAACACTACGGTGTGCTATGCGCCCACGTGTTGCCATATTATACACCCTTTAAGGTGTGGCACGTCATGTGCCCGCGTACTGACTGAGAGTTATGCGCCTACACGTCTTGTTTTGGGCGCATAGCTTTTTTGGGCGCATAGAAGCCCTTTAGAACTTAGTTTTTGCTGCAGTTTTCTAAGTCTGACTGTCTTTCTGCCCCTTTCATATTCTGTAGGGATCTGGCTAACAAATTTCTCTAGGACCGGTATCGGCGATTCTGGGCATGGTGAAGATGCAACACTTGACACCAACATCAGAGAGCTCAGGACTCTTCGTATTTTGGAAGGGTTTTCCTCAGATGGTAGGAAGAACCTTTATACACCGAAGGGTAGGACGGAAGTTGGGCGTTACCATGAAAGTTTTCCTTTCACGTTTCTCGGAGTAGGCAAAAGCAACACTAGAGATATTGTTTTGAAGGTATGGTCTCTTGAAGAAATGGGTCCACAATGTCCGCAATATGGAGGAGAGGAGATCACCATTTGTTGATATTTTAGCATGCTATATTTGCCCTCCTCCGTGTAGCTTCTCGAAGGTTCAACAGCCTTGTTTGCTTGCTCAACAGTAAAATATGACCTCCTTCGACGAAGCGTGGTGCTGCCAAACTGACCAAGCTATGTGTTGCTGATGAGTAGCGGATTCTCCCTACTTTTGGATATTAATGCAACCTTTTACTTTTTATCCAAATGAAGAGATGAAGAACCTTCTGTTTCGCTTACGAGATGTAATCCTGTGAATTTGACTCATTTTGAATAAACAGAATATATTCGCTCCATTCTTTGTTTGTGGTATCTGTCATACTTGTATTAGAGAGCCAAATACCACATTTGTGTAACGGGTATCCCGCTGGGGGACCCCCCTCTCTCTTTTTTGATTAGACCTATTGCTCCTTTGTGCATCCAAAAATGCGAGCAAATAGATTGGAATGATACTTTCGTGGACCTATTGCCCTTTGACACACCGGTGGTGCGGATAATAGATTTGAAATGAAACCCATCAGAGGTAACATGGTCGTGATAGGTTTTGTGATCTTGACACCATATCTTTTATCCCGAATTGGTATGGGTGTCGAGTCGGAAGACTATCGGTATCAGAGGTAATATGGACGTGACACATGATAATCAGGAGTAGTTTCTGGTGGAATAGATTTTCTTGTCAAGTTTAGCTTTTTGTCAGGCGTTCCCTCCGGAAGTGAAAGAAACTCTACAAGCTTCTTCTCCGACAACCTCTACCGAAGATGAGGAGATGGCTCAGGAAGTCGTCAGAGCTTTCTACTCAGTATTGAAGGTAAAATTTCCTGGAGTCTTGAACCGAAACGCTGCCTTCGGCCCTGTAAAAGCTGTTGCGGAGTGTCAGGTAGCAGCCCTCGAGAGCATAGCCAGCTATGAAGAGCGAGCCAACACTCTAAGAAAAGTTCTGAACGACCTGGAGGGTCAAGTAGCCAGGTTTCGGGATGCCAAATAGTGGAGCCTGACATCACTGTTTCGTACAGAGGACGAGTCCTTGATGACGGCTCTTTGCGGAGGAGAAGGCTACCTTTCAAGCAAGGAAGGACACCCTCGTTCAGGAGATTGGCGACCTGGCTGACCATTACAGCCGGTTCAATACTGTAAGTGAGGCACGTACTGCCTCGAAGAATAGGCTAGCTATACAGATCACTGAGAAGCACAATCACATTGTGCAGATCAGGAACGAGGTCGCCCAGTTGGAAGCTGACTTGAGGACGACGTCATCTGAACAAGAGGATTATCTGTCCCAGGCTGCCATGACCGCCACCGCCTCTGCCCGTTTAGAAGAACAGCTAGCAAGGTTGGAGGGGGAGCATCAGAGTCTGATCCTCTTTAAAGATGAAGCCGCTCGTCAAGAAAAGGCACAACATCGAGCTGCTGTAAAATCTGAAACCGAGATTGTTGCTCCGAGGGACAGCATAAATCGCCTGTGTATCCCGTAGATTTTGTAACCCCTTTTTTTGGCCGTCACGACTCTTGTACCATTTTTTCCCGTCTCTTGATAGACGTTTAAGTACTGAATAAATAATCTTTTCAGAAGTGAATGTGGTTTTGTGAAATATCAATGCTAGAGGTAATGTGGACGTAGCAAAAATATTTCTGATGGGTACTCCGCTGGGGAAATTTTATGTGGACCTATTATCCGTTTTATATTCGAATGATTCGAATATAGATAATAAGTTGAATGAAGCTTCTAGTAGAGATAATATGGACGTAATAGCAGAGGATGTTCTATATCTGACCAGAGGTAATATGGACGTGGAAATATATATAGCATTAGGGAGGAGTGGATAGTTCAAAGGTAGTATGGACATGTCTAACTTTGATGAATACTTTGCTCAGAGGTTATGTGGACGTGGCAAAACATTTGATCATTCCGTTAGGGAAATAATTATCGGAAAACAATTCATAGGCAGTAGGGACGTGATTTGTTTTCGTCAAACCGAGTTTAGACGGAGTCAAAAAAGGAAATGATTCCACAGGAGAAATATTTAGAGGACCTATTATCCAGGGCGTATTCAAGACTCTTGAAATACGAATAATAGTTAGATAGTTTTTTTTGAATCATATAAATATCGCACTGTATATTTATATGACTGAACATATGTGAACGAAAAGAGGTTACACATAGTATTTCTTTACGAACTTGCTATTGATAGGCATCATGAGCAAGTCACCGTCAGGTTTGGTCAGCCGGTACGCACCGTTAGAATACACCGATTCTATGACGAAAGGATCTTGCCATTTAGGCTAGAATTTTTCTTTTGTTTGTGCGTCATGACCATCGATCTTCTCACTGCTAGGACCAGATCGTCGACTTGGAAGATCCTTTTCTTCACCTTTTTATTGAAGGCTCTGGAAAGGCGTGCTTGGTATAGCTCAATGCGCTGCTGAGCTAACAAGAATTTTTCGTCTAGCACTTCGAGCTCTTGGAGTCGCAGACGGAAGATTTCTTCAATAGTCAGCTCGCTGGCTAGGGCTACCCGAAGAGAAGAAATCTGAATTTCCAGGAGAAGAACTGCTTTGCTCCCATAAACCAGAGAGAATGGCGTACTGCCTGTTGGAGTCCGGATTATTGTACGATAGGCCCATAGACATTCACCAAGCTTCTCGTTTCAATCGTGCTTATTTGAAGATACGAACTTCTTAAGAAGTCTTATAATGGTTTTGTTGAAGGCTTCTGCTAGCCCAATAGCTGCTGGATTGTAGGCAGTAGAGGCTACGTTCTAGATTCGATTCTTATCGCAGAACCGATATAATGCATGGCCTGCGAACTGTGGACCATTGTCATGGATGATCCTGCGAGGTAGGCCGAAGCGGTAGATGACGTAATGTTTGATGAAACTGATCACGTTTGACGTTTTTACTTTGGTGAGCGGTATAGCTTCCGCCCATTTGTAGAAGTAATCGGTTATAGCTAGGATGAACCGATGTCCTTTAGAGGATGGCGGGCTGAATGGTCCTATGACATCCATACCCCAGGCTTCAAATGGTCAAGATGCTGCCGTCAGATATAAAAACTCCGAAGGTTGATGAATAAAGTCGACGTAAAACTGGTAAGCTCTACACTTCTTTGCATATTTAATAGCATCCGCTATCATTGTGGGCCAGTAATAACACATTCTTTTGAGGCGATCTTATAATTTGGGATCTGGTTGATGTGCACCACAAACTCCATCATGAGCCTCCCAGAATGCATGCTTGGCTTCTGTGTCTGATAAGCATCGTAATAGTAGCCCATCGTAAGATCGTCGGTACAACATCTTGGTAGCTGTGTCGCAGTAAAATCTGAGAGATCGCCTTTGGATGGATACTACCTCCTTCGGGTTCTCGGGGAGGATTCCATAGACAACATAGTCTATGAAGGGAAATCTTCAGTCTTTAGCATCGACGTTTGTTTCCACTGCATAACTGTGATGAATATGCAAGACATCTTTCACACAGAATAATTCTCGACCAGACACTATGATCGACTGCTGTGTATTGGTAGGAACAGTCAATGAAGGAGCGAGACCGGCTAGAGCATCTGCTTCTATATTCTGTAGTCGAGGTACATGCTCGATGAAGAATCAAGCAAAAGTAGACTCCAGCTCGATTGTTGCTCTAGGATAGGGGATGAGATATTTGTGGCGAACTTCATAATTCCCTCGGACCTAACTAACTATTAGCTTGGAATCGCCGTAAGCATCTAGATAGTCAACTCCTAGTTGCTTTGTCAGTTGCAGGATGATTAATAGGGCATTATATTCGGCCACGTTGTTGGGGCATGGTTCCACGAGATAATATGCAAGGTATATAACCAGATGATCAGGTGACACGAGAACGACACCTACTCCAGCCACGATATTCCCTTTGGGTCCTGTTCTTGATGTACCGTCGAAAAACATTCGCCAAATAAGGATTTCTTCAGTTGCAGTGTTAGACTCCAGTACTTCGTCGAGGATTTTATTGTAGAGTTTGGAAGATTCTGGCACCGGATGAGCTGATAGGAAATCAGCTAATGCTTGGCCTTTTACTGCCTTTGAGGAAAGAAGATCATATCGTACCGAGTCAACATCATTGCCCATGTAGCTAAACGGGAATTGAGAGAGCCCAGTTTAGTCATGAGTATTCTGAGAGGGTTGACTTTAGATATAATATGGATAGTCTGCCCAGACACATAGTGGCATATCTTCTGGATGGAAAATACTAGTACGAGGTATTCCTTCTCCACCGGTGTGTATCTATGCTCGGCACCCACCATTGTGCGGCTGAGGTAGTAAACTGCCTGTTCATGGCCGCCTTCATTCTTCTGAGCTAAGAGGGTGCCAAGAGAATGATCCGTAGCGCAGACGTATAGTAAGAAGGACTTTCCCATTATTAGAGCAACCAATACTGGAGGGCTTGTAAGGTATGCCTTGATGTCGTCGAATACGCGTTAACATTGTTCAGTCCAGACGAAAGATATGCCTTTCTTCATGAACTGAGTGAATTGTTGACACCTTCCAGTGAGGTTCGAAATGAATCGTCGGATGTAAGCTATCCTTCCTTGTTGTCCGCGTAGCTCTTTGAGGTTTCTTGGAGGATGCATGTCGAGAATAGCCTTCACTTTCTTCAGGTCCAGATGTATACCCTTTGAAGTGATGACGAAACCAAGGAACTTGCCGCTGGAGACTCCCAGAAAAGACTTGGTTGGATTCATCTTGAGTTGGTGTGCACGCATTAGTTCGAACACTGTTCTCAAGTCTTGGAGGTGGATGCCCTTGAGACGACTTTTGACTGCAATATCGTCTACGTAGCACTCCACAGTTTTTTACAAATGATTGCAAAAAATTGTGTTCATGGCTCGCTGGTATGTTGTCTCTGTATTCTTCAATCCGAAAGGCATCACCGTATAGCAGTATACCCCAACGGTGTTCAGAAAGATGTGTGCTTCTCGTCGTCGGTGAACATCTTGATTTGGTTGTAGCTTGAGAACCCATCCATGAAGGACATTTGCTCGAAGCTGCAACTATTGTCGATTATTACGTCAGTGACCGGTAGGAGGAACTCGTCTTTCGGGCATGCAGACTTCAAATCACGGTAGTCGATATAGACTCGAACATTACCGTTCTTTTTCATGACCAGAACGATATTGGCAATCCAGTTCGAGTGTTGTTCCTCATGAATGAATCCACTGTCAATGAGCTTCTTGACTTCATTATCGATGGCTTCCATGACGTCTGGTCGGAATTGTCGTTGTCGCTGTTTTACTGGATTAGCTTTAGATGAGAAGTTCAGGCAATGCATGGCGACTTTAGGGTCCAAGCCTGGTATGTCTTCATTGCTCCATGCGAAGTCGTCAATGTATTCTCTTATAAGTTGTATAAGAGATTGGCGTTCATCGCCAGATTGGCTTTTGTTGATGAAGATTGGTTTGAAGGATGCTTCATCTCCTAGATTGACTTGGATGACCTCGTCTTCGGTAGGTGGTTCCTATTGTTCGAAGCATAGCTCCCACCGGGTGTCTAAAATTTGAGCCCATCGTTCGAGTTTGATTGATTGGACATCGTCTATAATTTGGTCGACAGAAACTATGTTGACGGACAGAGTTGCTTTGAACATGTCGTCGATGCTAGAGTCTGAGTCCCAGAGGAAGGAATTAGAAGAATGAGAACAACGATCTGCTTCATCATCTGATCTTTCGAGAGTTGTTGGAGGAAAGACATAGCCCAAACCAACACTGCTTCGTTGATAGTAGTTCTCGAGTTTGCCGGGGAAGCAAAGTGTCGTATTGGCAACCATTGTCCTCGACCATAATTCAGCCCTTTGTCGCTTTTAATGTCATATCCCATATTCTGGATGATGTTCTTGCCCTGCCAACTATACAGGAAAAGTTGCATTTTTTTGTAGTCATAGTCAGCTTCTGTGTTGTGCTTAGGAGAAGTGGAGTCTGGAACGAACTTTCTCTCGCCAATTATACGACCGAAGATGATTATCTCTTTATCTTTCTTTCTGGCTGGAACGATGAAGTATAGGATATCTTCAGGGTAAACTTTTTCCTACAGATGAGGTGTTGTGACCGGTATGCAGAGGTGTGGTCCTATGCCGTTCTCTAGAGCATATATCGTATCTATGTAGTGGTTTACAGATTAATAGACATCAGAATAATTCAAAGATAAACCTTTACTAAGAAAATACACAAGTTTTTCTTCAGGAATAACATCATCCGCTGAAGGTACATTATTATGAGTATTGATAAACTCATTGAAAGGATCATCATCTGGAAGAGGAGCCACAGTCTTGGCCGAGTTTACCACGTAGGGTAATTCTTCGGGATTGGGGGACATGTGTCAGTAGGTTCCTCCTGGGGTATGTTTGCCATTGATTGTAAAAGAACAGAACGATTATCGGAGGACTGAACTTAGACTCACAATACAAACTCGCTTGTACAAAGAAAGCCAAGGGACGAAAACCTAGGTACAGCAATCTAAGTACAATTGTTTATTTTAGATTCTGGGGGATGATGATAGAGGCTCGAGAAAGCGACGACAGCTCTGCCTTACTCCTTGGACGATCGGGTGCAGCCTTGGCTCTGGAGAAGAAGTACTTGGCGTTGATGAAGAAATGCTCTCTTTGGTCTCTCTGTATATGCTCCTTCTGATTCTCTCTGGATCCAGGCCGGGGTCTCTCTCTCTATGTGTCTCTCTCTATATGTGTGTTCGTCCTCCTTGCAAGGGAATGGCACCTTCTTATTTATAAGAGTGGGGGGGCATCGTTAGGGTTTGCAATGATTGCCCATTCTCAAAAGTCGACGGTCTGAATGTTAATTTGGGTCGTCCATCTTACATATGATAGATTTAAGCAATTAATGTGATTGCATTAAATCTCTGTAGATAATAAATACTGATTGCCATGAATATTTGCGACTTGTAATAGCATGCCACGTGTCTAATTTGCTCGATTTGATTTGATCTGGGCATTTATTGCAACAAATCTGATTAGGATTTGTTAACACCCATAATTCTAGGAAGATAAGACTGCCACGTATCTCAATCATCTTGGCAGAGCCGTAGATAAGTGGGCCGCATGAGGCTAAATGGCCGCATAAAGATGGGCAGCCGCATGGGGATGAACAGCTGCATGAAGATGGGCAGCCTCATGGGAGTGGACAGCCGCATGCTGATGGGCGACCGCATAAGGGTTGCAGTCGCATGCTGATGGACAGCCGTATAAGGGATACAGCCGCATGCTGATGGGCGGCCGCATAAACTGTAGCAGCCGCATGCCTCGGGATTAGATGGATTCTGCCAGCTGTGAGAAAATTTTCTTCTCTTCCCTAGGGACGCGCCATTACGTCAGTCATTATTCCCCCTTTTTGTCAGAGCTATTATTTTGTCAGAGTTGTCAGCCGTCAGGGCATTAAATGCAGCAAAAGACGAAGGGAAGAAGCTATTGAAGGCCACGTGGCTCCTCTCTGGGCCGCATGGAATTATTCGAGCTGCATAAACGCTTGAACCGCATGGATCCCTGAGCCGCATGGGCTCTCTGAGCCGCATGGGGATCCTTGGCCGCATGGACCTTTCTTTTATTCTTTTCCATGCTTCTACAAGACCCCCTTCAAAGTTTTCAATTTATAAAATTGAAATACTTTGAATAAGAAGCATGGCCATATATAAACTCCTCTGGCCGTATAAGATGTTCTGGCCGCATGGGTGTCTCAGCCGCATAGCCCTCCTCAGCCGCATGGCCATCTGAGCCGCATGGTCGTTCCAGCCGCATGGCCATCTGAACCGCATGGGCTCCTTGCCACGTCTTCATGCCATGTGTGCAAATATTTTGTATTGATTACCCTTGATTTGCTGTCAGATTCAAGGCCGCTTTTTGGGGCAGGATTCCAAGAGTTTAGCCTTAAATAATCAGATCGCCTTGATAACCGAAGAGTCGGTTATTTTGCACATGAATCGATGCGTCGGTCCATTAGGGTTCTGTCTATAAATAGCAGGGTGTTTGGGAAAGACTTTCTTTTACTTTCTACGATTGCCCTAGCTCTCTTGTCTTCGTCCTCCTTCTCTGATCATAGTAATGGCTCACAAGAAGACTGTTGTGGCGAAGAAGGCAGCGTCTTCATCGGCGGCGAAGGGTAAGAAAGCTGTTTCTACGGCGATGAATGTGGCAGCTCCTCCGCCAGCTGACGTGCCCGTAGTTCACCCCGACGTCCACCCCGCTATCGATGGTAAGGACCTTTGCATGAGTTTAGAACCCTAACTGTCATGGCTACGTCGCATACCTTATGCGCGAGCCTTTATCTTCATGTGTGCCACATGTACATCTCACGGTCAAGCCGCGAGCCGCATGAGAATCGTTGCTGTGGCCTCATACGTGCTTCATCAACGAAGCCGCATAGGCTGCGCTGAGCCGTATAGACTCGTACAAATTTGTTTGTCATGTGAACAACGTGAACTTATCCAAACTCTGAGAGCCATATGAGATCACTGCCGCATGAACCTTCGTTGAACGGAGCCGTATAAGTATTTTTCTGAGTTGAGCCGCATGAGGCTCCATTAAGTTGGAACCGCATAAGCTCAAAAACACCCATCGGTTCTCTTTGTCCATATTTTTGACTTATTTTCTTTTATCTTCTTTTTTCAGTGAATTTCCCAGTTAACGCTGGGGGGGAACCTATAGTGGGTCGTGCTCAGGCCGCTATGGGCTATAGGTACGATCAGATAGTTCGATATGTGGCGGACCAGCTTCCTAGTGACGAGCCTTTGACGAGGATAAATGCCCTCAAGAACCAACCCTTCCACTTCCTATATGCCATGATAAATTCGGGAAAATTGGAAAGGGAATACCTGAAACCTGCATTCTTCTTTGGAGACGCTTTGACTGTGAAGAACAGTCAAGTTCTTGATATATCGGAGAACTGGAGCTTCATCTCTAACGGGATTACGATCCGCATCCCTCAAATGGAGCGTTATTTCCCACTATCTTGGTTCAATATGTTCCCGCTGGACAGGAAGATGGAAGAGTCTTTGACTCATACCCGGAAGGGGATGTTTGTGGGCGACATCCATTACAACAATAGCATGAAGTCAGTGTGTACGGGCAAGGTACATGCCAGCCGTTATGTAATGGGATTGGCCCCGGGTGCTTTCTTGAATGTGCCGGGCCCCAATTTTTCGTTTTCTTCAGCCGATACTTTCCTGAACCAACTTGCTCGAAAAGGCTCCTATCCAATCGGCCGGTTGGCACTCCCAAGTTGGATACACTCCATCCCCTCATGGATCAATCTGTCTATATGGATATCGCGAAAGTATGAGACTTTTCTGCGTGAGATTGGTCTTTATCACGCTATTTGGGGCACCAGCCACGGCTTACCTGTAAACAAGAAGTTATTCATGGCTTTGCTGGAGATATACAACTGCTGTACGGGAACCTTCTATACTCCTGTAGGGGAAATAGGGCTGGCACTCCATCAGATGCATGGGATTTCCAAACTTCCTTGGGGGGATGAAGCTTTTGAAGCATACACTCCTACGAATGAGGAGTTCGAAGAGCTGGAAGAACGATATCCGGGATTCGTAGCTACTTATCAGTAAATACTGTGCCACTATAGTACGTGCCAGCAGATAGCCAAGAAGGAAAGCAGCTCGGAAGGGAATGCTCCCCATACTAAGGACTGGATCAACTATCTCTCCCGACGGGAGCCTCAGGCCGATTTACTTCCCGAAGTCCTCAATCCCGGGAGGCGGTTCAGGCTTTGATGTCGTCGACAAAGAGGGTGGCCTCTACCAGCGACAGATTTGGAAGTAAGACCGACTCTTTTGGTTATTTTTATCAGGATACCCAAGAGTTGTCAGAGAAGGCGCTCCTAGCAGGATTTTTGATGGTATGGCTGCGGAATTGCGTCGTCTCAGGTGGAGCTGGTTCTATTGAAAGGATCAGTCGTAATTTTATTCTCCCTGCTGTGAAGCTAGTTTTTAGAGTGAAACTAGCTCTTCTCCCGGCCATGGTGTGCAGCATACACCGTGGCCTCTGTACTTTTACGTCCAAGGTGATCGCCCACGAGGTGATAAAATAAGACTTTGAAAGGACTGAGCTGCCCTATCATTATCTGATGGGGTGATTATTAATGCAATATCGATCTTTGATGAGACCGGGTTCTGAAGACGGCGTGATTGCTGATGACGCTTTTATCTTTCGTTATCGCAACGTGCCTTGGGAGTATAATACCATGCGTGCCTGTCGGATGGCGCTGGCGAGAGCAGACAGGTACAACTTTTTCGTATCCGTCCCTCGTTTCACTGCTGAAGAAATAGCGGGCGTTCATCTCGACGGTATTGGTCCTCCTTAACTTCTAGACGGCCAGATGCTCTTGTGGTTGCGTAACATCTGCCCCGCCCACCTGGTATACCGTAATAATGCCGTCTTCCTGGAACCTTACCTATCCAGCAGGTTTGCTCGTCAGTTTGGGTACAGCCAACTTTTTCTGGATAGTTCCAGCTCTTGCCTGGGTTTTGAAGGTAGCCTCCTTGACGGCATCAGGGCCTGGCATTACTATGATACATTCTATACCCGTGCTATTTTCTCGGTTCCTGCCATTGTGGCGTCGGTAGAGATTTTGTACATGGCGGCCTTGTACCATGTCATGGCGAACAAGCTCCCCATTGGTTTTAGCCCGGATACCAGTTTTATCGTTGGTACTGGTTTGGATGAGAACCCCCAAGGGGCCAAGACGAGGAAAAAGAAGAAGAATAGAGCCGAAGTGCCCGACTCAGACTCCACCACTGTGGATGATGAGGACGAGGAGCGTGATGTAGATGACTCTTCTTTCTCGGTGGAAGATGTTGGGGTAGATCAGCCGCCTGTCGAACCTGGTTCTGTACGGAAGCATAGCAGACAAATCTCCCCTGTTGGCGGTATTCCTCACTTCCAAAAATTGGCTGCGACCAGACGTCGCAGGCTAACTATAAGGGAGAGAAGCGAGGAGGTCGACCCCGCTTCGGAGGTAATACGAATTACTACTATTTTTATTCAGTTCTTTGTTTCCTCCAGTTTTGATCTTTAATCATTTTCCTTCCCTTCCGTAGGTGTCAGAAGAAGAGGAATCTCAAGTCGCCGAGGTCATGACTCAAGATGACGGGGGTTCCGACAGACCTGTCCCCGAAATTACAGAATTTTTTCAAAATGATGCTGATAGAATCGTACCTCCTTCTGGGGTGGCTGGGATAGAAGAGCCAGCGAATTTTAACATGGAGGTCGCGGGTGAGGAGACCACGTCGGCTGCGAGCGAGTTACCACCTCCATGCTCCTCCCCTGGTAAGATAAGCCAAATTTTAACTCGCGAGGAGGCCTGTCTGCTCTATCATCACGTCCTTCGGGTTACGTGGATCGATGGTTCCTCTGGACATACATGTCCTGCCTCTCCAGTGTCGACGATGGACATTATTGAGACAGGCTCTGCCGAAGGGGCATTGGCGGAGAGGAGCGTGTCTCCTCCCCTTCCGATTCGTCTTGAGGGGCCTCCCGCTGTCTCGAGTTCGAAAAGTCAAGTGGTGGGACTGCCGGGGCAGGGGACAATGGTCCTTGCATCTTCTTCTGCTCAGATGGCTCAGAGAGTCGACCTCTCTGCCCTGCCAAGTGTACAGGCTCTACGAGTGGCGGAGGAAGAGTTAGCTGCTATCCGCGCATCGTTTCGCTCGGAATTTGTCCCCTTGGTGGCAAGTTCTAGCGTACCTCCTTCGACGTTGCCGGCCACGCATCCTTTGACGCCGTCCTCTAGAGAGGTTTTGGACGAAGCGTTACAGGACGTGGTTGGCAGCTTTTATCGTCACCTGAAGAGGTGGATAGTGGCTGCTGTGGAAAGAGGGACCTCTTTCATCTTGGCCCGGCAATGCGCCCAGGGTCATATTAATATCCTTAAGACTCTTCCCGGTGGGGCAGAGGAAGCCGCACTTCTGGAGGCAAAATTGCTAGAGGCTGATCAGCTGGTGGACCAGCTTCAGGTGCTACGGTAGGCTGATCTGTCTGCTGTTATAGCTCAGGAGCACGGTTTCCTCATAGCTGCTGTAGAGAAGATAAGGACTGCTCGGGATAAGACCAGGCCGGCCATGCTGAAGGACCTCCGCGATCTGTCTGATAGCTATGATGAGTTGAGCCACGAGAGTGAAAATGTCACGGCTCGGGAAGTGACTGCCTCCCGTGGGATTATTGAAACACGGGAGCAGATCCTTGAGCTTCAGAGGAAGTTAGCTTTCCTGGAGTCTGAGCTTGAGGCTGCCCGTACCGAAAGGGAGCTAATTATCCAGGAGTCTGACAGAGTGAATTGAGCTTCGGCTGATCTGGAAATTGTTCTGAAAAAGTTGGAGGACGACTGGCAGGCACAAATAGACTTGGATAATGTGGAACGTTTGTCCCAGGAAGCGGAGCGCCGAGCTAAACAGCGGCTTGATCAGGGGACTACCTTGGTGAAGAACCGTCTCCTGGAATTATGTAATGCCAAACCATAGACGGCCTTTTTCTTCTTTTTTGTTTTCGTTCTTTTTCTTTCTTTAAATAGGGCATTATCCCTAGAACATGTAGTACTTTTTACCTTCCAAATAAAAGAGCATGCTTTATTCCACCTTTTATTTGTACTGTCTGTTGTGCTTGTGGTATTGTGGCAGTGTTTGCCCCGAATGGGGGACTTGTTTGTGGACCTGTTACCCTTGGCATACCTTGGTTTTAGGTACGGATAACAAGTTTGATTGGGGATACCTAGAATAGTTCCACGGTAAGTTGATCATGGATGTTCCGGGTATCGGGAGAAAGAATGCAAAGGAGCAGCTGGGCTCCCGGGACATGATGAGGAATGATGGGCCTATACTAAGAAACTTTGCAAATGACATTTGTGGGCCTATTATCCTTGGCGTATCCTGGTTCAGGATACGGATAATAGGATAAAAGGGAACCAACATACTTACTCAGAGGTAATAAGGACATGGCAAGTATGGGAGTTTTGCCGTGGAGTCTTCCTACTCAGAGGTAATAAGGACATGGTAGGAGTGGATTCAACGGAGGATATTTATGGGCCTATTATCCTTGGCGTATCCTAGTTCAGGTTACGAATAATAAGACGAGAGAGAACCAATATATCTACTCATAGGAAATGAGGACATGGCAAGTTTGAGGGTTTTCCGTGGAGTCTTCCTACTCAGAGGTAATGAGGACATGGTAGGAGTGGACTCAACGGAGGATATTTGTGGACCTATTATCCTTGGCGTACCCTGGGGTTTTTTTGGTACATATAATAAGTCGAGGAGGACCAACATATTTACTCAGAGGTAATGAGGACATGGCAAATAAGAGGGTTTCTTCGATGGAGCCTTCCCACTCAGAGGTAATGAGGACATGGCAGGAGTGGGCTCCATGAAGGGGTACGTGGAACGACTCAGAGGTAATGAGGACATGGAAGTTCTATGTAGAGGGGTGATTTGTTTTTTGGCGGAAGTGAAATGACTCAGAGGTAATGAGGACATGGTCGTTTTAGAAATTTTGTGGATCCGTTACACTTTTTGTGTACTGAGAGTGCGGGTAGTGGATCATGGGGGAGAATCTCTTTCAGAGAAGTAAGTTCAGAGGTATGATCATACATGACTTACTACCTAAAAGAGTGACCGGAATGTGAGTTCAGAGGCACCTGCGGGTACATAACTCGATAATCTGGTAGAGTTGGAATGTGAGTTCAGCGGTACCGGTGGGTACATGACTCGATAATCAGGAATTTGGGAATGTGAGTTCAGTGGCACCAGCGGGTGCATAACTCGATAATGAGTGTTGTGAGTTTAGCGGCACCAGCGGGTACATAACTCAATAATCTAGAATTTAGAAATACGAGTTCAGCGGCACCAGCGGGTACATAACTCAATAATATGGAATTTGGAAATGTGAGTTCAGCGGCACCAGCGGGTACATGACTCGATAATTTGGAGAATGTCATTTAGACATAATATTTCTTCAGGAACTTGCCGTTGACGGGCAGCATTAGCAAGTCTCCATTTTGTTTTGCTAGGCGGTAAGCACCGTTGGAGAATACGGCCTCAATGATAAATGGACCTTCCCATTTTGGCTGGAATTTGCCGGCGGTTTTGTGAGTCATGACCATCGGCCTCCGAACAGCCAGAACGAGATCGTCCACTTGGAATGTTCTGATTTTAACCTTCTTGTTGAAGGCTCCGGAGATACGTGCTTGGTAAAGCTCGATTCGTTGCTGAGCCAAGAGGCACTTTTCATCTAAGGCCTCCAACTCTTGTAGTCGGCGACGGTAGTTATCGTCCGTCGTCAATTGATAAGTATGAGCGACACGGAGCGAGGGTATTTGAGTCTCCAATGGAAGAACTGCCTCACTCCCGTACACCAGGGAGAATGGTGTGTTCCCTGTGGCTGTTCGGACTGTGGTACGGTACGCCCATAAGCATTCACCAAGCTTCTCGTTCCAGTCACGTTTGTTGGACGATACGAACTTCTTAAGAAGTTTGATGATTGTTTTGTTGAATGCTTCTGCTAACCCATTCGCTGCTGGGTTGTATGGCGTTGAAGCAATATTCTGGATGCGGTGCTTGTCGCAGAACCGGTAGAAGGCGTGGCTTGCGAACTGCGGACCATTATCGTGGATGATCCTTCGGGGCAGTCCAAAGCGATATATGATGTGATGCTTGAGGAAGCTGATCACATTTGAAGTCTTCACTTCTGCCAGCGGAACAGCTTTCGCCCATTTGTAGAAGTAATCTGTGATGGCCAGTATGAAGCGATGTCCTCGGAAAGAAGTTGGGGCGATCGGACCGATGATATCCATTCCTCATGCTTCGAATGGCCAGGACGCCACTGTCAGATGTAGAAATTCGGATGGCTGGTGGATGAAATCCGCGTGGACTTGACTGGCTTTGTAATTTCTTGTATAGTCTCTCGCATCTGCTACCATTGTGGGCCAGTAGTAGCCCATTCGGCGAAGACGGTCTTGCAATTTGGGGCCAGGCTGATGGGCCCCACAGACACCGTCATGAGCTTCGCGTACGGCTTCTTTGGCTTCTGCGTTTGACAAACATCGAAGCAATAATCCATCGTAGGATCGGCGATACAGTATTTTCGTCTCTGTATCGTAGAAGAATCTGAGAGAACGCCTTCAGATAGAGGTGGCCTCTTTTGGGTTCTCGGGCAGGTTGTCGTAAACTACGAAGTCAATGAATGGTTGTCTCCAGTCTGGGACTTCGTCGATCGTCTGAACGGAATAACTCGCTACGAATTGAACATTATTCTTGGGACATACCAGTTCATGGCCTATCACATCCATCGATTGACGAGTATGATTTGGCACTGCTAGGGAAGCGGCAAGGCCTGCTAAGGCATCGGCTTCGATATTTCGGAGTCTGGGAACGTGTTCGATGAAGAACCCCTCAAACGACGAGATGATGTTGATCGCTATTTGGTGATAGGGGATCATGTCTTCATGGCAGACTTCGTATGAACCTCGGATCTAAGTGACGATTAATTGTGAATCGCCGTATGCTTCAAGATATTCTACCCCCAGCTCTCTCTCTTGTAAGTTGGAGGCCAATGACCAAAGCGTTGTACTCGGCCACATTATTAGAGCAGGGTTTCGTGAGGGAGTAAGCGCGATTGATCACCAATCCGGAAGGAGAAACTAGCACCACCCCGACCCCGACGACGATGTTGACCTTGGGTCCGGTCCTTGTAGCGCCGTCGAAGAACATTCGCCATATATCATCGTGAGAGGTCGCATGCGAGTCGACGACCTCATCTGGGATGTCTTCGTATATTCTGGCCGACTCCGGGCCTGGGTGGGATGCTAAAAAGTCTGCCAGAGCCTGACCTTTAACAGCCTTTTGTGGGACAAAGATCATGTGGTAGGGGGACAGTAATATTGCCCATGTAGCGAGGCGAGAGCTGAGTGCCCCTGGTTTCGTCATGAGGACCTTGAGTGGGTTGACTCGTGATTTTACATGTATGGTTTGCCCCGTGACATAGTGCCGCATCTTTTGAATGGCGAACACCAGGGCGAGGCATTCCTTCTCTACGGCGGTATATCGGTGCTCTGGCCCGATCATTATTCGACTGAGGTAATATATAGCTCGCTCATGGCCTGTATCGTTGTTTTGTGCTAGCAGAGCGCCGAGGGAATGTTTCATTACTCGTACATAGAGCAGGAATGGTTTTCCAGCAACCGGGGCCACCAGGACTGGAGGGTTCGACAAATATTCTTTGATGTTATCGAAGGTACGCTGACATTCTTCGTCCCATACGAATGAGACGCCCATCTTCATGAGATGGGTGAATGGCTGACAACGCCCGGAGAGGTTGGAAATGAACCTCCTAATGTAAGCTAACCTCCCTTGGAGGCCTCGAAGTTCTCGGAGATTTTTCGGGGGACCCATCTCGATGATTGCCTTTGTCTTCTCAGGGTCTATGTGGATACCCTGGGAGGTGATGATGAAACCCAAGAACTTTCTACTGGATACGCCCAAGAATGATTTTGTGGGATTCATCTTCAGGTTGTGTGCTCGCATCAAGTCGAATACCGTCCTCAAATCCTGGAGATGGTCACCCTTATAGCGACTCTTGACGAAGATGTCATCAACATAGCATTCCACGATCTTGCACAAGTGATCCCTGAAGATGATACTCATAGCACTTTGATATGTGGTGCCAGCATTCTTTAAACCGAAAGGCATGACTGTGTAGCAATATGTGCTAATCGGTGTTCGGAATGATGTATGCTTTTCGTCCTCAGAAGACATCTTAATTTGGTTGTACCCCGAGAAACCATCCATGAATGACATGCGTTCGAAGCCGCATGTGTTGTCGATCATGATGTCTGTGATAGGGAGGGAGAATTCATCTTTGGGACATGCCTCGTTCAGATTGCAAAAGTCGATGCAGATTCGAATCTTTCCATTCTTCTTGAGGATCGGTACTATATTGGCGATACAGTCTGGATGTTGTTCTTCACGAATGAAGCCGCTGGCTATCAGTTTGTTGACTTTGGCTTCAATCGCATCTATGATGCCCGGGCGAAAGCGTCGCTGTTGCTGTTTGACCAGCTTTGCGTCTGGCCGAATGTTGAGCTTGTGAAGGCAATCTCGGGGTTTAGTCCTGGCATGTCCTCATAGCTCCAGGCGAACACATCAATATATTCTTTGACAAGTTCCATTAGCGATTCTCGCTCTTCGTCTGTCAGGCTTTTACTGACGAAGATTGGTTTTGGAGAAGATTTGCTGCCAAGGTCGACCTGTATAACCTCATCTTCGGTAGGAGGTTCTCTCTGTTCGAACCGCTTTTCCCATTGTGCATCCAGCTGTTGGGCCCACAGCTCCAACTCGAGGATTTCAGGAATGTCTTTATCTTCTTCGTAAGCGTCGGCGAATGCCATTTTGACTGACAAGACTTGTCTGAATACGTCTCTGATGCTGGTATCCGAATCAGAAGTTGGTGACCCGGTTGAATGTAAATGCCATTCGCATTCCTCATCTAAACTTTCAGGGGTCATTGCGGGCGTAACATACCCTAATCCACATCGGGTCTTGCTGTAGTAGTCCCACGGTTTGCCAGCTGGGACTGGTGGCTTTAAAGGTAATCGTCGCCCAGTACCGCAGTTCAGGCCTGGCGTAGTCTCCAGATCATACCCCTATTTCTGCTTGAGATATTTGGATTGGGGGCTATACAGATAAAGAGGCAGTCTCCCGGCATCTGATTCGAGATCGACCTTCTCTATGGTGAAGGGCTGCGGGTCGTCCTTCCGGCCGAAGATGATTGGATGGTCCCCTCCCTCGATTATGCGATAAGCATCTTCCACTGGAGTAAGCTGGTTTAGGGTATAAACATTTGTCACCTGTGTGTGTAGGTGAGTGCCTATACCGTGTTCTATAGCATACATCGTACAAAGCTTATTAAGCTCGATGTAGTTCAAAGATAGCCCTTTATTGATGACGTAAGGTATCTTTTCTAATGGGATTACATCATCTGCGGATGGAACATCAGTGTGGACAGCCACATACTTGGCCAGTTCTGGTTCTTCTTCAGCCACCTCCTGTGTAAATGAAGACTGAGAGGATGACCTGGACAGCTTGATCATCAGGGGTTCTGTTGGTGTGGCCGAACGTGGAGTTGTTGGCAGACTAGCGACCCCCAGTTTGGTACTTGATGCTAGGCGGGGAGTTGTTGGCTCGCTAGAAGCCCCAGACCTTGCATCGGGGTGACGATTCTTCTTGGGAAGGCGTATCGTCATTGGTTTGTCGGAGGGATTGAGCTTCTCCATTTGTGGTTGGCCGACTCTAGGCAGCCTGATTGTTAGTGGCTCCGTTGTGGGTCTGGGCGCTTGGCCGAACCTTGGCAGCCGGATTATTATTTGCTCTTCTTGTGCCGAGAGGCTGATTGCGTCCTTACGCAGAGTGGCTGTAAGGGGTGCGGACTTGCCAGGTTTGCGAGCTTGGAGGTAGATCGTCAGAGGTTCTTCTGATGATGTGGCTGTCTCAGTACGAGCTTGCACATCTCTTTTATCAAGGTGCCTCTTCGACTTTTCGTATAGACAGGAGTCTGAGTAGTTGGATTCGACCCCTTTGAAGGGATCGATGTCGACAAATTTTATCCTCACGAAGTCGTGTTTGTTGACATACTTGAAGCACTGGTACAGCGTGGAAGGCACGATCATGTAATCGTGTATCCAGGGAAGCCCCAAGAGGATATTGTAAGAAGTGTCCGCATCTATGACGTAACAGGTTACTTCTGACTGAAGATCGCCGATTTGGCACTTCAGGCGAATCTTCCCAATCGGGTAGCTCCTGCCCGAATTAAAACCGCTGATGGCGGTGCTTGTTGGCGTCAGGCGATACATAGGAATGCAGAGATGATGTAACAGACCCTTCGAGATGATGCTTATAGAGGAACCAAGAACAATGTGCATTCGATCCACCTTCACGTCGCCGATGTATCCTGTGTAATATAACGGACGATCGTACAGCTTGGTTTTGATGAGCATATCCTGCGGAGTGAAGATAATGTTGGACATCGCTCCCGTACAAGCGCTGTCTTGGAGATCTGCAGGCGGGCTCTCTCCCGTGAGGTTGACTTGAGCCAGATAGGCGTCGGTATTCTGGAGTGCATCGCTCAAAGCCATGCGAACATCGTTTGAGAGTCTCAAGAGCTCGTATAATGATAATTTAGCCGGTGTGTTGGCCAATTGTGCCAAGATGTCAAAGTTGTAGGGCCTCTCCAGCCCCTGTGGTGCCTCTTTTCGGAGGGATTTGTCAAAGCGAGTCTCCTTCGGCCTAGGCTTGTCGGCCGTCGGAGGCTAAGAAGGTCCTGGAGCGTCAGTAGTAGCTAGCTGATGATCTTCAGCCGAGTTATCAGCCACAGGTTAGGATTGTGCCCCAGACCGGGTAACGACAGCCGTGACTTCTTCGGCATCTGCCGAGATTGTACGGTATGATCTGTCTTTTCTACTCTTCTTCTTACGAATGGAAGGGGGTGTGGATTGAGTCACCTCGAGTACCAGGTCCGGATGGACCCACAATACCTCCTCCCGTGATATGGTGAGGGGCTCTAGACCAGCCGCCTGATCTCGGAGAGGTGGAAGATTAGCAATCTCCATTATTGCCAGAGGGATGAGGACTACACCGTCTTGAGTTTCTGTTGGAGGGAAGCTGCCAAATTGTACTGACACCATATTGGCTGCCACGGTTACCTCTTCGAAATCAATGGCCAGAGCGTTCGAATCGGTGAGGTGTTGGATGTATCGTTTCAGTTGGTAGCAGTCGTGTGTAGCATGGTGGACGTAGCGGTGGTAATGGCAGTACTTTGGGTTCTCTATTTCTGCCGGCCGAGGTTCCCGTCTTGGTGGAGGGAGCTTAATTCTATCTCCTTGTATGAGCATGTCCAAGATGGACTTGACGTGGCCATCTTCGAAAGAGTAGGTCATTTGTGGCCATTGTTTGTCTATCGGTTTTGACTCAGGTTTATGTGCTGTATCGGCCACCATAGCTTGCATGCCCTTGTTGTCCCGATTGTTGGCGGAGCTACCCCCATTGTTATTGTTGGCATTAGGACGCCTGCCCTTGTCCTCTCCCTCTGAGATGTGCAATCCCAGTTGGCGAGCCTTCTTCAATCGTTCTTCGGCGCTAGTGGCACTGATAATAAATGTCTTCCAGTCCTTGAATTGACTTTCACCCATCCAGAGGCTGATTGTCGGAAGCAGTCTCTTTTGGCAAATTTTAATTAAGGAGGAATCTGGATTATCGGACGGCAGCTTCATGTCGGTTTGGCGGAACCGCTCAATATAGTTCCTTGTCAGCTCTTTCTCCCCTTGAACGACGTCCATGAGGGTGGACATTGTGATGTCCTGTCCTACTTCGTAGAATCTCTCCAAGAACATGCGTTTGAAGCTGGCGAAGGAGTGGATGCAGTTGTCTGGCAGGTTACGGTACCAGTCGAAGGCGACTCCTTCCAATGTTCCAATAAATAATCGTGTAAGGATGGCATCGTCATGGGGCAGATGGTCGGTGGTGACCTCGAAGTAAGTGATGTACCAACTTGGGTAGGTCTTCCCATCATATGGATTGATGTGGAATGGTTTATACTTTGGTGGGAAGGGAATATCTCTCCACGCAGTGGGATACGGTTGTCATATCCTGAGGTCTTGGCAGTTTTCTCGGGCGTGGAACATGGCCCGGAGCTCCTGAACCTCTTTTCTTGCCTTCCTGGCTTCGTCTGCAGCGGTAGGAGCCGACATTTCAGGAGGAATATTGCCCGGGTTTGGTGCCGCTGAGTTTGAGTCTGTATTGACCGCGGGACCCAAGTTTGTTTGGCCAGGCGTTCCTCCCTGCAGAGTAGGGAGGGCTGCTTTGATCTCGTCCATAGATTTGACCAAAGTACGAAGTATGGCCTCCAGAGTGTTGATGCGTTGGCGATCACTGGGATCGTTCTGTTCATCATTTGTCATGAATGTCGTCCTGACATGAGTACAAGTGCAAGGGACGGTGGATGACGTACACTCCGAATCATACCCCTATAATGAGAAGTTATCAGGGTATGTGGGAATGTCTTCCTCTGGTTCAGACTCAGAAGGAACAGTACCCCCAGCTTCCGAGTTTGTCTCGTCTTGGGAATTGTGGACGTCCTCGGGGACGTCGAGATTTGCTGCATCTAATGGAAGAGTTGTTTCCCCCAGCTCATCTTTTTGGAACATCGGATTGTCGTGGAGGTTCGGAGGAGTGCTACCCCCAGTCCCAGCAACCTCCAGTGATATGGACGATAAATCTCCCACTGTAGCAGATTTTGTCTTTGAACGGGTACCTTGGAAAACTCCGATGGTGGGCACCCGCTTAGACGATAGTCTCTTAGTCATAATGGTTGAAATCTTCAGGCTGGGAACATTGGTCGTCTTCCCTCTCCCATCGGCAGGAATTTTTTGAGCAGAGTTGTAGGAGACGACGGGAAGTGCCTCATCTTCTGAACATGGTTGTTGCAGTCTTTGGAAGACGGACTGCCGGTCTTTATTGCAACAGCAGTTGACGATGACTTGGGTGCAGTGACGTCCGTGGGAGGACTCTTTGCACCCCGAGGCACCTTCTCTTTCCTTGCGTTTGTGGAGGATGGCCTCACGCAAGTCAGATGGGTCCGGAGTGACTATGTTTGCTTCCAGGATTTTGTGAGACTTTTGAGAACCTCTTTGTCCGTTTGTCGCCGGGGGCTGGACTCGAGTGGTTTTGTACAACTTTCCATCAGAGGCCCACATAACAGTATGTGGAACGCTCGAATGGTCAGAGGTCGGATCAGCGGACCGAGCTTGCCAAGCTCGTGCTGCCCTAGACTTTTTCACTCTAGTGCGTGAGGGCACATAGTAGAAAGAGTCTAAGTGTTGCTGGAGAGAGTCAAACATGTCTTCTTTGGAGCACAAGAGATCAGGACCATAGGAGAGGCGGTCGAAGACAGAGCCGCGTGGAGTAGGCGGCATGTGGCTACAATCAATAATCTTCCTACGGCTGGCAGTCGTAGCCGCATAGGTCTTCTACATACGGCTGGAAATCCTGGCCGTATGAGTATTTTCCATGCGGCTGGTAATCCTGGCCGCATGAGTGTTATGCATTTGGCTAGCAGTTTCGGCCGCATGGTCATCATTCATGCGGCTGGCAATCTTGGCCACATGAGTCTTCGTTTTACGGCTAGTACCTTTGTTCGGCTTCTTCCTGGAGTGTATAGAATTACTCTTTGCCCCTGCAAGTCCAGCATCGTAGTGCATTCCTCTGCCGGACTTGGGGACAGCCGAGTCTTCTATGGCTTGAAGTGGAGCCGCATGAGACATGTCTTCGCCGTCTTGGGCAGCAGAGAGTACTCCGTCCAGAGCTTGGGGAGGAGCAAATGACTTTGGCCTCCACTCCCCGCGAGCCTTCTCCATGCAAGTTCGCTTCTGGACCGGGCCAGTGCTTCCTTCAGAGAGCATTTCTTCGAACGCCTGTTGGTCGAAGATGACGACCATCTTCTGTTACGTGGGGCCAAGTTTGGCTGTATCCGATTGCGTCACCAACTCCTCAGCCATGGAGAAGTTTGTCGCCAGCAGAGTCGCCATCGTGTTTGCCATTGATTGTAAAAGAACAGAACAATTATCGGAGGACTGAACTTAGACTCACAATACAAACTCGCTTGTACAAAGAAAGCCTAGGGACGAAAACCTAGGTACAGCAATCTAAGTACAATTGTTTATTTTAGATTCTGGGGGTGACGATAGAGGCTCGAGAAAGTGACGGCAGCTCTGCCTTACTCCTTGGACGATCGGGTGCAGCCTTGGCTCTGGAGAAGAAGTACTTGGCGTTGATGAAGAAATGCTCTCTTTGCTCTCTCTGTATATACTCCTTCTGATTCTCTCTGGATCTGGGCCGGGGTCTCTCTCTCTATGTGTCTCTCTCTCTGTATGTGTGTCCATCCTCCTTGCAAGGAAATGGCACCTTGCTATTTATAAGAGTGGAGGGACATCATTAGGGTTTGTAATGATTGCCCATTCTCAAAAGTCGGCGGTCTGAAAGTTAATCTGGACCGTCCATCTTGTATATGATAGATTTAAGCAATTAATGTGATTGCATTAAATCTCTGTAGATAATAAATGCTGATTGCCATGAATATTCACGACTTGTAATGGCATGCCACGTGTCTAATTTGCTCGATTTGATTTGATCTGGGCATTTATTACAACAAATTTGATTAGGGTTTGTTAACACCCATAATTCCAGGAAGATAAGACTGCCACGTATCTCAATCATCTTGGCAGAGCCGCAGATAAGTGGGCCACATGAGACTAAATAGCTGCATAAAGATGGGCAGCCGCATGGTTATGAACAGCCGCATGAAGATGGGCAACCGTATGTGAGTGGACAGCCGTATGCTGATGGGCGGCCGCATAAGGGATGCAGCCGCATGCTGATGGACGGCTGCATAAGGGATACAGCCGTATGCTGATGGGCGACCGCATAAAATGTAGCAGCCGCATGCCTCAGAATTAGATGGATTCTGCCAGCTGTGAGAAGATTTTCTCCTCTTCCCTAGGGACGCGCCATTACATCAGTCATTATTGCCCCTTTTTGTCAGAGCTATCATTTTGTCAGAGTTGTCAGCCGTCAGGGCATTAAATGCAGCAAAAGACGAAGAGAAGAAGCTGTTGAAGGCCACGTGGCTCCTCTCTGGGCCGTATAGAATTATTCGAGCCGTATAGACGCTTGAACCGCATGGATCCCTGAGCCGCATGGGCTCTCTGAGCCGCATGGGGATCCTTGGCCGTATGGACCTTTTTTTTATTCTTTTCCATACTTCTACAGGGTGTCTTGTTGAGAGTGATGGTCAGTGGCTTGACCTTGTTAGGGTTCTTCTTTTTCATCCGGATTGTGAGAGGCTTCGGAGTACTTTTCGGAGTAGTACGTCCTTTGACTCGGATAATCAAGGAACCATCGTTGGAGGATGGACGTGCTTCAGTTTTATTGCCGTCATCCTTGTGGGGTCGAGACTGGTAAAGTACCGAATCTCCATAGTAAGCTTCGATGCCCTTGAAAGGATCAACATCAGCAAACTCTGTCTTTACGACACCGTCACTGTTGATGTACTTGAAGTACTGGTAGAGTGTGGAAGAAATGATCATGTTCTCGTGTATCCATGGACGTCCCAACAAGACGTTATAGGATACATTGACATCGATCACATAGCAGGAAACCTCCGTTCGGAGGTCACCGATCTGACATTTGAGACGAATCCTGTCCAGCGGATGGCTTCGACCAGCATTGAAAGCCATGATAGTTGTGTTGGTTGCGGATAGCTTGTTCAGAAGGATTCCCAAAATTTGAAACAAACTTTTAGGAATGATGCTGAGGGAGGATCCTGGATCGATGTGCATGCGGTCCACCATGATCGCTCTGATATATCCTGTATAGTACAGGGGTCTATCATGACGATTATTTTTGAGTAGGATGTCCTCCTGTAAGAAGGTGATGTTGGGCACCACTTTCATAGTACTGTGGCAGTAGGGACAGGAGATAGGATCTTCAGCGGAGGATTTAACTTCAGCGAGGTAAGAGTCGGCATGTAGTAATGCCTCACTTAAGGCCTTCCGTATTTCTTTGGAGAGTCACAATAGATCGAACAGAGACAACCTGGCAGGTGTATTGGCTAGCTGAGCCAGTATGTCGAAGTTGTAGCGCCGATCCATGCCTTCGGGAGCTGGCGTCTTTAGAGATTTGTCAAACCGCGTCTCCTTCTGCTTGGATTTATTCGTGGTTTGAGGCTTGGACGGACCGGCTTCTGAGCTTGTGGGGGCAGTAGGAGCTTGAGGAGGTACTGCTTCTTCTTGTACGGGATCGTACGTCCGAAGATAAGCCTTCTCCAATCGCATCTCGCCAGATAGAACCTCGTAGATGGAGGAGGATACCATATGCCATGGCTTGAATTTCTTGCCCTTTCTTGCTTTGGGAGGTGCTACCCCCTACGTCACTTCTTGGACAAGGTCCGGGTGGACCCACATAATCTCACCACGTTCAGTTGTAAGTGGGACCAAGGTCAGGTTGCGAGCTGGTGGTAGGTTGACGACTTCCATCATCGCCTTGGGGATCAGGACCACGCCATCTGGGACATCTGTAGGAGGAAAGTAGCCAAACTAAAGAGAGATCATATTAGCAGATATGACCTTGTCTTTCACTTTAAGGTTGATCACTTGACTGTCGACAAGTTGTTGTATCTTCTTCTTTAGAATAATGCAGTCCTTGGTGGAATGGTGTACGTACTAATGATAGAGATAATACTTGGGATCATTGAGTTGGCTCGCCTCTGCAGGACATCGTGGTGGAGACAATGTCAGCTTATTGCCCTTTGTCAATGTGTGGAAGATGGTGATGACATTGTCTTCGTCGAAGGAGAAGGTCTTCTTAGGCTTGTCGGAGGCGCCCTGAGAATTGGAAGCTCCTTTGGATGTGTCGACTTTTAGGACTTCTTTTCCTTTACCCCCACGAACAGGGATAGTTTGAGGATGCTTGCCCTTGTCTTCAAATTTGGGTGTCTTCAACCCCAGTAGTTCCAAGTAAGGAACGTCGTTTTCAGCAGCATCAGCGGCCCCAATAAAAGCGTGCCATGTATCATACTTATGTATACCTAGACAAAACTTCACTGTAGAAAGGAAGTTGTGTCGGCAAGTATCCATAAGTTCTGAGTCTGGTATGCTGAAGGGCATCTTCAATGCTAGCCGCCTGAAGCGTTCGATGAAGGCGATGACCGATTCAGTATTCCTTTGTTTGGTCTCGATAAAGGTGGATATATTAACATGCATGCCACTCTCGTAAAACCTGTTGAGGAACAACCTCTCAAAGTCTTTGAATGAATTGATACACCCGTCTGGCAGACTGCAGAACCATTCGAAGGCTACCCCCTGCAAGGTGCTAATAAATAACTTCGTCAGGAACGGATCATCTCTGGGAAAGTGCAGAGTCTGTGTGTTGAAGTACGTCATATGCTGATGAGGAGAAGTCAAACCGTCAAATGAGTTCAGCGTCAGCAGCTTGTAGTTAGGAGGGCAAGTAGCGTTCTCCTATTCAGAGGGATACGCTTGAGATATCCCTATCTTCTGAAGCTCATCTTCGTGTGAGATGGTGTCGAGGCAAGCGACCAAGGAATCAATTCCATCATGTTGATTGAGCAGGTGTTGGAAAACGGCTGCTGAACAGTTGTCAGGCGTTGTTGGCGATGGTCTACCCCCGGCATTTACAAGATTTGGTTGAGATGCAACGGAATGATACTCCTTTTATAGTGAAGGAGGGTTGTTGATGTGAGCCGAACTAACGTGGGCTGAGGCATTTTGTTGAGGTGGAGGAACAGCTCCAGCAGCTTGAACTGCCATGATACTGGTAAGTATATCAGTGATCTTGGCGAATGCTGCTTCGAAACCCTCTAGCCGTTTGCTAGTCTGATCACTGGGTTCTTCAGGTCTTTTTCCGTCTGCCATGTATGTAGATAGCATACGAGGATGAACGGAGGAAGCAGTGCAACTGGTATTGATACTGTCTGTCTCCGAGTAGATAAGTCCTTCATCTTCAGTTAGATGAGGTAGATAGTTGCCATCGGATTCGGAGGGATCATCGTCCTCTGGAAGGCTACCCCCAGTGTGAGGGTCATCTGCTTCAGATTCTGAGGGAATGCTACCCCCGGCTTGGGAATCTTCATCGTCTATACGGAGTCTTGCCTTTGATCGAGTGCCCATATAGACTCCTTCGGATGCGACATCCTGTTGGCCATCTGTTGGTAGACTTCTCCTTCTTCTTCTTGTGGAGCTAAGAGAGAAAGTTGGGTTCGTAGTCTACCGTCTTTGATTGGGGCTTCCGTAAGGGGGACCCCCTGAAGCCATGCTAGATAAAACATATAGTGGCTTCTCGTCGTCAGAGAAGTGTAGCCGTCGAAACACGGACTTTCTCTGATGTGCTCTTGTTGTTTTGGAGCAACAACAGTTGATAATAATACTGGTGCACGGAAGCGTACTATGGATTGTTATGTTCTCCCTGCTTTGTGCTTATGATTTATCATGTCGCGCAAGTCAGCGAAAGGGAGTTTTGCCTTACAACCCATGTTGCATGCATTGCCGAGCTTTGCATGCGGGTTCATAAGGAGAGTAGATGCATCCAGACTTAGTTCATGTGCAGGGGCAACCCCCACACCTAAGTTCTGTGATGTCCTTGAAGACAGCCCCGTGCTATACGCGTTGGGACCTGTCTTTTTGTTATAGGCGTATAGGCCATGGAGACTGGCCTTGGGCACATGCTCTTTGACAGCATGTCTGAGCCTCCTTGATATGGGCGTATAGTATGGATCCAGAGAGCCTGGGCGCATAGCCTTGGACGCATGGCTTTGGATGCCCAGCTTGTTGAAGATAGAAGTGTTCTGCTTGGGTCTATGCGCCCAAACGCTCCCTTGGACGCATGGCCTTGGGCGCATGCCTGGTGGAGCAGCGCTATTTTCTTCCAGTTTGGCCTCCTTCGTTTGTGAGCCTCGCCGGGTTCGGCCAGAGTGTCGCACACCCCGATTCATGGCATCATAGTGTTTTCCTTTGCCAAGTCTCGGGTATTGAACATCCTGTTGTAAGTTGTGCAGGAAAGAAATCACTGGGCTAGTAGAGCCCGGAACGGTGTGAGCCTTCTCCATTTGGAGAACTTCTGTGGCAGAGTCCTCCAGCTGCATATCTGCTATAACACTAGCAGGATATGCACAGCGAGCCTTCGGAAGCCTAGTCTTGCGAGACTTGTTTGGCTTTACTGATTTTGAAAGAGTAGAGACATCCCTCGAGAGTATCTCTTCGAATGCCTGCTGATCGAACTTTACGATCAGGATCTTTTGAGAACTCCCAATTTATCAGTATCGAATTGCGTCACCACCTTCTCGTTAGAGGAAAAGGTAGTCCCCAGCAGAGTCGCCATTTTTGTGGACACACACAAAAAAAGAAGAAAAAAATGATGTCTTTTTTTTATTGGTGTAAGGCACCACAAATCGAGTACGCCTGAGCGATCCTGCACTGAGGATCCCCGAGCACAAAATAGAATTCTGGGGAATGGGACGATAGAGATCGAGCGGCAGTTGCTCGTTTACTCCGTTGACACTCCGATTACAAAAGTGGAAGAAAACCTAAAAAAATTGCTAATTCTCGGCTCACTGGCAAGAAGTGCAGCAATTTGGCTCTTGAAAATGCTCTTTGTTCTCTGTTTTGAAGAGGGGTGAGGCCCCCCTTTTATAGTCGTTCTCGAGCTGGGATGATGTTATGCGCCCGCATGAGAAAACACGCTGGTTCTTATATGGGCGCATAGTCCTGCTTTGGGCGCATGGGATGTAGGCACATACAGGCTGTGAGATCGTAGGTTTGTCGTATTGTTGACGTGGCTGTATGCTTCGGTACACGACTGCTCGTGGAGACTGACGTGGCCATGCGCTTCGGTACACGTTTTGATCATGGCTTTGACTGAGTCAGGCTTGGGCGCATAGCCATGTCTCAGGCTATGTGCCCTCCTTTTGGAGGAGCTAGTCTTGGGCGCTTGAAGCTTCACTGACTGGGCGCATGGAGCTACACATGAATGGGCACATGGAGCTTCAGTGAGTGGGCGCATGGAGTTGCACTGTCTGGGCGCATGGAGCTACACTTGACATGGGTGCATGGAGCTATACTTGACATAGGCGCATGCAACTATATTTGCTGAAAATTTTTTATGCTTCTACAATGTTAAGCATGCCTGCTTTTTATTTTCTTTTCATGTGTCCTCTCCTTCTTGTCTGTAGGGGTCTATCCCTCTTTATGAAATAAAATTTATAATTTCTGGCATCTTTATTGTGTGGCTATGATTCCAAGTGGCGCATGCAAATGTGCTCCTTTGACTAATTCAATGCTTACTTTTTCTTTGAGAGACACATGGCAGTCATCATTTGGTTTTAAGCGCCTATTGTTTAGTTTTTCCCGAAATAAACTCCTAGAATAACGTATTGTTCACATCTTCGACGCTGTCTAAAGGATAGCCAAAACGAAAGAGACATTCATGCTTTTTCAAAAAAAATTACTCCTCACAAGGTCCCACTATCCAATAAAAATCCATCATCTACAAGTTCACTTGCGCCACTTCAACCTGATGCTATTCTTTTGCATGTCGTGCCTTCGAAAGTTGGTAAGTCCCACAAAGAACCAATGGTTTTCACACATGAGCGTTTTTCTTTGCGCCATTTTTACTAAGACATTTTTGAAGATAAGTGCTGTCTTGTAGAAATGAATCGCATGTTGAAGATGTGTGCTTGAAATTCTGAGAAGAGGCGCACACTGCGGTCTAGGGCCTGACTTCGATCAGAGGCGCACACTGTTGATTTGCGCCTATTTTTGGTCAGAGGCGCACATTGTTGATATGCGCCTATTTATCGGCGTAAACTGTTGATATGAGCATGTTGATCGACGCACACTGTTGATATGCGCCTGTTTATCGGCGCACACTGTTGATATGCGCTTGTTGATCGGCGCACACTGTTGATATGTGCCTGTTGATCGGCGCACAGTTTTGATAGATTTTACTAACTTTTCTTTCTTTGTTAATATTTGCAGAAGTTTGGTTGGCAACCTTCTTCAAAACTGGCATTGGCGACCCGGATGCTATAAAGAGCATTCTTCTGACACCCACATCAGACAGCTCATGCGATTCTGACACTCAAATCAGACAGCTCAGGACTCTCCATGTTCAAGAAAGGTCTTCCTCAGATGGTAGGAAGTGCCTTTATACATGAGAGTCCTGAGCTGTCTGATTTGAGTCTCAGAATCACATGAGCTGTCTGATGTGAGTGTCTAATGATGCTCATCATAGCATCCGGGTCGTTAATGCCAGTTTTGAAGAAGCTTGCCAACCAAACTTCTGCAAATATTAACAAAGAAAGAAAAGTTAGTAAAATCTATCAAAACCGCGTGCCGATCAACATGCGTATATCAACAATTTGCGTCGATCAACAGGCGCATATCAACAGTGTGCGCCGATCAACATGTGCATATCAACAGTGTGCGTCGATCAACAGGCGCATATCAACAGTGTGTACCGATCAACAGGCGCATATCAATAGTGTGCGCCAACCAATAGATGCATATCAACAGTGTGCACCTCTTACCAAAAATAGGCGCATATCAACAGTGTGCGCCTCAGATCGATGTCAGGCCCTAGACCGCAGTGCGCACCTCTTCTCAGAATTTTAAGCGCACATCTTCAATATGCGATTCATTTCTACAAGACAGCATTTATCTTCAAAACTGTCTTAGTAAAAATGGCGCAAAGAAAAACGCTCATGTGTGTAAACCATTGGTTCTTTGTTGGAACTTACCAACTTCCGAAGGCGCGACATGCAAAAGAATAGCATCAGGTTGAAGTGGCGCAAGTGAACTTGTAGATGATAGATTTTTGCTGGATAGTGGGACCTTGTGAGAAGTTATTTTTTTTGAAAAAGCATGAATGTCTCTTTCGTTTTGGCTATCCTTTAAAAAGCGTCGAAGATGTGAACAATACATTGTCCTAGGAGTTTATTTCGGGAAAGAACTAAACAATAGGAGCTTAAAACCACATGATGACTGCCATGTGTCTCTCAAAGAAACAGTAAGCATTGAATTAGTCAAAGAAGCACATTTGCATGGGCCACTTAGAATCACAACCACACAATAAAGATGCCAGAAATTATAAATTTTATTTCATAAAGAGGGGTAGACCCCTACAGACAAGTAGGAGAGGACACATGAAAAGAAAATAAAAAACTGACATACTTAACATTACTTCTTTTTTTCCTCTTCATTGGTCTGACGAAGGGCAGCGACCAATTCTTGCATGTTGTGGATCCCCAAGCGATGCATCAGATTCAGGAATCCCTCCGAATCGCCGTGCTCTTCAGAGGAAAGTGATGGCCCACCACTCGAGTGATTAAAGACTGTTGGATTTAAACCAAAACAGTCCAAGAAGTTCACCGCCCTCGGTGACGGGTCAGCCTCCAACAAATAAGTTGTAGGCGTAACATCTGGTTTTGCTTCAGGGGACTTGACTTTAGTGTCAGCATCGGTCTCCATCTTCTTCTTCTTAGGTGCCATCGAAGTACAGAAGTGAAAAATAAGTATAAAGACCAGCCCCTATATATATTACCAAACCAACACTTCATATTCCTCATGGAAAACCAAAAATCATCAAATAAAACTGGAGAAGACGAAGAGGAGGTCGAATGTTTTCGAAAAATTTAATTATGACAGCTGGGCATTGACAGGCGCAACTTGACTCAGTCAGATTCATAAATTCAAAGTATTTCAAAACTTTGAAGTGTTCTTAAGTTTCGAAAACTTTGAAGGAGGTCTTATAGGGCCTAAAAAATCATGTGGCGCCATGTTTTTACCACTTAGCAATCAAGTTGCGCCCCAAAAATCAAGCTGCACCACTGTTATGAAGGTCAGAGATCAAACTGCGCCACTGATCAGGTTGTGCCATATATCAGATTGCGTCCAGTTATGTTACACCAAAGTCTACGTGGCGTCTGACATTTAGTTACCATCATTGCCTGACAGCACTGACAACTGACAGCACAGTAAACAAAGAAAATCTTTTTGAATCCCTCAAAATATGCTGTTCGAAGAGTTTTAATCGATAGCTGAGCTGCACAGCTTGTGAGTTGCGCCTAGGCACAATGTAAACAAATTCCTTAGTTGCTCCTAGGTGCAATCTGGATAAATTATTCAAAAGCTGCCACGTGTCTAGGCGCAGTCCAAATCAGGCGTAGTTTGACTCGTTGACTGAAGCTCGCACAACCTGGTAAAGTTGAGACAACTTACATTCTAAAGCAGGATGACGTGGCACACATGCCACTAATCTCTCAAAACATGTCCACTATTCTGTACACGACCACGCGCATCTCAATCACATGATGCCACGCATCTAAATACAGTTAGTACACGATTGTTAACTGAATGAAAGTTGGCACAACATAAGGTTGGCGCAACCCAATGTGGCACAATCCAGCCTCGCGCTCATCAGAATAACTGTTAAAACAGTTATTTCCAGAACTCTATAAATAGAGTTTCCAATCATTGCTAAAGGACAAACACGGATAGATCAAGTACTTTTGCAAAAATTTTGTTGCATTCTCTAGAGGCTCTAGTCTTCAAGTTCACATAGTACAAGGGATAAAGTGATCGTCTTCTGATCAGATTCTTATAGTTGTACTTCCTAGAATTCAAATTGTACTCTTGTACTCTTTCTAAAGTTTGTAATAAAACTTTTTGTTTTTGCAAACAAAATGGCGACTCTGCTGGGGACTACTTTCTCCTCCGATGAGAAGGTGACAACTCAATATGATGCTGCGTCGATCGGCAAGACGCAGAAGACTCTGGTTGTTCAAGTCAACCAGACAACCTATGAAGATATGACCAACAACAAGAGCAATAAGCGCACTGTGGCTATCACCAAGAACAAAACTGTGTTAACTCCTACGTCTTCTACGGTTGTTATTGCCCTGGCATAATCTGCTTTTGTTGCCAAGGCACAATTTGCTTATGTGGCTCAGGCGCATTCTACTTCTACTACTTGCGCACAGCCCACTCTTTCTGTTCCTGTTGCCCGCTGATGTAAACATAAAATGTTATATTTTTATCACTTAATGTTCATCATTTTATGCTCATTTTATGACTACAGGTACTCATTATATTTATATTTTGTTGTAGGATGAATTTGGAGACACTATGTACTAAATGGAACTAAATTGCAATTCTGGACAGTTTTGACACATTTTACCAAAATTACCATAACTTTCTCATCCGAAAAGAAGTGGAGGTGATTCAAAAAGATTTGGAAAGCTAAGACATAGGGCTACAACTTTTATATTTTGTATTTTTCGCAAATCAAGCCTCATCATGGACGAAATCAGACTTGAAGTTGGGTCAAAGATGCTGTGAACAAAAATAGGAACCAAAATAACCATTTCCCTACTTGTTCTATGACTTATTCTATTTGGTTTGAGAAGTTGTAACTTTTAGAGGATATGTGAGGAGATATTTTGGGCTTGAAACAACTAATTTATGGTGTATAAAAGGGGGTAGAAATCATGAGAAGCGAACACACAACACAACTCTTTTTCTTCTTCTTAAATTTTTTTTTTGAAGTTTTGATGAACATGTGCGGCTAGTAGTCTTGTTGGTCGAAGGAAACGGAAGCCTCGGAATCAAAAAAAACTTGTGAGATCTAATTTGTGTTTATATAGTTGATTTGTACTTTGAGTATCAAATGTTTTCTTATGCATATTTTATGACTATCTTGTCTAATTACTATGATGCATACTAGTTTATTACTCTTGATAATCTACTGCTAAATTAGATATCGAATCCAAAATTGTTCGATCTCTCTAGTTTGTGAAGCAACCAAGATTTAATAAATTACTGCTTTATATTATTAAATCTTAAGAAGAAACCATTCGACTAAATTAAATGCAACCGCTTGTGCTTGTGCTGTTTTGTTTCATCGATCTCATTGAGTTTAATACGCTACTAGATTAAACCTTTAGCGCTTGTCTGGGGTTGTTTAGTAGTTAAGGTTAATTAGGTCGCTTGTTTCTAATTAACTATGGCTAAAGGATATAGGAAAATAATTCCAACGATGAATATTCATTATACATATCAATATATATTTGCATCTATGATCAGTTTTAAGATTCCGATGGTAGACGTAGACTTAGACCAACATTTGTTATTTTGATTCGTTTTAATATTCTACTTGCTCTCTTTTTTATTGACTTTCATTTTATTCATCCCCCTTTCATTATTCATATAGCACAAATCTAAACTAATTACTCTCCGTGGAAACGATCCTTACTCACACTACTACATTTCTAAGAGTATAGGTTTTATTTTTGGGTGCCTACGACAGCACACCAAATTTTGGCACCGTTGCCGGAGAGTAATTTTAGTTAGTTTTTGTGCCTCTTGTGATATTTATTTCATTCTTGTAACAAAATAATTTTCTTTTTATTAGCAAAAAAAAATTTTAACAGGACTTGGCGACCAATTATCAACAAGTCGGCACTTGGCTGGATCTTCCATCTAGGCATGCTAATGAGATAAATGTTTCTTCTCTCGAACAAAAAATTGCTAGTTTAACTTCTCTTATTCATCAAATGGTTATAGGTAACATGCAAACAACAATGGCTTGTGAGATTTGTTTAATAGCAGGGCATCCAACTGATATGTGCCCAATACTTGAAGACGAACCCAGAGTAACTCAAAATTGTCCAAGTTACCAGCAGTACAAGCAACCATATCCCCATGAACAATAATCAGACCAAACTTCTAATTCTGGTATGTCTCTAGAAGATATTGTTAAGTCAATTTCCACTAATACCTTGCAATTTCAACATGAGACAAGGGCCAGTATATAGGAGACGAAGGACAGCATCCAAAGTCTGAACAATCAAATGAGCCAAATGGCTACAACAATTAAAAAGTTGGAGGCACAAAGTTCAAAAAAATTACCATCTCAAGCGATAATAAATCTGAAAGAAAATGTAAGTACACTCGTTTTGAGAAATGGTAGAGAGGTTGACAACCTAGTAAAAGAAGCACCTACATTGCCAAAATAAGAAGAAGAAAGAAACAGCGCTGCAGATGCAAACATTCCTAATGACGATGTAGTGCCAAATACAGAAGAAGTTTTTGAACTTAATGGCGAAGATGGATTATATATTTCCATTAGTGAGCATCTCACGAAAGAGAATGAGGAGTTAGTCTTGAGTAATAATATGCACAAAACTGTTGCAGGATTGAATGCTTTTATAAAACGACAACAATCAGGTAACATTCCTTATATTTCATTATCAATTTTTAATAAGATATTTTTACCCTCTATTTTGCAGGCCTCTATTCAGGATGTAAAATCTTTACGTAGTTGTCTCAAGTGTGCATAGAGTCGAGCCAACGACGTATTAAACAAAGGCGCTGCTTGGGAGGCAACCCAAGGAAAGTTTTTCATAATCTTGTATTATTTTTTATTTTTGTCTTTTCTTTGCATTTAGACTTTCACTGGTGACAATGTCATTTATAATTGTAGGTGAGGATATTTATGTTTGGTTTTTTTTTAAAATAAATGAATTTAAAAATAAAATTTGAAATATTTTTTTGTTCTTCATTTATTTTCAAAAAAAGGGACATTTATTCTTATGGTTTTCGGTAATTTTTGTAGTGTATGTCATGAGGAAGATTTAACTAAGTTTAAAAAATTCATAATATGATTGAATAAATACTTTTTTCAACTTAGAATTAATTAGTATAGTTATTTTCCTTGAGGATGGTTGTGACTAAATTTGGTAGACAAAAGCCGGTGAGATTTTGAGCCTTTAGACTGACACATCAGTCTCACTATTTTATTTGATGAGAGATATTCTTCCATGGACTTGTTTCTCTAGAACTTGGTTACATTTTCTTCGAGGTCACATCGGCACATGCATACATGAATATGATTAAGGCCATCTTTGTTATACGTGACATAAGCCAAATAGCCTATCCTAAAATTATTTTTCCTTTGGTTGAACCCTTTGAGCCTTATTGCTTCTATTTTTGTGAACCCATATTACAAGCTTTAACCTGAAAAAAATTCTCACCCAGGCCAGAAAACTAGTGGAGCATTATGAAATGTATGGGTGTATAAAAATAAGTGTGGGGGTATCTGAATTTCTAGTTTGACTACATATTTTTATTCTCAAATTCTTGAGTTAGAAAAAAAAAAGTGAATTTTTTTTGAAAAAAGTGAGGTGAAAAAAAAGGAAGAAAGAAAGAAGTAATGAAAAAAAAGTGATGGAGGAAATAACTTTTGATACTATGTTCATAATTCCTCCCAAAATTTTCAATAAAGGGGTATATTGAATGCTTTGAATGGAGTGATTGCTTTTACATATTTTATACATTCGAGCTTGAGTTAAATCATTTTTGCTCCACTAGTTTTGATGGTTTTTTAGCTTCACTTCCAAATATATTCTACCTTGATCCTAAGCCCCATTACAACCCATAAAAGCCTTATGATTTATGTTATGCATGTGATCCAAGTGGTGGAGAATGAGAATATGCAAGCTTATGGTAGATCATTTCTATTGGAATGAATTTGAGAGAAACACTTACCCTTCAAACCATGAGAGTTGAGTGTTTATTCCTGTGAGAGTCTACCAATTTAGTTTACTCTATCTTCAAGTGAAAATACTTACTAAGAAATTAGAAGTTGTCTAAAAATATATTTTCAAGATATGTTATGGGTTTTAAAGAGCTTGGTTATTCTTTATTTATGACATTACCACCTTAATTTTTGTTTAAAAAAAATAAATTTTGAGTTTTGTCCGAGGACGAACAGAACATAAGTGTAGGGGTATTTGATGTGAACATAAAATGTTATATTTTTATCAGTTAATGTTCATCATTTTATGCTCATTTTATGACTAAAGGTACTCATTATTATTATATTTTGTTGTAGGATGAATTTGGAGACACTATGTGCTAAATGGAACTAAATTACAATTCTGGACAGTTTTGACACCTTTTACCAAAATGACCATAACTTTCTCATCTGAAAAGAAATGGAGGTGATTCAAAAAGGTTTGGAAAGCTAAGACACATGGCTACAACTTTTATATTTGGTGTTTCGCAAATTAAGCTGCATCTTGGACGAAATCAGACTTGAAGTTGGGTCAAAGATGCTGTGAACAAAAATAGGAACCAAAATAACCATTTTCCTACTTGTTCTATGACTTATTCTATTTGGTTTGAGAAGTTGTAACTTTTAGAGGATATGCGGGGAGATATTTTGGGCTTGAAACAACTAATTTATGGTGTATAAAAGGGGGTAGAAATCATGAGAAGAGAACACACAAAACAACTCTTCTTCTTCTTCTTAAACTTTTCTTTTGAAGTTTTGATGAACATGTGCGGCTAATAGTCTTGTTTGTCGAAGGAAATGGAAGCCTCGGAATCAATAAAAACTTGTGAGATCTAATTTGTGTTTATATGTTTGATTTGTACTTTGAGTATCAAATGTTTTCTTATGCATATTTTATGATTATCTTGTTTAATTACTAGGATGCATACTTGTTTATTACTCTTGATAATCTACTGCTAAATTAGATATCGAATTCGAAATTGTTCGATCTCTCTAATTTGTGAAGCAACCAAGATTTAATAAATTACTGCTTTGTATTATTAAATCTTAGGAAGAAACCATTCGACTAAATTAAATGCAACCGCTTGTGCTTGTGTTGTTTTGTTTCATCAATCTCATTGAGTTTAATACGCTACTAGATTAAACCTTTAGCGCTTGTCTGGGGTTGTTTAGTAGTTAAGGTTAATTAGGTTGCTTGTTTCTAATTAACTATGGCTAAAGGAGATAGGAAAATAGTTCCAACGATGAATATTCATTATACATGTCAATATATATTTGCATCTATGATCATTTTCAAGATTCCGATGGTAGACGTAGACATAGACCAACATTTGTTATTTTGATTTATTTTTATATTCTACTTGCTCTCTTTTTTATTGACTTTCATTTTATTCATCCCCTTTCATTATTCACATAGCACAAATCTAAACTAATTACTCTCCGTGGAAACGATCCTTACTCACACTGCTACATTTCTAAGAGTATAGGTTTTATTTTTGGGTGCCTACGACAGCACACCACCAGCGTGCAACTTACTCTTACTGCTGCCTATGCGCAGTCTACTCTTCCTGTTGCCCGTGCGTAGTCCTCTACTCTCTTTATTACCAAGGCATAATCTATTCAGGCTATTGCTAAGGCGCTGTCTATTCAGGTTGCTGCCAAGGCGCAACCAGTAGCCTATATTGCTAGGCTGCAACCCGTAGCCCATATTGCTGTGGCACAACCCAAACAATGAGTTGTTCAGGTACAGTCTATTGCTCTGGCGCAACCCAAGGGAACTAGTCTTTTGGCTATTCCTTCCTCCAATTCTCTAGTTCTGAACTTGGAGAAACAATGTTCTAATGCTAAAACTAGTCAAAACAAAGGGAAAGGCCCTATTACACTCCTTCAATTGGCGCAACCTATACCTAAGATGATTCCACAACAAAACAGAGAGAAATGCTTCTTAGCTAACCCTCTACAAAATAAAGGAAAGCACCCTTTAGTCTTTTCTCAAACTTTTTTAATTTATGACTCAGAGGAAGATATGTCAGATTCTATTCCTTTAAACAGAGGTTTTCATCTCTCTGCTATGGGCAAGAATGCTGATCAAAGAGGTATCTTGCCTACCGCTATGGGGACTAGTCAAGATCTTCTAACTTTGCAAATTTTAAGATCTAAGCAAGAAAAGTTGATGGTATCTCAAACAGAGACACCCGGAGCAGAATTCTCTGATTTACGTGCTTATCTCAATAGACATCCATCAATTTTAACTTCGGTAAAATGCAAGAATTCTATGCCAAAGGCCAATCTGTACCAGAAACCAATGTTTGAAAAGAAGGACCCAATCACTTATGCTAATGAGTTAAGTACCTCTTTGTACTCTCAGGGAACTAAACATCTGAAGAATAGGAGACATGTTCCTAATATCATTAAGGAATATGTTCCTCTGACTTCTTCTCGTCCTGTAGTGGTAACTGATCTCCGAGAACGTCTTACACAAAGACGGGAGATCACAGGGATATCTCCTTCACCTCTAAATCGCTCTTTAGATCGCCACTGCCTTTATGAAGTGGTCATCAAGTATTGTTGCCAATTAGCTAAACGATCTGTCTTCGATCGCCTGAACTATGTTTCAACTCCTGAACCTATAATGGAAGATGAAGATGAGCCATTATATGCTTCTGTCAATATGACTTCCCGAGGTACTAGGGTGGGAAATGTCCAAGACGTAATGCGTCCCGTAATCCCAGTCAGCAATACTTAGATCAGATTCATGCATCCAGTGAAGGGGACTTTCAATACACCCGATCAAGAAATTAAAATTTGAACCAAGGTGTCTTTAATCAAGAAGATCTCCCCATCACTCATCTATGAGAGGACTCTTTATCTGAGTTTGATGCAGATAGTAAAAGTTATGAATAAACTATCTCGTCAATAGCAGCAAAAAAGTAACGGCATATGCCATTACAGAAGATCAAGGCGCTTCTAGTTCAGCCAATCAAGAACAACAAATTGTTGTACTAGAAGACAAGCTGAAGACCATGGCTGAAATGGTCGCAAGTATACACACTATAATCGTGGCTCAACATACAGTACCACCGTTTATAAACCCTGCTACAAATCCAGAGCATATAGCATCTTCTGTACCTGCTAATGTCAGTCTGGGGGTACCATCTCCTCAGGTTGCTTCTGGACCAATTCAAGCTAATCCTAGTCAGTCTGGTGCTGGGGGTTTAATTACCATGCTGTTCCTCCTCCTAACAATTCAAACCAACCCACCAATTCTCAAACATCAGAAGACGCCAATGAGGTTGTAAAACTCTTATGCACTCAGTTTGAGGCCTTTAAGCAAAAGGATGGTCTAAAAAGACTTGGCATAAAACAACCGTATCCTACAGAATGGAAGGAGGTTCCGTTCCCTCCTAAATACAAGCTTCCAACCATTATGCCGTTTGATGGCAGTACTTCTCCAAGTCAGTATATTAATCACTTTGAAGTGATGACTGACCAATTATAGCCAAATAATGCTCTCCTTACCAGAGTGTTCGTCGGTTGTTTAGCCGGTGTAGCATACGACTGGTATCGTAGCTTGACTGATGGCTGCATAACTTCTTTTGCTGGTTTCAAACAAATGTTCTTGGAACGGTTTTATGAGAGAGTCAACGACATGACGATGTCTGCCCTCATTAAGATCAAACAAAGACACAATAAATCTACCGAGAGTTTCATTGAAAGACTTTGCCGAGAGGCACTTAAAATGCCTTTAGGAACTCCATCTGCTGTAATAATAGACACCTGCAAATCAAACTTGTTGTCTATTATCAGCATGTCGACGGAATCTACACAATTTTAAGCTTGTCCTTCTTTCATTGTGAATGCCAAAGCGGCAGAGGTCAGTGCAAAAAAATTCAAGCAGTTAGGAGTTCAAATGACTCATCCTAACCAAGATAAACATCCTACACCCGATGGTAATAATCGCCATAATAACCGTAAGGGTAAAGAAATATTGGCTATCAATCTCAAAGGCAAGGAGTCATTGGCTGTCAATATTGTTCAGACATCACCCACTCCATCAGTACCACCACAGAAGACACCTCAACCAAAAGAAGAGTATTCTTTTGATAAAGATGATACTTTAAGCATCTTCGATTGCTTAAATAAAAGTAATAAACTTCAACTGCCAGAGGCAAAATGGCCAGAAGAAATAGGTAAAACTGATCACCCTAAATATTGTGTTTATCACAGATTTATAGGGCATACAACCAGAGCATGCTACATGTTTAAAGGAAAAATCCAGGAAATGGTTAACTCTTGAGCAATTCCTCTGCAGCAGGATTAGAAGACAGTGACAGCTAAAATTGTCTCTGTACAGTTTGGTGATTTCCTACCACAAGTTGTGCAAGATGGTGTTGTCCCCATTCCAAGAGCTACTCTCGAGATTGTGAATCTTCTACCTCCACAAAATGAGGGTCTTGTTCCAGTATCAACTGACAGAGGGGAGATTATGTGGATTCATCCAGATTTGGTAGCAGATTTCGAAGCACCTTCCTCTTCCAAGCAAAAGAAGCACTCCAAAACTAAATCCAAGAGCTGCAACATGGTATCCTTTGAACCAGTACCGGAAGAAGAAATTCTAATTGGCACTAGATCTGGGAAACCTTATCTTCGGGAATATCCCGAAACTCAAGAGAATTCTGTCTCATCTCCTGATGATCCTCCTACGTCATCTTCTTCTGCTGAGAATATACCATCTACATCCTTGCCGGTAGTGGAACCGACTTCCCCTAAATCGATATCAGCAGACAAGGGAAAATAGCCTATCCGTTTTGATAAAGTACTGAACAAGTCCTCGTCTCTTGGACTTGAAAAGCCATATAATTTTGATATATTGGCTCAATTGGCCAATACTCCAGCAAGATTGTCAATCTTTGAACTCTTACGTCTCTCAATAGAAACTCGAGAGACGTTAAATGAAGCTCTGATGTAGGCTGATGCTTGTCTTACTCTTCTCAAAAAACCTGAAAAGGTGCCAGTCAGTTGTGCACATTGCCATAGAGTATTTGAACTAATGCCCAATATTACTTTTACACAAGATAACATGTTGTTAGAAGACGATTGTCATGATCGGCCTCTCTATTTCACGGGGTATGTGGACACCATGAAAATCAATCGCATTTTGATTGACCCAGGGTCTGCTCTTAGTATCATGCCGAAGTCTTTGCTGGATGCTTTGAAGATCCCAGTACATAACCTTTCTACAACTATCACTACCATCTTGGGGTTCAATCAAGGACGAAGTGAACCTTTAGGGAAGATACGCCTGAAACTTTAAATTTGCAATCTTCGTACAAAGGCGACTTTCTATGTAATTGACAATCATGGCTCATATAATGCTTTGTTAGGAAGGCCATTCCTCCATGAACATAATATTGTACCTTCTTATCTCTACCAATGTTTCAAATATGCGGATGGTAATGGAGAAGTCCAAAAAGAGGTTACAGACTTAAATCCTTTCAAAGGAGTTGAAGCATAATGCAATGACTCTCGCATGTATAAAGAGGAATTCATGAAGGCAGTACTGGCAATGGACACAGATGAAGAACAAAAAGGTGTACCAAATGATACTCTGGTGATCCCTGTCAAAGGGCATCTTTCCTGTCCTCAGTCTTCCAAACCACTGACTATCTATCTTCCTTCCCATGAGAAGCAGCTTCCTGGTGATAGTTAGGAACAAAGGGAGCTCATCTCTTCTGAGCTTCTTGTAATCGACCTTCATCGTAAGAAGCCCCCTCCTCCTTCTCGTTCTTCTCCTCCTCTAGTTATCAATCTAACTAAGCCTATTAAGGCTAAAGGTCCTATTGTAAATGATGGTATAAAAATCAATAAAGTATCTCCTTTGCAGTATACTGATGTCTCTTACTATAGTCAATGTTATTTGGATATGCTAGATAGCTTTAAACCACTTACAATAGGAGTCGTATCATCTCTGCAAAATGTGGTATCATTGGATTCAATGCAAGAGTCATACTTCTTAGTACCGTCTCGAAAGAAAGTTGATAGGCCTATACTTTTTAATAAAAGAGAGGAACAGAAAATCATTCTCTATAATGATAATAGAGGTGATACAGGAAGGATACAATTACGTCGCTATAGTCCACAAGCCAAAGCAATTATCCGTAAAATGGGCTATGATTTCAGAACAGGCCTCAACAGCGGTAAAGGAAGGCGAACTTCTATTCGTATTTCTGTTCGAAAAAGAAAATCACAAAAATACCAGAGTAAAACGAAGCGAGGATTAGGTTATGCTTCACCACTTCTAACTCCAGAACCTTCCGAATCTGATGAAAAAGAACGATCTAACTCTTCTAATTCTATCTCATGGGATTCTGATACCAATATTGGTCATGTTCATAGGGTGATGGTATCTTCTAACATAGTGTCTGCCAAATTCTCGGAAGATGATGATCCTGAGGTGGACCATTGGGCACAAAGGATGAACAATCAGTGGGAACTTCGTTTTGAACAATGAGAGCCACCTACTGAGGATCAACTAATCCAAATCGATATTGGAGAGAAGGATGTATCACGACCAATCTTCATTAGCAAGAATCTCCCAGAGGATGATAAACAAGAACTAATTCATCTTATTCGTGAATATATTGATATCTTCGCCTGGAGTTATGAAGATATGCCGAAATTAGATCCTCAAGTCGCAACTCATAAACTTAATATCTTGCCGAATGCTAAGCTAGTTAAACAACAACAACGGCGATTCAAGCCTGAAATGATGGATGCAGTTGATGATGAAGTCAAAAAGCTTATAGCTTGCAGTTTTACCAGAGAATAACAGCATCCTGACTGGGTAGCCAACGTTGTACCAGTTTTAAAGAAGACCGGAAAGGTTCGGGTTTGCATAGACTTTCGGGATCTCAATGATACTTGTCCTAAAGACGAATTCTTTCTCCCAATTACTGATGTCATGATCGACAATACATGTGGATTCGAATGAATCTCTTTCATGGATGGGTTTTCTGGATATAATCAAATCCGGATGAATCTTGAAGATAAAAAACGTACTTCATTCCGTATCCCTCGTGGAGTATACTATTATACAGTCATGCCGTTTGGTCTTAAGAACGCAAGTGCAACCTACCAGCGGGCTATGAGTACTATCTTTCGAGATCATTTGCGAAATACTATCGAATGCTATGTTGACAATATTGCTATCAAAATTTGTCAAAAGGAAGATCACATTCAAGATTTAAGAACTATTTTTAATCTAATACGCCAACATCTTTTTCTAGAAAACCGAAGTGACTATTTTCATTTTCTTTGACTTATCACTCATTTGGCATTGATTGTCTCTTATTTTAAGTAATATGAATTCATGTCCTCTACACCTCTGAATTCCGATTATTTACATCAGCAACTTGTCACGTCCTTATTACCTCTGATAAAGTTGTCTATTGAAATAACAGTATTGCTAAACTTTATATTTTGTCATATCCACATTACCTTTGAGCAGATATAATAAATATTGTTATTTTCTAAATCAAGAAATATATCATGTCCAGTACCTCTCAATATATTTTCTATTCTATTACTTATATCTATAACAGGATATGCAACAAGTAATGGAACCACATAAAAAGTCTTTATTTTTTCTTTTTGTAAAAGAGTACATTGTGATAAAAGAAAGAGACAACAAAATTTGCTCATTTTACTCTGAAGGATAGGTGATGAGTTCTGCAATTTGTTTGTTCAGAACCTGAACTCTTTCGTCACGAGAATCTAGCACTCTTTATCTAGCTTCAACTCTTACTGATTCAGGATCATAAGGTTGTAAAGCAGCAGTTTGACGTGTTAGTTCTTCATTCTGAAGACGTTCAAATTCTTCCTTTTGGTGCTTCAGAGACTCCACTTGAGTAACAACATCTTGGTGCAACTGGTTTTCCTGTTCTAAGCTCTTCTTAATAGTTTGGAGTTCTGCTTGAAGCTGAGCAATTTTAGCCTCTAAATCAGCAGCCTTTTCCTCTTCCTCTGCGGCTTTAGTCTTGTGGCTCTCAGCAATAACAGTTGCATCAGAGATTTGGATGTCTAACTCAGAGGATTATCTAGTGAAAGCCAACAAAAATACTTCAAAATTGGCTTTACTAATTGCTACTTCTCGAGCCATAGTTTCATATTCCATGTTTACTAATTGCTCGATGTCTCCTCTTTTTATCTCTTTATAAGCTTTAATTGATCTTTCCAGCTCATCCAAAATATGCTTCAAAATTATAGTTTGAGCAGTGTCTCCTTTGCTTCGGATACCTCCAATCAAAAATGTAGAGGGACTTCTGATAGTGCTAAAAGGGACATCCTCTCTTTCCATCACTCTATATACTAGGGGTTCCAGAGATGTAAAAAAGACTCTCGTAAAGGAGGCCAACACAAACTTGCTCGTTGCCATGGCTCATGGAGTGGCTACTATATCTACAAGAATTTTCACAGATTTAGCAGGTGGAGGCACTTAACCTTGAGTACTAATATGAAAAGAGCTTCCCTCCCCTGCTATGTTTCCTGCAGGTTCCTCTGCAAATCACATATGTCATTTATGTCAGTCACATATAATGCTGAAGGTGCTACGATAAATTGATCATACTTAGAAATTTACCTGAGCTGGGTACATTACGAGGAGTCTCAACAGCTTTAACTGTCTCGGATTGAAGCTTCGACAAAGTCTCTATAGACATAGCTTGACTACTGCTAGCTCCTGATTCAGTTTGAGGTGGCATAATGAGTAGAGTTTGATTTTTTAATTCTACTACCATCACAGACATCTCAGGCTTCTCTGCGAAACCAGAGATTCTGGGTTCGATCCCCAGCAGAGTCGCCATTTTGCTTGCAAAAACAAAAAGTATTATTCCAAACTTTAGAAAAGAGTACAAGAGTACAATTTGAATTCTGGAAAAGTACAACTATAGGAATCTGATCATAAGACGATCACTTTATCCTTTGGACTATTTTATAAGAGTACTTGATCTTTCTATGTGTGTCCTTTAACAATGATTGGAAAGTACAATTTGAAGACTAGAGCCTTTGGAGAATGCAGCAGCAATTTTACAAGAGTACTTGATCTTTCTATGTGTGTCCTTTAACAATGATTGGAAACTCTATTTATAGAGTTTTGGAAATAACTATTTTAACAGTTATTCTGATGTGCGCGAGGCTGGACTGAGCCACATTGGGTTGCGCCAACCTTATGTTGCGCCAACTTTCATTCAGTTAACAATCGTGTACTAACTGTATTTAGACGCATGGCATCATGTGATTGATATGCACGTAGTCGTGTACAGAATAGTGGACACATTTTTCGAGATTAGTGGCATGTGCGCCATGTCATCCTACTTTAGAATATAAGTTGTCTCAACTTCATCAGGTTGCGCGAGCATCAGTCAACGAGCCAAACTGTGCCTGATTTGGACTGCGCCTAGACACGTGGCAGCTTTTGAATAATTTATCCAGATTGCACCTAGGCGCAACTAAAGAATTTGGTCAGATTGTGCTTAGGCGCAACTCACAAGCTGTGCAGGACAATTGTCAATTAAAACTCTTCGAGCAGCACGTTTTGAGGGATTCAAAAAGATTTTCTTTGTTTACCGTACTGTCAGTTGTCAGTACTGTCAGGCAATGATGGTAATTAAATGTCAGACGCCACATAGACTTTGGCGCAACCTGATCAGTGGCGAAGATTGATCTCATATCTTCATAACAGTGGTACAGCTTGATTTTTGGGACGCAACTTGATTGCTGAGTGGTAAATACATGGCGCCACATGATTTTTTAGGCCCTACAAAAGTCATTATATAAAACTCACAATACTGACTTAAAATTCAAAATGAGATATATAAAACTCAAATACTGACTTCAAATTCAAAATGAGATCACTTACAATTTCTTCTCTTAAACCGGCATAGCCTTTTCGGCTTTGCCTATGGTTATATACATGCTTCATTCTCCGGCTTTGTTGCACTTTGCGTCGGGACTGACATGATAATGTAATTTGCTAACATTAAGTAAGAATTTCTGAAGTTGCAAAGTTAAAACATAATTAACACTACGATACCTGAAAGTAGTTAGAAAGACGAGTTGCCACAAACTTGGACCATTCACTTTGATTGATAAAATCATAGTTTAGAGGTTGATTTCGAAGAACTGCAAGTTTTTCCATATTTGTAAGAACATAAGCTGTCAATGTATGCCGGAATGATTTTGATGCAATACCCATTGTTTGCATTAAATTTTTTTTAGCTCTTAGATCAAGGAGAAAAGATTGCTGCATATGAAGATTACTACAGTTTAGAAACATAAGTAGCAATAAATGAACTCAAAATAATTTTTCTACATAAATAAAAATACCTCCACTGACGACCATAAATTGTCTTTAATATTTTGAGGGACTTTTCGCCAATCGTCATAAGTAATGGGTATCATAGAACGTGCAATAACCCCAATCAAGCTAACACATTCTGTACCAGCCTCCCCAATAGGATGTCCGGCCTCATTGAATGTGACAATTTTTTTCATTCCGTCACTTCTTCGCTTGATAGTTTTCTCTATTTTTGTAGGACATCTTGTTGCTTTTTGTTTTTGTACTTCTTCCACTTGGGGAGGGTTCATCTCTATAACCTGTGACAAATACAAGCATGTGACAAAAAGCTAACTTGATTAGGAGGATAATGCCTAAGTGGCTCTCTGATTGGCGTCGCCACTGGATCATACAAAAACAAACACATAATATGATGTTTGTGTTTGTGTGTCTCCCTCCAAATATTTTAATTCACAACTTAACCTGTTTCAAACCTAGTTAAAAACCAAACATCCATTTCCCATATATTGTGTCAGAATCCCATATATATGTCTCAGGAACAACACTTACCAGAAAAAAATACTGCATACCTCTTTTGATAGACAACACTTACCAAATAATATATCACATAATATAATGCATACCTTTTTTGATGACCTATTTTTTTTATTTTTGGAATGTGTCATATTAGGCATGCTTGATGTCTGCAAGGTGGCCGAAAAAGACTATGAAATAATATGCAAACAAGTTGGATCAAACTATATATGTCAAAAAAATAAGTAGAGAAGATTTTACAATATATATCTAACAAAGTAAGTGGATAGTATCAGTAAAAATAGGCTGAAGTAATCGTATGAGTTCAAAAAACAAAATTCAATAATGTCACATATGATAAGAAACTTGTGTCTAACATTTACTTATCAACCCAATCCCCTTCACAACCTACTCTTTTATAACACATATTATCATCATCCCCAGCATCAAATAATATATCAGTATTCATCGATGCATTAGCAAAGGGATGATGTTGCATTGTATTGTCCAGGTCTTCATCATCTTCTTTGTGCATATAGTCTTTTTGACCCATGGACAAAACAATAGACCATTGAGGATGAAGTTGGTCTTTTACATAAAATACTTGCTTGGCCTATGAAGCTAAAACAAAAGAATCTGATTTGTACCCAACTCGATCAAGGTCCACCAATGTGAAACCAAGTTCATCAACCTTAACACCCTTACTATCGACCCAGTCGCACTTAAATACTGGAATTTTAAAAGTGTGATACTCAAGCTCCCATATTTCTGTACTAACTCCGTAGAAACACATCTCCCCTATTATAGGATTCTCACCCTCTGGGATATAAATTGGAGCGGAAACTCGATCCAACGACCGGCTAACATTAGATACAACACAAGCATCAGACAAATAAAAAACAATCCTCGGATTCTTCAACGATCTGGTGAATAGGTGGATGCGAGGATGCTGCTACCTGCGGATGTGCGCATCCTTCTAGATCTCATCTCTCTCTCCGACGATCCGGACACCATCAGTTGGACGCTGACGCAAAGCGGCGACTTCACAACAAAATTGTTTTGGAAACATCATGAAGTAATCCGGAAGAAATTTAAGTGGAGTGCCTACTTCTGGAACAAGCACGTACCACCTCGTATTGGGGCATTCTTGTGGCGGTTGTGCTGTTATGCCTTACCGGTTGACTCTAGATTGCGATCCATGGGTTACAGTCTGGCTTCTAGGTGCATTTGTTGTAGCAAGCAGTCGGAGGAGACCATCGATCACCTACTTGTCCGTAGTGAGACGGCAAAGGAGGTTTGGACACACTTCGTACAAACTCTCAACACATCTACTGCTCCTAACGACGTAAACGAGCTCGCGGAGGTATGGATAGGCAGTAACTCCAATGATAAATATATTGCTATTTGTAGGAATATTGTCTTTGCTGCAGGTCTTTGGGAGTTATGGAAGCATAGGAACAACATCCTATTCAACGGAGGGGTGAGGAACGCACGGAATATCATCTGCAAGGTGGTCGCCCATCTTCATGGAACTACTATAGCTCACAGCCTTCATCAGAACCTGGGGGAGGAGCCCGCGATCGAGACCGCTAGGAGGAGGGGGCCGCACGGCCTGGAGACCAACTATTGACGGAGTGAAACTGAATATTTTTGGCACTTCTTTTGGTGACTCAAGTACGACGGGAGGGTATTTTTCGCAACCGACACGGCGAGATGATCACCGTCTTCTACTGTTTCTACCAGACGGGTACAACCATGGTTCTGGAATGTGACGTGCTGCTTCAGGGACTTCAAATGGGTCAATCCCATAATTTTGACATTATCGTCATTGATACTTCTTCCCTCAGGCTGCTTAATATCCTCACTAACAAGGCAAGACCCCCCTGGGCGGCTACATACAAATTTAGAAATATCATGAGGATGATCGGCAATATGGCTCTCTTCGTCCTCTCTTATGAGGATAACGGGGTGGCAAAAGCTCTATGTTCTTTGGCGGAAGTATCCAAAGACACGAAGATCTTCTCCCACACCGCTGATCTTCCCTTGGTTATCAATCGCGCTCTGGTGGCGGACCAAGCGGGCGTGCATCAAAGATTAGCGACCGTATAGGCTCGGGTATACGTTGGTGGGGTTCATGGCTCTACACTGTTGTTGGCTTTTGGAATTGTCTCCAGCACCTTTGTTTGCTGATGTTGCTTCTCCTTTTCTTTTGGGTGCTTGTGGCCCCACGTGTTATTTTTCTTGTGTTGACCGCTTGGTGTTTCTTTGACCGGGCCATTTTGTGCTCCTGCTGGAGCTATTTTTCTTTTAGCTTAGCTTGGGTGGGTGGTTACGGCCCTACCGCTCTTTTGTTGTTGGCTGTTGTCCACAGCACTTTTGTAGGCCATGTGGGTTTGATCCCAACGCCATTTGGAGCCTCTCAGCTCTATTTTGACTTGGAATAAAATTGTTCTTTTGCTAAAAAAAAATAAAAGATTCATATCGTTCGAACTTGCAATCTGCATTGTCGTAGCTATAAGACTAACTCCACTATTTTGGGTAACTCGAGCATTGTCACGACACTTCGTGTGATAGCGACAACCATTAATAACGTAGCAAGAACACTTAAGCACATGGTCGCTAGGCCCTTGTGCTATCCACTTTACAGTTTGTGAAATATCTTCTCTTTCATTAAATTTATCGCCAACCTGCAAAGTTTCATATTTATTAAAAGCAAACTTAACATCTAAATAAGTTAGAATATAACTATAATAATATTGCTACAACTTCTACCTTCTCCTGTAACCATTGGAGAAATATTTGATTGTGTTTGTCCTGCAACCACATTTTATTTTTAGATTTAAGGGGATGTTGTGATTGTAACCACTCCATATGCTCACTATCAAGAAATCATAACAAACTTAATCATACAATTTTCTAACAATTTTCATACAATGAATAAATAGAAAATTTATGATAAAGATGCTTACTCAATATAAGTTTGAATTTCATCTGTATTCTCCAAAACATATAAATGGGCTTGTTGCCATTCTTCACGATCAACTGAAACAATGCGACCTCCAGGCAAAGGTTGGCCATCTTTAACATTGTCCTTCCTTGCAAGTGGATTTCCTACTGCATTAACATATGATAGATACTCGTTACAAAATTATATTGATTCTTCTACAATATAACATTCTGCAATGCATCCTTCGGGACGGTTATGATTGCGCACATAACACTTCAAGGGTTTCATGCACCTTTCAAATGGATACATCCATGTCAGAAAAATAGGTCCACATATCCTGACTTGGACAACAAGATGAAGAGTTAAGTGGACCATAATGTCAAAGAAAGACGGTAGAAAATACTTTTCCAACATGCATAATGTGACCACAAGATCATTTTGAATATCGTTTGACTTATTCACATCCACCACTTTCTTACAAATTGCATTGAAGAAGAAGCAAAATCGAGTAATAGCAACTCTAACCGGCTTAGGCAAAATTGAACGGATTGCCACGGGTAGTAGTTGTTGCATTAGTGCATGACAATCATGGGATTTCAGACCATAAAGTTTCAAATCTTGCATTGAGACAAGATTTCTAATATTAGAAGAGTAACCTTCAGGAACCTTTACGTCTACCAATACTTGACAAAATATCTTCTTCTCATCCTTCGTCAATGTATAACAAGCATGCGGCAAATATCTTCGTTTCTTTTCAAAAATAGGTTTTTATTCAGTCCTTAGACCCTCGTCCACAAGATCAAGACGAGCATTGACTCTATCATTTGTCTTTCGAGGAATGTTAAGCAATCTACCATATATGCTCTCACAAACATTTTTTTCAATGTGCATAACATCGAGTGTGTGGCGGATATGCAAGTGTTCCCAATAGTCAAGTGTAAAGAAGATTGACTTCTTCTTCATCCATCTTCTTTCACCTAACTGTAATGCTTTGCACTTTACATGTTTCTTTCCCCACGAGTTCGAAATTTCACCAAACTTGTCTAATATATCCTTTTCGCTCAATGGTGTTGGAGGATCGCCAAATTGCTGCTTACCATTGAAAACTTTCTTTTGAGTGCGATACAGATGATGTCGTAGAAGAATCCTCCTTGTACCAGTATACACATTTTTACCACTATGTTTCAGCCTAGGCGCATAAATATCTTTCCCGCATATGGGGCAAGGATAATACCCCTTAGTAGTGCAACCAGACAGATTTCCATACGCAGGAAAATCGTTGATAGTCCACAACAATACGGCCTTTGAAGTAAAGAACTCTCTTTTTTGTGCATCATAAGCATCAACTCCCTTTTCCCATAAAAGTTTCAAGTCCTCAACTAATGGTGCTAAATAAACATCAATATCATTACCCGGCTAGTTTGGACCTGAAATCAATAGCGACAACATCATGAATTTTCTTTTCATGCACAACCACGGCAGTAGATTATAGGTAACCAATATAACTGGCCAACAACTGTACCTACTACTAAGGAACCTATGTGGATTTATGCCATCAGCTGAAAGAGCTAATCGAAGGTTTCTAGGATCTTTCGCAAAATGTTGCCACTTGTGGTCAACTAGCTTCCATGATGCGGAGTCTACAGGATGGCGAAGTTTGCCTTTAACTACTCTTTTATAAGCATGCCAAGTTAAGTCCTTTGCTGTCTTTGAGGATTTAAACATTCGTTTAAACCAGGGAATAGGAGGAAAATACCACAATAGTTTGGCAGGAACTTTTTTACTAAAACTTGGTGAGGATCATTAGTTGCCTTCTTCCATCTTGATGTTCCACAAGTGGGACAATCCGATAAATCACTATATTCTTTTCTATAAAGTATGCAATCATTGGGACATGCATGTATCTTCTCATATTCTAAACCCAGAGCTTTCATCATCTTCTTAGCCCCGTATATTGATGAAGGTATTTCATTTTGTGTTGGGAAGCAACCACTGTATCGTGACTAGAAGGACTGATTGAAGTTTACAGGGCCTATCAATTCTGGAGAACATTTATATAACCACAAGATGGCTAGGGAAGGTGAACTCTGGCTTTTGTAAAATAAATGAGAATTTACTCAAAATGGTTTATATTCTAGTCTTCTAGCTAGTATAACTGAAAAAACTTAAGACATATTATGCTTCATCTTGACATCATGCGAATAAGTTCTAATAAACAAGAAAGCAAGTCAAACTCATACAACTTATTTGCAGAAGTGTTGATCTAGTTCCATATCAATAATGATGGTGACTTAACACTTCATACTGGGGAAGAGTCACGGATAAGTAAAGAGAGATTCACGTATAAGAAAGAACAATTCAAAGAGAATATGAGTAGTAGATCTGTCTTTCTCAAATTCAATAATTCATGAAGAAGAAAATAAGAATGTATAATTCAATTAGACCTATGTATATATTCTCGATCAATTAATGTCAATCCCCGTTCCCGGAATGTGTATTTTTATACATATACAACTCATGAGTATTCATCATGTATTATCCTGTATTTAAATTCCTTTAGTTTTATGTTAATTAATTACCTGCTCTTTAAATTTTCATGTTAATTAATTTTTTGTAATTTTATTTCTGCATTCTAATTATCTGTATTTTATTTTTCTGCATTTTATTCCCTGCTTTGGTCTTATTGGGTTCTCGGGTTCATGGTGGACAAACCCGGCCCACAACTCCCACCTACCACCACTCCTCCTATTTAAAGCCACCCTCTCCATTCTCTCTCCTCATTACTCATTCTCACCATTACTTCTCCTTCTTCCTCTCATAACTTCTCCACCTACCAGCAGCAGCAGCAGGAGGCAAGTGCAAACTTGCTTCTACTTGAGAACCATATTTTTATGGTTCATTTGGCTTCCTCTTGTAATTCTAAGAGAGTTTACTACTTAGTATTTTGGATTTCGTTGGCTTGTTTCTTCTAGATCTAAGTTTTTGTATTCGGCTGTTCATGGGTTCTTGGTCCACCAACTTAGCGTGTATTTCTGGCACTGGAGCGAAGGCTCCATAGGACTTGGAATTCGGGAAATGTTGTACGCACACGTTCTTACGTGCTCGCGTAAAACATCAGCCTAGTCACGCATACGTCTTTATGTGTTTGTGTGTATTTTTAGTCACGCTCATGTCTTTACATGCGTGCGTAACTTTTGAGTTACGTTCACACTGTGCGTGTCTGTGTGACTTTTGAGTTACGTTCACACTGTGTGTGCGTGCGTGTATTTTAGTCACGCTCACTCTGTGCGTGCGTGTATTTTTAGTCACACACACATCCACGAGTCTGCGTGTATTTTTAGTCACGCACACATCCACGAGTCTGCGTGTATTTTTAGTCACGCACACTTCCATGAGTGCGTGGATTTTTAGTCACGCTCTCTTGTGCGTGCGTAGATTTTCCCTTCACGCTCACGCTGTGCTTGCTTGTGTGACTTTCTACGCTCACGCTCGCCAGCGTGTATCACTTTTCACGCTCACTGTTCACGCCTATTTTCCACGCTCACCCCAGCAAGACTTAGCGTGACTTGTTGGTCTTAAGCATAGACTTCTTGCGTGACTTTTGGCCTTAGCATAGATTTGTTGGCGTGACTTCCTGACCTGGGTGTTTTTATTTATTCCACAACCTATTCATTTAATGATGGCATGATAATTCTTCTATTATATCCTTACGCCTTTTGCGTGAATTTCTTGATAAATCATGATATGTTAAATTTATTAAAATAGATTGTTATGTAAAATGTGCCTTGTGTCCTGATTGATCCATGGATACCCAGTATGACTAGAACTTGACTTCGAGAGTTATAGACTCGACCCTATTTGATGATAAATGACTTTCATGCCTTGTCACCATTAATGACGATGGTTATTTGACTAATTGATCATGCGTTCCTAGTTGGAACTAAGAGACTGGCGAGTCGTCTTATTAAAATGAATGAATGAGACACGTTCACGTTATAAACTATTGCAATCGACTGGCTTATCTCAAATATTGACATACATGCACATGCAGACTTCAATCTATTTAATTATTATTTATTTATTTATTTATTTTTACAAAGGAAGCATGTGTACTTTATGGTCAAGGCATGATTACCGTGGTTAGATTTGATTGTTGCATTACGCTATGTAAGACCTGCAACCTAACCGCACTGGTATCGTTGTAGAGTTGTGCATATCGTACCCCGTACGAAAGTACTCATTTGAATGACCATGATCCACGATATGGGATTTCACTCAACGTAGGGACTATTAAGTTAAATAAAATAATGATTGCATGGAGAGAATGGATTCCCGAGTTCTTACATGGCAGCCCCCTTGGGACGAGTAGTACCCGACGGGCTGGCTAGTTCCCACAGGTACTGTAAATCTGCCACACGGGCAGGGAACAGTATCTGCTTTTATTATTATGGTATATTGTATATTGACGGGCGTCCTGCTAGGACTTGTCTAATTCATGCATGGCGCACATGATTGACTGGATCGACTAGCCTTGCTCGTACATAGTAAGAACTGAGGAATCTTTATTGCATAATTCCATGGATAACTTGGGACTCACAATAGCAAGCCGTAGGATTTGATTGGCCGTTCAAGATAATTTATTTGTGTACTGTACTACTCTGTTACCTAACTGGGATGATCAGAATGTCAGGACATGACGGGCCAACTTCTGTCCTTGTTTGGTTAGGAGGTTGGTTCGAAGTGTCGTGATGTGATGTGAATCCTAGTGGAAAGCAGAGATCTATTATCATTATATTCTTTTACTTACTGGTTTAGTCCTTCATATCGTCCTTCCTTGTGGTACTTGCTATTAGAGGTCTAACCTCTCTGGTTTTGCATGGCCAGATTTAAAGCCGGTTCCCGAGGATCCAGCGTACTTCTACCTCCAAGATGGTCAATACTAGGAGAATGATTGCAGGAGGACTCGAGTGGGTTCCTTACTTCACCGTTCGTTTTGTTATTTATCTTTATACTTAGCCGTTTGGCACCGACATGTTAGTCGGATTGTCTTGTACTTACTTTTACATAATTGTAATTAAGTCAGACTGCAGCTGATAACAATTGTGTATACTTGCTATACCATCTGGCTATGTTTTGTAAAGCCAGATCTCAAAAACATTTTGACTGAGCGTTTGGGATGCCTTACTGCTTTATCTTACATGTTCTCTATTTCTGTTTCCTTGCTTGAATAATTGAGACAATAGATGTATAATAACCATAGTAAGACCTTTATGTAGTATGCACCCCCTCGTCTGGTTAGACAGCATTGATCGTATTATACGGTATTCATCTACCCGTAATACGTAGCTGGCTGAGTCATTCCCCCGCTCTCCAGTATTCTGGTTCTGGGGCGTGATAAGGTTTTAGTGGTGGCCCATGCAGGTCTGATTTCAGACTTGTGGGGTGTTTCGATTTATAGGATGTCTCAATCACACATGTTCCCCCTTGATCTCATGATTCTTTATTCTCAGCCCTTGCTTGACATTCCGGTATCCTTTGGCTTCATTGATCCTTCATGTCCGGTTGTTTGATTATTCTCTTGTCCCTTTTCTTAGGGGTACTTTGTCCGCATCTGCCAGGACTGGTCAACAGCAACAAGAGCAACATGGACAACCTGACCCTGTTGGTCAGCAACAAGGGCCGGTACTAACTCAAGAGACTATTCAAGAAGAAGTGATAGTAGAACCAGCAGCTGAACCGCAGTATCCGGGTGTTCTACCACCACCGATAGTTCCACCTACCCAAGTGGACACACCAGCCCTTCTGGAGATCATAAGAGAAATGATGGCTGCTCAGCAACATCAGATGTTGGCCCAGCAGCGCATGCACACTCAGCTACAAGAGCAGAATGTGTTGCTCAGCCAAGGATTGCAGACGGCTTTGGAAAGAGGAGTGAGTGCTGATTCAGGAGCATCAGCCAGGTTTTGCAAGTACAACCCCCGCCGTTTCGAGGGCACGGAGGATGCCATCTCAGCAGATGCATGGCTTAAGGATATGGAGGCTATTCTGACAGCGGCTAAGGTACCGGCAGAAGAACGTATGGAACTAGTGAAGTTGTCACTTCAGGATCTCGCACGTGATTGGTGGGAATCAGAGGAAGTGGACATCAGACGTCCTGTGGCTTGGGACGATTTTACAGCAAGATTCAAGACCAAGTACTATGGAGTTGTGGCACAGTTTGAGCTACAACAGAAATTTATCAACCTCAGACAGGCCGGCAAGACTGTAGATGCTTATATAGCGGAGTTCTACAGATTTAGTAGATTCGCCCCAGAGATGGTAGCAACGGAGCGCCAGAGGGCCATGAGGTTTCAGCAAGGGTTTCATCTTGAGCTCTTGCAATTGATAGAGGGGCACAATTACCAAACTTTTGATGAGATATTGACGGTAACTCGAAGGCATGAGCTCACCATTCAGAGGCTTGCGACAAGGACTGGGGGTCAGAAAAGATCCCACAGTCAAATTGAAGGAGGAGGGGGAGCAGCGCCCCGAACAACAGCACCATCCGCTGGCATTCGTATCCACGATGTGGCGATACGAGGGTCAGCACCACCCAGGCAGCAGCAGCAACAGCAACAGAGGAAGAACCAGCAACCACTCTGTCCTTGGAGGAGGCATTGGCATCGGGAGATGTTGTGGCAGGTAACATTCTCGTTGCCTCGTATCCCGCGGTAGCATTATTTGATTCAGGAGCATCCCATTCATTTATATCTGCACGATTTGCGACACCACTAAGAATGGAGTTCGAGGCATTGCCAGGAAGGTTGAATATACTCACTGGTAATGGGCTCGTAAGGGTTAGTAGAGTTATTTTAGCGTGTAGCGTTGTAGTTTGTGGGCATTCCTTACCCGCCCGGTTGATAGAATTTCCTGTAGGAAATTTCGACGTTATCTTAGGCATGGACTGGCTGAAAGACAGTCATGCGACAATAGATTGTCGTAGAGGGAGTATATCTTTTGATATTCCAGGCATGAAGAGGTTTACCTTAGTCAGATCAGAGACAACTCAGCAAGAGCAGGGAGTAGTGACGGCAATGGAGGAAGTTCAGATTCCGAATGTAGTTAAAGAATTTCTAGATGTATTTCCTGAAGAACTTCCAGGTCTACCACCAGTTAGAGATATTGAGTTTAGCATAGAATTGGCACCAGGAACTAAACCGATATCAGATCGAGTTTACAGGATGGCAGATTCAGAGCAGGCCAAGGTATATGAGCACATAGAGGAATTGAAGGAGAAGAAGTTCATTCAAGCTAGCGTGTCACCATGGGCAGCACCGGTGGTACTTGTAAGAAAGAAGGATGGGTCATCCAGATTATGCATTGACTACAGGAAGCTTAACGCGGCAACAGTGAAGAACAAGTACCCATTACCCAAGATCGATGACTTATTTGATCAGTTGAGCAAGGCTAGAGTTTTCTCCAAGATAGATCTTCGTTCAGGGTACCATCAGGTGAGGGTTCGGAAGGAAGACATTCCCAAGACAGCATTCAGGTCGAAGTATGGGCATTACGAATTCTTAGTAATGCCGTTTGGTTTGACCAATGCTCCAGCAATATTCATGGATTTGATGAATCGCATCTTTATGCCGTACTTAGACCAGTTTGTCGTTGTGTTCCTTGACGATATTCTCGTATATTTTGCTAGTAAAGAGGAGCATGAAGACCACCTCAGAACAGTGTTACAGGTTCTGAGAGAGAACCAGTTGTATGCCAAGCTCAGCAAGTGTGAGTTCTGGACGAATCATATTTCATTTTTGGGTCATATCATATCAGGAGCTGGAGTAGCAGTAGATCCCAAGAAGATAGAAGCAGTAGAAAGTTGGCCAGTACCCAAGACCATAGCAGACGTGCAGAGTTTCTTGGGATTGGCAGGATATTACAGAAGATTTGTATCAGACTTTGTAAGGCTTTCAGCATCCATGACCCGCATAACCCGGAAGGATGTGCCATTCGTTTGGTCGGCAGAATGTCAGGCATCATTCGAGACTTTAAAGCAGAAGTTGATATCAGCACCTATTCTTACATTACCAGTTGGACCCGGAGGTTTTACAGTATATTGTGATGCGTCAGGTAAGGGACTTGGATGTGTCCTTATGCAGCATGGGAAGGTGATAGCATATGCATCTAGGCAGCTTCGGGACCACAAGAAGAATTACCCAACTCATGATTTGGAGTTAGCGGCAGTAGTGTTTGCTCTGAAGCTATGGAGGCATTACTTATATGGTGACCGAGTGGAAATGTACACAGACCATAAAAGTCTGAAGTACATCTTTACTCAGAAGGAACTGAACATGAGGCAGAGAAGATGGCTGGAGTTGATTAAGGATTATGACGTGGAGCTTCAGTATCATCCAGGCAAGGCTAATGTAGTAGCAGACGCTCTTAGCAGGAGAGGCGGCGCATTTATGTTGACAACACAGAAGCACATCTTAGAAGACCTTCAGGAGATGGGCATCGAAGTTATACTTCCTAGTGATGTAGGAGTTCCAAAAAGTCTGCAAGTTCAATCCGACTTGGCAGGCAGGATCAAGTCAGCTCAGGCACAAGACCCAAGGATTCAGAAGCTTAGGGCAGAATATGAGTCAGGGCTCAGGAAGGAGATGAGAATTCATGAAGATGGTACACTTAGGTTTGGATCGCGTCTATGTGTGCCTAGTGGGGATATCAGACAGGAGGTTATGGCAGAAGCTCACAGTTCTCAATATTCTGTTCACCCTGGAGGGACCAAGATGTACCAAGATATCAAGCAGCATTTCTGGTAGAACGGGATGAAGAGGGAGATAGCTAGATTTGTTTTCCGTTGCTTGGTATGTCAGCAAGTGAAGGCAGAACAGCAGAGGCCAGCTGGGTTATTGCAACCGCTTCCTATCCCAAAATGGAAATGGGAGCATATTACAATGGACTTTATGACCGGTTTACCGAGATCACCAAGTGGTAAGGACGCTATTTGGGTGATAGTGGACCGGCTTACGAAGGTAGCACACTTTCTTCCTTTCAGAGTAGGACAATCTACAGAAAAGTTGGCAGAGTTGTATATGCAACAGATAGTCAGGCAGCATGGAGTCCCTGTCAGTATTGTGTCGGATCGAGATACCCGCTTTACATCACATTTCTGGAAGAGCTTACATCATAGTCTTGGTACCAAGTTAAGATTTAGCACGGCTTACCATCCACAGACGGATGGGCAATCAGAAAGAACGATTCAGACTTTAGAAGACATGTTGCGAGCTTGCACTCTAGATTTTGGAGGGTCTTGGGAGAGTCACCTGCACTTGGTCGAGTTCTCATACAACAATAGTTATCAGGCCAGTATCCAGATGGTGCCATTCGAAGCATTATATGGTAAGAAGTGCAGGTCACCGCTAGCATGGGACGATATTGGAGAGAGGAAGATGTTAGGCCCAGAAATGATTATTCAGACGGTTGAAGTGGTTAAAGGAATTAGAGAGCGACTTAGAGTTGCGCAGGACCGGCATCGTCATTGGGCTGATCAGCATTGTAAGCCGTTAGAGTTCTCTGTTGGGGACCACGTATTCTTGCGGATCTCACCTACTCGTGGGGTCATTAGATTTGGCGTTCGCGGGAAATTGAGTCCGCGGTACGTGGGCCCATTCGTTATTCTTGATCGGATAGGCGATGTTGCTTATCGTTTATCACTCCCACCTTCGTTACGAGAGGTGCATGACGTATTTCATGTATCTCAATTACGTAGGTATGTATCAGACCCAAGCCATGTCCTCGATCATTCTGAGATGGTTGTTGGTACCAACCTGTCTTACGAGAAACAGCCTGTGTCCATTTTGGACCGAAGAGAGAAGATACTCAAGAACCGAACAATTAGTCATGTCCGTGTTGCTTGGGGTCATCACTCCTTGGGAGAGTCAATGTGGGAACGTGAGGATGATATCCGATCACGGTATCCACACCTGTTTGACTCACAAGGTATATCTCTTTCTGTATACCTTGATTGTCTTGATTTCTCATGCTTATCGTCTTATGGATAGAACTACCTGATATCGTAGATTGATGGATTTACATATATAGTACTTGCTTTTGATATGGTAACAATGATTGCTTGCTCACTAAAATTGCTTGTATTAGTTTAGCTCTGATATTTCTATCCGGCTTGGATTTGAAATTCCGAGGACAGAATTTTTCTAAGGTGGGTAGAGATGTCACTCCCCGTTCCCATAATGCATATTTTTATACATGTACAACTCATGAGTATTCATCATGTATTATCCTGTATTTAAATTCCTTTAGTTTCATGTTAATTAATTACCTGCCCTTTAAATTTTCATGTTAATTAATTTTCTACAATTTTATTTCTGCATTCTAATTATCTGTATTTTATTTTTCTGCATTTTATTCCCTGCTTTGGTCTTATTGGGTTCTCGGGTTCATGGTGGACAAACCCGGCCCACAACTCCCACCTACCACCACTCCTCCTATTTAAAGCCACCCTCTCCATTCTCTCTCCTCATTACTCATTCTCACTATTACTTCTCATTCTTCCTCTTATAACTTCTCCACCTACCAGCAGCAGCAGCAGCAGGCAAGTGCAAACTTGCTTCTACTTGAGAACCATGTTTTTATGGTTCATTTGGCTTCCTCTTGTAATTCTAAGAGAGTTTACTACTTAGTATTTTGGATTTCGTTGGCTTGTTTCTTCTAGATCTAAGTTTTTGTATTCGGCTGTTCATGGGTTCTTGGTCCACCAACTTAGCGTGTATTTCTGGCACTGGAGCGAAGGCTCCATAGGACTTGGAATTCGGGAAATGTTGTACGCACACGTTCTTACGTGCTCGCGTAAAACATCAGCCTAGTCACGCACACGTCTTTACGTGTTTGCGTGTATTTTTAGTCACGCTCATGTCTTTACATGCGTGCGTAACTTTTGAGTTACGTTCACACTGTGCGTGTCTGCGTGACTTTTGAGTTACGTTCACACTGTGTGTGCGTGCGTGTATTTTAGTCACGCTCACTCTGTGCGTGCGTGTATTTTTAGTCACGCACACATCCACTAGTCTGTCTACGTATATTTTTAGTCACGCACACATCCACGAGTCTGCGTGTATTTTTAGTCACGCACACTTCTATGAGTGCGTGGATTTTTAGTCACGCTCTCTTGTGCGTGCGTGGATTTTCCCTTCACGCTCACGCTGTGCTTGCTTGCGTGACTTTCTACGCTCACGCTCGCCAGCGTGTATCACTTTTCATGCTCACTGTTCACGCCCATTTTCCACGCTCACCCCAGCTAGACTTAGCGTGACTTGTTGGTCTTAAGCATAGACTTCTTGCGTGACTTTTGGCCTTAGCATAGATTTGTTGGCGTGACTTCCTGACTTGGGTGTTTTTATTTATTCCACAACCTATTCATTTAATGATGGCATGATAATTCTTCTATTATATCCTTACGCCTTTTGCGTGAATTTCTTGATAAATCATGATATGTTAAATTTATTAAAATAGATTGTTATGTAAAATGCGCATTGTGTCCTGATTGATCCATGGATACCCAGTATGACTAGAACTTGACCTCGAGAGTTATAGACTCGACCCTATTTGATGATAAATGACTTTCATGCCTTGTCACCATTAATGACGATGGTTATTTGACTAATTGATCATGCGTTCCTAGTTGGAACTAAGAGACTGGCGAGTCGTCTTATTAAAATGAATGAATGAGACACGTTCATGTTATGAACTATTGCAATCGACTGGCTTATCTCAAATATTGACATACATGCACATGCAGACTTCAATCTATTTAATTATTATTTATTTATTTATTTATTTTTACAAAGGAAGCATGTGTACTTTATGGTCAAGGCATGATTACCGTGGTTAGATTTGATTGTTGCATTACGCTATGTAAGACCTGCAACCTAACCGTACTGGTATCGTTGTAGAGTTGTGCATATCGTACCCCGTACGAAAGTACTCATTTGAATGACCATGATCCACGACATGGGATTTCACCCAACGTAGGGACTATTAAGTTAAATAAAATAATGATTCAATGGAGAGAATGGATTCCCGAGTTCTTATATGGCAGCCTCCTTGGGACGAGTAGTACCCGACGGGCCGGCTAGTTCCCACAGGTACTGTAAATCTGCCACACGGGCAGGGAACAGTATCTGCTTTTATTATTATGGTATATTGTATATTGACGGGCGTCCTGCTAGGACTCGTCTAATTCATGCATGGCGCACATGATTGACTGGATCGACTAGCCTTGCTCGTACATAGTAAGAACTGAGGAATCTTTATTGCATAATTCCATGGATAACTTGGGACTCACAATAGCAAGCCGTAGGATTTGATTGGCCGTTCAAGATGATTTGTTTGTGTACTGTACTACTCTGTTACCTAACTGGGATGATCAGAATGTCAGGACATGACGGGCCAACTTCTGTCCTTGTTTGGTTGGGAGGTTGGTTCGAAGTGTCGTGATTTGATATGAATCCTAGTGGAAAGCAGAGATCTATTATCATTATATTCTTTTACTTACTGGTTTAGTCCTTCATATCGTCCTTCCTTGTGGTACTTGCTATTAGAGGTCTAACCTCTCTGGTTTTGCATGGCCAGATTTAGAGCCGGTTCCCGAGGATCCAGCGTACTTCTACCTCCAAGATGGTCAATACTAGGAGAATGATTACAGAAGGACTCGAGTGGGTTCCTTACTTCACCGCTCGTTTTATTATTTATCTTTATACTTAGCCGTTTGGCACCGACATGTTAGTCGGATTGTCTTGTACTTACTTTTACATAATTGTAATTAAGACAGACTGCAGCTGATAACAATTGTGTATACTTGCTATACCATCTGGCTATGTTTTGTAAAGCCAGATCTCAAGAACATTTTAACTGAGCGTTTGGGACGCCTTACTGCTTTATCTTACATGTTCTCTATTTCTGTTTCCTTGCTTGAATGATTGAGACAATAGATGTGTAATGACCATAGTAAGACCTTTATGTAGTATGCACCCCCTCGTCTGGTTAGACAGCATTGATCGTATTATACGGTATTCATCTACCCGTAATACGTAGCTGGCTGAGTCATTCCCCCGCTCTCCAGTATTCTGGTTCTGGGGCGTGACAATTAACATAAGAAGCCTCCTGAATAGGTAAACTATAAGCAACCAGCAGCACAAGGATATAATAAAGTTAAACAGGAACAATAGTTAGCTTAAATTTGCTTTACATACATTCCATAAGTCTGCCAACAAGTATCTTGACTTAACTAACAATGAGATGAAGGGGTACTGATCGAAACAATCCATAGAAATTCTCTTGCGGTTATGACCACTAACAGATGTATCATGGTATACGACTGATCAAATGATGCATTGTCAAGCAATCATCAATAGCATTTATGTAACTGCAAGGTAGCTGATGAAGGTGCTCTGTTTTCTGCAAGATAAACAGAGAAATCACTCAAAATGCTTTACTTTGTAGATTCTCTAATGAAGGTAATTAAACTCAAACTTAAGGCAACAAACGAATATAATGCTCCAAGATCATTTCCTTTACCTCGTTCAAATAGGCTCATACAGGGGCGGCCTTGGCTCAGGGCTGGCTGTGCGACAACCCATGACCCAAAGATTATAAGGTCACCAACATGGATGCATCTAGAATAGAATAAGACTATATTATAGACTATATTATATACCACTCTGTCGTGTAGTGCTTATCATGTTAACCTTACATACTAGATATCTTTAAACTAAGGCAATTTAACCCAAACTTAAGGCCAGTGGCATCGCTAGGATTTTCATCTAGGGGGAGCGATGTAAATGTGCCCACTTGCCATGAATCATGGGTTTGCAAAATGATGATTCGGTCGATGGTTTCAAAATTGGACAAAACTTATATTGTAGGAAGGTTTCGACATTGCACATCTAATGACGTGATTCTTGTAGCGATACTCAACCCATAATTTTTAATTAAAGACCCCGTTCTATTCGTGGAAAGGAAAGGAGCATAAATTTTCTTTAATTTTCTTTTTTGATGTTTGATGAGGTGTCATGCCCCAGAACTAGAATACTGGAGAGCGGGGGCAGACATAGCCAGCTACGTATATTGAAATAGAATACATCTCAACTATACGGTCACGGCTGTCTAGATATGAGGGTTTACTACAAGCCAACAGTCTCTTAAGGTCAAGCCTATTGTCTCAATCTCAAGCAAGTAATATAATTACAAGATGTTTGACCACCAAATATACAATAAAAGGCGTCCCAAATATTACATATCAGCTGATCATGAAGCTAGTCGTACAAAATACGAGGACTAGCAAGAGTTAAGTCATACATGATCAACCCTAGGATTTGTTAATCATGTTTACAGCCCGTAGGCAGAAAGTAAGTAAAAGTGCATCGAGCTAACAGGTGCTCGTCGGCTAAACGCCTCAAAAGAATAACTTTACAATAGAGTGAGCGAAACAAAATAGAAAACCCACTCGTAGCCCGGGTTCCTTCTAGTCGCCACCATTGGGCTGGAAGCTTAGTAGATCCTCGGGAGCTGCTCCGAAATCTGGCTACACAAAACCAGCTGGGTCAACCCCAGAAAGAGCAAGTGCCACAAGGGGGCCACGAAATAAGAACAAAAGCCAGCAATCAGCACAAGAAAATCTAATATTAAAACTAGAATTTATGAAAACATGTCAGGATGATATACGACGAGATAACCATGGGACTATTCCGATAGCCAGGTTACAACCCGTAAAACAAACAAGGACCGGGGTTGTAACCCTTCATCTGAACAAAACTTGGTTTCCCACCATTTATCGGCAAGATAATAATGTAAGAAATCAAGACAGGAAGCAAGCTTGTACTGGATCAAGACATGGCTAGACTGGTTATACCTCATTCAATCAATCACGGCCAAGCAGATACTACGGCTTACTACTTTAACTAACTAGGGTTATCACAGGCCTAATTACTAACAAGATGCAGTGAGATAATTTCACAGCCACAAGCCCTGCAGACCATCCAGGTTACCCAGGTCGAAAATTAGGGGTTGAATTCTGGTGGGTACATCGCCCGGGAATCAAATGTACCCTTAGGTGACTTAGAGGGTGCAACACGCGACGGTGTGCTGGAAATGTGCCCTACTCGACGGCAGGCTACAGATCCCAAGAGCGTCTAGGTAACGGGATTGCCTGTAGCTGTGTCATCTCTTCATGACTACTGAGTTACTCTAGTTATTAACCTTAATCCATTTTAGTAGGTACTCCTGACCGTGGTACTCAGGAGTCCCCTCCTAGACATGATGCAAGACAGGACAAGTGGATTTGACAATCAAGCAAGAAAGAACTACCCACGGTGTCAAGGCAGGTCAAGTTAAGTTATCAAGATAAATCATGCCAGGGTACTTGTCAGGAGTGCGCCATGACGGGCCACTATCATGTCAGGTTGGTCATGTCAGAAGTGCACCACTACGGGTCACTGTCGTATTATGCTAGTTCCTTGTCATACCAGGCCATGTACAATAGTCATTCCAAACATATTAAGTAAAATCAAGTTCATGACAAAAGGCGTAAGGATATAAAATGGGCATAAAATATCTAATAAAATATCAATATACAGGGCTATAGAAGAGCCAAGCTTAAAGAAATAAAACCAAAACTCCAAGAGCCAATGGATTGCACAAGGGGTCAGGGGGTTGGATTGCGCAGGGTGTCAGCTGCGCAGGGTGCCAAGTGCGCAGGGGCACAGGACGCAGGGGCAGATGGCGCAGGAATGGTTGGCACAGGCTGCAAAGTGCGCAGACTTAGACTGCTCAGGCAATAGATGGCGCAGGATGCAGACTGCGCAGGCTTAGATTGCGCAGGCAATGGATGGCGCAGGATGCAGACTGCGCAGGGGTCAAGCGCGCAGGAGCCGATGGCGCAGGAATGGTTGCACAATCGGGCAGCGGCCAGGCTGCATAGTCAGCGACCAACGCTAAAGAGCGCGGCGCGGGGAGGCTGCGCGGTCAGTGCTGCGCTAAAGTGCGCAGACTGTAGATCTTCTTCTCCAGGCCGAGAGGAACATCAAGAACACCCAAAAATTCAATCTTTCATATCTTAGTCAAATCAAAGCCAAATCTAGATTTTCAAAGGTCTAACTTGAGTAAAATTGAATTCTCTTCCACATGGAAGCATTAAAACCCACAAAAATCCAACCAAAATAGATCAAAACCATGTAAAACTGAAAATAGTTAAAACCTAGATCTAGAACAATGGAGACTCCAAATCATAAAATGTTAAGCACTAATGTTGATCACCATGGCCTAATCTAGCTAATGAGCAAATAAAATGTGGTTCTCATGTGGTAGCAAGGTGCACTTGCCTAGGGGATGGGTGTTGTTGTGTGGAGGAAGAAGAAGAAGAAGAAATTAATGGAGGTTGTAATGAAGAGAGAGAGTGTTAGGTGGGGATTATAAAGAGGGTGGGATGTGATGTGTTGAGGGTGGAGCTTAAGCTAAGTTGTTCCAATACATATAAAACCAACCCAAACCAAACCAACCCAATCCAATTAAAACTGAGCCATGACAAAACCCAAAATACGAGAAATACCGAAATTCAACAAGTTGAGAAAAATAAAAAAATACATGCCAAAATCCAGATACGAGTATAAATACGAAATACTGGAAATACGGGAAATGAGGGTGATATGAGGTCCGAAAATTAAAAGAAAAATCGAATAATTGTGGGGGGTGGTGAAGTAAATCCATGGAGATGAGTAGGAGAACCATTTTCTCTATTTTTCTTTTCTTCGGAATCAATTTTCTTTCATGCTCATTTTCTTTGGCTTTAAAATATAAAAAATAAATAATTTTTCTTTTCCAAGATTCTAATTTTGCGAACCAAACGTTACCTCAGTTCAATGCAATTCATGCATGGAAGCCATGTAATCATGCTTTGGGCTGGCTGGAAAGAAACTCCCTTCTTCTGAATTCAAACTCGTAAGTAGGTAGATTGAGTAAGGTCATGAGAAGAAGACGAAAATGAAGAAAAGAGAGACAAGTTATATATAGGCTAGCAGTGACAATAAACACATCTAGCTAGCTAGGACATGTCTCAAAATTATTTTCTATACGAACTCTTTACGCACACTCACTTCTTCAGAAGGAAAGAGATTTTTACATTGGGATCCTTAAAAAATTTAAGCCATTCTAAATATGGCACTATCGAAGAACCTCAAGAAACTATAGACCCCAATCTAGAATGATCAACACACTAGTCACATATTTATACGTGTCGAAAAATAGTCCCCTAATTGTATTACAAAATAATAAAAATTAATGGATAAAAAGTCTTGAAATTCCAGGGGGTGTGGCTACACCCCTAGGGACCGAGTGGCTACGCCACTACTTAAGGCAACAAACGAAAATTATGCTCCAAAAGATGATTTTCTTTACCTCGTTCAAATAGGTCCATGTAGAGGCGGCGATGGCCCAGGGCAAGCTGGACGATGACCTATAAACCAAAGATTATAGGGACACCAATATGGACGCGTCTAAAACAGAATAAGTATATTATGGACCACTCTGTGGTATAGTGCTTATTATGTTAACCTTACATACTAGAGACCTTTAAACTAAGGCAATTTTACTTAAATTTAAGGCAACAAACGAATATTATGTTCCAAGATCATTTTCTTTACCTCATTCAAATAGGTCCATACAGGGGCGGCCCTGGCCTAGGGCAGGCTGGACGACGATCCATGACCCAAAGATTATAGGGGCACCAACATGGGCGCATCTAGAATAGAATAAGACTATATTATGGACTACTCTGTGTCATGTTAACCTTACATACTAGAGATATTTAGTTCAAATTTTAATGGTAATAAAGTTTTTTCTTTTTTTTTTTATTTTAGTTACTTTTTTTTACATAATATATATAGGGATCATATTTCGGAAGTTCACCTCGGGTCTCCATGAGCTCAAGGCTTGTCCGAACCCATAATAAACTAGATCAATGCCACGTAATATTAAAAGGAACACCAAGCAAGATCTACTTCCATAAAACCACAATGGATTCTTAGAATAAGAAAAAAGGTGCATCAAACGTATATCAAATTCTAGAAAATGGCAATGGATTCTTCGTTGCTTATTATGCACTAATCTCCTTCTATTAAATACCCCACGTCTCAATCTATTGGATTAGGAATTTTCTATCTATTTCCATGGATATTGGTTCAAATTTATTTGATTACAATACAATATGAGAGTTTTGGTAACCCTAATTTATAGTTAGGGACTTGGGATGATGAGGGATCGAGATAAGTGCAGAAATGAAAATAACACGATAGTTTAATTTAGGGAATAACTGCAAAACAATTCTCTATTATCTCTTCTCCCACCTTGGTTGAACAGTACAAAAGTTGCAAGTCTGAATCGTCCATTACATTACAAAGCCAAAAGAAACTATTATCACCTCATTGCTATTACAATGATCTTAAATGTAGAATTAACCGCAACCATCAATATAGGAAAAACTGAAGTAAATAAATCCTAAATTGGACTTAAAAGCACTTGTTCACCATAACCCGGGGATGTTGGTTCGAAAGTCCACTAAACACATTCAAGTGTTATAATAGATCTTTGTCTTATGTTTGTTGCTTCAAGTAGAGCCTTGTTGTGACAGACTTTGCCATGTACAGTCTTTCCAATTTTTTCTAAAGTCTGACCCTTATTTTTTAATGATGTTGAAGAGAACATTATTTGCCAAAAGCATCCTTAACGAACTATTAGTTGTTTCATTATTGGAGAAAAAAACCAATTTATATAATTTTAATGCCCTAATCAAATCCTAAACGACACCTTTTCTTTTGCATGGTTATTCTAATTGAATAGATAGTAGTTTTTTTTTAATAAACAATATTTACATCTATTAAATCTTATTAAAATATATACTTGAGGGTTGCCTATTTAAATTCCTTGAGGCTGTGTTGTTAGATGGTACAAAAACAAGTAACAAAACTCCTCTATATACTTCCTCCTTCTCAAACCAAAATCTAAGTTTTCATCCTAGTTTCTGGGCAAAGCTAACACTACCAAAATAAGCCAAATTAGCAACAAATTTGGCGACTTCGGAAGACGACGTCACTAAGATTATTGAAATTAGCGACGTATTTAAAAGACGTCGCTGTCAGCGACATTCAACGACGCTTGCCGACTACCCTTAGTATTAAGAAAACTGACGTCACCGAGTAGTTGGTGAATGTCGCAGTATATTAAAATATAGCGATGTTTAGCTATATCAAACCTTATATGTCGCAGTTTATTAAAATCTAATGATATTTACCGACGATAAATTATTGACATCACTAAATTTCTTCATATAGGGAAACTATTTTTCCCCGTTCACTTTCCCAACTCCTAAAATTCTCGAATGATTTCGGTGACACCCCCTCCCCGACGACCCCCAAGCACCTTCTACCTCGTGGGATCCGACAGGGCTGTCCACTACCCCTACCTTTTTATTATGTTTGGAGAGATTCTAACAAAACATATAAGTATTATGGAAAGAAATAATCTATTCCATGGACTGAAGATTAAGCCTAACTCAAACACTTATTCTCATATATTTATTACAGATGATATACTGATCTTTGGCCAATGTACTATCTCAAATATCCTACAAACCAAATCCATTCCCAATTCTTTTGAATCTTGGTCAAGGGAACAAATTAATTTTGAAAAATCTGTTATAGTTTTCTTCCGAAAACTTGAGAAATATCTTGGATACCTCCTTCTCTGTTATAAAAAAACAAATGTCATCTTATTCTCGACAACTTGATTCTAGCTCTTCCAAACTCAAAGGATGGAAGGGAAGATGTTTATCACATATAGGAAGAACTACACTCATAAAATCAACAATATCCTCTCTTCCTATTTACTACCACTCATCCTACTTGATTCCCAAGCAAGTTACTATGGTTTTCTCAACACACCAAAGGCAGTTTTGGTGGGGGTAAAACTGATAACGGCAGAATGATTCGTTTCAGGCCTTGGGCTAATCTCACTAAACTGAAATTTTAAGGGGGTTTCGGCATAAGAGACCCAGAAATTATCGATAAGGCTCTGGTCACCAAACTGGCATGGAGATTCCTCACTAACCTTCTGCTGAATGGGTAAAATTATTATCGAGCAAATACTTATGCAATATAGTTTTTTGGTCTACTATAGTAAAGCCTTCTTCGTCTTGTATATGTTCGAGCATTCTTAGATGCAAAGATTATTTGAAATGCATCAATTGGCAATGGTAAAAATATCAACAATTGTAAGGATCCTTGGGTGTTCCATCTAGATCTTCTGACAATGTACTAGGCTTTCAAGATTCAAATAAATTTATTTCCTGGGTCAGCGACATCATAGATTACTACTACTACGACTTGGAATTCATACCTCATATATCAATTTTTCCTGCCTCAGGAAGCCACCGGCATTATTTCAAATACCCCTTGGTCAATCCTGCCAAACAGATAAATTGATTTGGATACACAGTATCAATGGAAGCCTGCGCTGTAAATCGGCATATAGACTCATTTATGATAGAACACACCCCAACTCAGGCTTGTAAAAGCATTTGGACTTTGGTGAATGGAAAAAGCTTTTGACGTTGAACTGTATCTGCCCAAGGGTTCTACTATTTATATAGAGATATCTAATTTTAAAGTTTCATTTATTCTCTGGTCATCTATTGAGCTTCAAGTTCTATTTCGTTACAATATACTTGTTTCAATAAAGTGAAACCTAGATGCTCTTGTCATTTTATTTCAACACTAGTAGTGAAGGCATCCCTATATTGAGCTTCAAGTTCTATATATACACAACATACACGTCTCAATTTTATTTCTGCACTAATAGTGATGGCATCCATCTACACTGGACAAATCACATATATATTTGACACAAAATTGTTTGCACTTCAGTTTCATGAGAAAACATAATAGAAGTGTTTCAGGTGAAGTATCTCTAGTTTGTGAAGTATCTCTGAATACCACATATATATTTGACACAAAATTGTTTGCACTTTAGTTTCATGAGAAAACATAATAAAAGTGTGTTATTTCATGGTTTGCTCTATTTTTTTCTACAAAAGCTTTTGTGAACTGTAAGAGGCCAAAAATGGTTGTAGTGTGAGCCTTAGCAATATTGGCTTTGTAGTTAGGAAGATGAATGGAAGTTTAGGTCTGGCACATTACAGTGTGTCCAATTGTGATGGTAGAGGCAAATATCAAACACTGGTGGATTACATTTTAATAATATGATATTATGTGATGCTAATTTTATCAATATAGACTAAGATATTATATTTGTCGACCTGGTCTCTACGATAAGTTCTATTTGTTATGTGGTCATGTGGTTTTATTTGCATGTACATCCTACAACTCATCTCTTTCTTGTCTAATTTTCTTTTTGCTTTTCTTATTTTTAGCAGTTTGCTTCTAATCATTCAATTTTGGATGACTCGTTACAAATTTGGGTGATTTGCTGCATTTAGTTTTGCATGTGCCTCTTCTACTTGCTGTCTTCTGAAATTCCATGTGCCTCTTATACTTGCACATTTATCTTCATGTTCCACTTCTACTTGCTGTCTTCTGAAATGATGTGCCGACATTCTATTTTTGAATTCTTTGGCGTATGATGTGTTGGGGCGCATGGCATTTTAGGACACATAAGGGTTCTGACCATTAGATGCGCCTAAAATTCTATGCATCTACAAGACCCTTCAAAGTTTTGAAAACTTTTTGCTGAGTTTTGGAATACTTTGAAGTTTGAACTGAAAAGCATGGTCAGTAGATGCTCTGGACACATGCCTCGTCTGGGCGCATTACTGCTCCGCGTATGGGCGTGTTGGCTTATACTCTTTCTGATTAAATGTCAAGATGATAACGTCTCGTTTTGCTTGTGATAGTGATAATCTTTTGGAAGATATGGAGTCGTCGGTTTTACGAGACCCGAAACGTCAGTTGCTGATGTCACGTATTATCGGTTCACGTGCATGGTAAAGTCTATAAATAAGTACCTGGGAAAAGAGAGAGTTTTCTACTACTTTCTCCTCTTCTTATTCCTTGAGAGTTTCTTCGAAAATCCTAGATTTCTTGAGAGATGGCCCCCAAGACTCCCCGCGGTGGTGCTGGCCGAGGCAGAGGGAGAGGTAAGAAGACTATAGAGGTTGATATCGAAGAGTCGCCGGCAATCGAGACGACACACACCGATGTGCGGTTGGAGGTCATCAGTGGGTGAACTGCTGCGCTGGAAGCTTTTGCATAGACACTTTATTGCACGCTTTAAACCGTTCGCTGAAGCACATGTGTGCGGCTATGTGAGACTCACCCTAAGGATGTGCCTAAGCTTCTTCTTTTTTGTGTTGACGCGTACGGATTTCGATCCTGATGATGCGCCAAAACTTTCTTCGTAGACATGCATGGATTTTAGTCCTGATGATGCGCTCATAAAGCTTTTCTGCTGACGTGTAAGGACTTTGGTCCTGATGATGCATCGAAGCTACCCTTCCAATGCGTATGGACTTCGGTCCTATGTCTGCACCTTGGTAGGATTCTTTCTATGCTCGTGGACTTTTGTCCACATGATGCGCCTAGGCTCTTGATGTGACATTGTTTTGCATACGCTGATGATGAGTTCTTTTTAACCCGAGGGGCTGAGTTCTTTTGTTGACACTTTGTTCTATTGTGTGACAGTATCAATACCAAAAGTGGAGGTTATCGTGAAGGAGGAGATATCGTCCCTTTTTGTCAAAGGAGAGCCGGTGACCGTTAAGGGGGAGATAACTTAGAAAGTTGAAGTCAATATTAAGAAGGTGACCGTACCGGAAGGTAGTAGTACCGATAGTTCTGGTCCTCTTGCTCCTACCGAGGATCTTAATCAGATAGAGCCTTCGTATGCAAAATAGCTGAGGGAGAGGTAGCAGTACCGACAGTTCTGGTCCTCTTGCTTCTACCGAGGATTTTATTGCTTCCACTCTCCAGGAATAAAGCTGAAGCCAATTTTCCTTTCTTGTTTTAGTGTTACCGATCTTTATTATCTGATGTATTAAGATGTAATTTGCTTTTGTTTCTTTTCTATGTCAATGTAGTCCTTTATCAGATAAGAAATAAAGAACTTTTGTTTGTTCAACTTTTGTGATGAACTTGTGATTTTTGATGGACCTATTATCTTTTTTGTACCTTGGTTTCTAGTTACAGATAATAAGTTGAGAGAGGAAACCAGCATATTTACTCAGAGGTGATATGGATGTGGTAAGTATGGGGTTGATGTTAGAGTTTTCCTACTCAGAGTGATGTGCACATGGTAGGAATAAACTCGGTATGGATACAAAGAACAACTCTGAGGTGATGTGGACGTAGATGTGCTATGATCGCGGTATAACAATATGGGGGTTATTAGATGGAATGTTTAATCAGAGCTAATGTGGACTTGGTAAACATAGATTTTAGCATGATCTTACGGAATATAAGATTTAGCTTTGTGGAGATGTAGAGAAACAACTCAAAGGTGATATAGACATGGATGTTTTCTACTAGGAAGAGAATGCAATGGAACAACTGGGCTCCAGAAGAATATGATTATGAAAGAAGGGGAGTGAACCCAATTGTTGAGTTCATAAGTTTTTCTGCTAGGGAGATGGAAGCACATGTTGAAGGATCTCAGGCATAATACTTCTTTAGGAACTTGCCGTTGATTGGCATCATGAACAAGTCCCTATTTGGTTTTGTAAGTCGGTAGACGCCATTAGAGTACACCGTCTCTGTGATGAAGGGGCCTACCCATTTGGGTTTGAATTTCCCTGGTGTCTTCTGAGTCATCACCATCGGTCTTCTGACTGACAAGATGAGATCGCCGACTTGAAAAGTCCTTTATTTAACCTTCTTATTGAAGGCTTGTGAAATACGAGCTTGGTAGAGCTCGATGCGCTGTTGAGCCAAGAGGCATTTTTCATCTAACGCCTCTAACTCTTGTAGACGGCGATGTTGATTATCTTCCTCCATTAGTTGGTTCATGATAGCCACTCGAAGTGAGGGGATCTGGATTTCCAGAGGCTGTACTACTTCGCTCCTATAGACCAGGAAGAATGGTGTGTTGCCCGTTGGAGTCCGTACCGTTTGTGCGGTAGGCCCAAAGACATTCGCCCAACTTCTCATCCCAGTCACATTTGTTAGATGATACGAATTTTTTGAGAAGCTTGACGATTATTTTGTTGAAAGCTTCGACCAATCCGTTTGTTGTCGGATTGTAAACAGTTGATGCCACGTTCTGAATACGATTCTTGTCATAAAATTTCCTGAACGTATGGCTTATGAACTGTGGACTATTATCATGGAGGATCCTCTGAGGTACTCCAAAATGATAGATGACATGATATTTGATGAAGCAGATCACATTCGAGCTCTTTACCTCTGTTATTGGTACTGCTTCTGTCCACTTTGAGAAGTAGTCAGTGATTGCCAAGATGAAGCGATGTCCTCTAGAGGATAGAGGGGTAATAGATCCCACTATGTCTATACCCCAAGTTTTAAATGGCTAGGATGCAGTCGTAGTGTATAGAGGCTCCGAAGGTCGATGGATAAAGTCAGCGTGGAGTTGACAAACACGACACTTCTTGGCGTACTCAACAGCGTCGGCCATCATAGTGGGCCAATAATAGTCTATATGTCCGAGTTGCTCATGTAGCTTAGGACCGGGTTGATAAGCTCCGTAGGTCCCATCATGAGCCTCTCTGAGTGCTTTGGCTGCCTCATCATTTGATAGATATCGAAGGAGAAGCCATTCGTAGGAGCGTCGATATAGTATTTTAGTGGCTGTATCATAGTAGAATCGGAGAGAATGCCTCTTGATACAGACTACTTCCTTCAGGTCGTCTGGAAGGATTTCGTAGACTACAAAATCGATGAACGGGAATCGCCAGTCCCTGACGTTGACACTGGTGTCTGCAGGCATGGCATGGTCCGACCACATGCACAGATTGTTTCTGGGGTACGCTAAATCCCAGCCCACCACTGTAATAGATTATTGTGTCCCGATGGGTGCCGCTAATGAGGCCGTGAGGCCAGTTAGAGTATCAGCCTCCTGGTTTTGTAGACGAGGTACATGTTCTATGAAGAACTCGGTGAAGGGTAATATGATGTCCAAAGCTGCCTTGTGATAGTGGACGAGGTCCTCGTGGCGCACCTCGTATTGTCCTCAAACCTTATTGACGACGTGTTTTAAATCGCCGTAAGATTCTAGGTATTTTACCTCCAGCTGTTTTGGTAATTGGAGTCCCATAATGAGGGCATTGTACTCTGCTACATTGTTGGAGCATGGCTCCGTGAGAGAGTAGGTCCGTTGGATGACCAGCTTGTCGAGAGAGATCAAGACTACCCCCACTCCTGTGACAATCTGACCCTTAGGGCCTGTTCTTGAGGCACCGTCGAAGAATATTCGCTAGGCGGAGTTTTCTTCGGTGATGTTAGACTCTAGCACCTCATCCGAAATATTTTCGTAGAGTTTGGATGACTCTTGAATAGGATGTGCAACTAAGAAGTCAGCCAGTACTTGGCCCTTGACAGCTTTTTATGATATAAAAACTATATTATATGGTGTCAATAGTATTGCCCATGTAGCTAATCGAGATTTTAGCGTTCCTGGCTTCGTCATGAGGACCCAGAGCGGATTAACTTAAAAAATGACATGTATCGTCTTCCCCGAAAAATAATAACGAGTCTTCTGGATAGAGAATACCAGAGCTAGACATTCTTTTTCGACAGGGTTGTACCAGTATTCGGCCTCGATCATTCTCCAGCTCAGGTATTAGATAGCTTGCTCATAGCATGCATCATTATTCTGAGCCAATAGAGCGCCCAGAGAATGATCCATCGTGTGGACATAGAGCCGAAAGGGTTTGCCTGGAACTAGTACTACCAGGACCGGAGGACTTGTGTGATAAGCTTTGATGTCGTCAAATGCCTTCTGACATTCTTTCATCCAGACGTAGAAGACTTTCTTCTTTATGAGTTTATTGAAGGACTGGCATTTTAGGGAAAGGCTTGCGATAAACCTTTGAATGTATACGAGACGTCCTTGTAGACCTCGAAGTTCTCTAAGGTTATTTGGAAGGTCCATACCAAGGATAGCTTTAGTCTTCTCGAGATCAAGATGGATGCCTCTTGTGATGATGATAAAGCCCAGGAATTTGCCACTGGAAATCCCGAGAAAGGATTTAGTGGGATTCATTTTAAGCTGGTGCGCCCGCATAAGATCAAAGACCGTCCTTAAATCTTGTAAGTGATCACCTCGTAGACGGCTTTAGATAGCGATGTCATCGATGTCGCATTCGACTATCTTGTAGAGGTATTGGCGGAAGATGGTGCTCATGGCTTGTTGGTATGTGGCACATGTATTCTTCAGGCCGAAGGGCATCATTATGTAGCAGTAAACCCCCTTTGGAGTCCTAAATGACGTTGTTTCTCATCCTCCGGGAACATCTTAATCTGGTTGTAGCCCAAATATCCATCCACGAAGGACATACGTTGTAAACCACATGTGTCGTCGATCATCACGTCGGTGATTGGGAGTAAGAATTCGTCTTTCGGGCTAGCGGAGTTGAGGTTTCGAAAGTCGATGCAGACTTGAATACTCTCGTTCTTTTTAGTAATAGGAACGATATTGGCTACCCAATCTGGTTATTGTTCCTCGAGAATAATCCTACATTCCAAGAGTTTATCCACTTTCTTGTCAATGGCGTACATAATTTTAGGATGGAAGGTCGTTGTTGCTGCTTGACAGGTTTAGCGTTAGGCAAGATGTTAAGATTATGCATTGCAACTTATGGGTCAAAACCTGGCATGTCTTCATAACTCCAGGAGAAGACGTCGATGTCTTCTTTGACAAGTTGAACCAAGGATTCTCGATCTTCTTCTGTCAAGCTTTTGCTGATGAAGATGGGTTTAGACGAGGATTCGTCCCCTAAGTCGATCTGTTCGACTTCATCCTTAGTAGACGGTTCTCGTAGTTCGAAATGAGATTTCCATCGTGCACCTAGGCGTTGAGGCCAGGGTTCTTCTTCGAAGAACTCTGCTATTTATTCCTCGTCTTCTTTTAATGGATGTATGGATGTCATGTTGGCTGACAACACTTTTCTGAAGATTGGGCCAATGCTAGTATCAGAGTCCCAAATTGAAGTTTCAGATGAATGAGAGTGTATAGCCTCCTCTGTTGCTAAGCTCTTAGGAATTGTCGGAGGTGTGATATAGCCTACCTCCTGTCTGGTGCGATGGTAGTAGTCTTGCAGCTTCTCCTTTAGGGCTGGGAGCCGTAAAAGAAGGCGTCGGCCTTTGCCATAGTTTAGACCCTGGCCATTTTTCAAGTCATAACCCATCTTTTGGATAAGATACTTTGCCTGCTCGGTGTATCGATATACTTGCATTCTGCCAGTATCGAGTTCTGGCTCGACTGGAGGGAGGTCATGATGACGTTCGACTTTGTCGAAGATGATAGGTTTTTCGTCCTGTTTTAGGGTAGAACGATATAACAGACTCCTTGGTACAGGATGACTCGATTTACATGATTAACAATCATTATTTGTGTTTACATCTAGAGTATACATAGCATTCCAATGCGAAAGACTAGAATAATTTAAAGACAACCTTTTATTGATAAAATATGGAATATTTTCCCGGGGTATTACAGCATGGAGGGATGGGGCATCGACATTGGCAGATATGTACTCTACCAGTTCTTTATCAGTGAGCACCGGAGTAGCCTTGGGCGTCTCGAAAAACTTTATCAGGTGTTTGACCCGTATGGGCTCTTAAGCCAGTGCTGAGAGGAATACTGGGGTCTTTCCTTGTAGCATGACCATGAAGGGAGCCGACGATTGGAGAGGTCTTCCCTTGAGCCGTACTTTGAGAGGTGCCTCAGTTAGCGCTTCGGGGACTGGTTCCTTCCAGTCTAGCTTACCCACGAGAGGAGCTGACACTTGTGGAGGTCTCCTCTTGAGTCGTATCTTCAGAGATGCTTCGGTTGTTGTTTCAATTAAGAAGGCCGGTGCCCTTCCGCGCAGCTTGACTACGATAGGGGCTGATGCTTGGAAAGGTTTCTTCTTGAGTCGTACCTTCAGAGGGGCACTGATCATCATTTTTGCTTCAGTATTGGCCTCTGCTTCCGCTTCTGCTTCGTCATCGGCATCGTTGGCTTCATCATCTAGATAAATTAATTTGTATAGATCGGAGTCGGTAAAAAAGGCCTCAATCCCTCTTAAGGGATCGACATAAGCAAACTTCGTTCTGACTATGCCGTTGGTGGATACATATTTCATACATTGGTGGAGAGTGGATGGCACCACCATGTATTTGTATATCTATGGACGCCCCAACAGGACATTATAAATGACATCAACGTCTACCGTATAGCAAGTCACCTCCGTCTGGAGATCGTTGATATGACATTTTAGGCAAAAAATTCCCAACGGTTCACTCTTGCTAGCATTGAAACCACTGATTGTAGTATAGGATGCTGTCAGACGGTGCATCGGGATCCCCAACGTTTGGAGCAGAGTTTGGAGGATAATGCTAAGAGAAGTCCTCGGGTCAATCTGGATTCGAACCACCTTAATGGCACCGACGTACCCTATATAATACAGAGGTCTATGGTGTCAATTATTCTTGAGTAGAATGTTTTGTTGAGTAAATATGATATTAGGGATAATTTCCCTTATGTTGTGACAGTGCAGACATGCTGTTGGATCTTCTTCAGGCTGCTTGACCTGGCTGATAAAAGATTCAACATCCTTCAGTGCTTTACATAGAGCCTCCCACGTATCTTTGGATAGCCGGAGGAGCTTGAACAGGGACAGCCGAGCTGGAATATTGGTGAGCTGTGCCAGTATGTCAAAGTTATAGAATTTGGTCAACCCCGAAGTATTGTCTTTCCGTAGAGGCCTATTGAAACGGGCTTCCTTCTGCTTCTATTTGTCGGCTGCTGGAGGTTGGGATGGACCTTCCCCTTCGACAGCCGTAGTGGTAGCAGGAGGCGTTGCTTCGATCGGAACCTCCGTTTGCTGTATGTTCTGCTGTAAATGCGTCTGGACAGAAAGGTCCACCTCGGGGGAGGAAGTGACCATGCAATAAGACTTGGTCTTCTTGCCTTTGGCTTTAGAGGTAGAATGTACCTCAGATGAGTTAGTTCTAGAGCGAGATCTGGATGAACCTATATAATCTGTCCCCAGGATGTCGTGAGTGATATCAATCCACTCACATTGTCACGAGTTGGTGGAAGATTGATTATTTCCATTGTCGCCTTTGAGATGGGAATGATACCATCTTGAGCTTCAGTAGGTGGCAAGGTGCCAAACTTGAGTGACACCATGTTGGTCGAGACTGTCTTCTCCTCGTAATCAAGTGAGATGACATTTGCATTGATCATGCATTGTATGTAGTTCTTCAGGATATAGCAATCTCGAGTTGGACGTTCGGCGAACCGATGGTAGTGACTGTACCTCAAGTCGCCTACCCTATCATCATCGTCGGGATGCTTTGGATCATGCAACTTGATTTTTTTGCTCTATTTTAGCATCTCGAAGAGTTGTATGATATCTTTGTCATTGAAGGAGTAAACCTTCTTTAGTCGTGGTACGGGCGGTGGTCGGCCCCTTGTGTGCTTTTTGAGGCATTCGTCGTCAATGCTTGCTTTTCCTTTTGTTCGTGCCCGTTGCTATTATTGGCGGCGTGCTTCCTTTTGTCATCTAATGTAAGGAAGCTAACCCCCAGAAGTCGGTTATCCTGTGTTTTTTATCGACAGTTTCGGCCCCGATGATCTGCGAACTCCAATCCGGAGGATGGGCAGAGTCGAGCCAAAGCTTGATTACAGGTGTCATATTTATGCTGCAGAAGTCGATCAGCACATGTTCTGGGATGCCAGTAGGTAACCTTAAGTATGTCTAACAGAAGCATTCGATGAAATCTCGAACTGTCTATTTCTCCTTTTGAACCACTTCTATTAGCGATGACATGGTCATGTCGTTGCTACCGTCATAGAATCAGTCAAGGATAAAATGCGTTAAGTCATCGAAGGAAGATATAGAGTTGTCGGGAAGACTGCAGTACCAGTCGTAAGTAATTCCCTTCAATGCCCCCAATGAACAAGCTTGTAAGTAGGGCATCTTCTTTCGAGAGATGCCCTGTCTGAGATTGAAAGTAGGTCAAGAATTTGTAGGGGAATGCTTTCCGTCGTACGGCATCAATGTTTTTGGTTTATATTTGGGAGGATAAACCACCTTATTCCATTCAGGAGGATAAGGTTACGGAATCCCTAGTTTCTGGCATTGCTTCTACTTATTTCGTGCTTCAAAGCGATTATGCAAATCTCTGACCATCTCAACTAGCTCCTCTGTGGAGCTAAGAGTAGGCGAGGGAGGTATAGTGTGAAGCTCAGCACCTGAAGGAGCTGACGTCCGAGGTACAGTTTGATGATCTATCCCGAAGATACCCGTTGAGGGGGTATACTTGATTCTCCATTAGCCTCGGGATCAGGACTGGTAGATACAAGTGCCTTCGCCAAAGGTTGAGGAGCCAAAGTATTCTAGATCTCAAACACTACTTGGGTCGAGGATTGCATATTGGTGGATAGGGTCTTGAGGCCATCCTCCAAGGTGTCCATATACCGTACGATATCCGGAGCTGAGGTGTCTGCTTCCTCTTTGTTGCCACCTTCCATGTAGACGGGCATAACATGGATAGAAGTGGATGGATCAGTCAATACTTCGCTCTCAGCCTCGCTTTCCTACGGAAGAGCTTCTTCTTCTGACGCCTCGTACTAGCTACCCCCAGTTACATCAGTATGAGTTCCTTAATGGATGCCCTCATCTTCGAATGAGGTGTTGTCGTGGACAATAAGAGTTTGACCACCCCCAGCTTGCCTCGTTGTTGGAGATTTCATCCTCAACCGAGTAACTTGAAATACCCCGATTGATGGGATGATTGGCTTGCTTTTCTTTGGCCGACTCGAGGTCGAGGAGTTGGTCATTTTTGTTTTTCTCTCTAATGAGTGGGAGTTAGAAACAACATGGCATAAAGCGACCAAGGATTCTGTCTCGTCTTCTATTGGCACCCTTTTTCTGTGACAATGTCGGATAGGTGTAGTTGGTTGCAGTCGCTGGAATACAAATCGCCTTGGTGGTGCGGTCGATGTTTTGTAACAGCAGCAATTGATGGTAACTATGGCACAAGTATGCCCCGCGAGGGACGTATCGTACATAGAGGTCATCTTCTGATCCACGTTTGTGAGTGATCACATTACTTAGATCGTGAGGGGAGATTTTAACATTCAAACCCTGTTTAGCCGCATGATACGGCCATACGTCAGGATAATTGTGTGAATGTTGCAGTCCTTGATCTTGTTCATACGTAAGAGATACACCTAGATCGTTTGTGGGAGAGCAGCATGTATTGTGACTTGAACCCACTTTATGCACACAGTCTACGTTGGCGCATGGGTTCAAGGCCACAAGATTTGCCCTACCCAAGTTGGTTCCATGCGCAGGAGATGCGCCCAAATAGGAAGGGGACTTTGAGACTCGACTTGCTGCTAGTACCGAAGCACCCGCATCGACTCCGTATAGCTTACCATCAGCTGTATGCGTGATTTTCAGTACACATTTCTGGGTTACTATCGGCATAGCACGTTTGGGGCGTATGGCCCATGCTTCCTTAGACTTCTTCGTACTAGCCCATGAAGGCGAGTAGTACTCAGAATACAACTTATCCTTACCACGACAAAGAGTGATTCTATCTAAGACAGTTGTCTTCCCCTGCGCACCATAGCTCATGCACAGGAGAATCGATGCACCCTTGTTGCATCAGCGCATCTTTTTCGACTAAAAAGAAGAAGGTTGGGAGCTGTCGTCGATGCTGCACTTCCCTGACAGATGTGCTGCACTGGTAGCGACGTCTTGTTTGCTGAGAACGTCAACAGAAAAAGAGGGCTATGACGGTGCATCTCCTTCAGTGGTGGCACTCGGTGCATCACCTTTGCACACCTAGACTTGGCGGGTCTTCTTCGACTTTGGCAGCCGTTTCGAAGGACTCGTACTACCTTCAGAGATGAACTTCTTATATGCATGTTGCTTGAGGCATACCACAAGCATCTTGTGGGAGGAGCCGAGCTTGTTGTTGTCAGATTGTGACAGAACCATCTCTTTAAAGGAGAAAGCTTTCCCCAGCAGAGTCGCCAGCATGTTTGCCATTAAAAATAAGAGGAACAAGTTTTTGTATTGAACTTTTGTATCTAACTACAAACAGAACATAGTACAATGTAAGATTTTGATGTAATCCTAGGAGTACACTTTTGTTTTTATCTAAAAACTGTATCGATGGAGCGAGTGGTAATTCTTTAACTCCGTTGACAATCTGACGATGATCTTGGACTATCTGGAAGTCTTGGTAGCTCTGGATGCTAGAGCATTTTTTGAATATTTAACAAGTGGAAGCTCTGGGCTTTTTTTAACGAGTGGTATTGAACTTTGGGGGGGCTTAAATGAAGGAATGATCCTTCTATTTATAGGCAGCAGAATGATTTGCTTATATGCATATATGTGATGCGCTCATAGAGAACTTTACACGTAGGATGCCATATGGCTGATTTTGTTGGGTGCATAGATAATCCGTCCAGGAATTAGAGATGAATCTATTTGAACTGCACTGCTGATCTACGGAGGAGCTGATACATGACAGTTGTTGAGATTCGGTTGTTGCTGAGATCTTGGGTGGTTAGCACCATTCTTGAGCAAAACTACACGTGGTATGTGTCCATAGCTCAAAGATCTCAGATTTGGCAGATAGTGATCTGTCAGGATGCGTCTATGATCTGGCGCTTGAGAAGACTTGGTCCATGACTTTTAGGAGTTAAAAGAAACAAGTCTGGGCGCATGGCTATCGAGGCACATACAAAGATTTGGGTGCATGGCTGTGGAGGCGCATGCAAACTTTTGGGCGCATGGCTGCAGAGGCGCATGTGGAGTTTTGGGCCCCATAGCTGCGGAGGCGCATGCAGGCAGTCAATCGGCTAGGTGGTGGAGCACAGCCGTAACTGACAAAAGAGTGACGATTGCGTCTCTTCATCTTCTACAAAAGCAGACTTTTCTAACTTCTAGACATGTGCTGCTGTCGTTTCAGTCACTCCAGCATTAAATGCTTTGATAGGTGGCAAGCTTAGGTGGGTGCTTATCTATGCATCTCTAAGCACTTTATTATGTGTTCCACTGGCACATCAACATGAGGTGCATGGTGCTGCAGGGCGCATGGCGTATCTATTTTGGTTAGTCTTTGTTGAGTCTTTCGGTGCATTAATGACTCTTTTGACTTAGCTGAATTTGAAGTGGCAGATTCATCACCATAAATATAAGTTCATTACACTGACTTCGAGAAAGGTGCCACTTGGAGCATAGATTTTATTTGCCCTGGCCTATAAATAGCAACGTAAAGAGAAATTTTGTTTCTCGTTTCACTTCTCTTCCCAAATGGAGACAAATTTGACCGGTCCTCCTCCTTGGTGAGATGCTACACTGTGGGTTGTAGATCTCTTTGTTCGAAGAAGCTTTGACGAATAACTCCTTCAGAAGACGGAGATGCACCAAGTTTGCTATGGACACAACAGCTTATGTTTGAACCCTTGTCGGCAGTATTTTTCTACGAGATGGTGTTGGGTGCGCGTTGCATCTAATGATCGGGGTCGTCGTGCCCCGACTTTCGCTATGCTGAAAAGCCGTCGGGTTTGGATTTATTTCCAACCCGCGTTATGCTCAATAAATGCTTCAATGGCCAAAGCACTCGAGAAAGTGATTCGCTCTAACAAGGAAGAGTGTTGCGCCTATACTGAGACGTCAGGGTGATGCGCCTGCAAAGTGACGCGACTAGCTATAGTTTAGGCTTTCTTCTTTGTAGTAGAGTTTTGTTGTATTTGGACATATAATAGACTATTTATATGGAATAAAAAATCAATCTTCATGTGCCTCTTCTACTTGCTGTCTTCTGAAATGATGTGACAACATTCTGTCTTTGAATTCTTTGGCGTATAATGTGTTGGGGCGCATAGCATTTTGGAGGGCATATGGGTAATGATCTTTACATCCGCCTAAAATGCCATGCTTCTACAGCAATATTTGATTATAACTCGGAATAGATGTCCTTATCGAATAGACACAATTTTAGTACGATATGAGAATACAAGTCGGATTGAGCAGGTGATGTTGCGTCTATGGAAATGAGAACTGAATATTTGGATGATCGATTGGTAAAGTTTTATATGATGGCTTCGGGATTGACCCATATAGGAATTGTCAGATAGATTTTATCGATTATGTATAAGTCTAGAATGACTTCGTTGGGTATAAACAGTTAAGCCAACCGTTCACGCAAATGGGTGAAACTGAGTATGGTGCGCCAAAACAGTACAAAATTAGTCTGTTTTGTACTGTGCGCCAATCATTGCAACTACCTGACAATTATCATAAAACTCTATAAATAGAGTTCAAAATCATCTTTCATGTCATCATTAAATATCATAATCTTCTTACAAGGCTTCTGCAGCACGTTCCAAAGCATTTCTTCTCCGACATTGCATCATCCAAGGGATAAAGTAATCGTCTTCTGATCAGATTCCTAATGTTGTACTTTCCAGAATCAAATTGTACTTTTGTACTTTCTTTTCTTAGTTTGTATTTAAGTTTTCTTGGGAAACTTTTGTTTTTGAAAACAGCAGCCATCCGTCATATTATGGAATAAGGAAGTTAATTGCAACCATATGCACAGTGGCACGATAGTAACTTCACGTGACATAGACACGAAGGTATATGGTTCTCGAGTTTTATCTAGAATACATCATATGCATCTAGTTTGGCCTCATCCCGTTTTTGGAGATATTTTGACAATCTTTTCTATCTTACTCGACCCTTAACTTGTTTGAATATTGATATGGATTGCTCGACCTAGTCTTAGGCCCTTGTTACCTTCTATTAATATACAACTGAAATAGACAAACCTCGTAGTTATATTATATAGTATAACTAAGCTATATTGTTTGTGTGACTAGGATGTTTGGGTAGTCCAGAGCGGGTAAATTTCCTTATAGGTTAATTGGGTTAAGTTTCTAGGATAGGCATTAGGGACTCGACATATGGGATAGATTATTAAGAGTGACTGGAAGAAACGAATTGAAGGAATTTATTATGGATAATATTGATTATGATCAAATGACGAGACAATGACTATTTAGATGCAAATGAAAATCAGAATAATACCTTCACAATAATGATGATTTAGTACATGAAAGATTTGGCGACGAGGCTGACTAGACCCTAAGGATAGGTATTGAACGTATAATTTTAAGAAGAAGTTATAGAGAAGGATTGAAGACAATTAATACGTACAAAGAGTTTATGGATTGATAGAATAAGGATACTTTGGATAGAATAAGGAAACCAACTATCAATTGAGGTTGAAAATATGGCTGATAACCAAACATTGTTGACATATATACATATATCGAGGATGACATATATTTTAGGTAATACATAAAGGTTCCATATTGGCATGAAGGATTCTAAAGGATAAACGACACTGTATATGATAGAAAGACCTTGTTGAACCTAAACCAAAATAATTGTAAAGAGAAACAGAGAAAAGATGATCATAAGGGTAGCAGATTGAGTAATATAGCCTTAGCAGCTACATACTATAGCTTGACCTAGTGGTTGATTTTAAAATTCAAGGACAAAGTTCTTGTGAGGTGGGTAGGATATAAAACCCCTGAATTTTAGGGTTTCTATTTTAAAATGATTTATTTTCAATAAATGATTTTATTACAATTAGTTTTGATCATTAAATGCACTTTGCCACCTTTTTGATTTTTAGAGCATCAGGGATGTCATCTTTCGAAACTTCCTTTATGAGTTTTATAGTAGGCAAGGTTATCTTAATTTTGATATATCATGTCCCACTTAAACTTGTTCCCTTGCATTCTATTTATATCGCGTAACTTTCTGGTCAATTTAGGCCGTTTGACCATCTACAGTAAACTTGACCCAACTTCCAATTTATTTTCGGTGCTCGACATCGTTCCAACCTAATCGACCTAATATATCGTCTTGATCCATTTTGATTCTACTACATGCATGCCACTTGTGTGCCATCCAATTGATCTCGTGCATGTTATTATTTTAAAATTATAGTCATGATCGCACCAAGCCCAAACCTAACCTAAATTTAACCCAAACCATCCCACCAATAAAACCAAGCCCCTGTAGAAGGGTAGCGCACCCAGAGACGCCCATGAGATATATATCTTATATCTATTTGTTTACTTTATTTTAATATCCTAATAATTGCTTTCTAAATCTTTAAGATATATAATTATTCATTATAAAATTCTTTTAATTATTTTAAACCAATGAGTGTGTATGGTATTCACATTGCGTAGGGCCTTAGCCTATATATAGGGTACATATATTCTTTAGGCCCATATGTATGAGGAATTTATTAGTTGGGTCTTAAACCCTTCTATAATAAAATTGTTAGTACTTGCCCAGCCATATCATCTAGCCATCCTAAAATTATTATTTTAAAATATAAAAGCTAAAATACTATTATTAATAATATCTTTATTATTAATTATAGTGCCTAGAAATTCTTTCCATAAATATTTTAGGGGGTTTATATACAAATGTATATACAATCTCCATCATAAATACCATTTTTACCACCACGACATAGTACCCCTGCTGATCCCACCCCCCCCCCCCCGGCCTAATTTATGAAGCCACAACCCCACAACCATGCTTGCTCCCAAACTCCTATTTTTACCATATAATTTTATCCCAAATTAATCCCAGAACCTAATTTACAACTAAGGCCCACGCAAACCCTAACCCATAAGTTCCTATGCTATAAGCCAACTGCTCTTATTGCTACGGTACAACATGGTATTGTTCCTGCAGCGAACGAGAGACCAACGTTGTACTGGCCGCTTGTTGCGCACAAGCATGCGAGGAATCCTCCAGCTGCCATGAATCCTTCTAAGTGATGGCCCGAACTCGGATCTTCCTTACAGTCGACAAATATTCTACCTTTGTCCAAACGATATCTCCATTCAATCTCATCGAGGGAGGATTTCGTTCCTGTTTACCAGCTCTAAAGGCGTCCATGTTCCTTCTCCATGGATGCGAGATTGAAAGGAACTGAGGATGGTAATAAAAAAATAAGCTTTTTCTCAATTCTGAAGGCGAAATGCATTACTCTTTTCCATACATATCGGATAAGACATAATACCATGAGTACTCCACCCAGATAACATTTCGTATGCTAGAAAATCATTGATGGTCCACATCAATATCGCTCTCATCTGAAAGTTCTGCTCCATTGATATATCATATATCTGAACGTTGAACTGGCACAATTATTTCAACTCGTCCACCAACGGCTGCAAGTAGATATCGATGTTCTTCTTTAGATTTTTTGGACCTGGTATGATAAGTATCAAGAACATATAAGGAGTCTTCATGCACATCCACGATGGTAGATTGTAAGGGATCAAAATCATCGGCCAACATGAGTACTGAGCCTCCGACTATCCGAAAGGAGTGATTCCATTAGAACATAAAGCCAGCTGAACATTCCTAGGCTCTGCAGCAAATCCAGGATGACATTGATCAAAATGCTTCCATGCCTCTCCATCGGATGGATACGATAATTCACCTTCATCCATCTTCCGCTCTTTACTATGCCATATCATGTGTTCTGCAGTATTCGAGGACATTTACATCCTCTGTAGCCTCTTTGTGATCGACAAAAACTGCATGTATTTGTAGGGGCACAACATGGCTTGTGCAGTTGATTTTTTTTGCCCCGAATGGGCTTGTACCGATCCTCGTGACAGAAAATACATTTGTCTTTATCATTGTTCTCTTTGTAGTACAATATGCAGCCATTTCGACAACAATCCATCTTTTCGTAGCCTAATCCGCATTTCTGTATCATCATCTTCGACTTGTAAAAGTTTTCTGGCAAGTCCTTTGCTCCTTTTGGCAGTAACTCTCTAACAAACTGAATTATCCGATCGTAGCATTCTTGCGGTAAGTTAAAATCAGACTTGAGGTTCAACAACCGCATCTCCACCGACAGGACAGAATCAGAATCACAACCTGGATATAATAGAGTATTGGCATGGTTGAACATATCATAGAACTTCTTTGCAACAGGATTCGGATCCTCCGGATCAGAACTTGGATCGGCATAAGCCGCAATAAATACCAACTCACGTGCCAAGTTTCGATGGCGATATTGGAAGTGGTCTCCATGAGTGGGGTCTCCCACCTCCGTATTGAGGTGGCATAATGAGTAGAGTTTGATCCTCTAATTCTACTACCATCCCAGACATCTCAGGCTTCTCAGCGATTACGAGTTCATCGATCTCAGGAGGATTAATATGTTCCTCGTTGATACCCAAATTCTCTTCATCTTCAGCAGTTGAAGGCTCTTCGTCAGCTGTATGTTTTTGAGGTGATTGTGCACTCACTAAAGTTTTTTTCTTTAGTGATGTTATTCTAATCATCATCATAGGTTTAATCATCAAAATCGCAACAGGCCAAGGCGTCAATCATTGCCTCTTCCGAATGAGTAGATACTTGAGCTTGTGGAGTATCTTGTGGAGGCAAATCCTGATTTAGAGAGGAGGCTTCTGGACTTATGGGAGTTGGAGATGGAATTGTTATCCCCGCCGCAGCAAGTACATTGGCAGAAACATTTACTGTCATAAGGGTAATAGGAGGTTGGACATCTGCTGGAGTAACCAATATAAAGAAAGAAGATCAATTTGAATATATATCTTTGAGAAAAATTGATATATATTAGGATGTAACACAATTTCAATATTACCTTCTTGAGATGGTTCTTCTTCAGTAATTATCAATTTTCTTCTAACTTCTTTGGGTATTGATGAGTCTGGCTCTGCAACAGATTCAGTACGATCACTCTCCGGATTAATCAAAGAAGTAGAAGTTCCTCCTTCTATAATTTTCCCCTGCTTCTGAATAGAAGAAGGGCTAATTTCCTTCTCTCTAGAGGAAGAACTGAGAAGCAGCTGTTTTGATTGAGAATGAGTTGTTCTCGTAGTCACTGGTTCATTGATAACTAGTGACATTCTTTTCTTTTTCTTCGGAGCCTTTGGAGAATCGGGTCTATTTTCTTGCTGAAGAGTTGCTACCGTCTCCTTAGTCTTTCTCTTCTTCAAACCTATAATAGGGGATTTCTCTTTCATGACCTTTATAGACACATCCAGAGGATATTGCACCTGATCAGCATAGTTCATTAAAATTGATGCCTCCAATGGTGCATCCACAGGATCTTCGTCTTCTACATCCCAGAAAGACTGAAGAGTATGTTTTCCTTGTTTGGATCTCCTTTTAGTTGCAAAGCTGTGTGCAGGATGGAAGTTTTCAGCAAATGTGTTTGCTGAAGTATAGTAGTTTGCGTATGTATATAACATACGCGGGCCTTGTCCAAGATTATTGGGCATAGAAAATATAGCTTTTGTGCCCCGGGCGTTGAAATAACTCCACGCCCTAGCTCCGTCAATAAGGTAACCCTTGGCCTGCCGGCACGTGGTGGCATTACCTACATGAAGTTGGTCATATCCAAACTGTCGTACAAATCTACTCGACAAGTACGGTTCCAGATAACACTCTTCTTTAAATCTATTTACCAGGTGAGAGGGACGGATCGCCTTAAGCCATGAAAAGAGGTTTGGTCTTAAACAAAGTGATCCTTCAGCTAAGTCCATCATTTGTGGAGACATAGTTTGATACCCCGGAGGAGGCCCCACGTACTGAAAATTCCATCATCATCCTCGGTTTAAGGCAAATCTACACTCTGAAAGTGCATTATATTGCCAGTGAGCATTGGAGAAGCGTCTGATGAAGTCTCCATCAACATTTCCCATATCAGGGTTCATCAAACAAGGATGGTGGAGTAATAACCATCCAAACAGGTAAGTGTATGGCATTTCAGTGCGAGGGAAATCCTACCTCGATGTATTGTCGTTCAGTATAGTGTGTACAAAGGAACGCAGTCTTGCATTCAGGAGGCAAGTCATAGCCGATAAAAGATCCATCTTATATTCGAAGACAAGACGTGTTGCAGCAAACAACACGCCTCGATGAAATCGGTCAACTACACTGGCTCCCGGAACGATAAAGCGTCGTAGCCTTAAAGATAAAAAATCTGCTAACTTGGCTTCTGGAGACATAGGTCAATAACCCTGTCTAAGATAGTTCTAGAGAGTGTCACCGGCCTTGAATGGAGGTAAATCCTCATTCAGTGTGACATCTCTGTGGTCATGCTACTCCATCAAATATTGCATGTCGCTCCTATCGAAGGGCTCAAACAAACGAGGAGCACACGCTTGATTTTCCAGCGGCTTGTCTCTCGTGTATGGCCCAAAAAAAGATACTGCATCCACTTGGTGGTGTAACAAGTTCCTGCGGTTGTGCTTTTGTAATGGAGTGAACAGATCTTATAATGACACAGTAGTTCTTGGAAAACTGCGATCATTTGCGGGTTCTCCTCTGCCATGGCATCCAATTCATCGTTAGTAGGCACATATTCTTTATAGGGATTGTCACCCATTGGTAGACGAGACAGATACTCCATCTCATGAAGAGCGAACCCCATTTCTCCATGGGGAGTCATGAAAGTCCCAGTACTTTCATTATATCTCTCTACCAGAGCCAAGAACATATGTACGTTTGGGCGAATGCCATATACTGTGCTACATATGGCATTGTAGAAACCCAAATTGAGGAGTTGGTCCTTGAATTCCTCCAAAATCCAGATACATAAACTACTCCAGCGCTTCATGTCTGGGTTGACCAGACCTGTCATACACATAGCACGGTCTGGATATCTTCCTTCGACTTTTGCAAAAGTATTGGCAAAGATGGGTATTCTGACCGGAAGAAGCAGGGAAGAATCTTCGGGAGGGATGCAGCTTGTCTTCAAACCTCTTAAATATGTATTGTACTTTTTAGAGGTACTATAAAAGAGGTCTATGTTCTTCGAACCCAGTTTATAACAGATCCTACCGACTCTCGCCTGCTGAATAGGAGTCAGATCCCAAGACATCCTTCTGGGATAACTAGAAAAAACATATTGGGATAACGCAATAGATCTTGATATCTCTGTGAGATATATGGCTTTGTCCTCCTTGGTGAAAATTCTCTGCTCTTTCTTGGTCTTCGGCTGGAAGGTCCTTTTGATAGCATCCCCAAACAGAAAGGCAGGTTTCTAATGGACCACAGTGTCCAGGATTTCAAGAGGCTCTCCGTTCTTTAAGTTCAACAGAGTCTGGTTCTCTTGAGCGACGAAAAGAGCTCTCCTTGCTTCGGGACCATCATACTGAGGAAAATTGTTATAAGATAAATTTTTTCTGTACTCCGGTATATTGAATGCTGAAGCAAACCTTTCAGCATTAGGGTCTTCCTTAGATCAACTACAAAGAAATACATGAACAAGAAAGTTAGAGGCAACAAGAATGTACAAACTTTATAAAGAGTAAAAAAAAAGTTGAGCAAACTATTAAGTTCCGCATCTTAGGTTGCGCAACAATTGAGTTACGCCACGTCCTGAGTTGCAGGATAACTTGAGTTATGCCGCATATTGTGTTGCACGAAAATTAATTTGTGCCATATCTCAGGGTATGCCACATATTGGATTGTGCCTCAAAACTTAGTTATGCAATATTTTTGGTTACATAAGAAGCTAAAGTTGCACAACAGATGCGCAACACAGTTCGTACGAACGAACAGTGTTGAAGCAACCACACCCTAAGAAGGGGTGGCACAAAGTTCGTGATGCGCCACACTCTAAAGATGGGCGCAAGTCAATATGAGGATCGAACATGTTCCAGTGATCGTCCTTAATCACCTTCCAGTGTTGGGTTGGCCGTCTCTCGTCGAGAGAAAGGCGACGCAGACTATGGTACACGAGCCGACGGAACATGGGTTGATGAGGTGGCGATGCCTTTTCCTTTGTTGGCAACAGTCTTCTTGGGGGCCATTACGTCAAGGAGATAGTCAGAGAGAAAAAGGCAAGAGCTCGAAGAATTTTATCAGAGGATTAAAAAATAGAAGTAAAGAATTTAAGTCGGCTAATCAAGGGTTATTTATAGCCTAAAAAGACAGAATCCTAACAGTCACCCCCAATTATGAATTAAAAATTGTAACTGATTACAACAGACTGCGCGAGACAGGCGCAACTTGACTCAGTCAGATTCATAAATTCAAAGTATTTCAAAACTTTGAAGTGTTCTTAAGTTTCAAAAACTTTGAAGGGGGTCTTGTAGGGCCTAAAAATCATGTGGCGCCATGTATTTACCACTCAACAATCAAGTTGTGCCCCAAAAATTAAGCTGTGCCACTGTTATGAAGATCAGAGATCAAACTGCGCTACTGATCAGGTTGCGCCATATATCAGATTGCACCCTGTCATGTTGTGCCAAAGTCTATGTGGCGTCTGACATTTAATTACCATCATTGCCTGACAGCCGTCGCCATTTTGTTGGCAAAAATAAAAAGTATTATTACAAACTTTAGAAAAGAGTACAAGAGTACAATTTGAATTCTGGGAAAGTACAACTATAGGAATCTGATCAGAAGACGATCACTTTATCCCTTGGACTATGTGAACTTGAAGACTAGAGCCTCTGGAGAATGCAGCAGCAATTTTGCAAGAGTACTTGATCTCTCTGTGTGTGTCCTTTAACAATGATTAGAAACTCTATTTATAGAGTTTTGGAAATAACTATTTTAACAGTTATTCTGATGTACGCGAGGCTGGATTGCGCCACATTGGGTTGTGCCAACCTTATGTTGCGTCAACTTTCATTCAGTTAACAATCGTGTACTAACTGTATTTAGACGCGTGGCATCATGTGATTGAGATGCGCGTGGTCGTGTAAAGAATAGTGGACACATTTTGAGAGATTAGTAGCATGTGCGCCACGTCATCCTGCTATAGAATGTAAGTTGTCTCAACTTCATCAGGTTGTAAGAACTTCAGTCAACGAGCCAAACTGTGCCAGATTTGGACTGCGCCTAGACACGTGGCAGCTTTTGAATAATTTATCCAGATTGCACCTAGGCGCAACTAAGGAATGTTTTTAGATTGCGCTTAGGCGCAACTCACAAGCTGTGCAGGACAGCTGTCAATTAAAACTCCTCGAACAGCACATTTTGATGGATTCGAAAAGATTTTCTTTGTTTACTGTGCTGTCAGTTGTCAGTGCTGCCAGACAATGATTGTAATTAAATGTCAGACGCCACATAGACTTTGGCGCAACATGACTGGGCGCAATCTGATATATGGCGCAACCTGATCAGTGGCGCAGTTTGATCTCTAATCTTCATAAAAGCGGTACAGCTTGATTTTTGGGGCGTAACTTGATTGCTGAGTGGTAAATACATGGCACCACATGATTTTTTAGGCCCTACAAAAGTCATTATATAAAACTCACAATACTGACTTAAAATTCAAAATGAGATATATAAAACTCAAATACTGACTTCAAATTCAAAATGAGATCACTACAATTTCTTCTCTTAAACCGGCATAGCCTTTTTGGCTTAGCCTATGGTTATATACATGCTTCATTCTCCGGCTTTGTGGCACTTTACGCCGGGACTGACATGATAATGTAATTTGCTTACAGTAAGTAAGAATTTCTGAAGTTGCAAAGTTAATACATAATTAACACTACGATACCTGAAAGTAGTTAGAAAGACGAGTTGCCACAAACTTGGACCATTCACTTTGATTGATAAAATCATAGTTTAGAGGTGGATTTCGAAGAACTGCAAGTTTTTCCATATTTGCAAGAACATAAGCTGTCAATGTATGCCGAAATGATTTTGATGCAACACTATTGTTTGCATTAATTTTTTTTAGCTCTTGGATCAAGGAGAAAAGATTGCTGCATATGAAGATTACTACAGTTTAGAAACATAAGTAGCAATAAATGAACTCAAAATATTTTTTCTACATAAATAAAAGTTACCTCCACTGACGACCATGCATTATCTTTAATATTTTGAGGGACTTTTCGCCAATCGTCATAAGTAATGGGTATCATAGAACGTGCAATAACCCCAATCAAGCTAACACATTATGCACCAGCCTCCCCAATAGGCTGTCCGGCCTCATTGAATATGACAATTTTTTTCATTCCGTCACTTCTTCGCTTGATAGTTTTCTCCATTTTTGTAGGACATCTTGTTGCTTTTTGTTTTTGTACTTCTTCCACTTGGGGAGGGTTCATCTCTATAACCTGTGACAAAGACAAGCATGTGACAAAAGGCTAACTTGATTAGGAGGATAATGCCTAAGTGGCTCTCTGATTAGCGTCGCCACTGGATCATACAAAAACAAACACATAATATGATGTTTGTGTTTGTGTGTCTCCCTCCAAAGATTTCAATTCACTACTTAACCTGTTTTAAACCTAGTTAAAAACCAAACATCCATTTCCCATATATTGTGCCAGAATCCCATATATATGTCTCAGGAACAACACTTACCAAAAAAAATGATGCATAACCCTTTTGATAGACAACACTTACCAAATAATATATCACATAATATGATGCATACCTCTTTTGATGACCTCTTTTTTTATTTTTGGAATGTGTTATATTAGGCATGCTTGATGTCTGCAAGGTGGCCGAAAAAGGCTATGAAATAATATGCAAACATGTTGGATCAAACTATATATGTCAAAAAAATAAGTAGAGAAGATTTTACAATATATGTCTAACAAAGTAAGTGGATAGTATCAGTAATAATAGGCTGAAGTAATCGTATGAGTTCAAAAAACAAAATTTATTAATGTCACATATGATAAGAAACTTGTGTCTAACATTTACTTATCAACCCAATCCCCTTCACAACCTAATCTTTTATAACACATATTATCATCATCCCAAGCATCAAATAATATATCCGTATTCATCGATGCATTAGCAAAGGGATGATGTTGCATTGTATTGTCCAGGTCTTCATCATCTTCTTTGTGCATATAGTCTTTTTGACCCATGGACAAAACAACAGACCATTGAGGATGAAGTTGGTCTTTTACATAAAATACTTGCTTGTCCTGTGAAGCTAAAACAAAAGAATCTGATTTGTACCCAACTCGATCAAGGTCCACCAATGTGAAACTAAGTTCATCAACCTTAACACCCTTACTATCGACCCAGTCGCACTTAAATACTAGAATTTTGAAAGTGTGATACTCAAGCTCCCATATTTCTGTAATAACCCCATAGAAACACATGTCCCCTATTATTGGATTCTCACCCTCAGGGATATGAATTGGAGCGGAAACTCGATCCAACGACCGACTAACATCATATACAACCCGAGCATCAGACAAATCAAAAACAATCCCCGGATTCTTCAACGATCAGGTGAATGGGTGGATGCGAGGACGTTGCTACCTGCGGATGTGCACATCCTTCTAGATCTTATCTCTCTCCGACAATCCGGACACCATCAGTTGGACGCTGACGCAAAGCGGTGACTTCACCACAAAATCATTCTGGAAACATCATAAAGTGATTCGAGAGAAATTTAACTAGAGTGCCTACTTCTGGAACTAGCACGTACCATCTCGTATTGGGGCATTCTTGTGGAAGTTGTGCCGTAATGCCTTACCAGTTGACTCTAGATTGTGATCCATGGGTTACAGTCTGGCTTCTAGGTGCATTTGTTGTAGCAAGCAGTCGGAGGAGACCATCGATCACCTACTTGTCCGTAGTGAGACGACAAAGGAGGTTTGGACACACTTCGCACAAACTCTCAACACATCTACTGCTCCTAATGACGTAAACGAGCTCACGGAGGTATGGATAGGCAGTAACTCCAATGATAAATATATTGCTATTTGTAGGAATATTGACTTTGCTGCAGGTCTTTGGGAGTTATGGAAGCATAGGAACAACATCCTATTCAACGGAGGGGTTAGGAACATACGGGATATCATCTGCAAGGTGGCCGTCCATCTTCATGGAACTACTATAGCTCACAGCCTTCATCAGAACCTGGGGGAGGAGCCCGCGATCGAGACTGCTAGGAGGAGGGGCTGCACGGCCTGGAGACCACCTATTGACGGAGTGAAGCTGAATATTTTTGGCACTTCTTTTGGTGACTCAAGTACGGCAGGGGGGGTATTTTTCGCAACCGACACGGCGAGATGATCACCGCCTTCTACTGTTTCTACCAGACGGGTACAACCATGGTTCCGGAGTGTAACGTGCTGCTTCAGGGACTTCAAATGGGTCAATCTCTTAATTTTGACTTACCGCCATTGATAGTTCTTCCCTCAGGCTACTTAATATCCTCACTAACAAGGTAAGACTCCCCTGGGCGGCTACATACAAATTCAAAAATATCATGAGGATGATCGATAATATGGCTCTCTTCGTCATCTCTTGTGAGGATAACGGGGTGGCAAAAGCTCTATGTTCTTTGGCAAAAGTATCCAAAGACGCGAAGATCTTCTCCCACACTGCTGATCTTCCCTTGGTTATCAATCGCGCTCTGGTGGCGGACCAAGCGGGCGTGCATCAAAGCTTAGCAGCTGTATAGGCTCGGGTACATGTTGGTGGGGTTCACGGCTCCATACTGTTGTTGGCTTTTGGAATTGTCTCCAGCACCTTTGTTTGCTGATGTTGCTTCTCCTTTTCTTTTGGGTGCTTGTGGCCCCACGTGTTATTTTTCTTGTGTTGACCGCTTGGTGTTTCTTTGACCGGGCCATTTTGTGCTCCTGCTGGCGCTATTTTTCTTTTAGCTTAGCTTGGGTGGGTGGTTGCGGCCCCACCGCTCTTTTGTTGTTGGCTATTGTCCACAGCACTTTTGTAGGCCGTGTGTGTTTGATCCCAACGCCATTTGGAGCCTCTCAGCTCCCTTTTGACTTGGAATAAAATTGTTTTTTTGCTGAAAAAAATAAAAGATTCTTATCTTTCGAACTTGCAATCTGCATTGTCGTAGCTACAAGACTAACTCCACTATTTTGGGTAACTCGAACGTTGTCACGACACTTCGTGTGATAGCGACAACCATTAATAACGTAGCAAGAACACTTAAGCACATGGTGGCTAGGCCCTTGTGCTATCCGCTTTACAGTTTGTGAAATGTCTTCTCTTTCATCATACATACAAGAGCAAGGAGTCCGATCATCATACATACAATAGTAAGGCGTCCCGAACCATATATACATGACTGATCATGAAGGTAGTACCACAGAACTGAGGACTAGCTAGAGTATTAGTCGTACATGATAAGGACTAGCTATAGTCTAGAATACACATATCATGTTTATGCCCGTAGGCTACAATATCAAGGAAAATACCAAAACACGAGCTAAACACGTGCTCGGGGCTAAACGTTACAAGAGGAGAATTTACATATCAGTGGGAGAATGAAAAAGAAATCCACTGAGGCACTCTGGTGCTCCGGCTGGTCACCGTCTAGTAGATGGTGCGGTAGATCCTTCGGGCTCTTCTTATCAGAACCTGGCCATGCAAAACCAGTGGGGTCAGACCCCAAAATAGCAAGTACCACAAAGGAGGCCGAACTAAGAACTAAAAAAACCAACAATCTTAGGCCATCAACAGGAAGAGAAAGCAATAAGTAAAGGAGGATCGAGATTCGTGCAGTACCAATGCACTCATCCTGATCATAGGAAGACAGTAAGTAAATAATCATTTGACATAAAGTAAACTGGAGAACATGTTAAATAAATAGAGCTAGGCAATAAACGAAGAGAGGACGAAGGTTCTGTTCCGGAAGCCAGGTTACAACCCTTAAACCAAACAAGGACCGGTATTGTAACCCTTCGCTTGAACAGAACTTGGTCTCTGATCATTTATTGCTAGAGGTGACAATCATGAAGTGACAATCAGAGAGTGACAATACAAAGTATAATACATTAGAGTGACAATCCTTGTAACCTTTATCCTGGAACAATTAGGAACTGGATCTGGAAAGGTGATATACGATGGGATAACCATGGGACTATTCAGATAACTAGGTTACAACCCGTAAACCAAACAAGGACCGGGGTTGTAACCCTTCGTCCGAACAGAACTTGGTTTCTTCCACCATTTATCGGCAAGATAAAATAAGAAATCAGGACATGTAACAATCATGTACAAGATCAAGACAAGACTAGACAGATTGAACTCCATCCAACAATCACGGCCAAGATATAAGTACGGCTTGATACTTTAACTAACTAGGGTTATCACAGGCCTAGTTACTAGCAAGATGCAAAGAGATTTCCAAGTCCGGTTACCCATTTGTTACTACCTGAGTGATCCTAGCAAAGAAAAGGAAAAGATAGCATGATATAGCAGACACACTGTAGTAAGATACATGTGTCCTAAGGTACCACACTCGACGGCGGGCTGGAAGTGCGCTCATCTCGACGGATAGCAACAAATCCCATGTATATATATATATATAAGGCCGGGATAAAAGGGGCAACAGGTAACTGGGAAAGTCTCTTCATGAACTACTGTATTATTCTAGTTATTAGCCTTAGTCGATTTCAGTGCGTGCCCCCGACCGTGGTACTCAGGGGTCCCCGTCCTAGACATGATGCAAGACAAGACGGGTTCATTTGTACAAGCACAATCGTCCACGGTGTCCTGGTCATTCATTTTTGTCATGTCGCGTTGGCCGTCGCAACAGCAATTCGAGAAATATCATATCAGGTTTTCTTGTCAAGAGTGCGCCGCGGCGGGCCACTATCATGTCATGTTACTTGTTTCTGGTTACTGGTTACAGGTCATAGTGCACCATGACAGGTCACCATCGTGTCAAGCAATTTCATTCTTTAAAGAAATAGCAAACTATTAAGTGGGGTCGTCGCAATTTAGGCCAAGAATAGAAAATGTACAGTACAAAGGAGCTCCATATCAAAATAAAAAAAACTTGCACAGTTAATTAATATTATATATATATATATATATATATATATATATATATATATATATATATATATATTCTTGAAGCAAAGGAAAAATTCTACAACTTTCATGTTGGGAGTGGAAAAAAATTCTGACCACAATTCAGGCAAATAAAACATTTAAACAATCAAAGTGGACCCCATGCGGCCCAAAAGTGGGAGAACATACATGCGGCCAAAGAGAGTGGGAGGCCACCCATGTGGCCAGCCAAAGCTTATGCGGCCAGAAAATAACTGAAAGGGGCCATGCGGCCAACAAGAAATATTCATGCAACCAGAAAAGACAAGGAGAAAGGAACCCGCAATAAATGTAAGCTTCCACTCAAGCAAAAAAAAAGGGCACGTGGCCACTCAAGTACTGGAGGCTATATGCAAATAATTAAAGCAAGGCCATGCGGCCAAGCTAAGTTGCTAAATGCAACTAAAAGCTAAGGGCTATGCGGCTACAAATATTACCATAAGCGGCCAACATATATCCCCATGTGGCTCACACAAATAATTGGAGGGGGCATATACGGCTCATCCTGTAATCGAGCCATACGGCCAATAAATAAACACTTGCACGTGGCCAGCAAATATTTTAACGGCCATGCGGCTCAGGCAAGTTGCATGCAAATGCATGCAAGCTTGCAAGCAACTAATAAAAGGGTCATGCAATAAATAATAAATAAAGGGCCATGCAATAAATAATACTCATGCGGCCAGAAGCTAAAAATGCTCATGCGGCCAGAGCTAGGAATTGTTCATGCGGTTCAGAGAACTGTTCTTCTTCTTCACTTTCCGAGAAGAAGAACACCATGAAGCCATGCTTCCAAGCTCCATAAATTCGTCATCCAGAGTCCAAATCCGAACTTCCATAGGTCAAAATGGGGCAGAATGAAATTCTCTACAACATGGAACCATCAGTTGACAAAAAATATACAAGTTTGACAGACCAAAACCCATGAAAATCGAAAATACCATAAAGCTAGATCTACAACAATCCATTTGGTAAAACCGAGAACTCCAAGTTCTAAATATGCTTAGAATCATGCAAGAAAGAAGATAAAACAAACAGAAATAAATTTGTTCAAGGTTCGGCAAGGTGTACTTGCCTCTCTCTCTAATGGCTAGGGTTTGGTGGAAAAGAAATGAATGAGGGTGAATGAGGAGGGAGAGAGAAAAGTGGCTTATATAACAAACTCAAGTGATCTCCACCATTCATTCCTCTCCACTCAATCTAAACCATACACCTTATCTCATAAAGAATCAAACTAACCCAAACTAAACCAAGTTAAAGTGGAACCGAATCAAATAAAACCAAATCCAAGTTAAACCACGTCATGAAATCCTACAATTAGGAAATTTTTAAAATATCACGCAAATCGATAAATACGAAATACGGCTCAAATAAACACGTATCCGTATAAAATACCGATACAGTGAGACGGGTCTCACAACTCTCCACACCTTGGAAAAATTCTGTCCTCGGAATTTCCTGAGGCTAGTCGAGCAAGATAACAAAACAAAAGCTCCAGGAAACTCAACAATCTCAATAAATCAAGCATGGCATATAAGTAAAGTAAAACAATCAGTAATATAAATAAATGCGTAAGCGGTAAATAAATGCACAAGAACAAATACAATCATGATCAAGAAGGGCTGGAGGCATATGGATCAATATGACTCCTGAGACAGTTGTGTAGAAACCAACGTCCTCGCTGGCCTAAGCTGATTCCCAAAAATGGATAAAAGTCAAGCCTCAAGGTAAGTCGGTACCAATGACTTAGTTCAAGACATGACTCTACCCAGGACGTGTCATCGTAGTTGAAACAGATGCATGAACTTTATCACCTGTCTCAAGATACAAAAACAGAAGTTACTGGCTGATCGGGATGGACTGACATCTCTGCCTGCATGCTGAGACTGATCCTCCATAACTGGCCTGGCTGAAGAATGCTGAGCTGCCCTCGACAAAACATGAACAAGATAATCAGAAGGATCAAGAACAGCGCCCTTGAAAGTTGAAGGACACAAGATCAAATCATGGGAACAGGAATGACCAACAATCAAAATAAATATCAAGTCAAGTATCAAAGGTAGAGAATAATCTGAAGGAGATCAATAAGGATAATCGTGATTGAGATATCTAAACATGGTAACCCCCACAAATCTTAAAATCGAAACCTGCATGGGCCACCACTAAAACCATGTCACGCCCCAGAACCAGAATACCGGAGAGCGGGGGCAGACATAGCCAGCTACGCAATCCCAAAGTACGTTAATACTCTGAAATCACGTATAAGCTGTCAAGACATGGGGGTTACTCTACAAGCCATCAGTCAATCCTATGGTTTAACAATCCTAGGTATCTTAATCACAGGCAATTATACAAGAGCAAGGAGTACGATCATCATACATACAATAGTAAGGCGTCCCGAACCATATATACATGACTGATCATGAAGCCAGTAACACAGAACTGAGGACTAGCTAGAGTATTAGTCGTACATGATAAGGACTAGCTATAGTCTAGAATACACATATCATGTTTATGCCCGTAGGCTACAATATCTAGGAAAATACCAAAACACGAGCTAAACACGTGCTCGGGGCTAAAGTTACAAGAGAAGAATTTACATATCAGTGGGAGAATGAACAAGAAACCCATTGAGGCACTCTGGTGCTCCGGCTGGTCACCGTCGAGTAGATGGTGCGGTAGATCCTTCGGGCTCTTCTTATCAGAACCTGGCCATACAAAACCAGTGGGGTCAGACCCCAAAATAGCAAGTACCACAAAGGAGGCCGAACTAAGAACTAAAAAACCCAACAATCTTAGGCCATCAACAGGAAGAGAAAGCAATAAGTAAAGGAGGATAGAGATTCGTGCAGTACCAATGCACTCATCCCGATCATAGGAAGACAGTAAGTAAATCATCATTTGACATTAAGTAAACTGGAGAACATGTTAAATAAATAGAGCTAGGCAATAAACGAAGAGAGGACGAAGGTACTGTTCCGAAAGCCAGGTTACAACCCTTAAACTAAACAAGGACCGGGATTGTAACCCTTCGTCTGAACAGAACTTGGTCTCTGATCATTTATTGCTAGAGGTGACAATCATTAAGTTACAATCAGAGAGTGACAATACAGAGTATAATACATTAGAGTGACAATCCTTGCAACCTATATCCTGGAACAATTAGGAACTAGATCTGGGAAGGTGATATACGATGGGATAACCATGGGACTGTTCAGATAACCAGGTTACAACCCGTAAACCAAACAAGGACCGGGGTTGTAACCTTTCGTCTGAACCGAACTTGGTTTCTTCCACCATTTATCGGCAAGATAAAATAAGAAATTAGGACATGTAACAATCATGTACAATATCAAGACAAGACTAGACAGATTGAACTCCATCCAACAATCACGGCCAAGCAATAAGTACGGCTTGATACTTTAACTAACCAGGGTTATCACAGGCCTAGTTACTAGCAAGATATAAAGAGATTTCCAAGTCCGGTTACCCGTTTGTTACTACCTGAGTGATCCCAGCAAAGAAAAGGAAAAGATAGCATGATATAGCAGACACACTGTAGTAAGATACATGTGTCCTAACCACACTCGACGGCGGGCGGGAAGTGCGCTCATCTCGACGGATAACAACAAATCCCATGTATATATATATATAAGGCCGGGATCAAAGGGGCAACAGGTAACTGGGAAAGTCTCTTCATGAACTACTGTATTATTCTAGTTATTAGCCTTAGTCGATTTTAGTGGGTGCCCCCGACCGTGGTACTCAGGGGTCCCCATCCTAGACATGATGCAAGACAAGTCGGGCTCATTTGTACAAGCACAATCGTCCACGGCGTCCGGGACATTCATTTTTGTCATGTCGTATTGGCCGTCGCAACAGCAATTCGAGAAATATCATATCAGGTTTTCTTGTCAAGAGTGTGCCGCGGCGGGCCACTATCATGTCATGTTACTTGTTTCTGGTTACTGGTTACAGGTCAGAGTGCACCATGACAGGTCACCATCGTGTCATGCAATTTCATTCATTAAAGAAATAGCAAACTATTAAGTGGGGTCGTAGCAATTTAGGCCAAGAATAGAAAATGTACAGAACAATCAGGAGCTCCATATCAAAATAAAAGAAACTTGCACAGTTAATTAATATTATATATATATATATATATATATATATATATATATATTCTTGAAGCTAATAAAAAACTCTACAACTTTTATGTTGGGAGTGGAAAGAAATTCTGACCATAATTCAGCAAATAAAACATTTAAGCAATCAAAGTGGACCCCATGCGGCCCAAAAGTGGGAGAACATACATGCGGCCAAAGAGAGTCGGAGGCCACCCATGTGGCCAGCCAAAGCTTATGCGGCCAGAAAATAACTAAAAGGGGCCATGCGGCCAATAAGAAATATTCATGCAACCAGAAAAGACAAGGAGAAAGGAACCCGCAATAAATATAAGCTTCCACTCAAGCAAAAGAAAAGGGCACGTGGCCACTCAAGTACTGGGGGCTATATGCAAATAATTAAAGCAAGGCCATGCGGCCAAGCTAAGTTGCTAAATACAACTAAAAGCTAAGGGCCATGCGGCTACAAATATTACCATATGCGGCCAGCATATATCCCCATACGGCTCACACAAATAATTGGAGGGGGCATATGCGGCTCATCCTGCAATCGAGCTATACGGCCTATAAATAAATACTTACACGTGGCCAGCAAATATTTTAACGGCCATGAGGCTCAGGCAAGTTGCATGCAAATGCATGCAAGATTGCAAGCAACTAATAAAAGGGTCATACAATAAATAATAAATAAAGGGCCTTGCAATAAATAATACTCATGCGGCCAGAAGCTAAAAATGCTCATGCGGCCAGAGCTAGGAATTGTTCATGCGGCTCAGAGAACTGTTCTTCTTCTCCACTTTTCGAGAAGAAGAACACCATGAAGCCATGCTTCCAAGCTCCATAAACTCGTCATCCAGAGTCCAAATCTGAACTTCCATAGGTCAAAATGGGGCAGAATAAAATTCTCTACAACATGGAACCATCAGTTGACAAAAAATATACAAGTTTGACAGACCAAAACCCAAACCAAAAATATCATAAAGCTAGATCTACAACAATCCACTCGGTAAAACCGAAAACTCCAAGTTCTAAATATGCTTAGAATCATGCAAGGAAGAAGATGAAACAAACAGAAATAAATTTGTTCAAGGTTCGACAATGTGTACTTGCCTTTCTCTCTAATGGCTAGGGTTTGGTGGAAAAGAAATGAATGAGGGTGATTGAGGAGGGAGAGAGAAAAGTGGCTTATATAACAAACTCAAGTGATCTCCACCATTCATTCCTCTCCACTCAATCTAAACCATACACCTCATCTCATAAAGAATCAAACTAACCCAAACCAAACCAAGTCAAAGTGGAACCGAATCAAATGAAACCAAATCCAAGTTAAACCAAGTCATGAAATCCTATAATTAGGAAATTTTTAAAATATCACGCAAATCGATTAATACGAAATACGGCTCAAATAAACACGTATCCATATAAAATACCGATACAGTGAGACGGGTCTCATAATAGCAACTCTAACTGGCCTAGGCAAAATTGAACAGATTGCCACGGGTAGTAGTTGTTACATTAGTGCATGACAATCATGGGATTTTAGACCATAAAGTTTCAAATCTTGCATCAAGCCAAGATTTTTAATATTAGAAGAGTAACCTTCAGGAACCTTTACGTCTACCAATACTTGACAAAATATCTTCTTCTCATCCTTCGTCAATGTATAACAAGCACGCGGCAAATATGTTAGTTTCTTTTCAAAATCAGGTTTTAATTCAGTCCTTAGACCTTCATCCACAAGATCAAGACGAGCATTGACTCTATCCTTTGTCTTTCCATGAATGTTAAGCAATCTACCATATATGCTCTCACAAACATTTTTTTCATGTGCATAACATCGAGTGTGTGGCGGATATGCAAGTGTTCCCAATAGTAAAGTGTAAAGAAGATTGACTTCTTCTTCATCCATCTTCTTTTACCTAACTGTAATGCTTTGCACTTTGCATGTTTCTTTCCCCATGAGTTCGAAATTTCACCAACCTTGTCTAATATATCCTTTCCGCTCAATGGTGTTGGAGGATCGCCAAATTCCTGTTTACCATTGAAAACTTTCTTTTGAGTACGATACGGATGATGTCGTGGGAGAAACCTCCTTGTACCAGTATACACATTTTTACCACTATGTTTCAGCCTAGGCGCATAAGTATCTTCCCCGCATATGGGGCAAGGATAATACCCCTTAGTAGTACAACCAGACAGATTTCCATACGCAGGAAAATCGTTGATAGTCCACAACAATACAGCCTTTAAAGTAAAAAACTCTCTTTTTTGTGCATCATAAGCATCAACTCCCTCTTTCCATAAAAGTTTCAAGTTCTCAACTAATGGTGCTAAATAAACATCAATATCATTACCCGGCAGTTTTGGACCTGAAATCAATAGCGACAACATCATGAATTTTCTTTTCATGCACAACCATGGCGGTAGATTATAGTTAACCAATATAACTGGCCAACAGCTGTACCTACTACTAAGGAACCTATGTGGATTTATGCCATCGGTTGAAAGAGCTAATCGAAGGTTTCTAGGATCTTTCACAAAATCTGGCCACTTGTGGTCAACTAGCTTCCATGATGCGGAGTCTGCAGGATGGCAAAGTTTGCCGTCAACTACTCTTTCATAAGCATGCCAAGTTAAGTCCTTTGCTGTCTTTGAGGATTGAAACATTCGTTTAAACCAGGGAATGGGAGGAAAATACCATAATAGTTTGGTAGGAACTTTTTTACTAAAAACTTGGTGAGGATCATTAGTTGCCTTCTTCCATCTTGATGTTCCACAAGTGGGATAATCCGATAAATCACTATATTCTTTTCTATAAAGTATGCAATCATTGGAACATGCATGTATCTTCTCATATTCCAAACCCAGAGCTTTTATCATCTTCTTAGCCTCGTACATTGATGAAGGTATTTTATTTTGTGTTGGGAATATATCATGAAGAGTTTTCAACAACTCTGAAAAGCTATTGTCAGACCACCCAAATCATCCTTTAATGTTATACAATCTCATCAATCCTGATAGTTTTGTATACTTTGAACAACCAGGATACAAAAGCTTTTCAGCATCTTCGAGTAGAGAAATAAATGACTTACGGTCACCAGAAATATGTTCATATGCAGCATTAAGCATTTCCACAGCATCTACAGCATCTTCAAAGGAGTCATCTTCATAGCCGTGTGTTTCATCAGCATATGTTGCAAAGCTTGACGATCCTATCTTCTCGTGTTTCTCATAATACAAAACCCATACTATATAACTTCGATCTATACCCCTCCTAAACAAATGTTTTCTTACGACCCCTAATGTTTGAAATGTCAGGTTTCCACATTGTTTGTATGGACATCTAATAGAATTAGGATTACTTGAATGGAGTTTTGCAAACTCAAGAAACTCTTCTACTCCTTCCTCATATTCCCTACACATTCTATCCTTTGACATCCACGATTTATCCATTTTGGGTTGGATTAGAATAGATGTGCCTACACAGGTTAATATAACATGTTAGCCATGATTTAGACATGTAACTCTACATAGCAAGATACAAATGCAATATAATATTGTAATAGTGTGTATACTTGAGCTTCAACTTTAGACGACCTTAGTCCACTCCTTAAGGACTTACCTTCATCCTTTCCAGCAACCAAAATGTGGTAGAGCTATTTTTTAAGCTACAACATTATTTTTTTAAGAAGGGGAATGCAACCTATACAATGCAAAACTCAGAAAAAACCATCTAAGAATGTGCAATACAAATTCAAAGGGTATCTAAAACTAGTAGAAGGAAATGCTTGCAAGTATTTAAACCCTTCATATTGAACAACCATTCATTCTACAAATAAAGAAATAAACAATTCTCAGGTACATACGCCTAGAAATTAAGGAACTAAGGACCCTTCACCTATTTGTGCAACATTGAAGTAGGAAGAAACTAAGAGTTTATGCATTTCAAATAAAAAATTGAGATTCATCTAGAAATTAAGGACCAACGATACACTAAAAATTGAGATACATCTAAAAATTGAAATACATCCAAAATCAGTGTATACTGATACACCTACTGATACGTACCCAAAATCCTTACACATTCATAAAATAAACACCAACTATTAGGAAGATGGCAATTCCACAAAATCCTTACACAACCACCTACAGGAAGATAGCAATTTCACAAAAGCCTTTCACATTCATAAAACAAACACCAATTATAAGGCTCAAAAAAGAAAAAGAAACTTATGCATAGAAAAGAGGAGAAGATGGCATTTTCACAAAACTTACAGGAACAAAATAATCTCCAGCGAATTAAATTCTGCAAATAAACAATAAACCTTACAAATTTTGAAGTTCACAAGTACTTGAACTCCACTAAGTGAACCCTATCCATCCATCCAACAAAAAACTAACATACCCATTAAGTTCTTACATTGAAGACATATATCATAGAATCCATAAACCTTACAAATTTATCGAGTGTTTGTGTCGAGTTCGATACGTGTTTGTTACATTTACAATATCAATACCATCCAAAAGACCATTAGCATGCAAAAAAAAGAACTCATCTTGGCTAGAAATGAAACAAGCCTACTCCATTACTTGTTCAACTACAAAAACCACATTGAATGTATGAATGCAGAGGACAACATCCAAAAACCCACTTCTCTATAATCAAACCCACATTGAATGTATCAACACAGAACATAGCATCCAAAAATCAATTGGTTTGCCGTTAGAAGTCCTTCAAAAGAAAAAAGAAGGGACTCATTTTGGCCCATCATAATGAAAAGAAACAAACAAAAGCCACCTGAACCAACAACAGATAACAAAGAGAATACAGACACATACAAAAAATGGTTGGTAGCGAGTGAAAAATCTTAAGTGAACCCTTAGTTGCAATGCACAGAGAAAAACCCTAAGTTTACGAACAAAGTTGCAACCAAAAAACCCTAACGTGAAGAATGAACGAAGTTGGCACAAAAAACCTAGGCATAAAATTGAATTTTAGAGAGAGAAAATTAAAGGCATTATACCGCACGGTGAAGATCGAAGTTGCCGCATTGTGAAGAACGGTTGTTGAAGCCTAGGGTTTTCTCCAGCACGAAGTTGTTCAAGCCTAAGGTTTTCTCCAGAGCGGTATCGAAGTGGAGGGGTTTTCTCCAGACTGGTTAGGTTTTCTCCAGAGCGATTTCTGAGACGAAGAGAGAGGGGTTTCTGAGGGGGGAGAGAGAGGAGGGGTTTCTGAGAAGGAGAGAAACGAGGGTTTCTGAGAGGGGGAGAGACGAGGGTTTCGGAGGGGAGGGGGAGACGAGGGTTTCTGAGAGAGCGGGGGGAGAGAGAAGTCGGGAGTTTCGAAGAGAGCGGGGAGAGAAGTCGAGAGTTTGGTTCTTATGAGCCTTAAACTTTTTTATGGAAGACCGTCATTAATTTTAAAGACTTTGAAATAATTACCATAATGGCAAATAAAAAAACTGTGACAACTTTCCCGCATACACAATAGTTAACGGTTATTATCAAAATGCCAATATAAAATATGCTCTTTCTTGACGGATCCCTCGAAACCGTCAACATACATGCTATAAATGAGCTAAAGTAACAAAAAAGGCTATCTCTTGACGTAAGCCTAAACCGTCAAGATAAACCCTATTGTTGACGATTTTCGACGACCGTCAACGTATAAACCGTCAAGAATCATCATTTTTCTTGTAGTAGAACCAAATAACACACGAGTAATCATTTCAAAAGATAACTTGTGATGAAACACACAGTTAAAATCAAAAGAAAGTTTCGTCACTAACAAAAAGAGATTCTAACAAGATGCAATTGTCCAACTCATAGAAAAGATATAAAATAGAAAATATAATAGCACAGAAGAAAAAAATGTTGAATACTACAACGTACAACAAGAAGACTGGACAAGACAAGACCGGATGAATGGAAGGAATAAGAATGTAGGATGACAGTTAGACCTATACAATTATCGGTCCCTGAACGATAACATTTTAGTTAACCACTTTTAGATACGATCTTATCAAGACAACTATATATATACTGATGCGGAACAACAGAGTTTGTAGTTTATTACAATTGATCTCTCCCATCAACATAAATCCTATCAAACTGTAATTTTACAGACTAGGAGAACAATGAGCAGAGCGAAGGCGCATCAGATTTCATTCATGCAGCAAAAAAAATGTTTGCATGAAGTATATGTGGCATTGGCATAGGTCCTGTCCACCGTTACAGCAAAAAAGGAGAAATATAGTTACATCCTTGTCACATGAAATATTTTTGGTCTACTGAGACGGATTGCATAACCACCCGCATCTGACAGTAGTTTTGCTGAAAGCTTTTCGAATTCTCCAGAAGCAAGATGGTGGAGTCTTCTTGAAGACTCATGAAGTCTTCATATTTTTCTAGACGTTCTAGAATCATTTTTGTAAATATCTAGGATCAAGATTAATATCTGGAATATTTTATTTCCAGAAGGTCTATGTAATCCCTTTGAGGTCCTATAAATTAGTGGGTGCGATCATTTGATATTCCAATATCTCTCTCTTTTACCCCACTTTTCTCGTTCGTACCCCTTCGGAAAAAGCTTGCACGGGTCAAAGTGTTGGCAAAAATACTAAGTTTGTGACATCTAGGTACTCAAAAGTAATAGTTACTTTCTGATTCAATGCTTTCTGAAGAAAAAAAGAGAGAGGACATTGTCACGCCCCAGTACCGGAATACTGAGACGGACTAGGCCAGCTACACCGTATGAGGTATATAAACGTCATACGGCGATCGTGGCTGTCAAGAGACTAGGGGGTACATGCTACAATCAGGTCTCCTATGGTCCCACAGAGAATCTATATCTCAATCAATCAAAACAAGAAGCAGTAAATAATGATCATATAAGACAAAGCAGTAAGGCGTCTCCGACGCTTCATCAGAATGATTCATGAGTCTAGCTATACAAAATGATGAGCTAGTTCCGAGAGTCAATAGTACATAACTATAGTCAGCTGCAGTCTGATTTAATTACAATTATACAAAGGAAACTAGTGTCCAGAACTGCCGGCTAAACAAGTGCCGGTGGCTAAACGCCAAGTACAAAATAGAAGATATCAGAGCGGTGAAGAAGAAACCCACTCATGGTCCCTGGCGCCCATACTCCTGGTGTGCACCATTGTTCGGGTGGAAAGCTGGATCCTCTGGAGTTGCTATAAAATCTGGCCAAACAAAACCAGCGGGGTCAAGCCCCGAATAGCAAGTACCACAAGGGAGCACAAAATAGTGAGATAAATCCAATGAGTTAAATAAGACCTGATTCACGAGTTATAGGCTTATACCATATCATCGAGATAATATGACACCCTTACAACCAAATAAGGACAAACGGTACCAATATCGTGTCGAGATAAGATATATCCTATAACCATGGGCAGGTAAAAAGGGGCTTCTGATCGCGACTTCGGTCCATAGCCTATCGCAGCACAATAGCCCAACCCAACAACAAAACAAGGACATGGGTTGGACCACGCACCATGATAATCCATGTTCCTCGGTAGCTAATAGAAAAAAATATATCACAAATAAGTCAGCTTACAAGCGGCCAATCAATCCTACGGCTTTCTATGATTTGCCTGGGTTATCCCAGTAATATAATATATATAGGAATCCTCAGATCGTATCGCATTCTAGCAGGGCTAGCCAAACCATTATATACAAGCAAGCACGAAATGCACCGAAGGCCACCGCGCTAGAATAAGCAGTAACGGTTCAAGATCTCCTATAGGAAGAGCTGGCTCGGCAGTCACAAATCAGATACTACACTCCACTAGTGCGGATGACTATACAGTATCCGAGGCGGCCGACCCGACGTGCCAGGACGGGACCCAGGGCGGCTGGTAACGTATGATCTCGAGATTCTGTTCCCTCCCAATGCTTCTACCAATTTAAGTTGCTTAGATTAACCCTATCTCGATATTGGAATTACATGTCGTGGTCACATGGTCATCCTCCTATATGTCGTACCATAGTACGTGTACCCTAAGTATAAATCCACATCGGCTCAATCTAGATCCATGCTTAGTGTAATGCATCAAACAACAATCATTTTACCACGACACTATTACTGACCAATAACCATGACTGTGCTGGAAGGTACACATGTATTGATATATAACACGAACGATCACTTGGCATGTAGAGTCACACCTCAGTGCACTCATTAAATAGCACCGTAGTACATACTAGTATTGCATCTCAATACACACTTAGAATAGGTACCAGCACGTATACAGGTAATCAGGTCAGGAACATGGTCAAGTCAAAAAGTCGCGTGGACCCCTCGTGACATAAAAGTCACATGTAAATTCTGGTTAAAGTGAGACATGAAGGTCCTTGAAGCTAAGACAAAGATCTACAACTTTTATGTTGGAAGCTAGAAGAAATTCGGGCTAGAAAACAGTCAAAAAGAGCATCAAACAATCAAAATCAGCCAAAATCAGCCTCATGCGGCTCAACAATGCTTATGCGGCTCAAAAATCCTTATGCGGCTCAAAAATGGTTATGCGGCCAGAAATTGTCATGCGGCCCAGAAATGCTCATGCGGCCAGAAATGGTCATGCGGCCAGAAATGGTCATGCGGCCCAGAAATGGTCATGCGGCCAAAAATGGTCATGCGGCCCAAAAATGCTCATGCGGCCATAAATGGTCATGCGGCCATAAATGGTCATGCGGCCAGAAATGCTCATGCGGCCAGAAATGGTCATACGGCCAGAAATGGTCATACGGCCCAAAAATGGTCACGCGGCCCAAAAATGGTCATACGGCCATAAATGGTCATGCGGCCATAAATGGTCATGCGGCCCAAAAATGCTCATGCGGCCAGACACTATTCATCATCCCTGCCAGAATCAGGACAGATGAACATAGAAGTTTGACCAAAATTGTTTTGGCCATAACTTCCTCAAATCAAGTCAAAATCTAACTTTTCAAAGGTCAAAATTGGATAGAATTGAATTTCCTACAACATAGGACCATTAGTTTTCGAAAATAACCAAGTTCGATAGATCAAAACCATAGAAACCCATAGAACCCTAGTTTTAGAAACTTAGATCTACAACAAACTAGTCATTAAAATCAAAAACTCCAAGAACTAAACTTGTAGAGAATGAAGAGAAGAACAATATAGACAAATAATATCAAAGAAAAATCAAGAAATGAAAATGCAATAATCTCTCCATTTGGTGCAAGATGTACTTGCCTAAACGTTGGGAGGAAAAGAAATGAAAAGAGTGAATGAATGAGGAGAGAGAGTGAGGAAGAGAATATATATAGGGGTTGGGTTGACTCAAAGAAACCCTAAGCTTAAGCATGCTCTTAACCACATGACTAATGACATGTTAAATGCTACATGATACAACTAATTAAATTAATTAAATAAAATCCTAACCACAATACGGTTTAGAAATCTTATCATCAAAACAGTGAACCATGCCTACAACCAGACAAGGACAAGGGGTGGCACACTAATCCGCGACGAGATACTGTTCCATGCCATGGCCAGTTACAAATACAGGATAAATGTAATAAAGATACAGGTGCCAGATACCATATACATGAAAAATTAAAAATTTACGTATTCCGGAAATGGGGAGTGACATCTCTACCCTCCTTAGAAAAATTCCGTCCTCGGAATTTCGATAAGGCTAGTTGAGCACGCTCTCAGATCACGAAATACACTCATGACATATAGCAAGCACAATTATCAAACAACACATGGCACATGAACAGTTTAAGAAAGCAAGAATAATTAAGTAAGAGCACAAACAATAATCATACCCTAGAAGGAAATGATCGGAGACATACGAATAAAATATGCCTCTCAAGTCAGGTAGGAATTCGTCCTCGAGGTCCTACACTGACACCCAAAGTGGACAAGGGTCAATGCTTGAGATAAGTCGGTACCAATGACTAAATCAAGAACGAGACTCTGCCCAGGACGTACTCTCGTAATCAAGACACATGATGAATATCATGTATCACATGATACGAGAACAGATGAGTGAGACGAGAAAGTCGCCTTCACTCTTCGAATATAGAACTCAAGAAATTATAATGAATAATACTGAAATCTTACCCACAATCTGACCGCCTTCGGCCAACCTCTACTCTATTACTCCAAATTCTTCTTACCTTTGTCCCTGCCTTCCCTGGCCCTGCTGTTGTGGCCTCTGCTGTCCTGCCTGATATTGCATTTGTCGGTACATCTGAGCTTGTGTCAGTAATGGGCACTGGGCTAGTGGCCTCATTGCTAGTACTGGCCCTTGATACGATGCTACCTCTGGTGCTGGCAACGTCAGAAACCGTTGAACTGGCCCTCCTAGCCTCTGCATTATAGGACAATTGGCAATCCTATGGTCTGGACTACCACACCTCAAGCATAATCCATTAGCTGAACGACACACATCCCTAGTGTGCCCTCCCTTACCACAGTAAGTGCAACCCACTGGTGCTTCCTGACGTTGCTGTTGGTTCCTCTGTTGCTGCTGCCAAACTGGTGCAGTCACAATTGTCGTGATTGGTGCTGCATCATGAATACGGATGCCAGGTGCTGGTGCTGACGTTCGAGGTACTGCTCCTCCCCCAGCACTCTGCGTATGAGACCTCTTCTGGCCCCCAGTCCTTGCTGATAACCTTTGAATAGTAAGCTCGTACCTCCGAGCCGCCGTCATTACTATATCGAATGTCTGGTAGTCGTGCCCCTCGACCAGCTGCAAAACCTCTAGGTGATGTCCCTGCTGGAACCTTATTGCTCTTTCTGGCTCTGTCGCCACCATCATCCGAGCAAACCTACTTAACCTGTAGAACTCCGCTGCATAACCATCCACCGTCTTACCAGCCTGCTTGAGACTGATAAACCTCTGCTGCAGCTCATACCGTGCTACCACGCCAAGTACTTGGCCTTGAATCTGGTACTGAAGCTATCCCAGGGAACAGAACGCCTCATTCCAACCTCTTCCGATGCCCACCAATCGTGGGCGAGATCCTGAAGTAAAAGTCTGACCTGGTTAATCTTCTCTTCTGCTGGAACCTTTGCTGCGGTTAATATGGCCTCTGTATCCTGAAGCCAAGCATCCGTCGTGATGGCATCCTCCGTGCCATCAAAATATCTCGGGTTAAGTCGACAAAACCTTCCGGACGCTCCTGAATCATTCCTGACACTTCTCTCAAGGGCTAATTGCAACCCCTGATTCTGTAGCACATTTTGTTCTTGTTGTCGGGATTATTGTTGCTGGTGGGCTGCCATCTGGCGTTGTTGGGTCTCCAATAATCCTCTGATAATCTGTAATAGTGCCGGCGTGTCTAGTGCTACTAGTACTATGGGCATCACTGGAGGTACGGGATCCTCTGGCCTCTGTAGCTCAACTGGCTCATGCTCGGTAACGTTCTCGATAGGAATCTGTCCAGGTAGAGGGGCTACCCTTTGCTGATCTCTAACTGGTCCCCGATCTACTGGATTCTCTCCCATGCCGGCTCCTCCAATAGTCGAGAATGATGTGACCCTAAAGGAAAGGATACAAGGTATCAAAAGACAGGACGGAAAGGAATCGAGGATGACAATCAAGTTAGCAATCAAGGTGGGATAAAGAGAAAACGAATCAGGAGATCAAGGAGAACATATTTTGATTGAGACTCCTATAATCGCAACACCCCACAAGTCTGAAAAAAAGACCTTGCATGGGCCACCACTAAAACCTTATCACGCCCCAGTACCGAAATACTGAGATGGACTAGGCCAGCTACACCGTATGAGGTATATAAACGTCATACGACGATCGTGGCTGTCAAGAGACTAGGGGGTGCATGCTACAATCAGGTCTCCTATGGTTCCACAGAGCATCTATGTCTCAATCAATCAAAACAAAAAGCAGTAAATAATGATCATATAAGACAAAGCAGTAAGGCGTCCCCGACGCTTCATCAGAATGATTCATGAGTCTAGCTATACAAAATGATGAGCTAGTTCCGAGAGTCAATAGTACATAACTATAGTCAGTTGCAGTCTGATTTAATTACAATTATGCAAAGGAAACTAGTGTCCAGAACTGCCGGCTAAACAAGTGCCGGTGGCTAAACGCCAAGTACAAAATAGAAGATATCAGAGCGGTGAAGAAGAAACCCACTCATGGTCCCTGGCGCCCATACTCCAGGTGTGCACCAATGTTCGGGTGGAAAGCTGGATCCTCTGGAGCTGCTACGAAATCTGGCCAAACAAAACCAGCGGGGTCAGGCCCCGAATAGCAAGTACCACAAGGGAGCACAAAATAGTGAGATAAATCCAATAAGTTAAATAAGACCTGATTCACGAGTTATAGGCTTATACCATATCATCGAGACAATACAACACCCTTACAACCAAACAAGGACAAACGGTGCCAATATCGTGCCGAGATAAGATATATCCTATAACTATGGGCAGGTAAAAACGGGCTTCTGATCGCAACTTCGGTCCATAGCCTATCGCAGCACAATAGCCCAACCCAACAACCAAACAAGGACATGGGTTGGACCACGCACCACGATAGTCCATGTTCCTCAGTAGCTAACAGAAGAAAATATATCACAAACAAGTCAGCATACAAGCGGCCAATCAATCCTACAGCTTTCTATGATTTGCCTGGGTTATCCCAGTAATGCAATATATATAGGAATCCTCAGATCGTATCGCATTCCATCAGGGCTAGCCAAACCATTATATACAAGCAAGCACGAAATGCACCGATCCCTCGAAAGGCCACCGCGCTAGAATAAGCAGTAACGGTTCCAGATCTCCTATAGGAAGAGCCGGCTCGGTAGTCACAAATCAGATACTACACTCTACTAGTACGGATGACTATACAGTATCCGAGACGGCCGACCCGACGCGCCAGGACGGGACCCAGGGCGGCTGGTGACGTACGATCTTGAGATTCTGTTCCCTCCCAATGCTTCTACCAATTTAAGTTGCTTAGATTAACCCTATCTCGATATTGGAATTACATGTCGTGGTCACATGGTCATCCTCCTATATATCGTACCATAGTACGTGTACCCTAAGTATGAATCTACATCGGCTTAATCTAGATCCATGCTTAGTGTAATGTATCAAACAACAATCATTTTACCACGACACTATTACTGACCAATAACCATGACTGTGCTGGAAGGTACACATGTATTGACATATAATACGAACGATCACTTGGCATGTAGAGTCACACCTCAGTGCACTCATTAAATAGCACCGCAGTGCATACTAGTATTGCATCTTAATACACACATAGAATAGGTACCAGCACGTATACAGGTAATCAGGTCAGGAACATGGTCAAGTCAGAAGGTCGCATGGACCCCTCGTGACATAAAAGTCACATGTAAATTCTGGTTAAAGTGAGACATGAAGGTCCTTGAAGCCAAGACAAAGATCTACAACTTTTGTGTTGGAAGCTAGAATAAATTCGGGCTAGAAAACAGTCAAAAAGAGCATCAAACAATCAAAATCAGCCAAAATCAGTCTCATGCGGCTCAACAATGCTTATGCGGCTCAAAAATTCTTATGCGGCTCAAAAATGGTCATGCGGCCAGAAATGGTCATGCGGCCCAGAAATGCTCATGCGGCCAGAAATGGTCATGCGGCCAGAAATGGTCATGCGGCCAGAAATGGTCATGCGGCCCAGAAATGGTCATGCGGCCAAAAATGGTCATGCGGCCCAAAAATGCTCATGCGGCCAGAAATGGTCATGCGGCCAGAAATGCTCATGCGGCCAGAAATGGTCATGCGGCCAGAAATGGTCATGCGGCCCAAAAATGGTCATGCGGCCCAAAAATGGTCATGCGGCCAGAAATGGTCATGCGACCCAAAAATGGTCATGCGGCCAGAAATGGTCATGCGGCCAGAAATGGTCATGCGACCCAAAAATGCTCATGCGGCCAGACACTATTCATCGTCCCTGCCAGAATCAGGACAGATGAACATAGAAGTTTGACCAAAATTGTTTTGGCCATAACTTTCTCAAATCAAGTCGAAATCTAACTTTTCAAAGGTCAAAATTGGATAGAATTGAATTTCCTACAACATAGGACCATTAGTTTTCAAAAACAACCACGTTCGATAGATCAAAACCATAGAAACCCATAGAACCTTAGTTTTAGAAACTTAGATCTACACCAAACTAGTCATTAAAATCAAAAACTCCAAGAACTAAACTTGTAGAGAATGAAGAGAAGAACAATATAGACAAATAATATCAAAGAAAAATCAAAAAATGAAAATGCAATAATCTCTCCATTTGGTGCAAGATGTACTTGCCTAAAAGTTGGAAGGAAAAGAAATGAAAAGAGTGAATGAATGAGGAGAGAGAGTGAGGAAGAGAATATATATAGGGGTTGGGTTGACCCAAAGAAACCCTAAGCTTAAGCATGCTCTTAACCACATGACTAATAACATGTTAAATGCTACATGATACAACTAATTAAATTAATTAAATAAAATCCTAACCACAACACGGTTCAGAAATCTTATCATCGAAACAGTGAACCACGCCTACAACCAGACAAGGACAAGGGGTGGCACACTAATCCGCGACGAGATACTGTTCCATGCCATGGCCAGTTACAAATACAGGATAAATGCAATAAAGATACAGGTGCCAGATACCATATACATAAAAAATCAAAAATTTACGTATTCCGGGAATGGGGAGTGACAGACATTTTCTGCTTAAATATATCAACAGTTTCAGTTTCTCGGTAAAGATATTTAAAATGATGCTTGGGAGCAAATGTTGGAGCATAGACGCAGAATTTTATTTTAGGATTTAGGAGCTCTTGTATCAATCGAATAGCCTTCAAGAGAATTAATAAGACCTTTAACTGGGAAGCAACCACTGTATCGTGACTAGGAGGACTGATTGAAGTTCACAGCGCCTATCAATTCTGGAGAACATTTATATAACCACAAGATGGCTAGGGAAGGTGAACTCTGGCTTCTGCAAAATAAATGAGAATTTACTCAAAATGGTTTATATTCTAGTCTTTTAGCTAGTATAACTGAAAAAACTTAAGACATATTATGCTTCATCTTGACCTCATGCGAATAAGTTCTAATAAACCAGAAAGCAAGTCAAACTCATACAACTTATTTGCAGATGTGTTGATCTAGTTCCAGATCGATAATGATGGTGACTTAACAATTCATACTGGGGAAGAGTCACGGATAAGTAAAAGAGAGATTCACGTATAAGAAATAACAATTAAAAGAGAATATGAGTAGTAGATCTGTCTTTCTCAAATTCAATAATTCATAAAGAAGAAAGTAAGAATATATCATTCAATTAGACCTATGTATATATTCTCGATCAATTAACATAAGAAGCCTCCTGAATAGGTAAACTATAAGCAAGCACCAGCGCAAGGATATAATAAAGTTAAACAGGAACAATAGTTGGCTTAAATTTGCTTTACATACATTCCATAAGTCTGCCAATAAGTATCTTGACTTAACTAACAATGAGATGAAGGGGTACTGATCGAAACAATCCATAGAAATTCTCTTGCGGTTATGACCACTAACAGATGTATCATGATATACGACCGATCAAATGATGCATTGTCAAGCAATCATCAATAGCATTTACGTAACTGTAAGGTAGATGATGAAGGTGCTCTGTTTTCTGCAAGATAAACAGAGAAATAACTCAAAATTCTTTACTTTATAGATTCTCTAATGAAGGTAATTAAACTCAAACTTAATGCAACAAACGAATATAATGCTCGAAGATCATTTCCTTTACCTCGTTCAAATAGGCTCATACAGGGGTGGCCTTGGCTCAGGGCTGGCTACGCGACAACCCATGATCCAAAGATTATAAGGGCACCAACATGGACGCATCTAGAATAGAATAAGACTATATTATAGACCACTCTGTCGTATAGTGCTTATCATGTTAACCTTACATACTAGATATCTTTAAACTAAGGCAATTTAACCCAAACTTAAGGCCAGTGGCATCGCTAGGATTTTCATCTAGGGGGCGCGATGTAAATGTGCCCACTTGCCATGAATCATGGGTTTACAAAATGATGATTCGGTCGATGGTTTCAAAACTGGACAAAACTTACATTGTAGGAAGGTTTCGACGTTGCACATCTAATGACGTGATTCTTGTAGCGATACTCAACCCACGATTTTTAATTAAAGACCCCGTTCTATTCGTGGAAAGGAAAGGAACAAAAATCAATTCTTTGCTATTTCTTTCATTTGGAAAATTGTAATTTTCTTTAATTTTCTTTTTCGATGTTTGGTGAGGTCCGAAAATTGAAAGAAAAAGTGAATAATTGTGGGGTGGTGGTGAAGTAAATCCATGGGGATGAGTAGGAGAACCATTTTCTCTATTTTTCTTTTCTTCGGAATCAATTTTCTTTCATGCTCATTTTCTTTGGCATTAAAATATAAAAAATAAATAATTTTTCTTCTCCAAGATTCTGATTTTACGAACCAAATATTACCTCAGTCCAATGCAATTCATGCATGGAAGCCATGTAATCATGCTTTGGGCTGGCTGGAAAGAAACTCCCTTCTTCTGAATTCAAACTCGTAAGTAGCTAGATTGAGTAAGGTCATAAGAAGAAGACAAAAATGAACAAAAGAGAGAAGTTATATATAGGCTAGCAGTGACAATAAACACATCTAGCTAGCTAGGATATGTCTCAAAATTATTTTCTATACGAACTCTTTACGCACACTCTCTTCTTCAGAAGTAAAGAGATTTTTGCATTGGGATCCTTAAAAAAATTCAAGCCATTCTAAATATGGCACTATCGAAGAACCTCAAGAAACTATAGACCCCAATCTAGAATGATCAAGACACTAGTCACATTTTTACACGTGTCAAAAAATAGTCCCCTTATTGTATTACAAAATAAAAAAATTAATAGATAAAAAGTCTTGAAATTCCAGGTGGTGCGGCTGCACCCCCTAGGGACCGAGTGGCTACGCCACTACTTAAGGCAACAAACAAAAATTATGCTCCAAAATATGATTTCCTTTACCTCATTCAAATAGGTCCATGTAGAGGCGGCGATGGCCCAGGGCAAGCTGGACGATGACCTATAAACCAAAGATTATAGGGACACCAATATGGACGCGTCTAGAATAGGATAATTAAGTATATTATGGACCACCCTGTGGTGTAGTGCTTATTATGTTAACCTTACATACTATATACCTTTAAACTAAGGCAATTTAACTCAAATTTAAGGCAACAAACAAATATTATGCTCCAAGATCATTTCCTTTACCTCATTCAAATAGGTCCATACAGGGGCGGCCCTGGCCTAGGGCAGGCTGGACGACGATCTATGACCTAAAGATTATAGGGGCACCAACATGGGCGCATCTAGAATAGAATAAGACTATATTATAGACTACTCTTTGTTATGTTAACCTTACATACTAGAGATCTTTAGTTCAAATTTCAATGGTAATAAAGTTTTTTCTTTTTCTTTTTTTATTTTAGTTACTTTTTTTACATAATATATAGGGGTCATATTTCGAAAGTTCGCCTCGGGCCTCCATGAGCTTAAGGCTTGTCCGAACCCATAATAAACTAGATCAATGCCACATAATATTAAAAGGAACACCAAGCAAGATCTACTTCCATAAAACCACAATGGATTCTTAGAAGAAGAAAAAAGGTGCATCAAACGTATATCAAATTCTAGAAAATGGCAATGGATTCTTCGTTGCTTATTATGCACTAATCTCCTTCTCTTCAATACCCCACGTCTCAATCTATTGGATTAGGAATTTTCTATCTCTGTCCATGGATATTGGTTCAAATTTATTTGCTTACAATACAATAGGAGAGTTTTGGTAACCCTAATATATAGTTAGGGACTTGGGATGATGAGGGATCGAGATAAGTGCAGAAATGAAAAGAACATGATAGTTTAATTTAAGGAATAACTGCAAAACAATTCTCTATTATCTCTTCTCCCACCTTGGTTGAACAGTACAAAAGTTGCAAGTCCGAATCTCCCATTACATTACAAAGCCAAAAGAAACTATTATCACCTCATTGCTATTACAATGATCTCAAATGTAGAATTAACCGCAACCATCAATATAGGAAAAACTAAAGTAAATAAATCCTAAATTGGACTTAAAAGCACTTGTTCACCATAACCCAGGGATGTTGGTTCGAAAGTCCACTAAACACATTCAAGTGTTATAATAGATCTTTGTCTTTTATTTGTTGCTTCAAGTAGAGCCTTGTTGTGACAGACTTTGCCATGTATAGTCTTTCCAATTTTTTCTAAAGTCTGACCCTTGTTTTTTAATGATGTTGAAGAGAACATTATTGGCCAAAAGCATCCTGAACGAACTATTAGTTGTTTCATTATTGGAGAAAAAAAACCAATTTATATAATTTTAATGCCCTAATCAAATCCTAAACAACACCTTTTCTTTTGCATGGTTATTCTTATTAAATAGATAGTAGTTTTTTTTAATAAATAGTATTTACATCTATTAAATCTTATTAAAATATATGCTTGAGGGTTGCCTATTTAAATTCCTTGAGGCTGTGTTGTTAGATGGTACAAAAACAAGTAACAAAACTCCTCTATATACTTCCTCCTTCTCAAACCAAAATCTAAGTTTTTATCCTAGTTTCTGGGCAAAGCTAACACTACCAAAATAAGCCAAATTAGAAACAAATTTGGCGACTTCGGAAGACGACGTCACTAAGATTATTGAAATTAGCGACGTATTTAAAAGACGTCGCTGTCAGCGACATTCAACGACGCTTGCCGACTACCCTTAGTATTAAGAAAACTGACGTCACCGAGTAGTTGGTGAATGTCGCAGTATATTAAAATATAGCGATGTTTAGCTATATCAAACCTTATATGTCGCAGTTTATTAAAATCTAATGATATTTACCGACGATAAATTATTGACATCCACTACAACAAAATGACCTATTAATGACGCTTGATAAGGGAATTTCATGACGGCTGATAAAGAAGCGTCATCAAAGTTCAGCAAGATTGTAATCTATGACGGTTTTCTATATAAGCGTTATTGATTGTCTCTAAGTAATATGAGCGTTATGAAAAAAACATAAATTTTAAGTCGAAAACTCGACTCTCCCGCACTTAAGTTGAAAAGTCTAAACCATTTCCTTCTCCCGCACTTACTCTCTTTCTCCTTCTCTCTTTCTCCTCCCACTCCCCAACTCTCTTCAGCCCTCTCCGGCGCTCCCGAACTCCCCTCAGCCCTCTCCGGCGCTCCCGAACTCCCCTCAGCCCGCTCCCCGCTCCCGATCAACTCCCCTTAGCCTGATCCCCGCTCCCCGTGCCCCAACTCCCCTCAGCCCGCTCCCCGCTCCCCAAGGTTTGTCCTAAATTATTTCTTTTTTTCTGCCCTAATTTCTGCCTGGACATGATTTTAGTCAAATGTCCTAATTTTTGACCTATTTTCTATTTCCTAGTTTTCGAAAGATGGCTGAAATCTTTGAATGCATGTTTGGAAATCTTTGAAAGAATTTTATTTTTACCAATTTATGAGGTATTTTCTTTGTCCGCGCATTGGTTCATCTTGTTTTTTCTTTCTTTGTTAGTTCTTGCAGTGTGGAAGGGTGTTAATTCCATTGCTTACGGACGAATACTTACAAGTTGAACTTCATGGAGATACGTTCGGGTAGCAAGGTTTGTTTTGGTTCATGGAGACACGTTCTTTTCAATTGCCCTATTTTCTAGAAATTATGGACAAGAAAGAGATCAATGTCCCTGTAACGTCGTGTATAACACATGTTGAACACGGCATTTTTACACTCGAAATTACTCCAGGTCACGCAGAAATCGGTACCGTGTCTGTGTATGTGCCAGGTCATATTGTCTTTAAATCAAGTCTTGTTCTTCTTAGATTAATTTACTCCAGGCAATACAACTTATTTTTTACAGTATGCACGTTGCTCATGCATTGAGGGTGGGATGGATCTTTGACATCAATATATGCAATTGTTTGACTGTACATCTTTAGATTAAATGATATCGGTCATGTTGGATGTGAGCGTTGACCAACTCTTTTTTTAGGTTTATTTGACCCTCTTTTGTAGTTATATAGATGATTCATATAGACTTTCTCAATATATATTCTTACAAATTTTGACATTTTGTTACCTTTTATACCCATATGCACATATAGGGAATTGTAAACTATTTTCTGTTTTGTAAATAACGAAATGAACTATTCCTAAGTCATGTTCTTTTTTCTTTTTTAACTCTAGCAATTAAAGTTATATTCTGGAATCAACCTTCTCCACTTTTATGAGTCTGAATTTATTGGCCATATCTACTTCACATTGGCCATTCTAGAATCATTCTTCTCCGCATTTAGCTTGATATGAAACGTTTAAGTTACAATCACTTACTCGGTGTTTTGCTTTATTATACAGAGGAATAGATCTTGGATGACAAAGCACCTATTATCGGAAGAATATAGAGCCGGAGTTGATGAATTTATGGAGCATGTTAAAGCTAGTGGGGACGATCTCGACTTCATTAGATGTCCATGTAATGAGTGCGAGAATCTCTATAGTATGAGTTTAAAAGATGTAAAATTTCATTTGATGACATTTGGTATCGATCCAAGGTATACTATATGGATATGGCATGGGAAAGTTGATCCTAATGAAGTGTGTGAGGATACATGTGCGTCTATTTATAAGGACTATGATATGTATACTTTAAATGATGTGGCAGATACACTAGAGATGTTCCATGCATTAAAAAGGAACGACATTGAAGGAGATAATAAAGAGGACTTTAATTCATTACTTGATGATGCTAAGAAACCATTGTATAATGGTTGTAAAAAGTATACGAAGCTATCTGCGATAGTGAAGCTCTTTAGTATCAAGGCCAAGAGTGGTTGGAGTGATAAAAGCTTTTCAGATGTGTTGAAATTGTTCGCCGACATGCTTCCGAGAGAAAATGAATTGCCTGTAACTACTAGGGAGGCTAAGCGTTGCTTCTAAATATTTGGAATGGGATATAAGAGAATACATGCATGTCCGAATGATTGCATACTCTATAGAAAAGATTATGAAAATGCAACCTCATGTCCTACGTGTGGAACGTCGAGATATAAGGTAAAGAAGATTATGTCTAAACAAAGTCAGGAAGAGCAAAAGAAGGGCATCCCAGCTAAAGTTCTATATTACTTTCTACCAATTTTATGCTTTAAAAGGTGGTTTCGATCGGTACAAACATCAAAGAATTTGACATGGCATGTAGACGGAAGGGAAGTTGATGGCCAATTGCGTCATCCCGCAGATTCACCCACGTGGAAGACAATTGATGATAAATTTCTAGAGTTTGCAGCAGAAGCAAGAAACCTTTGACTCTCTCTTTCAGCCGATGGGATTAATCCATTTAGTTCACTCAGTAGTAGGTACAGTTGTTGGCCTGTAATGCTAAATACTTATAATTTACCACCTTGGTTGTGTATGAAGAGAAAGTTCACATTGTTGACATTGTTGATATCAGGCCCCCAACAACCTGGAAATGACATAGATGTTTACTTAGCACCATTGATTGAGGATCTCCAGTTGCTCTGGAAGGATGGAGTTGTGACTTACGATGCCTATCGACAAGAATCTTTTACATTGAGAACTGTATTGTTATAGACTGTTAACAATTTTCTTGCATATGGCAACTTGTCTGGTTGTTGTGTGAAAGGATATTTTGCTTGTCCAATATGCAACAAAAATACTTATTCAGATAGATTGAAACATTGCAACAAGAACATTTATACTGGTCACAGAAGGTATTTGCCACATAACTATTCTTTTCGATCACAAAGAAAGGCATTTAATGGTGACAAAGAGTTCGGAACTCATCCTGAACCATTAAGTGGGGAACAAATATTAATAAAGGTTGTGGGGATTCCCGTTTCTTGGAGGAAAAAAAGATGTTCCAGAAAAATATATCAGAGAATAAGACTTCAAAGAAGAAGAAGGAAGCAGAAGGGCAAAAGAAATTGACACCAAAGAAGAGGAAAAAAGAAGTACAAAAAGACAAAGTTACAAGTTGTTGGAAGAAGAAATCCATTTTTTTTGAGCTAGAGTATTGGAGATATCTTCCTATTAGACATAACTTGGATGTCATGCACATTGAGAAGAATGTCTGCGATAGTATCATTAGGACCCTATTAAATATTTCTGGAAAAACAAAAGATGGGATCAATAGTCGCAAAGATCTTGTAGAGATGGGCTTAAGGAAAGAATTGGCACCTCACAATAAGAAAAATGGAATTTATCTTCCAGCTGCATGTTATTCTTTATCGAGGCAAGAGAAAAGAATAGTGTGTCAAACTTTGCATGACCTTAAGGTCCCAGATGGTTACTCTTCGAATTTTAGATGTAATGTCTCAATGGAAGATCTAAAGTTATATGGTCTCAAATCCCATGATTGTCATGTTCTAATGCAACAACTACTTTCTGTTGCAATACGTGGTGTGTTGCCAAAGCATGTGAGATGTGCTATTATACGAGAATGTTTCTTCTTTAATGCCCTTTGTGCCAAAGTCGTGAATGTACAAAAATTGCAAGATATCTAAAATAATCTTGTGATCACATTGTGCTTATTGGAAAAAATATTTTCCACCATCATTCTTTGACATAATGGTACATCTAATGGTGCACCTTGTCAGGGAGGTCGAACTTGGCGGTCCGGTTTTCTTCCGATGGATGTACCCACCAGAGAGGTAGGTCTAGTCTGAACTTTGGTTTTCATTATGTAGTAACATGATTGATGTTTGTGTAATCATTTTTATCTTTATCATTTGTTCATTATAGGTTTATGGGTGTGATAAAGGGTTATGTGAGAAATAAGAATCGTCAAGAAGGGTGTATTGCACAATGCTATATCGCAGAGGAAGCCATTGAGTTTTGTTCAGAACATCTAGAAGAACAACTCGTCATTGGAGTTCCTTCTACGAAGAATGAGGAAAAACCTATAGAAAAAGGAAATATCTGTGAAGTTGACCGCTTATCTTTGGACCAAGCACATCTTTATGTGTTGCACAACACAAATGATGTTCAACCTTATATCGAGTAAAGATGTCTATATTACTCTTTACTTAGTTTTATCTTTGGACCAAGCACATCTTTTTTTATATTTCGTTTTGTTATTAACAAAATTCTACTTATTACTTGATAGGGATCATGAGGCTTACTTGAAAAAGCTGCACCCTCGTAGAGTAAAAAGTGTAAAATGGTTAGAAGATGAGCACAATCGCAGCTTTATTAGTTGGTTACGATCAAGGGTATTGATTAAGCTACTATATTTTATGTTCTACTTAGTGAAAATAAAATATTGAACTTAGGAAAAAAATGACAGGTTGAGGCTGCACAAGAAGACCCAACTAGCAATGTCTCTGATGAATTAAAATGGATAGCTCAAAGACCTCGACATCACGTGACTAAGTTCCCAGATTATGCAATTAATGGGTGTCACTATCAAACGAAAGATCGTGACGACGTACGAGTCAAGCAAAACAGTGGAGTGACTCTAGTGGCAAAGACTTTTCAAGTTGCTAGCATAAAGGACAACAATCCCATCATCTCAGATATGACATTTTACGGTGTTATCAAAGAGATTTGGTTGCTAGACTATTTCTCTTTCCGGATTCCCGTCTTCAAGTGTGATTGGGTTGACAGCAAGAATGGTGTTAAGGTGGATGAACTTGGTTTTATATTGGTCGAGCTTGGTAGAGTTGGCCACAAGTCTGACTCTTTTGTTTTGCCCTCTCAAGTAAAGCAAGTATTTTATGTTCCTGATCAATTGGATGAAAATTGGTCAATCGTTTTATCGGATCCACAAAGGACTTATTATGATGAAGGCAATGACGACAAGGGAGTCGATTATTTTGTTACAGATGAAACTTGTAATAAAGTACCGAATTTTGAGTCATTTGATGTTGTTGATGAATCACCCTCGACCTATTTACGTGAAGATTGCGAGGGAACTTGGATTGCACAATCCAAATCTTCTTGTTGAAATGTTGCTGCAAGTGAATTGTTTAAAGAAATGTTGTTGCAAGTCTGAAATGTTGCTGCAAGTGAAAATTACTCTAGTGACTCTATTTTGAGAACTGTTTCATGGAAATCCCTCATCTTTATTATCTTAATATGTATTTTTTTTTCTCAAAACTGTAGTCTATTTTTATCTCAGAGTATATGGGAGAAACTGTAGTCTATTTTGATCTAGAATTATCTTAATATGAACTGAGTTTAGATTGAACTGAGATTCAAATTGAACCTGAGAATAGAATTGATTTGAATGTTTAAACTGAGTTGGCTTGAAAAACTTGAGAATGGGGTTTCATATATCAAAACTGTAGTTGGGTTTACTTTTATATTGTTAACTGGTATTCTTAATCTCAGATTTTGTTACTTATATCAAACCTGAGAATGGGTGTATCTCAGATTTTGTTAGAATTATCGGGTTTGATCTTCTTAATCTCAGATTTTGTTAGTTGTATCTCAGTTTTCAAGCACATTTTATGTTTCATGCTATTTCAAGCACATTTTAGTAAGATTAATACGAATATAATTATGATATTTATTTATTACAGGCTACAAAGCACAGTGAGGATTCCGGGGAACAAAATTGTAGCCGGAACAAAGGTAGAGGGGCATCAAAATCCAAAAAAGTCAGCAAAATCAAAGATGATGAAGAGAGGATAAAGATCATTTACAACAATGTTGGGAAACCAATTGGTGAAGTGAAAATTAATTTGGCAACTTACTGCGGCATTACAGTAAAGTCCTTAGTAAAAATAACTTATCCAAATTGGCATAAAGTGCCAGAATCAGTTAAAAGGAGCTTATGGACTGCTATTCAGGTAAAAATAATGTGTGTTCCTGAGAATTTCAGTTTGAATGTTTCTTTGTATGTCATGTTTCTTGATATTGAATTAACTATGCAATGTTTGTTCCTGAGAATGCAAGGATGTTAATATATGTAATGTTTGTTCCTGAGAATTTCAAATGTCACACTGTTATCTCTAAACACACTGTCACTCACACTCACACACACTCACACACAAGACACAGGACACGCTCACACACAGGACACACACACACAGGACACACACTCACACACAGGACACACACTCACACACAGGACACAGGACACACTCACACACAGGACACATACTCACACACAGGACACACACTCATACAGGACACAGGGCATACTCACACACAGGACACACACTCACACACAGGACACACTCACATATAGGACACACACTCACACACAGTCCTTAGTAAAAATAACCTATCTACATACCATATATGTATTGCCTGCACATATATGCTTTGCCTGCTTTTGATAATATATTTTTTCTGAGCTTTAGATGTTGTTAATTTGGTCTTGCATATATGCATTGCCTGCACATAGAGAGCTCAGGTCTGGACATCATTTAATGCTTGAATTCAAGTCTGAACTTATTCAGACAAGTGAACTTTTTCCTGAACTAAGTTCAGACTTGAATTCACTTGTTCAGTACACCATTGAATGCTTGAATTCAAGTCTGAACTTATTCAGACTGGAATGCTTTACATGTTATACACTATGTTATGCACTCATGTATAGATGTTGAATATTTATTTTCTGTTGTAGGCCAATTTTGACTTGGATCCAAATAGTCAAGCCTTTGTGTTAGCATCCATGGCTCGGAGTTGGAGGGCATTCAAAGGTCAACTCACGAAGCATTGGATTTATCCGAATGAGGGCAATCGTGAGCTTCTCAAGCACCCTCCACCAAAGTACTCGGGGATCTTGAAACAATCTATGTGGGAGAAATTTGTCAAAAGCAGACTGTCTGCAAATTTTAAGGTTAACTTGTCAAAATTATTTTTTTATGCATAACAAGGATGACTAGGTCCCTATTATATTTATCTTATTTCTTCTCCACCTTCATGTGTTGTAATAATAAGAAAATGAGCAAGGAGCAAAGTGCACGGAGAGCCAAGGGCAAGTTTCCTCATCGTTTAAGCAAGAAGGGATATGCCGATCTTAAAGAGGAGCTGGTAATGCATATTTATATCAGTTAACATGATTTACATGTGGACATATATATTATTATAACGTAGTTTTTTCTTTCGTAATAGCGACGACAGTTGGGGGAACAATATATAGATGACAGAAGTTTTTTTTGGACAAAAGCACGAGTTTGTAAGGACGGTACATTTACTGACGATGGGATCAAGGACGTAGCTATGAAAGTGGTGAGTATATATCGTCCAGTCTATTAAGAGGAATCCTGCTTATCAACATGCTTATATTTCTAAAACCTTGTACTTTTTATAGGAGGAATACATCAAACAAAAGGAAGATGGGAGTTTGGTGACCGAAGGAGCTTCGGATATTCTAACCTTGGCGTTGGGCACGCCCGAGCATTCGGGACGTATTCGGGGTTTGGGATTAGGACCGACACCAACGACCTATTTCAAGCTTCCAAAACGGGGAATGAAAAAACAAAATGAACTACTCAAGTCCCAATTGGAAGAGGAGCGTAAACGGAGACAAGAATTGGAGATCATGCTAAAAGAATTTCAAGCCCAAGGAGCTTCACAAACATCTGAGAAGGTTGCTTCCAATACCAAAGGAAGTGGTAATAGGAAATACATAATGTCTCGTAAAATGAACACGAGTCTCTTGGAAACAAGAGTCCATCATATGGTTCTAAGGTAATGCTTATTACAGTTAGTTCCATTTCGTCTAATAAGCTTTTCTTCTTCTATTTTTGTCTAATATGTTTATTCTAATATGTTTTTTTATTTTCTATCTTATTTGAAAAGCTGAAACAGAAAAAAAAGTTAAGCGAGCAAAAATCTATAACATATCCTACATCAGACATTGGCATGGTAAGTTCATATATTCAATACATAATCTTTATTCAACAACTTAATTATAACATGTAGTAATTATATCGAAAAATAACTGTTTCTTATTTTGTTTAGGGAACCAAATGTAAGCTAGCAGTGGGCACAAAAGAAAATATTGTTGCCAAGGGAATTGTCTTTGAATGGTGTGGACCAAATGAGAAAATTCATAATGTTGAATTAGGAGAACATAATGTTAGGGTTTCAATTATGAAAGCCCTTCAACCTACTGTGAGCCTTCCCGTGCCACTTCATGGAGAAATGGAAGTTGTTAAAGATGAAATTGGGTCTATAGTAGCTTGGCCCAAAGAGTTTATTGTTGGTGGTCTTCAGGTAATATTATTTAATGCTAGTGTTAATATCTTTTATGAAATTGTCGAAAAAAATTCAATATGCAACAGGTAAGTACTAAACCAATTGAATCTGACAATGTTCAACCTTTGAAGGTTGCTCGCTGTGGTAGGGTGATAATTGACACTTTCGGAGAGATGGTAGAAACCATTAAGGATACCGACCCTCACCTTAAAATACCATTGGAGGAAGGAATGTTCGGAAGCTTTAATCCATCTTGTTATCTTTCTAAAATCGTTCTGCTGGAGTTATGTAGGATGCAATGGCTAGATGTGAATCCTGTTGTTGCCTACATGAGGTAAGAAATATGAAATTTATATTCTAAAATTTTGATTTTGAGATTGACACCATATTTAACTATTCTTTTGGCTTTAGGTTTTTGCTTGAAAAATTTCCAAACTCTCGGGAGCTTTTGATAATGTTTAACCCTTCTCCTATGAGTAATGCATCCGGGCCTGCAATAAGCAATCTGGTTAGAGAAAGGCTCCAAGAGGCTAAGAAAACCCAAATTTGCTTCATTCCATTCATCTACAAAGAGTAAGAAGTTTTATCAAGTAGCAAGATTTTTCTTTCCTATTCAATAACCAATGTGCTTTATTCCATTCATGTTCCCTTTAATGTAGGAAGCATTGGATTCTAATTGTTGTTGACCTCTCTACCTTTAATGTTTACTGGTTGGACTCGCTGTGTTTTAAACCGAGAGGAGATATTAAGTTGTTTTTCAATACGTGAGTGAAATTATTATTATTATTATTGTTAATATTTTAATACTGTGTGTGTATATTTTGATGTTAGTATATACAATTATTTTCTACTAGTGGCCTCAACACAGCATATATTGGTGGTAAAAGATTAAATAGAAGTCCTACTTGGAAATTACCCAAGGTAATCAAACTAATATATGACTTATTATAATCATGGACATTATATTCTCTTACAAATAATATCTTCATGTAGGTCCCGAAATAACCTAGAGGTTATGAATGCAGATACTTTGTTATGAAATATATGCGGGATCTCATGGAAGACCCCTCTCCTACTATTGAGTCAAAGGTAAGTTGTTCATTAATTTAATTCTTAATTACTTTTCTGAAATTATACAGACTAATGTAACTATTTTTTGACTTTTTAGCTAAAAAAATTGGCTGGAAAATTAACATACACGCAGGAAGAACTAGATGATGTCCGATGCAAATTTATCGAATTCGTTGCCAATCATATGGATACATGAGGGTCAAGGTACTCATTTCACTCATTTCCATTACTGATACGAGACACCCTAGTGTCACATAGACACAATACACCCAAGATACTGTCAAGACACTCACTAAACTATGACTGATAGTCCTACCCTCTGTTCTGTTTGTCGAACATCAATTTTTGGTTATGGATTTGCTAGGGTTTGTGGATTTGTTGTGGATTTTGAAACATCAATCACAGCTTTGATTTTCAATCAAATAGCATAAGCTTTTCCCATATTTCTTCTACTTTGCTGCTATGGATAAGAATAATACTTCAATTCATATTTAAGTTAATAACAAAAGATAAAATGTTTCATGTGCTGTTTATGCATTTCTTGTATGATCAAGTGGTTTAGGCATCTTTTGGGAATTTCTTATATAAAGGAACTGGAAATGTTTCATGTGCTATTTATGCATCTCTTGTATGATCAAGTGGTTTTGGTATCTTTTGGGAATTTCTTATATAAAACATTTTTGTATTATCATCCACCTGTTGACAAATGACGCTAAGTTTGGCTCGTATTATCTACTATTTGCATCTTTCTCTTTGCATCTTTCTCAATTGCATGGATTCTCATTTTGATTCTTGTAATGTAAACCATCATTTATTAAAATTGCAAACAACCTCAACATAGATTTTCAGATCCATCATTTTTTTTAAAACTATAAACAAACTCAACATAGATTCTCAGTTCTGGAACACCCCTCTAACACGACACACATGGTAAAACACATGGCTATATATACCTGTCATTGACACTTATACCAACTTGACACACAAAGCAGCTTATGGATGAATCACTTATACATGGCCTCCTAATCTTTTACACATGTAATTCCCAAGGCTGTGCCCCAGTTCTTTGTCTGCCTCATGTGCAGAGATCTCTGATACCCTACCTGTCCAATTCGACCATTGATACTCTAAGGGTACACTAAGTTTCCTAGATTGCATGTACCTGTCCATATGTGTATGTTGTTGACCTAAATTTGTTTCCAGGTCTTGCATACCTGTCATACTCTAACATAAAACAAATACTCATTAACTGGCACTGGCTCACTGCTTGCGTAGGCCTATGGCCAAAAGCCTACAGCAGGTCAAGCTAGAGGGAGGGAATGAGTCCCCTGCTGCTGCTAATGTAGCCTACTGCTTTGGCCTGACCTGCTGACACTTGCCCTACTTGCAGGCAATAGCCTCAAGCCTTAGCCTAACATCTGCAGCATCAGTGGCCTTAGCCAACATCTGCTGCCACTTGCCTACGCAGGTCAAGCTGGAAAGGGACGGAATGAGTCCCCTACTGCTGCTAATGTAGCCTACTGCTTTGGCCTGGCCTGCTGCCACTTGTCCTACCTGCAGGCAATCGCTTCAGGCCTTAGCCAACATCTTTCTGATAGTTACATTATATATACACAAGATGAATCTGATAGAAACTCCACACAATAGTTTCCCACAACATATGTTGAATTGTGATCTTAATGTGTATTTTTAATCAGGACTTATACATCATTTAAGATCCTATAGTTACATATATACATCATTATATCACATTTATTAAACCTAGCTTGTTTTATCTTTTGCAGGGTACATGTGCCGTGGACACAGGTCTTCATGTGACTAAGTTGTATGTTATGGTGTGGGATATGTGGATAGTTTTGATGTAAAGTGTACTAGCTATATTGGATACTGATCTATAGATTTTTATGAAGATGTATATATATATGGCCTGAGAAATGTGGAATAATAGCTAAAGTGTACTCTATTTTGAGACAATGGAATGTACCCTATTTTGAGACAATGAAATGGAGATCAATGTTATATTTCAATGTTTTGTTGTGAATATGGTTCAAATTAAGTGGTTGTTTTCGAATTGAATTGAGCAGGGTTTGGAATGTATAACATGCAGTATAGAGCGTTATAAATGTTATACAAATGCCCAATCATAACGCTTTCAAAATGTCCTGACTTCCAACCATATTAAATATTCATAACATTTTTACATAACTATCCATAACGCTTTGAAAATAGAACGTAGTATAAATTCAATCTATTAATGACGTTTTCGGACGATTTATCTATAACGCTTTGAAAAACATTTATAACACCCGATTTGATAACGCTTGGATTAAGAAAAAAAAAGTGTCATAGATAGTGATTAATGACGGTTTTTAGCCGTCATTAAAGGGTATTTTTGTTGTAGTGATCACTGAATTTCTTCATACAAGGAAACTATTTTTCCACGTTCACTTTCCCAACTTCCAAAATTCTCGAATGATTTCGGTAACACCCCCCTCCTCGACGACCCCCAAGCACCTTCTACCTCGTGGTATCCGACAGGGCTGTCCACTACCCCCTACCTTTTTATTATGTTTGGAGAGATTCTAACCAAACAGATAAGTATTATGGAAAGAAATAATCTATTCAATGGACTGAAGATTAAGCCAAACTCAAACACTTATTCTCATATATTTTTTGCAGATGATATACTGATCTTTGGCCAATGTACTATATCAAATATCCTACAAACCAAATCCATTCTCAATTCTTTTGAATCTTGGTCAGGGGAACAAATTAATTTTGAAAAATCTTTTATAGTTTTCTCCCGAAAACTTGACAAATATCTTAGATACCTCCTTCTCTGTTATAAAAAACAAATGTCATCTTATTCTCGACTACTTGATTCTAGCTCTTCCAAACTCAAAGGATGGAAGGGAAGATGTTTATCATATATAGGAAGAACTACACTCATAAAATCAACAATATCCTCTCTTCCTATTTGCTACCACTCATCCTACTTGATTCCCAAGCAAGTTACTATGGTTTTTTCAACACACCAAAGGCAGTTTTGGTGGGGTAAAATTGATAACGGCAGAATGATTCATTTCAGTCCTTGGGCTAATCTCACTAAACTGAAATTTTAAGGGGGTTTCGGCATAAGAGACCCAAAAATTATCGATAAGGCTCTGGTCACCAAACTGGCATGGAGATTCCTCACTAAACCTTCTGCTGAATGGATGAAATTATTATCGAGCAAATACTTATGCAATACAGTTTTTTGGTCTGCAATAGTAAAGCCTTCTTCTTCTTGTATATGTTCGAGCATTCTTAGATGCAAAGATTATTTGAAAGACATCAATTGGCAATGGTAAAAATAGCAACATTTGTAAGGATCCCTGGGGGTTCCATCTAGATCTTCTGACAATGTACTAGGCTTTCAAGATTCAAATAAATTTGTTTCTTGGGTCAGCGACATCATAGATTACTACTACTACGACTTGGAATTCGTAGCTCATATATCAATTTTTCCTGCCTCAGGAAGCCTCCGGCATTATTTCAAATACCCCTTGGTCAATCCTGCCAAACAGATAAATTGATTTGGATACACACTATCAATGGAATCCTGAGCTGTAAATCGGCATACAGATTCATTTATGATAGAACACACCCCAACTCAGGCTTGTAAATGCATTTGGACTTTGGTGAATGGAAAAAGCTTTGGATGTTGAACTGTATCTGCCCAAGGGTTCTACTATTTATACGGAGATCTCTAATTTTAAAGTTTCATTTATTCTCTAGTCATCTAATGAGCTTCAAGTTCTATTTAGTTACAATATACTTGTCTCAATAAAGTGAAACCTAGATGCTCTTGTCATTTTATTTCAATATTAGTAGTGAAGGCATCCCTATATTGAGCTTCAAGTTCTATATATACACAACATACATGTCTCAATTTTATTTCTGCACTAGTAGTGATGGCATCCATCTATACTGGACAAATCACATATATATTTGACACAAAATTGTTTGCACTTCAGTTTCATGAGAAAACATAATGGAAGTGTTTCAGGTGAAGTATCTCTAGGTTGTGAAGTATCTCTGAATACCACATATATATTTGACACAAAATTGTTTGCACTTTAGTTTCATGAGAAAACATAATGGAAGTGTGTTATTTCTTGGTTTGCTCTATTTTTTCAACAAAAAATAAAGCTTTTGTGAACTGTAAGAGGCCAAAAAAGGTTGTAGTGTGAGCCTTAGCAATATTGGCTTTGTAGTTAGGAAGATGAATGGAAGTTTAGGTCTGGCACATTGCAGTGTGTCCTATTGTGATGGAAGAGGCGAATATCAAACACTGGTGGATTACATTTTAATAATATGATATTATGTGATGCTAATTTTATCAATATGGACTAAGATATTATATTTGTCGACCTGGTCTCTACGATAAGTTCTATTTGTTATGTGGTCATGTGGTTTTATTTGTATGTACATCCTACAACTCATCTCTTTCTTGTCTAATTTTCTTTCTGCTTTTCTTATTTTTAGCAGTTTGCTTCTAATAATTCAATTTTGGGTGACTCGCTACAATTTTGGGTGATTTGCTGCATTTAGTTTTGCATGTGCCTCTTCTACTTGCTGTCTTCTGAAATTCCATGTGCCTCTTATACTTGCATATTTATCTTTATGTGCCACTTCTACTTGCTGTCTTCTGAAATGATGTACCGACATTATATTTTTGAATTCTTTGACGTATGATGTGTTGGGGCACATGGCATTTTAGGGCACTTTGGGGTTCTGACCATTAAATGCGCCTAAAATTCCATGCATCTACAAGACCCCTTCAAAGTTTTGAAAACTTTTTGCTGAGTTTTAGAATATTTTGAACTGAAAAGCATGGTCAGTAGATGCTCCGGGCACATGCCTCGTTCGGGCGCATTACTGCTCCAGGCATGGACGTGTTGGCTTATACTCTTTCCGATTAAATGTCAAGATGATAACGCCTCGTTTTGCTAGTGATAATGATAATCTTTTGGAAGATATGGAGTCGTCGGTTTTACGAGACCCAAAACGTCAGTTGCTGACATCACGTATTATCGGTTCACGTGCATGGCAGAGTCTATAAATAGGTGCCTGGGGAAAGAGAGAGTTTTCTACTACTTTCTCTTCTTCTTCTTCCTTGAGAGTTTCTTCGAAAATCCTAGATTTCTTGAGAGATGGCCCCCAAGACTCCCCGCGGTGGTGCTGGCCGAGGCAGAGGAGAGGTAAGAAGACTGTAGAGGTTTATATCGAAGAGTCACCGGCAGTCGAGACGACACACACCGATGTTCGGTTGGAGGTGATCAATGGGTGAATTGCTGCCTTGGGAGCTTTTGCATAGATACTTTGTTGCACGCTTTAAACCGTTCGCTGAAGCACATGGGTACGGCTATGTGAGCCTCACCCTAAGGATGCGCCTAAGCTTCTTCTTTTCTGTGTTGACGCGCATGGATTTCGATCCTGATGATGCGCCGAAACTTTCTTCGCAGACATGCATGGATTTTAGTCCTGATGATGCGTTCATGAAGCTTTTCTGCTGACGTATAAGGACTTTGGTCCTGATGATGCACCGAAGCTACCCTTCCAACGCATAGGTACTTCGGTCCTGTGTATGCGCCTCGGTAGGATTTATTTTGTGCGCGTGGACTTTTGTCCACATGATGGGCCTAGGCTCTTGATGCGCCATTATTTTGCATACGCTGATGATGAGTTCTTTTTAACCCGAAGGGCTGATTTCTTTTGCTGACACTTTGTTCTATTGTGCGACAGTATCAATACCAAAAGTGAAGGTGGTCATGAAGGAGGAGATATCGTCCCTTTTTGTCAAAGGAGAGCCGATGACCGTTAAAGGGGAGATAACTCAGAAAGTTGAAGTCAACCTTAAGAAGGTGACCGTACCGGAAGGTAGTAGTACCGATAGTTCTTGTCCTCTTGCTCCTACCGAGGATCTTAATCAGATAGAGCCATCGTATGCAAAATAGCTGAGGGAGAGGTAGCAGTACCGACAGTTCTGGTCCTCTTTTTTCTACCGAGGATTTTATTGCTTCCACTCTCCGGGAATAAAGCTGAAGCCAATTTTCCTTTCTTGTTTTAGTGTTACCAATCTTTATTCTCCGATGTCTTAAGATGTAATTTGCTTTTGTTTCTTTTCTATGTCAATGTAGTCCTTTATCAGATGAGAAATAAAGAACTTTTGTTTGTTCAACTTTTGTGATGAACTTGTGATTTTTGATGGACTATTATCTTTTTTGTACCTTGGTTTCTAGTTACAGATAATAAGTTGAGAGAGGAAACCAACATATTTACTCAGAGGTGACATGGATGTGGTAAGTATGGGGTTGATGTTAGAGTTTCCTACTCAGAGGTGATGTGTACATGGTAGGAATAAACTCGGTGGGGATACAAAGAACAACTCTGAGGTGATGTGGACGTGGATGTGCTATGATCGCGGTATAATAATATGGGGGTTATTAGATGGAATGTTTAATCAAAGGTAATGTGGACTTGGTAAACATAGATTTTAGCATGATATTACGGAATATAAGATTTAGCTTTATGGAGATGTAGAGAAACAACTCAAAGGTGATATAGACATGGATGTTTTCTACTAGGAAGAGAATGCAATGGAACAACTGGGCTCCAGAAGAATATGATTATGAAAGAAGGGGAGTGAACCCAATTGTTGAGTTTAGAAGTTCTCCTGCTAGGGAGATGGAAGCACATGTTGAAGGATCTCAAGCATAATACTTCTTTAGGAACTTGCCGTTGATTGGCATCATGAACAAGTCCCTATTTGGTTTTGTAAGTCGGTAGACACCATTAGAGTACACCGTCTCTGTGATGAAGGGGCCTTCCCATTTGGGTTTGAATTTCCCTTGTGTCTTCCGAGTCATCACCATCGGTCTTCTGACTGACAAGATGAGATCGCCGACTTGAAAAGTCCTTTATTTAACCTTCTTATTGAAGGCTTGTGAAATACGAGCTTGGTAGAGCTCGATGCGCTGTTGAGCCAAGAGGCATTTTTCATCTAACGCCTCTAACTCTTGTAGACGGCGACGTTGATTATCTTTGTCCGTTACTTGGTTCATGATAGCCACTCGAAGTGAGGGGATCTGGATTTCCAGAGGCTGTACTACTTCGTTCCTATAGACCAAGAAGAATGGTGTGTTGCCCGTTGGAGTCCGTACCATTTTTGCGGTAGGCCCAAAGACATTAGCCCAACTTCTCGTCCCAATCACATTTGTTAGATGATACGACCTTTTTGAGAAGCTTGACGATTATTTTGTTGAAAGCTTCGGCCAATCCGTTTGCTGCCGGATTGTAAACGGTTGATGCCACGTTCTGAATATGATTCCTGTCATAAAATTTACTGAACGCATGGCTTATGAATTGTGGACTATTTTTATGGAGGATCCTCCGAGGTACTCCAAAATGATAAATGACGTGATATTTGATGAAGCAGATCACATTCGAGCTCTTTACCTTTGTCATTGGTACTACTTCTGTCTACTTAGAGAAGTAGTCAGTGATTGCCAAGATAAACCGATGTCCTTTGGAGGATAGAGGGGTAATAGATTCCACTATGTCTATACCCCCAAGTTTTAAATGGCCAGGACACAGCCGTAGTGTATAGAGGCTCCGAAGATCGATGGATGAAGACAGCGTGGAGTTGACAAGCATGACACATCTTGGCGTACTCAACAGCGTCGGCCATCATAGTGGGCCAATAATAGTCCATATGTGTGAGTTGCTCATGTAGCTTAGGACCGGGTTGATAAGATCTGTAGGTTGCATCATGAGCCTCTCTGAGGGCTTCGGCTGCCTCATTATTTGGTAGATATCGAAGGAGAAGCCATTCGTAGGAGCGTCGATATAGTATTTTAGTAGCTGTATCGTTGTAGAATCGGAGAGAATGCCTCTTGATACAGACTACTTCATTTGGGTCGTCTGGAAGGATTTCATAGACTACAAAATCGATGAACGGGAATCGCCAGTCTCTGACGTTGACACTGGTGTCTGCAGGCATGGCATGGTTCGACCACATGCACAGATTGTTTCTAGGGCACGCTAAATCCCAGCCCACCACTGTAATAGATTATTGTGTCCCGATGGGTGCCGCCAATGAGGCCGTGAGGCCAGTTAGAGCATCAGCTTCCAGTTTTTGTAGTCGAGGTACATGTTCTATGAAGAACTCAGTGAAGGTCGAGATGATGTCCAAAGCTATCTTGTGATAGTGGACGAGGTCCTCGTAGCGTACCTCGTATTGTCCTCAAACCTCATTGATGACGTGTTTTGAATCGCCGTAAGATTCTAGGTATTTTACCTCCAGCTGTTTTGGTAATTGGAGTCCCATGATGAGGGTATTGTACTTTGCTACATTGTTGGAGCATGGCTCCGTGAGAGAGTAGGTCCGTTGGATGACCAGCTTGTCGAGAGAGATCAAGACTACCCCCCACTCCTGTGACAATCTGACCATTGGAGCCTGTTCTTGAGGCACCGTCGAAGAATATTCGCTAGACGGAGTTTTCTTCGATGATGTTAGACTCTAGCACCTCATCCGGAATGTCTTCGTAGAGTTTGGATGACTCTGGAATAGGATGTGCAACTAAGAAGTCGGCCAGTACTTGGCCCTTGACAGCTTTTTGTGATATAAAAACTATATCATATGGTGTCAATAGTATTGCCCATGTAGCTAATCGAGATTTTAGCGCTCCCGGCTTCGTAACGAGGACCCGGAGCGGATTGACTTGAAAAATGACATGTATCGTCTTCCCCGAAACATAATAATGAGTCTTCTGGATAGAGAATACCAGAGCTAGACATTCTTTTTCGACGGGTTTATACCAGTATTCGGCCCCGATCATTCCCCAGCTCAGGTAGTAGATAGCTTGCTCATAGCATGCATCATTGTTCTGAGCCAATAGAGCACCCAGAGAATGATCCATCGTGTGGACATAGAGCCAAAAGGGTTTGCCTGGGACTAGTACTACCAGGACCGGGGGACTTGTGTGATAAGCTTTGATGTCGTCAAATGCCTTCTGACATTCTTCCGTCCAGACGTAGGAGACTTCCATCTTCATGAGTTTACTGAAGGGCTGGCATTTTACGGAAAGGCTTGCGATAAACCTTTGAATGTATGCGAGATGTCCATATAGACCTCGAAGTTCTCTAAGGTTATTCGGAAGGTCCATATCAATGATAGCTTCGGTCTTCTCGAGATCAAGATGGATGCCTCTTGCGATGATGATAAAGTCCAAGAATTTGCCACTGGAAATCCCGAGAAAGGATTTAGCGGGATTAATTTTAAGCTGGTGCGCCCGCATATGATCGAAGACTGTCCTTAAATCTTGTAAGTGATGACCTCGTAGACGACTTTTGACAACGATGTTGTCGACATAGCATTCGACTATCTTGCAGAGGTATTGGCGGAAGATGGTGCTCATGGCTTGTTGGTATGTGGCACATGTATTCTTCAGGCCGAAGGGCATCAGTGTGTAGCAGTAAACCCCCTTTGGAGTCCAAAACGACGTTGTTTCTCATCCTTCGGGAACATTTTGATCTGGTTGTATCCTAAATATCTATCCATGAAGGACATACGTTGAAAACCACATGTATCGTCGATCATCACGTCGGTGATTGGGAGTAGGAATTCGTCTTTCGGGCTAGCGGAGTTGAGGTACCGGAAGTCGATGCAAACTCGAATACTCTCGTTCTTTTTAGTAATAGGAACGATGTTGGCTACCCAATCTGGTTATTATTCCTCAAAAATAATCCCACAGCCCAAGTGTTTATCCACTTCTTTGTCAATGGCGTACATAATTTTAGGATGGAAGACGTTAATGTCTTCATAACTCCAGGAGAAGACGTTGATGTCTTCTTTGACAAGTTGAACCAAGGATTCTCGATCTTCTTCTGCCAAGCTTTTGCTAATGAAGATGGGTTTAGACGAGGATTCGTCCCCTAAGTCGATCTGCTCGACTTCATCCTTAGTAGGCGGTTCTCGTAGTTCGAAATGAGATTTCTATCGTGCACCTAAGCATTGAGGCCAGGGTTCTTCTTCGAAGAACTATGATGTTTATTCCTCGTCTTCTTCTGAAGGATGTATGGATGTCATATTGGCTGATAACACTTTTCTGAAGATTGGGCCAATGCTAGTGTCGGAGTCCCAAATTGAAGTTTCAAATGAATGAGAGTGTATAGCCTCCTCTTTTGCTAAGCTCTTAGGAATTATCGGAGGTGTGATATAGCCTACCTCCTATCTGGTGCGATGGTAGTAGTCTTGCAGCTTCTCTTTTAGGGCTGGGAGCCGTAAAGGAAGGCGTCGGCTTTTGCCATAGTTTAGACCCTGGCCATTTTTAAGTCATAACCCATCTTTTGGATAAGATACTTTGCCTGCTCGGTGTATCGATATACTTGCATTCTGCTAGTATCGAGTTCTGGCTCGACTGGAGGGAGGTCTTGATGACGTTCTACTTTGCCGAAGATAATAGGTTTTTCGTCCTAGTTTTGGGGCATAACTATATAACAGACTCCTTGGTACATGATGACTCGATTTACATGATTAATAATTATTATTTGTGTTTACAATGACTGAAAGGCATTATCTAAAGTATACATAGCATTCCAATGCAAAAGACTATAATAATTTAAAGACAGCCTTTTATTGATAAAATATGGGATCTTTTCTCGGGGTATTACAGCATCGAGGGACGGGGCATCGACGTTGGCAGATATGTACTCTACCAGTCCTTCATCAGTGAACACCGGGGTAGCCTTGGGCAGCTCAGGAAACTTCATCAAGTGTTTGACCCGTATGGGCTCTTAAGCCTGTGCTGAGAGGAATACTGGGGTCTTTCCTTGTAGCTTGACAATGAAGGAAGCCGACGATTGTAGAGGTCTTCCTTTGAGCCGTACTTTGAGAGGTGCCTCAGTTAGCACTTCAGGGACTGGTTTCTTCCAGTCTAGCTTACCCACGAGAGGAGCTGACACTTGGGGAGGTCTCCTCTTGAGTTGTATCTTCAAAGATGCTTCGGTTGTTGTTTTAATTAAAGAGGCCGGTGCCCTTCCGCGCAGCTTGACTACGATAGGGGCTGATGCTTGGGAAGGTTTCTTCTTGAGTCGTACCTTCAGAGGGGTACTGATCATCATTTTTGCTTCAGTATCGGCCTCTGCTTCTGCTTCTGCTTCGTCATCGACATCGTTGGCTTCATCATCTAGATGAATTGATTTGTATAGATCGTAGTCGGTAAAAAAGGCCTCAATCCCTCTTAAGGGATCGATATAAGCAAACTTCGTTCTGACTATGCCGTTGGTGGATACATATTTTATACATTGGTGGAGAGTGGATGGCACCACCATGTATTCGTGTATCTATGGACGCCCCAACAGGACATTATAAATGACATCAACGTCTACCGCATAGCAAGTTACCTCCGTCTGGAGATCGTTGATATGACATTTTAGGTAAAAAATTCCCAGCGGTTCACTCTTGCTAGCGCTGAAACCACTGATTATAGTATAGGATGTTGTCAAACGGTACATCGGGATCCCCAATATTTGGAGCAGAGTTTGGGGGATAATGCTAAGAGAAGACCTCGGGTCAATCTGGATTCGATCCACCTTAATGGCACCGACGTACCCTATATAATACAGAGGTCTATAGTGTCAATTATTCTTGAGTAGAATGTTTTATTGATTAAATGTGATATTGGGGATGATTTCCCTTATGTTGTGATAGTGCAGACATGTTGTTGGATCTTCTTCAGGCTGCTTGACCTGGCTGATGAAGGATTCAACATCCTTTAGTGCTTTACATAGAGCCTCCCACGTATCTTTGGATAGCCGGAGGAGCTTGAACAGGGACAGCCGAGCTGGAGTATTGGTGAGCTGTGCCAGTATGTCGAAGTTGTGGGATTTGGTCAACCCTGAAGCATTGTCTTTCTGTAGAGGCCAATTGAAACAGGCTTCCTTCTGCTTCTGTTTGTCGGCTGCTGGAGGTTGGGATGGACCTTCCCCTTCGGCAGTCGTAGTGGTAACAGGAGGCGTTGCTTCGATCGGAACCTCCGTTTACTGTATGTTCTGCTGTAAACACGTCTTGTAACACCCAGTTTTCTAAATGAGGGTAATTTTGAAATTTTGTGTTTTTAATTATTTAATTATGACATTTAAATAATAATATAATTTTTGGTGATTTTTAATCATTTAAAACTATTTTAAAAATCATGACTTGTGATTATGATGTGCAGCTAGTGAGACCATAGAGACAGTCTGACCTAGAGCCTAACCCTGTGATTTGGAATATCTATTTATCATTTTTAGTCTAGGGGTAATTTGGTCATTTTGATTTATTAGAATAATTTGATTAATTATTGGATTGATGGTTGTTGAATTTGACTTTGACTAGTTGTGTCACTACCACTTTTCTAGCTTGAGGATATTTTGGTCATTTTTAAATTTTTTGAATTATTTGGGAATTATTTAGTATTAATTATAATTATTAGAATTTTAAGTGATTTTTAGTATAATTGATTTGGTGCTACTATTTGACCTTGACTAGTGTTGACTTAGGAGACTGTCCTAGAAGCTAACCTAGGTCATGACTACTTAGTTAGAGTGTGTAACCCTAGCTTGACCTAAGTTAGTGATATTTAACCAATTAGAACTTATTTGGAGAGATTAGGAATTGATTAGGCTAGCTAATGGCTTGCGGTTTCACAAGTCATGACTTGTGACTTAGGGCCATAGAGGCCCATAGACCACTTGTAGAGCTCTAACCCTAGCCCAATCCACCTATGGCCAGCCAAGCCTATCCCCTCCTCTATTTAATGCCTGCTAGAAATAAGGGCTAGCCTCCCTTAGAAATGTTTGCAAGTTTAAGAAAGAGGTAAGTCCCCAACTTCAGTAATTCCTAGAAAATTTATTTCAATTCCTTTTCCACCCAAACCAATTGCAATAGGTTCTAAATTTATTTACTTGTTGTTGGTATTGAGAAATTTTAGGGAAGAAACAATTTGGGAGAGTTTTGGAAGCTTGAGGATCCACTCATATTGGGGCTTTTAGATACTTTGCAAACCTATAGGTAATTTTGATTCTACACCATAGATTTCTGTTATTATTGCATATTTAGGAAGCCCTAGGCCTACCCTAACTATAGGTATAGCTAACCCTAGGATTCGTGTCCAATACGTGTCCGTATCAGACACGTATCAGTGGATGCATGATGTGTTTGATAAAATACCCCAAAGGGCATTTCGATTTGTTTTCTGAAATGTTTCTGAATAGAAAATTAGGGTTTAGTGTTCTTTATGAATTTCTGGTGTTCTGAGTCATTTTTGGTGTCGTGTCGTATCGCCACGGACACGGGAACACGTGGTTGCACACGCACGCGCGAGCAGGTTGCTTCCCCTGCTGCTCGGGGTCATTTGCGAGCAGCACACGCCACGTGGACACGTGATTTTGGACACACACCTTGGGGCAACCACTGACACCACGTGTGTCAAGTTACACGACCTCTCATGTCGTGTCGGACACGAAATCACACGTGCATGGGGAATGCACTGTGCGTGTATCAGTATATTATTTATTCTCTGAGTAATGTTTCCACTGTTAATTGATCCCTACAAAATTGCTAGTTCATGTTAATGAAGTGTTTCATTCGAATTTGGCTTATGGTTTGAGAATAGGATATTCGACATGTGGGTTCGATTTGAATTTGTTTGATGAAAACTCAGGAATTGGGTTCATGTCCTTCTTTTTAGAACTGAACTGTAATTGATTCAATCCTAATTCCTGAGTGTTCTTTCCATTTTACCTAGTTGAATGTTCATTCATTCCTAACAATGTACACTGAGTTTAACTCCTATTAAACTGTCATGTGAACCATGTTTAGCCACTATTTTCTTTAATATTTCACTGACTTCCTATGACACATGCACACTTCACTAATATTTTGAACCAGGTTGCCTAATCTACACTGATAATGTTTTTCCAGTCTTGCACATATCACTGCACACAGGGTCACTCATGTACACAGGTACTAGCTACTGATTTCATTTGACACATGTACACAAGTGTATCACTACATTGTTCTGAATTCAGGATATTATATCCAATGTATCCACTGTTTTCTTCTAACTGTTTCCTTAATGCTACCCTGCATACTCTTGTTTCCTGATTCCAGGATCACTGTACACAGGTTATTCCCATTGCCATGCCATTGTTTTCATTGACACACACTCTTGTGCCCTCTCACACACACATAAGAGTGCATTGCCTTTTCTATTTTCTATGTATGTATATATATATTTGAGATGTATAAATAGGTATCCTATATATATTAGTGATGTGTGTGTACATATATATTACATTAGATACATTATTAGGATGTGTGTTACTATATTATATTAATGTGTGTATTATATTTTAGATATAAATATTGTCATGTGTATATGTGATTTGTAGGTTGGTTTAGGCATGGTATTGCCTAATAACCTATAGCCTAGGCTCTTAGCCTATGGGTGTATCTGTTTGTCAGTATAGAGTCTAGATGGACTTGTATAGCCTTGTTAGACCTAGAACAGACTTGCTAGACTAGAATAGACTTGTTTGACTTAGGTTGGACCTAGTTGACCTAGTTTGACTTCTAGGGTTGACCAGAGTTGACCAAGAGTTGACTTTGGCCTAGATTGACCTAGATTCATGTAGAATTCATTATAGTGCATCTTATTACCATTCTTGACTTGTTGTGACTTGTATTGTTCTAAATAGGAGCCAGACACCACTCCTCGGACAGTACTTTACTCTTGGACATTCAGATAGCAGGCGAGTACATTCTCTGATCATTTCATATCTTGCTTAGAATTATTTTCCTGTTTTAAATTATTTTACTTGATACTGTCATGTTGGTCACACAGATTAGTACAATATGGATCCCTTCTTGAGATGTTATCCTTCAGGAGCATCGGATATTACATGTTCTGTGCGTTTCACTTACATTGTGTATCACTATGCTTCTTGGTTCATTGATCACTTGTGACACGTACTCTCATGATCACAGAGTTTTCCATGAATCCTCCCATTTATTGGGCTTCCTAGAATCCCCATTTATGGGACTATCATGTACCACCCTTCGGGGGCCGTTACATGAATCATAACATAACCTGGCTGGATCCTTGTGTATTGATTGGGGGTACGGGAGAGTAGAAGTAGACATGTGAATAATATCCAAGTAGTGTAGCATCATAATCATTCCATAGTGTAGCATCAGAATCATCCTATGCCATTTACATGTCTATATTGTACTCTGACTCACTAGCCACTGTTAGTTCTCTACTTATAGTAGATATTCTATTACAGTTCTCTCTCTCTGTTTATATACTGTATTTCTTTCAGTTCATGTATCTTACTTCACTGCATGATTATATTTTCTAACCTGCTATGATCTGTTGAGATGTATTGTGCTCGCTCCTGTCCTGACTGAACCTGTTGAAAATATTATAGAGGACTAGGAGGAGGCCTGTGTGGATACCTTCTACGGGGCAGCCCTAGACGACACTTGTGAGCTGGACCCTCAGGAGGACCCAGCTCTAGCTGATGACATCACCCCTATTGCCTAGACTAACTTAGTTAGGCTTTATCTTACTTATGTTGTCTTGAGACTAGTTTAGTTAGACTTTATTTCTGGCTTTGAGATCTGAGTTGTATATATTCTTTCATATTCAGTAGTTGAGACTTGTATCTCCGGATATTTGCTGAGATGTTATCTTAGACTCTTCTGATCATCTGTATTTTCTTTGAGTTCTATATCATATCGTGCTTCTTCTTCCTTAGTTGTGATTGAGTTTATTTCTGCTATGTCGCCCCCATTCGGGAAGTATAAACTGTGGGCATTATATTGTTAGATGTTGTGACCTAGGACAACGTTCTACCGCCGACACTGTGGCGTAGGCTGGACGTAACCACTTCTCGTGCCCTTACTCTAGGGTACAGGTCATGATACATTTTTAGTGGGGGCCCATGCTGGTCTAGACTAGAGTGTAGTGGTATTCGAACCAGAGTATCACTACAGCCTGTAGTAGGATATGGGATATTAGTTTTCAAGGTACTCAATCACATTAGGAAAAACTCTTTTATTTCCATCTAAATCCGTATTGTCAACTGATCCTTTTGAATTTTATATCGCTTATTTCTCAGAAATTGATACTCTTGTTGGTCTGTCTTCAGGATGGTAGAGACGTAGTCGTAGCATACCATTCATGGGGATGCTGTAGAGGGATTTGCTACCTCTCAGCCAGTTCAGCAGAGACAGGAGACTGCAGCTCCTGCCACCTCTGTTCGTATTGGGGCTTCAGCAGCAGCAGCAGAGGGTATGCCTCCACCGGCTCGGAGGCAGGACCCAGTCATCGTAGAGATGCCTTTTCAGCAGCCGCCGCCTACAGGATACGTGGATACGGCAAAGCTGTTCTCCTACTTCCAACAGTTCATGGACCGACAGCAGGCCCGACAGGATAGGGGCATGGAGTTGGCCCTTACGACAGTCGCAGCTCGACTAGTGGTTCAGCAGCCGAGGACACCGAGGATAGAGCAGTTTCAGAAGATAAGCCCCAGAGACTTCCTGGGGACAGAGGGGATTCTATATGCTGATGATTGATCGAGCATATAGAGGAGATCTTCCGCCTAGCCCGGATACCGGTAGATCTCCAGATAGAGGCAACAGCTAGCCGGATGCGAGATCTTGCTCGCACCTAGTATCAATCAGACCCCAGGGTGGGGGTAGCTGGACAAACCTGGGAGGAGTTCAAGGTCTTCTTCAAGAAGAAGTTCTTTCCAGATTCAGCGCTCCGAGCCTTGGAGTCGCAGTTCGAGAGCTTGGTTCAGGGGAGCCTGTCAGTAGAGGAATACGCTGGGGAGTTCGGCCGCCTCAGCAAATTCGTAGAGGGCTTGAGCGAGACGGCGAAGGCCCAGAGGTTTCGGAAGGGTCTGGTCAAGGAAGTCAAGTCCTTGACCAAGGGCAACAGGGATGCCACTTTTGAAGAGATATTGACGGGAGCTCTGTTGGCTGAGGATGATCTTGAGGTTATGCTCAAGAGGAGGCGAGACCCAGTTAGGGGCAGCAGCAGCGGAGGCCAGGCCAAGAGGCCCCACTTTCAGCACCAGCAACAGAGGCAGTTCCAGCCGCAGCCGATCCAGCAGAGGCCAGTTCACCAGCAACAGCAGCTGAGACAGCACCAGCAGGGCCAGAGACAGGTTATCACTTGTGCTTACGGTAAGAAACCCGGGCATGTCATCAATGAGTGCCGGAAGAGGCTGGGCCGATACCTAGTGTGTGGATCAGCAGACCACCAGATGAAGGAGTGTCGCATGGGACGAGCAGCTCAGGGAGCAGCAGTTAGAGCTCCAGCAGGCCAGCAGAGGGGACCAGCCCTGCCGACACAGCAGCAGAGATTCGTTCAACATCAGCAGCAGGCCAGGGGAGGCCAGCAGGGGCGAGATTTCATCATGGCGGCCGGAGATGCTGAGGTGATAGGAGAGCTGATCGCAGGTTCGGCTCTTCTCGACTCCAGTCCAGCTTTTGCATTGTTCGATTTCGGTGCTTCGTATAGCTTCATATTAGTATCATTTGCGATTAGACACGATATCATAGCTAAATCGTTGCCTAGGACTTACAAGATCACGATCGGGGGTGGCATTATTCTCGTGAGTGATGTTTGTAAGGGTCGGAGTGTTGTTTTGGGAGGCCGTGAGTTGGAGGTGAGCCTGCTCGTAATGCCATTGCCGGACTACGATATAGTACTCGGTATGGATTGGTTGAGCAGGCACCATGCCAGCATTGATTACAGAGGGGGTAGAGTTCTCTTCAGAGTGCCGGGGAGCCAGAGTTCGAGTACTCCAGACGGCAGGCGGAGCAGAGCAGCAGAGTTTTCTGCGGAGTCCCGGTTGAGGAGCAGGCGATTCCACACCCCTTGATAGCAGAGTATATAGATTTTTTTCCGGAGGAGTTGCCTGAATTGCCACCAGACAGAGACATTGAGTTCTTGATAGACTTGGTTCCAGGAGCGGAACCCATCTCTCAGCATGTCTATCGGGTGAACAATAATGAGTTGGTGGAGCTGAAGAAACAGGTGGATGAGCTGCAGGACAAGGGCTTCATCCGTTCAAGTTCGTCGCCATGGGATGCACCAGTATTATTTGTGCCGAAGAAGGATGGGTCAGTACGGATGTGTATTGACTACAGGGCACTCAACAACCTCACGATCAAGAACAGATACCCACTGCCGCGAATCGATGATCTTTTTGACCAGTTGAGCGGAGCTCGGGTATTTTCCAAGATTGATCTGAGGTCAGGATATCACCAGGTAAACGTGAAGGGGGAGGATATTCCCAAGACCGCTTTCAGGACGCGGTACGGGCAGTTTGAGTTTTAGGTTATGCCGTTTGGGCTAACCAATGCACCAGCAGTGTTTATGAACCTAATAAACAAGGTATTCCATCAGTATCTGGATCAGTTTATGGTGGTATTCATTGACGACATCTTGGTCTATTCCAAGACTGAGGAGGAACACGAAGAGCATTTGAGGATAGTGCTGGAGACTCTCAGGAAGGAGCAGCTTTATGGGAAGCTCTCCAAGTGTGAGTTTTTCTTGGACCGGGTTGACTTTTTGGGGCATGTGGTGACTGGAGATGGTATCTCAGTTGACCCCAAGAAGATCGTAGCAGAGGAGGCTTGGGCAGCGCCGACTTCAGTGGCAGAGATTAGGAGTTTCCTGGGGCTGGCAGGATATTATAGGAGATTTGTGCAGGATTTCTCCCGGGTTTTAGAGCCGTTGACTCGGTTGACCAGGAAGGATGCTGAGTTTGTTTGGTCAGAGGAGTGTCCGGCAGCTTTTGATGAGTTGAAGAAGCGGCTTACGACAGCTCCGATTCTGATATTACCTTCAGGATCAGGGGGATTCACTATCTATAGTGACGCTTCAGGGAAGGGGCTGGGTTGTGTCTTGCAGCAGCATAGGAAGGTGATTGCCTATGCTTTCAGGCAATTACGTCCCGATGAGAAGAACTACCCTACCCACGACCTAGAGCTTGCAGCAGTGATATTCGCTCTGAAGTTATGGAAGCACTATCTGTATGGAGAGAGGGTGGAGATTTTTACAGATCACAAGAGCTTAAAGTATGTGTTCACTCAGAAGGAGCTGAACATAAGGCAGCGTAGATGGCTAGAGTTGATGAAAGACTTCGACATATCACTTCAGTATCACCCAGAGAAGGCCAACGTGGTTGTCGATGCCTTGAGTAGGTATCCGACAGCTATGTGTTTGACCATGGACCGTTACTTGCTTGCAGACTTGGAGAGCCTTGGGATTGAGGTGATCGTGCCCGGAGTGCAGATGCAGATGTGGGGCATGTAGATTCAGTCAGACTTGGTAGAGAGGATCAAGTCGGCACAGTTTGAGGACGTTGCTCTGCGGTGTCTCCGAGAGCAGGTTCGAGCAGGATTGGTGGAGGGCGAGTTTTCTCTTGCAGAGGATGGTGCCTTGAGGCACGGTTCCAGTTTATTTGTGCCCAACGAAGATCTCAGGGAGCAGGTTATGCAGGAGGCCCACAGATCTCAGTACTCTATACACCCTGGTGCCAACAAGATGTACCGAGATCTGAGGGAGCATGTTTGGTGGTACGAAATGAAGCGGGAGGTAGCTCACTTCGTAGCTAGTGCTTGGTCTGTCAGCAGGTCAAGGCAGAGAGGCAGAGGCCCGGAGGATTATTGCAGCCGTTGCCCATTCCAGAGTGGAAGTGGGAACATATCACCATGGATTTTGTATTTGGGTTACCGCGTACACTAGGAGGGAAAGACGCGATTTGGGTCATCGTTGACAGGTTGACTAAATCAGCCCACTTCTTGCCATTCAAGGTAGGTACGTCTACAGAGAGGCTTGCAGAGATGTACATACGGTAGATAGTCAGGATTCACGGGGTTCCGGTCAGCATCATCTCAGATCAGGATAGTCGCTTTACTTCCCATTTTTGGAGGAGTCTGCAGACCAGCTTGGGCACTCAGCTCAAGTTTAGTACCGCATACCACCCCCAGACGGACGGACAGTCAGAGAGGACTATTCAGACGCTTGAGAATATGCTGCGGACGTGCGTCCTGGATTTTGGAGGTTCCTGGGAGGATCATCTACATTTAGTAGAGTTTGCTTACAACAATAGTTATCAGGCCAGCATTGAGATGTCACCATTTGAGGCTCTGTACGGGCGTAGGTGTCGTACACCCTTATCTTGGGATGATGTTGGAGAGCGAGCTTTACTGGGACCAGAGATGGTTGTTGACGCAGTCGAGAAGGTGAAGCTCATAAGGAAAAGACTTTGCGTGGCGCAGGACAGACATCGGCACTAGGCCGATAGCCACCGGAGGCCGTTGGAGTTTGAGGTACAGATTAGAGTAGGATTAGATTTAGGTTTGTTTGTTGTATTTTGATTGATCATGTTTGTTTATCATAATTAAATTGAGACCTTGCTTGTGTTTAGGTTGGAGACCAGGTTTTCTTGAGGATATCTCCAACTCGTGGTACGATATGTTTTGGTAGAGGTGGAAAGCTTAGCCCGCACTTCATCGGCCCTTTCGTTATCAGCGGGACAGTCGGTGATGTGGCATACAGGCTAGACTTGCCACCTGCACTAGTGGGGGTCCACAACGTATTCTATGTATCACAGTTGAGACGGTACGTGGCTGACCCTAGCCATGTGCTTGATCATTCGGAGATTGAGGTTGAGCCTTCTCTCAGCTATCCAGAGCAGCCAGTGGAGATACTGGATCGACGGGAGAAGGTTCTGAGGAACCAGGTGATACCCTTGGTACGCGTCGTATGGAGGCATCATTCTCCAGGAGAGTCTACCTGGGAGCGGGAGGATAAGATGCGCGAGCGGTACCCCTATATTTTTGGACCTTGAGGTATACTTTTCTATCCTTCTCAGCAGTTAGTTTTGCCTTTAATTTCGAGGACAAAATTATTTTAAGGGGGTAAATTTGTCACTACCACTTTTCTAGCTTGAGGGTATTTTGGTCATTTTTAAAATTTTGGAATTATTTGGGAATTATTTAGTATTAATTATAATTATTAGAATTTTAAGTGATTTTTAGTATAATTGATTTGGTGCTACTATTTGACCTTGACTAGTGTTGACTTAGGAGAGTGTCCTAGAAGCTAACCTAGGTCATGACTACTTGGTTAGAGTGTGTAACCCTAGCTTGACCTAAGTTAGTGATATTTAACCAATTAAAACTTATTTGGAGAGATTAGGAATTGATTAGGCTAGCTAATGGCTTGTGGTTTCACAAGTCATGACTTGTGACTTAGGCCCATAGAGGCCCATAGACCACTTGTAGAGCCCTAACCCTAGCCTAATCCACCTATGGCCGGCCAAGCCTATCCCCTCCTCTATTTAATGTCTCCTAGAAATTAGGGCTAGCCTCCCTTAGAAATATTTACAAGTTTAAGAAAGAGGTAAGTCCCCAACTTCAATAATTCCTAAAAAATTCATTTCAATTCCTTTTCTACCCAAACCAATTGCAATAGGTTCTAAATTTATTTTACTTGCTGTTGGTATTGAGAAATTTCAGGGGAGAAACAATTTGGGAGAGTTTTGGAAGCTTGAGGATACACTCATATTGGGGCTTTTTGATACTTTGCAAACCTATAGGTAATTTCGATTCTACACCATAGATTTCTATTATTATTGCATATTTAGGAAGCCCTAGGCCTACCCTAACTGTAGGTATAACTAACCCTAGGATTTGTGTCCAATACGTGTCCTTATCGGACACGTATCAGTGGATGCATGATGTGTTTGATAAAATGCCCCAAACGGTATTTCGATTTATTTTCTGAAATGTTTCTGAATAGGAAATTAGGGTTTAGTGTTGTTTATGGATTTCTGGTGTTCTGAGTCATTTTTGGTGTCGTGTCGTGTCGCCACGGATACGAGAACATACGGTTGCACACGCGCACGCGAGCAGGTTGCTTCCCCTGCTGCTCGGGGTCATTTACGAGCAGCACATGCCACGTGGACGTGTGATTTTGGACACACACCTTGGGGCAACCACTGACACCACATGTGTGAAGTTACACAACCTCTCGTGTCGTGTCGGACACAAAATCGCGCGTGCATTGGGAATGTACTGTGCGTGTATCAGTGTATTGTTTGTTCTCTGTTTAATTTCGATTTTAAATGATTTTATTTGTTATTTTAATTGTTAATTAGATCCTAATCATGTCTAACTATATATGTTAGATTTAGTTTCCATGTTAGAATAGGTTTTGAGGTGAGTTTTGGATTCGAATTGTTAATTTGCCATGGTCGACTGAGCACTGACACTCAATACTGATACTGTTTTGTTTCTAAATTCCTAAACATGTAAATCCTTTTCTGAGTAATGTTTCAACTGTTAATTGATCCCCACAAAATTTCTAGTTCATGTTAATGAAGTGTTTCATTTGAATTTGGCTTATGGTTTGAGAATAGGATATTGGACATGTAGGTTCGATTTGAATTGGTTTGATGAAAACTCAGGAATTGGGTTCCTGTCCTTCTTTTAGAACTGAACTGTAATTGATTCAATCCTAATTCCTGAGTGTTCTTCCCATTTTACCTAGTTGAATGTTCATTCATTCCTAACAATGTACACTGAGTTTAACTCTTATTAAACTGTCATGTGAACCATGTTTAGCCAATGTTTTCTTTAACATTTCACTGACTTCCTATGACACATGCACACTTCACTAATATTTTGTACCAGTTTGCCTAATCTACATTGTCAATGTTTTTCAAGTCTTGTACATATCACTACACACAGGGTCACTCATGTACATAGGTTCTAGCTACTGATTTCATTTGACACATGTACACAAGTGTATCACTATACTGTTATGAATTCAGAATATTATATCCAATGTATCCACTGTTTTCTTCTAACTGTTTCCTTAATGCTATACTGCATACTCTTGTTTCCTCATTCCAGGATCACTGTACACAGGTTATTATCATTGCCATGCCATTGTTTTCATTGACACACACTCTTGTGCCCTCTCACACACACATGAGAGTGCATTACCTTTCCTATTTTCTATGTATGTATATATATATTTGAGATGTATAAATAGGTATCCTATATATATTAGTGATGTGTGTGGACATATATATTACATTAGATACATTATTAGGATGTGTGTTACTATATTATATTAATGTGTGTATTATATTTTAGATATAAATATTATTATGTGTATATGTGATTTGTAGGTTGGTTTAGGCATGGTATTGCCTAATAACCTATAGCCTAGGCTCTTAGCCTATGGGTGTATCTGTTTGTCAGTATAGAGTCTAGATGGACTTGTATAGCCTTGTTAGACCTAGAACAGACTTGCTAGACTAGTATAGACTTGTTTGACTTAGGTTAGACCTAGTTTGACTTCTAGGGTTGACCAGATTTGACCAAGAGTTGACTTTGGCCTAGATTGACCTAGATTCATGTTGAATGTATTGTAGTGCATCTTATTACCATTCTGGACTTGTTGTGACTTGTACTGTTCTAAATAGAAGCCAGACACCACTCCTCGGATAGTACTTTTATCTTGGACATTCAGATAGCAGGCGAGTACATTCTCTGATCATTTCATATCTTGCTTAGAATTATTTTCCTGCTTTAAATTACTTTACTTGATACTGTCACGTTGGTCACACGGATTAGTACTATATTGATCCCTTCTTGAGATGTTATCCTTCAGGAGCATCGGATATTACATGTTCTGTGCATTTCACTTACATTGTGTATCACTATGCTTCTTGGTTCATTGATCACTTATGACATGTACTCTCATGATCACAGAGTTTTCCTTGAATCCTTCTATTTATTGGGCTTCCTAGAATCCCCATTTATGGGACTATCATGTACCACCCTTCGGAGACCGTTACATGAATCATAACATAACCTGGCTGGATCTTTGTGTATTAATTGGGGGAATGGGAGAGTAGAAGTAAACATGTGAATAATATCCAAGTAGTGTAGCATCAGAATCATCATATGCCATTTACATGTCTATATTGTACTTTGACTCACTAGCCACTGTTAGTTCTCTACTTATAGTAGATATTCTATTACAGTTCTCTCTCTGTGTTTACATACTATATTTCTTTCAGTTCATGTATCTTACTTTACAGCATGATTATATTTTCTAACCTACTATGATCTGTTGAGATGTATTGTGCTCGCTCCTGTCCTGACTGGACCTGTTGAAAATATTACAGAGGACGAGGAGGAGGCCTGTGTGGATACCTTCTACGGGGCAGCCCTAGACGACACTTGTGAGCTGGACCCTCAGGAGGACCCAGCTCTAGCTGATGACATCACCCCTATTGCCTAGACTAGCTTAGTTAGGCTTTATCTTACTTATGTTGTCTTGAGACTAGTTTAGTTAGACTTTATTTCTGGCTTTGAGATCTGAGTTGTATATATTCTTTCATATTCAGTAGTTGAGACTTGTATCTCTGGATATTTGCTGAGATGTTATCTTAGACTCTTCTGATCATCTGTATTTTCTTTGAGTTCTATATCATATCGTGCTTCTTCTTTCTTAGTTGTGATTGAGTTTATTTCTGCTATGTCACCCCCATTCGGAGAGTATAAACTGTTGGCATTATATTGTTAGATATTGTGACCTAGGACAGCATTCTACCGCCGACACTGCGTCGTAGGCTGGACGTAACCACTTCTCGTGCCCTTACTCTAGGGTGCGGGTCGTGACAAGTTGAGACTTGTAGACTAGCCTAGAAGCTAACCCTAGCTATGGTGACCCTAGTCTAATTTAGGTTAACCTACTTTTAGTCTTTAGAAATTAGTTTTAATGTAGGAAGGATTAGTTTAAGAGAAATAGTGCATGACTTGTGACTTAAGTTAATGACTTGTGATTTACCAATTTCATGACTTGTAATTAAGCCATAGGCCCATGACTTAAGCCCAAAACCCAAACTAACCAACCCATGGAAGCCACAATTAGGATTTTCCCTTGCCTATACGTAATCTCTTAGTGTGTTCTTGCCTCTTTTATTCTTGACCTAGATTTGGAAGGAGAGGTAAATTCCCATTCCCCTAAAATTCTATTTAATTCATTTCAACTCCTTTTTAACCCTAGTCTTTTGCATTAGGATCTAATTTTTGTTTGTTTACTGATTCTGGAGGTTCACCTCAGTTTTCGTGTCATTTGGAGCTTGGGAGTTGCTATTTGGAATCCTTCCATTTGAAGCTTTTCTTGAGTATTGACACTCAATAGGTAAACCATTTAAACCTATTGTTTTTCCTATTTTCTTTGCATATAGGGCTAGGCTTAAGGATTCCCTAGCTGTCCCCGAGATTTGGGCACAATTCGTGTCCATTTTATGTCCGTATCGGACACGTATCATAATAGGTGCATAGGTGTTTGTAGAAATGCTTCTTAGGAAATTATTTTTGAATTTGGAAATTCCAATTACACAGATCTGTAGATCTAGGTGTGTGTATGAATGTTTGTGAAGGGTGTTTGATGTTTCGTGTCGGTTTGTGTCACGTTTTTAGCCTTGGACACGCAACACGAACCCCACGCCCGTGTCCTGCCAATCGGGGCCCATATCTCGTGACACAGGACACTTCGGGACACAAAATTTTGTGTGGAGCAAGGGGCAATATCTGACATCATGCTCCCAAAATTTGGGAGCAGATGGTTGAGTATTCGCGGAGCAAACACGCCAGCACTGGCAGCGTGCAGGCGGCTGAACACGCACACAGGTATGCACAAACGCGTGTTCGTGTCCGTATTGGACACATCATAGACACCCCACAGGGTGTCGAATGTGTAGCCTGACACGTGGGCTACACATGGACATGACCACGTGGCCATACGTGTCGTGTGTCGTGTCCATGACCTTTGTGAACGCGTGCACGACACTGCAGTGCACTGTGTTCAGTCCGTGTGTCGTGTTGGTGTTGGACTCGATTTGTGTCCTATCCTTGGACACGAAGACACTTCCTAGCACACCCTCACTGGCGACACTAGTTACCAACCTATTATTTGTAATTTTAATGATTATTTAGGGTCGAATTCTTGATATCCCAAATTTTTCTGATACCCGACTGATACTCACTGTTTCAGTTTTCTGAATTTTAAATTTGCTTTTAAACTGATGTTTTTATGATGTTAATGGTTAACTAGACTTACCTAAATGTTTAAGAAATAGTGTACATGATTATTTGTGATATAGGTTGAGCTATGGGGTTTCGAATGGGTTTTCGAATGTGGCTTGGGGTATGCTAACTGTTGGATATTATAGAACTGTCAATTGGTTTGTTGATATCCTGAGAACTTCACTCACTATTTGATGGTTTTATGTTGCAAAATTTGAACACACACATGTGCAATTCCTCACACATCTATTCCTATCACTCACTCACACAGTTCACACTCACACACACAGGCCACCCTCTTATTTTCCTGTCATACACATATATTTACTGTCACCTCATTCTAAATTCTGAGAACTGTGTGTTCTTCTCATGTAGATCATTCACACATTGGTAAAAACTGAGAACTAATGTCCATAGCTCATTCAATCACCCTTCTAAATGGGATTGGCACTAATAGTACACCTCTATGACACATACACTGTTTCCTATTAACTTAATCGGTCACATACACATCTATGTGACACCATTTAAACACACACACACATATGTTCACTAACACACACTTTACACACACACACACATGACTATTCCTATCACTGTTACACCTATACACTCATATACCAACACACACATGACACTATCACTCTTACACCTATATGACGCATGCCTATACACACATATACACACAACACCCTACCAATTCCTGTCAACACGGGATCACTACACACACACTCACACTCTCATATACACACACACATTCCTACCACTAACACACATACATACACACACATTTGCTGATATAAATGTGAATATGTAAGTGAGTGTGATATATGTATAGCCCAATGTGATATGTGCATGTGACTAGGTGATATGAAATAGATATGGCATTTGCCTATATAGATAATGTATATATAGCCTAATATGATATATGGGTGTGTTGGCCTATATGTGTTTTGGCCCTTGGCCTAGGTAGAATAGCCTATGGCATGCAGTGTGATACACTTGTGTATCACTAGGCTAGTGTGACTTGTATGGTATTTGGTTAGTTGACCTAGATTGACTTGTTAAGCCTAGGTTTGACCAACCTAGACTAGTTTGACCTAGTTTAATCCTGTTTGACCTTGTTTGACCTAACTAGACTAGAGTTGACCTAGTTTGACTGCTAGGGTTGACTAGAGTTGACCAAAGGTTGACTTTAGCCTAGATTGACCCTAAACATCAAGTAGATGCATTGTAGTAGTCTATTTAATTATTTTAAACTTGTAGTGACTTGTACTGTTCTATAGGAGACAGACACTACTCCTCGGACAGTATATTCTCTTCAGATATTTAAGATACCAGGTGAGTACATTCTCTGATCATTTCATATCTTGTTTAGGATTATATTTCTTGCTTTAGATTACTTTACTTGATGCTGACACGTTGGTATCACGGATTAGTACTATAGGGATCCCTTCATGAGATGTTATCCCCCTCGGGAGCATCAGATACTCTTGTCTCGTGTGTTTCACGTGCATCATGTATCTCATGCTTCTATTATCATGAATCTTCATGTATCAGCTTGTGATTCCTGTACTCTCATGAATCACAGAGCCTTCACGAATCTTCATGAATCACTCTTGAATCACTCTTTATGGGTAATATAGTATAGTCATGAATCTTAACGTAACTTGACTGGATCCTTGTGTATTGATTGGGGATGGTGGAGTAGAAATAAACATGTGAATAATTCTAAAGTAGAATATTCATGAATCACCTCTTTAATATAGTCATGAATCACCCTCCACCTGTTCACATGTTTATCTTGTACTCTGAATCACTAGTAACTGATTAGTTCTCTATTATACTGTAGATATTTACTTACAGTCTCTCTCTCTTTTATACATCATGTTATTCTTTCAGTTCATGTATCTTACTCTCTAACATGATTATATTTCCTATCCTGTTATGGCTTGTTGAGATGAATTGTGCGTGCTTCTGTCCTGACTGGACCTGTTGAAAATTTTACAGAGAATGATGAGGCTCTGGTGTCTACCCATTATGGTGCAGCTTAGACAACACTTGTGATATGGACCCAATTGCAGTAGAGGATCTACCACCAGTGGTTTAGACTGCTAGATTAGACTCTTACCTTGTCTTTCTCATTGATACATTATTGTATATGTACTGGGAGTTTGTTTTATCTAATGTTTATGGAGATGTCATCTTAGACACTTAGATTTCTATCTGATTGTATCTCTATGGATTCATTTCGTTCTATATCTATCTATCGTTTATCGTACTCTACCTTAGATGTGATTGAGACTGTATTGCTATGTCACCTCCATTCGGAGTGTATATACTGTACAGGTACCTTATATATTGTTAGATAATTGACCTAGGACAGCGTTCTACCGCCGACACTGTGGCGTAGGCTGGACGCACCCACGTCTCATTTCCTTACTCTAGGGTGCGGGTTGTGACACGTCTGGACAGAAAGGGCTACCTCGGGGGAGGAAGTGACCATGCAACAAGACTTGGTCTTCTTGTCTTTGGCTTTGGAGGTAGAATGTACCTCCGATGAGTTAGTTCTAGAGTGAGATCTGGATGAACCCATATAATCTGTCCCCATGATGTCGTGAGTGATATCAATCCACTCACATTTTCACGAGTTGGTGGAAGATTGATTATTTCTATTGTCGTCTTTGAGATGGGAATGACTCCATCTTGAGCTTCAGTAGGTGGCAAGGTGCCAAACTTGAGTGACACCATGTTGGCCGAGACTGTCTTCTCCTCGTAATCAAGTGAGATGACATTTGCATTGATCATGCATTGTATGTAGTTCTTCAGGATATAGCAGTCTCGAGTTGGACGTTCGGCGAACCGATGGTAGTGACTGTACCTCAAGTCGCCTACCCTGTCATCCTCGTCGGAATGCTTTGGATCATGCAACTTGATTTTTTTGCTTTATTTTAGCATCTCGAAGAGTTGTAGGATATCTTTGTCATTGAAGGAGTAAACCTTCTTCAGTCGTGGTATGGGCGGTGGTCGGCCCCTTGTGTGCTTTTTGAGGCATTCGTCGTCAATGCTTGCTTTCCCTTTTGTTCGTGCCCGTTGTTGTTGTTGGCGGCGTGCTTCCTTTTGTCGTCTAATACAGGGAAAATGACCCCTATAAGTCGGGCAACCTGTGTTTTTTATCGACAGTTTCGGCCCCGATGATCTGCGAACTCCAATCCGGAGGGTGGGCAGAGTCGAGCCAAAGCTTGATTACAGGTGTCATATTCCTGCTGCAGAAGTCGATCAGCACATGTTCTGGGATGCCAGTTGGTAACCTTAAGTATGCCTAACAGAAGCATTCAATGAAAGCTCGAACTGCCTATTTCTTCTTTTGAACCACATCTATTAGCGATGACATGGTCATGTCGTTTCTACCGTCATAGAATCAGTCAAGAAAGAAATGTGTTAAGTCATCGAAGGAAGATATCGAGTTGTCAGGAAGACTGCAGTACCAGTCGTAAGCAATTCCCTTCAATGCCCCCAATGAACAAGCTTGTAAGTAGGGCGTCTTCTTTCGAGATATGCCCTGTCTGAGATTGAAAGTAGGTCAAGAATTGGCAGGGGGAATCCTTTCCGTCGTACGACATCAATGTTTTTAGTTTATATTTGGGAGGATAAACCACCTTATTCTATTCAGGAGGATAAGGTTGCAGAATCCCTAGCTTCTGGCATTCCTTCTACTTATTTCGTGCTTCAAAGCGATCACGCAAATCTCTGACCATCTAAACTAGCTCCTCTGTAGAGCTAAGAGTAGGTGAGGGAGGTATAGTGTGAAGCTCAGCACCTGAAGGAGCTGACGTCCGAGGTACAGTATGATGATCTATCCCGAAGATACCCGTTGAGGGGGTATGCTTGATTCTCCATTAGCCTCGGGATCAGGACTGGTAGATACAAGTGCCTTCGCCAAAGGTTGAGGAGCCAAAGTATTCTAGATCTCAAATACTACTTGGGTCGAAGATTGCATGTTGGTGGAGAGGGTCTTGAGGCCATCCTCCATGGTGTCCATACGTCGTACGATATCCGGAGCTGAGGTGTCTGCTTCCTCTTTGTTGCCACCTTCCATGTAGACGGGCATAACATGGGTAGAAGTGGATGGATCGGTCAATACTTTGCTCTCAGCCCCGCTTTCCTATGGAAGAGCTTCTTCTTCTGAAGCCTCGTACTAGCTACCTCGAGTTACATCAGTATCAGTTCCTTAATGGATGCCCTCGTCTTCGAACGAGGTGTTGTCGTGGACAATAAGAGTCTGATCACCCCCAGCTTGCCTCGTTGTTGGAGATTTCATCCTCAACTGAGTACCCTAAAATACCCTGATTGATGGGATGATTGGCTTGCTTTTCTTTGGCCGACTCGAGGTCGAGGAGTTGGTCGTTTTTGTTTTTCTTCCTAATAACTGGGAGTTGGAAACAACATGGCATAAAACGACCAAGGATTCTGTCTCGTCTTCTATTGGCACCCTCTTTCCTTGACAATGTTGGATAGGTGCAGTTGGTTGCAGTCGTTGGAATACAAATCGCCTTAGTGGTGCGGCCATTGTTTTGCAACAGCAGCAATTGATGGTAACCATGGCACAAGTATGCCCCGCGAGGGGCGCATCGTACGTAGAGGTCATCTCCTAATCCACGTTTGTGAGTGATCACATTACTTAGATCGTGAGGGAAGATTTTTACTTTCAAACCATGTTTAGGCGCATGATAAGGCCACACGCCGGGATGGTTGTGTGAATGTTGCGCCCCTTGATCTAGTTCATACGTAAGAGATGCACCTAGATCGTTTGTGGGAGAGCAGCATGTATTGTGACTTGAACCCACTTTATGCACACAGCCCACGTTGGCTCATGGGTTCAAGGCCACAAGATTTGCCCTACCCAACTTGGTTCCATGCGCAGGAGATGCGTCCAAATGGGAAGGGGACTTTGAGACTCGACTTGCTGCTAGTGCCGAAGCACCCGCATCGACTCCGTACAGCTTACCATCAGCTGCACGCATGATTTTCAGTACGCATTTCCGGTTTACTACCGGCATAGCACATTTGGGGCGCATGGCCCGTGCTTCCTTAGACTTCTTCGTACTAGCCCGTGAAGGCGAGTAGTACTCAGAATACAACTTATCCTTGCCACGACAAAGAGTAATTATGTCAAAGACAAATGTCTTCCCCTGCGCACCAGAGCTCATGCGCAGGAGAATTGATGCGCCCTTGTAGCATCAGCACATCTTTTTTGACTGAAAAGAAGAAGGTTGGGAGCTGTCGTCGATGCTGCACTTCTCTGACAGATGTGCTGCACTGGTAGCGACGTTTTGTTTGCTGAGAACGTCAGTAGGAAGAGAGGTCTATGACGGAGCATCTTCTTCAGTGGTGGCACTCGGTGCATCACCTTTGCGCATCTAGACTTGACGGGACTTGTCACGACCCGCACCCACTGTGAGGGTACGAGTACGTAACAGTGTCCAGCCTACGCCGCAGTGTCGGCGGTAAAACGCTGTCCTAGGTCAATCATCTAACAATATATAAGGTACCTGTACAGTATATACACTCCGAATGGAGGTGACATAGCAATACAGTCTCAATCACATCTAAGGTAGAATACGATAAAGATAGATAGATATGAACAGAAGAAAATCCACAGAGGTACAATCCAGATAAAGACTAAGTGTCTATGATAACATCTCCACCAACATCCAAATGAAACAACTCCCAATATATATACAATAATGTGTCCATGAGAAAGATAAGTAAGAGTCTAAGCTATCTATAGTAAACATGGGTATCATCCTCAGCAGCTGCCTGAACGTCCCCAGGGGTCCAGGTCGCGAGTGTTATCTAGGCAAGCTTCAAGGTAAGGGGTGCAGGGTTCCTCATCATCCTCTGTAAAATTTTAAACAGGTCCAGTCAGGACAGGAGCGAGCACAATACATCTCAACAGATCATAGCAGGTTAGAAAATATAAACATGCAGTAGAGTAAGATACCTGAAACTGAAAGAAAGTACATAATGTAAAAGAAGAGAACTGTATGTAAATAGCTACTGTATATAGAGAACTAATAGTGGCTAGTGATGTAGAGTACTGGATAGCACATATGAACATGACAGATTAGTACATGATCTACACTAAAGAGTTTCACATGATCTACACTACTATGGAATTTGTTCACATGACTATTAGCACTCCTTTGTTTTCCCCCAATCAATACACAAGGATCTAAGCAGGTTATGTTATCATACATGATATCACATGAAGGCCCATGAAAGGGTACACATAATAGTATACATGAGGGCTCCGTGAACATGAGAGTACATGATTCACAAGAGTGTACATGTATGGTGAAAGCACAGGAGTACATGATGAAAGGAAAACGCACATGACACAATGTACTCGATGCTCCCGAGGGGATAACATCGCATGAAGAGATCCATATAGTACTAATCCGTGATAATATCGTGACAGCATCAAGTAAAGTAATCTAAAGTAGGAATATAATTCTAACAAGTTATGAAATGATCAAAGAATGTACTCGCCTGTGGTCCTGAGCTGATAAGATGAACAGACGCTGAGAGAAATCACAGACCTAAATAAGATACTATGAGTCAAACAGGGTTTTATACTAAAAATTGAAACTAATTTAAGTCATGAATGCAAGTCTAAGTCAAAACTAGGTCAATCTAGGTCAAATTGAGTCACACTAGATCATACTGGTTCATACTAGGTCATACCAAGTCACTGGGAGTCAATCCAAGTCAAACTAGGTCAAACGGGGTCAAAGGTTAACTTTGTCATGACCCGGTCCTAAATTCTTGGGTCGAATCGGATCATGCTCAGCCTGCACCATTGTTGAGACGGCGGCAGTAAGCTGTATCACTCATGCAGGTAATAAACAACACAATCCAATTGCCACAACTTTAATATTTCGAATAGTTTAAAACTTTTTACAACAAAATAAAAGATACATCTGAAATACACTGTTTTCCACAAACATCATGAATCAAAAAAAAGAAGAAGAAAAAACTAGGCAACCAGCTCATCAGTCTCGAAATCATCGTCCTCTAGTTGGCACCTCAGGAAATATCGCGGAACAAAGCCTTATCAGTGTTACCTAAAAATGTTGGGTTTCCAGTCAAGAGTGAGCAAAGTACAATTCATGCTAATTTGACAGTTGAAATAATAATAGAATCATGCACTTTTAAACAATTTAGAAATGAACAGTTTTTCTAGCAGTAAAATAGTGTGATTTGAATAGGCAATGAATATGACCGGCTTGGGTTTGTTACAGTTCAGATACGACTTATCCCCGTATGTCTGAGGGGTAAGCTAATATAGTTACAGTAGTTACAGTAGTTTGGATGTGGTCATACTCATTATACTACTCCTCCAGTCCCCAAACAGTTACAGTAGTTATAGTAGTTACAGTCAATGCTCTCAGGGAGAGTTTCGTGTTGCATCGTGGTTTAAACTTGCAGTAAAGCGATTATTAAATAACTGTAAACTAACACAAAATGTACTTGCCTCAAAATGGACTGGACTGGAAAGTTGAAGACTTCGAGATGGGAATTAGGATCGTCCTCGAATTCCTACATTCGAAAAATTGACTCAGAATCCTGGGTTTACCAAGCTAACTATACTAGTTGAAATCTCTAATTGTGTCCTAATCAATTTTAATCTTTATTTATTAAACACGAACCTAAACGCGTTTATCGGTGCGTTGAATTAATAACGAGGGAAAGATCGTTTAAACTTGTATTTTAGAAAGACTCGTAGTTTCCAATTTAATTGATAAAAACTTGTATTTTCATAATTATACATATAAAACTAATTTTCTTATTTTAATGAGAAATACATGATCGTTTGTTAAATATTAAAACTTGTAAATTTTATTGTGAGAAAACTTTATTAATTTTCTATATAAAAATAATTATTATTAGATTTACGCGTATGCTACAAAAACTCGCAAAACCAGAAAACAACAGAAAATCCTATGCTACCAACTTACAAGTCACAGGGCCAACAACCAGCTGGGCTTATGCCCATTACAATTTATTTACATAAATTGAAATAAGACAAAAACGGTCGTTAGTTCTAAACTTCCTATAATTTAAATATGAATAAAATAAATAATAAAATAAATTAACTAATAACGAGTCTCAGATATGGTCCAATCGTCAACTAGGCTAATGCCTCAACGTCCGGGCGAAGCCGGTTTCGTTTGCACTTAGTCAGGGCCCATTGACCGATACGGTCGTCGCCCAAAATCCAAAATATTTAATATATTTCCGAAATCCATTTTAAAATCATTTTTTTTAAAATATAATTAAATTTACGGAAAAATCCGGCAGCATTTCCTCTATTTTTGGTCAACCCAAAAACTGGGAAATATGCCAATCTTTTTCCTGCAAATCCCAAACCAGGGAATATATACACATAAAAATAACCATAACATTTCCAATATTAATTCGGAACGACCCGAAATAAATTCGGGAGTCTGAATCCAACCAAACATCACAGCACGCTATCGAAAAAATCCGAAAACCCAAAATATTAAGAAATCCATTTCCAAAAAGTTTCAGAATAATTAAAACCAACCAAAAGAAACTTCCCAACGTTCCTCGAAAAATCTCGGGAACGACGTTCACCCCAAAAATCGAATTTCCCAAAGTAAACTCGTGGACCAATTCATCATCGACATGGGGAGGGACGAACTACTGTGATTAACCAGGGATTACCCAAAAAGACGGAATCCGAAGGGTTGCCTCGGACTCGGGATGCGCAAATCCACAGGTCGGGGTTGAAATCATGCGAAGAACGTTGTCCAGAACAGCGGACAGCCTCAGGGTGCGCCGGAGAGAACAAAGTTCCTCGTGCTAGGGCGCGGGAAGCACGCGGGGTCAGCGCTGGCCGGTGGCGTAGGGCGCTGGGGGCTGCGGGAGACGCGCCGGGGCTGGGCGCGCGCGCGGGGTCGGCTGGATCAGAGAGGACAGCGCGCGGGGTGCTGTCGGGCGGCTCGGGACAGCGGCCGACGGCAGGAAGGGGCGCCGGGGGCCGGCGAAGGGGGTCGGCGCTGGAGCTCGGATCCGGGGCATCGGGGTCGGACCGGAAAGATCGCCGGGGATGGCGATGCGCTGGGGAGGGTGCCGCACAGGGGGTCGCATGCCGGGGAGCCGTGGTCCGGGAGGCCAGGGGAGCCGCGGGCGCGCTGGAAGGGAAGCGGCCGGATCGGGGTCCGGCGGGCGGAGCCGCGGCGTCGGCGGGAGGCCGAGGGCGCGGGGCAGAGGTGGATGGGGCACTGGCTGGAGGGGTGCTCGGGGAAGCGAGACACGGCCGAGAGTGGCGGCCTGGTGGTGGCGCCGGAGAAGTGTCGAGCTCCGGGTGGTCAGGATCTAGGGCACGTTTGGGAAAAAATGGAGAAAGATGAGGAAGAAGGAGTGTAGGAGGGGATTTATATAGAAGAGGGGAGTGGGGGTTACTGGAAGGCGAAGGGGAGGAGGCGGCCGGTAGCACTACACCAAATTGATAAATTAGGAACACTAGGTGTTTTTTAATTTGGAACGCATATTTACTGTATCTAGATGTTAGAACGGTGCAAAAGTGTTCCAGATAATAAAAACGTTCCTAATATATGTTATTTTAATTTTTTTAAAATTATTTATTTAGGTACACTATTATACTGTTCCAAATACGTTCCAATTTAAGGATACACACGTGTATATCATATGATGGGTGAAAAAGCGTCCAAGCCAACAAACCCTTACTCTCCCATCGTATACACACAATCATTCTTTCCCCTCAAATATGTTCTCCACAACCACCCTCAATTCTTCATAACCCTAATTTCTCAGCTCCAGCTCCAATTTAGAAATCTCTCTCTTCCCATCCTTCTTAATCTGCAGAAAATGTAAGGGTTTTGTTCCTGTCGTCTCTTCGTAATGCTCTTCCTCATCGTGCTCACAAGAAGAGTTCCCAGCCGTAATTTCTCCCAAATCCAATTCTTCTTCTTTCTCTAAATAATTCAAAAAAAACCTTAATTTTGACACTTTGAATTCTCTATTCTCAGCAAAGCGAGGAAGAAGTTCGGCCTCCTGGAGAAGCATAAAGACTACGTCGTCAGAGCCAAGGCTTTCAACAAGAAGGAGGATGCTTTCAAAGTAATCAACGATAAGAGAGTATCCCCTCAGAACTCGTACTCGTCCGTCGATCCTCGTTTACTTCCTATCCACCACCTGATTATTCCATGCTGTTCTTCGTCCCGTACGACTGCTATCCACAGTAGCAGTACCAGCCGCCGACACCACATCACTATACGTCATCGTCAGAACAGAGGATGTCGATGACGTCGTAGATTTCAGCTCCGCAGTACACGGACCAATCCTCATTATCGATGTGGAATTACCAGCAATATACGGCCCAATCAATGTCACAGATTTCTCCGTCGTTGCATCTGCAACAGCAGCAGCGACAGTACGAATATGCCCCATATATGTTTGATGAAATGGTCGTGAGGAAGGAAGCACGCAGGGGACTTAACTGCGAGGTCCAGGTGTTTGATGAAATGCATGGAAAGGAGCCAAATTCTTTGCTTGAAGACGATATGGCAGAAGAGACTAACACAAAAGAGTTTGCATTTCGAGTTGAAGAAGTTATTGTTGGGAGTCAAGTCGCGAAAGTCCAGTTGCGGGAGGGGCTAGTGAGTAATGTGATGGAGTCATTTATTCGAGCAAATGGCGCAACCCATTCTTGGATGTTATTCGGGCTGCTAGTGATGCCAACAATTATCATGACTTGGTGAAGTACTTATTGATGGTGAGGCAGAAGGTTAAAGAGCCAAAGGTTGATAGTGAGCTCATATATGCATATGCAAAGATCGATAGACTGAGTGAAATAGAAGAGTTCCTTCTTATGCCAAGCTTTGCTAATCTCGTCTTTACGATGAGGCCCTATATGAAGCCGCAAAGATCATATTTGCCTTCATTTCTAACTGGGCAAAACTGGCATGTACACTGGTTAAGCTTAAACTGTTTCAAGATACAACTGATGTAGTCCGTAAAGCAAATAGCTCAAAGACATGGAAGGAGGTCTGTTTTGCTTGTGTGGATGTGGAGGAGTTTAGCCTGGCACAAATAGGTGGCTTGAATATAATTATGCAGGTCGATGACTTAGAAGAGGTCAGTGAATACTATCAGAATAGAGGATGCTTCAATGAGTTGATCTCTCTTATGGATAGTGGTCTAACAATTCGACGAGTCAAACGACTAAAATGGTTCCAAAAATTGAAGGTTACATTGATTCCAGGGACATAATGGAAGGTAACATTGATTCCATAGATGTTTTCATAGAATTAAATCCATTCCAGGCAATTGGAGTTGGAAAATCTTATGTACAGTTCAAAGCAGATGATACTAAAAATATAGAATATCAGAGGCATAGAGAGAACAATGCCTCTGGGTCTGGAAGATCCTCACCTCCAATAGTTTTGAAAAATCGATCACCAAGGAACAATGTAGGAGTTGAAAGGATTAGCAAATCATATCTACATCAGTATCAGTACCTAGTAATGGTATGGTATCCAGGAGGAAAATTGATATGAGCCTAGATAGTAGCTCAGTACACTGACAGGAGTTGCACAATCAGTAGTACACTAGTTCTAAGAAGAGCACAAGCTGCACACAGAAAGTAATTGGTGAAGTGTATATCAGAAGACAACTAGTATCAGTTAGCAGTCAAGCTCATAAACTCAGCTTCAGTATTCAGTAGCTAATATTCAGCAAAGTGAATGAGTAAAGGTAGCTCAAACAAGTCCAAGTAGCTTAGTGGCTATACACACTCGGTGAGTAAAGGTTCAGCAGACTGTAACCTAGTCTTCCAGTCTTTTTAGCTTATGTGTTTATAGCTTTATGCAACAGGTACAGCCTACCAGACCAGGATACAATATCTCTAATTGCAGTGTAGTTCGCAAAGCTAAGTTTTAGTATCAGGGGAGTAATTAGTTCTTGTTCAGTTTCAGTGGCTTTGGCTCTAGCTCAGTTCTAGTTTAGTGCAGTGTGGGTGCCATATGAACAATTTGTCAAGTTCTACCCTCACTTTAACCTTGAGGCAAGGTCAAAATAAGGGAAGGGTATTGATGCAGCTCCACCTAGCTACCTCAGTATCAGTTAGTCCAGTACGCTGAAGAGTGCAATGCTTAGTGAAGGTAGAGTATGCAAGAGTATCAGTATCAGCCCAACCACTGTCCAGTCATCAAGCCAGTCACCATCCATTCATTACCTAGTCAGCATTCCTTTACAGCTCACTCAAATATCAGTCTATAAATAGGAGAGTGGAGGAAAGGAGAGTATCGGAGAATCTGTGATTTCATTTTTTTAATTCAGTTTTCTTACAACATTTCTTTACAATGTCTTTTATATTTTCTTTCCAGTTTACATCAATAGGAAACCCTAGTTTACACTCGAATTCTTAGTCTATATCTTCTTCTTCCCTATCAATTTCTTCACAATGATGTCAAATCTTCATCGAGCTTCTCTCCTGGCAGAACAGTTAGGTCGGGCACCTAACAAAGTTCGGCCTTCTGGAGAAGCATAAAGACTACTTCGTCAGCCAAGGCTTTCCCCAAGAAGGAGGATGCTCTCAAAGTAATCAATCTGAATCCCTAATTTATAATTTTATCGTATTTGTTGTTTTATGGGTCATCGTCAAAATTTGATTTGATGGTTTAGAGTTCTGATATATGGGATGTAGATTAATGGGTTTTTTTTTGGTGCCACAATTCGATTTGATGGATTAGAATTTAGATTATTACATATTTAGATTGATGGTTTCTTGTCAAAATTTGATTTTGATGGCATTTTCCAACTGTTTTTTCTTCAGAAATTGTCAGAGAAAGTAGCGTTCCGCAAACCGAAAGAGTTTTACTGCAAGATGGTTAATACTCGAACCGTCGATGGGGTTCATAGATCGGGGTAAGACTAACTTGATAAATTTTGAAGTTTTTTCGAGTTTGTGTAGTTGTTCTAGGTAGGTGATTGGCTAATGGGATGTGTGGGTTTCTTTAGGATCAAAGCGAATAAGTACACCCATGAGGAGCTCATGCTGATGAAAACCCAAGGTATCGGCTACAAACTTCAGAAAATTCAGAGTGAAAAGAAGGTTGTAATTGGCCTTATAGATATTTTGTTATTGCCTTGTATGATGAAATGGCTAAACTTGGATGATCTCTGCTTCTTCTTTTTTGGTAGAAAATTGAGAGGCTCACTTTCGTGCTCCACAATGTCCATACGTTGGATAAGCAACCGGAGAATAAGCATGTCTTCTATGGTGATGACAGGTATAGCAATGGCAAGTCTCATCTTTTAGTAGCGTTGTACTTGTCAAGTGTGCTAAAAGTTGCCTAAGTGACTAAATATGCATTTGTATTAGATGGCGATAAGCATGATATGCGAGTGTGCCTAGACATCCTACAACCAAGTAAAGTTCATTAGTATGTTTTAGAATATGAATGTGGTTTACATTTTCAGTTAGTCAATCTTGTTTAAAAATAAGAACCCTTGATTAGTTAAGTGAAAACCAAGTGCTCCTAAATCAAAACATAAATTCCATGACATTTCTTCTGGGGATAGTTGGTGTTTGATACTTAATTCAATTGAAGAAAAATATTGTTGTAGGAATGAGAAGAGAGAGGGAGAGAGCAAACGGTTTGCTTGGTTGTTGGTTCATCGTTTCTGGACAGTGGTAAGGAAAAGGACATTTAGTTGTTTTAATTTTGGTTGGGAACGCAAGAACATGATAATAGATGAAGCCTATGTAAAGCTTGAAGAAATTAGACCGAGGGTGTAAGAGACCATATTTTATCAAGAGAAGAATCAAATAAGTCGAAAGCAAGCAGTTACTTTTTCCCCTTGACTTTTGATAGCATTACAACCTACCCCCAAACTTTATATTTATACTTTTGAGTCTTGTTACAATCTCTCAGGGCTAGGCTTGGATTTCTTTTGGTTATCTGCTAGTAGATTCTCATTTTTTGCATTTGATGCATCATTTTTCTTTGAACCACCACTTGGCCTGATATCCGGTACAAGATCCACCACTCAGACTAATCACCATAGCATTATTCTCTACCAAGGAGACTCCTTCATGTCTAGTTCTCAATCAACCGTTACTTGGATATTTCTTTTCAACCACCTTTATAATTAAGCTCATCTCTCTTCGAGGGGGATTTTCCATGTCTCTTATGTCTTCAAGCTGTGACTGCTTGGTCAGTCCCTGTTAAAGCAATTCCTATGTGACATATATTTTGTGAAGCTGCTAAGGGATGACTGTATGGTAGGAAGCATAGCTGCATAGGAGTTGTCCTAGTAGGATTGATCGCTACTTTTGTGCTTTTATAACTAATAGAGCCAACCCAAATAGTTTAATATTATTTATGGTTATTGTTATTTATAATATTTACTATTCTCCTGAAAAATGTCAATACCTCTCTTTCTGGTGTACATATTCTAGGTATATTATGAACATTGAATATAACCTCAGCATGTGATTGTGAAATATCTAGTTTTTTCTTTAAAAGTTGGGATAGATTTGCATAGTTAACTCTGATTTTTTTCTCTACTAATTTTTTTTAACCTTTTGGCTTTGCAGACCCGATGGCTATCCCAACAATGAAAGAGTTTTATCAAAAAGCTTGAATCAATTGTGACAACTAAGAGGAAGGAAATAGCTATGGGGAAGAAAAAGAACGAGAAGATCTTAAATTATGACATTTTTTAGCATGATAGTTTAGTAAAATTGTATTAAACCTTTATTAGTTTATGTAGCTTCATCTTTATCTATTTTGCATGTACTTAAGATATGGATGTTTGAAAAAAAAAAGAAAAAAAGAAAAGAAAAAGATATGGATGTTTGTGTACTTTCATTTATATTGTAATATACTTTAATTTCATAAAATATCAAGAGCATTAAAAATTATTTATCTATATATAAATTCAAATTATAGGTTTAGAATTTCAAATAATCTGGACAATTAATTGGAACACATTTCTACCATTCCAACAATGGGACAAATTTTATCTGTACCAGTAAGTACGCAAAATTTAATTTGAAATGCTTTATTAAGCACCTAAAAATTAATTGAAACGTTTTATTAGGAACATTTTGTTGGTGTTCCAAAACTGGTACACATATAATGTGTTCCAATAGTCATCTGTTGGAACTCTTTATTAGGAACACTTTTTTGGTGTTCCAACACTGGCATGCATATAAAGCGTTCCAATAATTGTACTTTGGAACGCTTTTATTCCGTTCCAAGAATTTTGGCAGCCCAAAAATAGGCATGGAATAAAGGCGTTCCTGAAATTTTTTGGAATGGTATTCCTCCGTTCCAAAATGACCATTTTGGTGTAGTGTAGGGAAGGCCGAAGGTCGGGCGGCGGTCGGTTTTGGAAGGGAAGGGTCGGTTCCAGTCCACAGAAGGAAGAGAGAGAGCTAGTGATAATGAGAGGGTATTAAATAATTTTAATAGTGTAAAGGAATGGAATCCATTCTATAAGAAAATATTTATATATATTTAATATATATTTAACTTATGATTTATATACGAAACCGTGATCGGTTTCGGAAATAAATCCGAGTGGGGTTCGGGACTCGGGAACGAGTTCGGGTCTGGGTCAGCAATCAAAAGTCGTTATTACTTTTGAAATTTATTTTTTTAAAACTCATAAATAATACTAATAATAATAATAATAATATTATAACAATAATAATAAATTACATTACAGAAACTGGGTTTCACAATCTTCCCTCCTAAGAAAATTTCGTCCTCGAAATTAAAGGCAGGGTTAGGGGTAAACTCAAATCAAACAGGTACGGGTACTACGCCCGTAACTCAGGTCCAACAATAAGAATTTCCAAGGAAGTCGTGGATGAGACGGTTTAGGGATAAGTTTCATTTATGATATCATCCATGCAGAAAAATACAAAAGCGAACCAAAGTACACGAGGTTGATCAGACTATCATGCACCGGTCCTAATTAGACAATATATTAGTGGGTGCACCCAATAAAATACTGTCATGATCAAGCTTGATAAAGAAATAGCTTACAAAACTAGGCTAACTTAGCAGCATCAGTCAAGTTTAGAACGAAAAGATAAGAAATAGGAGTTATGTGATGGCTCAAATTCTGATCTTCTTCTCGCCTTAAACTACGCTTGCTACTGGTTTCTCTGGCACTGAAAGGTTGAGTCCACTCTTCAGCTCTGAATTATCCAAAATGTGACTCGGATCCGGGATGTAGCGTCTGAGCTGTGATACGTAGAAGACGTTGCACACTCTCAAGATTAGCTGGTAGAGCTAACCGGTACGCTACTTCCAACTCGTCTTAAAACTTCAAATGGCCTGATGTACCTGGCCTCAATTCCCAGCTCCCTCAAAACTGATCGTTCCTCTGGTAGGAGAAAAACTTCACAAAAACGCTATCTCCTTCTTCAAACTCCACTAGTCGACGACTACTATCAACCCAATGCTTCTGTCTGTCTTGGGCAATCCTGAGCTTACTTTCACCTTCTCTACTGCGTCACTCACCATCTCTGGACCCAGCAGTACTCTTTCTCCTACGTCGTCCCATGCACGTGGTGTACGGCAATGACATCCATAGAGAGCTTCAAATGGGGTCATACCAATGCTGGCTTGGTAGCTGTTGTTGTAGGAGAATTCTACCAAGTGCAAATGATCTTCCCAAGACCCTCCAAATTCTAAGACACAGGATCTCAGCATGTCTTCTAGCGTCTGGATTGTTCTCTCCGATTGCCCGTCAGTCTGGGAGTGATAGGTAGTGCTGAACTTCAATTGTGTTCCCAGACTGTCATACAAACTCTTCCAAAAGTGAGAGGTAAATCTAGTATCTCTGTCAGATACGATACTTACCGGAACTCCATGAATCCGATAAATGTACCGCATGTACAGTGCAGCCAACTTCTCGGTAGATAAACCAACTTTGAAGGGGATAAAGTGAGCTGACTTCGTCAGTCGGTCCACTATAACCCAAATGACATCCTTCCCTCCTTGGGAACGAGGCAGTTCTGACACGAAGTCCATTGTGATGTGCTCCCATTTCCACTCCGGAATGTTAAGCGGCTGTAATAGTCCTGCTGGTCTCTGCCTGCTAATCTTCCCTTGTTGACAAATTAATCATCTAGCAACATATCTGGCCACATCTTTCTTCATTCCAAATCGCCAGGATGTATGGAATATTGCAACTGGTGTGCTTCCTTCATCAGCTCGTTCCTTAGTTCGCCAGTTGGTACACAAAGTCTCGTACCATTCTTCAGCGCTCCGTCACTAGCGATTGAGAATCCTTTAAGTGTTCCTGCCAGCACTTGATCTCTAAGTTTGCAAAGTGTCTCGTCTTGAAACTGCGTCTCCTTGATTTTGTCCATCAGACTCGGGCTCACTTACAACTTCATCAACAATGAATCAGCATCCAGCTCCTTCCTTCCAGGCAGTATAATCTCCAGTCCAAGCTTCTCGATGTCCTTTAGCAGGTGCCGCTCCTTGGTCAAAACATCGCCATAGGGTATCGACTAAGTGCATCTACGACCACATTAGCCTTACCCGGGTGGTACTGTAGATCGATGCCAAAATTCTTCATCAGCTCCAGCCATCTTCTTTGCCTCATGTTCAGCTCCTTCTGAGTGAAAACATACTTCAGACTTTTGTGGTCTGTATATATTTCCACTCTCTTTCCATATAGATAATGCTTCCATAACTTCAATGCAAATATCACCGCTGCAAGCTCCAAATCATGTATGGGATAGTTCTTCTCATGAGTCCGTAATTGCCTAGATGCATAAGCAATCACTTTTCCATGTTGTTTAAGAACGCAACCCAGTCCTTTACCTGAGGCATCACTGTAGATTGAGAAACCACCAGTTCCTGCGGGTAGCGCCAGGATTGGTGCAGTGGTAAGTCTCTTCTTCAGCTCCTCGAATGATGCCTGGCAATCTTCCATCCAGATGAACTCTTCATTCTTCCGAGTGAGCTTCGTCATCGGCTCAGCAATTCTGGTAAACCCTTCACGAATTTCCAGTAGTAGCCAGCCAGCCAAAAAACTCATGATTTCAGCAACTGAGCTTGGGGTAGACCATTTCTCAACAGCGGCTATCTTCTTCGGATCTACCAAAATTCCTTTTCCATACAACTTCTCCTTCCTCAAAGTTTTCAGAACTTTCCTGAGGTGCTCGTCATGCTCCTCTTCCGTCTTTGAATAGATCAGAATGTCATCGTTGAAGACAACGACAATTGATCTAGGTATTCATGGAAAACCTTGTTCATAAGGTTCATGAACACCGTAGGAGCATTCGTTAGTCCAAACGGCCTAACCAAGAATTCAAACTGCCCATACTTGGTGTTGAATGCCGTCTTAGGAATATCTTCCTTCCTGACCCTGATTTGGTGGTAGCCAGATCTAAGATCAATCTTCGAAAACACCTTGGCTTCGCTCAATTGATCAACTAGGTCATCGATCCAGGCCACAGGATACTTGTTCTTGATGGTGATATTGTTCAGTGCCCAGTAGTCGATACACATCCGTACTGTTCCGTCCTTCTTGGGCACAAACAAGACAGGTGCTCCCCAGGGTGAACCTCCATCTCGAATGAATCCCAGAGCCTTCAGTTCATTGATCTGGTCCTTCATCTCCTTGGCCTCCTTCAGGTTGACTCTGTAGCATCCCTTAGAAATAGGGGAGAGTCGGGGACTAGGTCAATAGTGAACTCTATATCTAGATCTGGGGTAATCCGGGAAGACTATCAGGGAAAACATCTACCATAAAGGTGTAACTAAGAAGTTTATTCATGTGGAGAATTACAGCAAAAACTCTCATGATTGATCTAAGGACATCCTGTTACAACTTCTTATAACAATAGATAATACTATTCAGCAGTCCTAGGTACTATTCTTCATGGTTCTGACTCTTGTATGAGCAGTCTCCAACTGCTTCATCTTCTATGAACCTCGAGTCTGCATCATACCTTATTATAGGAGACAAGGTCTGCTGGATAGGAAGAGAGTCCCTAGGTTGTGGCCTAACAGGTGTTGCTGGAATATGTGCTCTGGTTTAATGGGGAGATAAGAGGCAGTTCTTTATCCGATGTTCAGCAGATCCACATGTCAAATATTGTCCCAATCTCTTACGGTAACTAACGGCCTGATGACCAGGCCTCTTGCAGTAGTCACAAGCCAATAGCCTCTTACGACAAGACTGCCAGAAAGTAGAGTACTTGATAGGACCCAAATATCTTCTAGATTCCGGGATATACCTTCTAGGGTGAGGTTCCGCTCCAACTTGGTTTAAGATAACTAAGGCTGCACCATTGACGTTCTTCATGTCTTCTCTCATGATATTCATCTGTTCCTTTTGGGCTTTATCTTAAGCCTTCTGGAACTCCAGGATTTCTTGAAATAGGGCAACCATTTGGGAGATGTTCGCTGGTACTGGTGGAGCAACAGGAATGGATACTCCACCAAGGAAATGCAACTCAGTTTGAGAAGAGGTAGGAATCGCCAGTGTAGTGAAAACTTCACTGGATGCATTATGGGGACGGTCAATCAATTGCGAGGGAATAAACCCTGAACTTGGTTGAGGAGATAGGATATGATCCGGAGATGACACCTCATCGCCAGCAGGATTGGTCTTGTCAACGGCCATTCTCTGGAAGGTTTAGGATGCACACATAATCAAGGTAGTCTACCAGTCTATAATCAAACAAAATATTTATTTATATATAATTCGGCTTATGTTGTGACAAATCAATGTTCTAGTGTTCTAATTGTTTCTAGGTATGTTTTCCTAAGTTGTTGTTCATGGACCTGCATGGGCCACCACTAAAAACATGTCACGACCCGGTCCCAAATTCTTAGGTCGAATCGGATCATGTCCAGCCTGTACCGTTTTTGAGACAGCGACAGTAAGCTGTATCACTCATGCAGGTAATAAACAACACAATCCAATTGCCACAGCTTTAATTTAGAGAACTAATAGTGGCTAGTGATGTAGAGTACTGGATAGCACATGTGAACAGGACAGATTAGTACATGATCTACACTAAAGAGTTTCACATGATCTACACTACTATGGAATTTGTTCACATGACTATTAGCACTACTCTATTTTCCCCCAATCAATACACAAGGATCTAAGCAGGTTATGTTATTATACATGATATCACATGAAGGCCCATGAAAGGGTGCACATGATAGTATACATGAGGGCTCCGTGAACATGAGAGTACATGATTCACAAGAGTGTACATGTATGGTAAAAGCACAGGAGTACATGATGAAAGTAAAACGCACATGACATAATGTACCCGATGCTCCCGAGGGGATAACATCGTATGAAGAGATCCATATAGTACTAATCCGTGATAATGTCGTGACAGCATCAAGTAAAGTAATCTAAAGTAGGAATATAATTCTAACAAGTTATAAAATGATCAATGAATGTACTCGCCTGTGGTCCTGAGCTGATAAGGTGAACAGACGCTGAGAGAAATTACAGACCTAAATAAGATACTATAAGTCAAACAGGGTTTTATACTGAAAAAGAAAACTAATTTAAGTCATGAATGCCAGTCTAAGTCAAAACTAGGTCAATCTAGGTAAAATTGAGTCACACTAGATCATACTGGTTCATACTAGATCATACCAAGTCACTGGGAGTCAATCCAAGTCAAACTAGGTCAAACGGGATCAAAGGTTGACTTACAGTTGACTTTTGGTCAACTGGTCAACCCTGGTCAACCCTGGTCAACTCTGGTCAACTCTAGGTCAAACTAGTCTCATGTTGACCAACTGTTGACTTTCAGTCAACTGGTCAACTCTGGTTTGGTTTTGGTGAAATCTAGTCGCTTAAAGGCTAAGTTTGACTCTCGGTTGATTTTTGTTGACTTTTGGTCAAAATGGTCAACCGAAGTCAGAACTAGTCTAGGAGCACTATATTTGATCATTACCAACTAAGGGAACCAAGTTCTAACCATATCTTAGACTCTAAACTCAAATACCTTAGTTCTAGGTAAAACCTATATTATCCTTACCAAGGTAAATCCCGATACCTTGCCCAATACAAAGGAAACCCCGCTAATACCCAAGATACTAGCCTAGGCTCCTTAGGGTAGCTAGATACTATCCTATCTAAGGTTTACCTACCAAGAAATATGGGTATCCTAGGTATCTAACCTATTTTAGAACACATGTTGGTCATTTACCCATTACCTTACCTTTACCCTTGTACCATTCTCACATTTACCCAAACACTCACATGCACACCAACTCACTCACTCTCTCACTCACACATGGCTCCCATATTGGCTCTCCTATAGGTTTACATATAGGCTAATACCTATAGGCTACTAGCTATACATATAGGCTCACACACACACACATATAGGTATAAATAGGACACATGTAAAGGCTCATAAACACACACACACAAATACATTAGAGTGGACTGATTTGGGGTTGAATGAAGAATGAATGAGTGATGAAACTGAAATAAAGAATGGAGGAATGGAATAAAATAATGAAAGAATGGACTGATTTAATATGGGAAATGAGGACTGATATATGTATGAAGTATGGACAGTGATGGAATGGTATGGACTGATTTCATATATGGATGATAACTGAAATACAAGGATTGAATGTAATACATGAATGGTCTATTTGGTACATGGACTGAATTATATATAAAAAGGGGAGGGGAATGTATAATAAAGAATGAATGGATTGCTTGAATGAATTGAAATGAAGGAATGGAATTGCTAAGTGGACTGAAATGGGTACTAGTTTAGGACTGATTTGTGGTGTGTTTAAGGGACTGTTAGCTGAGTCAAAGGACAGGTTTGTAGGGACTGAATAGGCTGAGTTTAAAGGGCAATTTAAGACTACATGGCTGTCCTTTTTGGACTGTTTGAGGGGGTATTTTGTGGTGGTTAGGGACTACTAACATGGCTGTGTAAGGGACAGTTTTGGGACAGCTAAGGGGGTGGTTTTGGGACCTATTAAGGACTGAAACATGGGCTGTTAGTGACAGGTTTAGGGACAAGTTTGGGGGCTGCTATTATGGGCTGTGTGGGGTGGTGTTTGAGGGAATATGGGGCTGCCAATGCCCTTCTACAAGGGCTGTTATGTGGTCAATGGGACAGCCTTTTGTTGGTGGTTATGGGGCTGTTTCAAGGTTGAATGGAAGCTAATAAGGACTGGGTTAGGACAGCTATATGCTGTCATGTGGGGGCCAAGGATGGGCTGATACATGGCTGTGTTTAAGGGACTGAATATAGGCTGTTATGTAGGTTGGAATGGGGCCAATGGCTGGACTCTAAGGCTGGTTTGTGGGTTAGATATAGGCTGAAACCCAAGGGCCAAATGGCTGGAATGGTTGATCCCTTGCCCTCATTTCCTGCTACTTAATAGCAGTAGCCTACTGCTACAGCTGCTGTTTGTAACAGCAGGACATGCCCCCTCCACTCTCTCTCAATCCCACTCTCTAACCTCTCACATAACAACACATACACCACTCTAAAACATTTTTTCAAACACCTTCTATACACAAACTCACACATACAAACCAACCACCATTCTAATTCCCCTCTTGGCCGAATTCTACACCCCCTTGAACACATACCAAGTCACCACACACCAATATATATATATATATATATATATATATATATATATATATATATATATATATATATATATATATATATACATATAAATAAGTCACAAATATATATATACATATATATAGAGTCATTAATATATATATATAACCATATATATATACACAATACATAGATAAATAAATATGATACCATATGATACTTGAAGAACACATTCTCTAAACAATAGAAAGTCTGGGATTAATCTCTAATAAATCATTTAGACAATATAAATATTAGATACAAGTGTCCAAATAGGATTTTTTCCACTAGGACACAATCCTATACATTGGACACCTCTACAAGTGTCCAAATGGACACGAAATGGACACAAATGGAGACAACCATGGGGGTCATTCCTATGGGTCAAAATCAACCTAATGCATGAGAAGAGTGAGACAGAGGAAGGGATTTATACCTCCCGGTAGATCAAATCGAAAGAAAAGCTTCCCGATGTGCCACCGACACGTAGGAATCCCAAACGGACACGAACGAGCTCCGAATCCTCTCAAACTTGGGTAGCTTCCACCCTGGCTTGAGTAGAGAAGGAAAGTAGAAGGTTGGGTGGAAAAAATGGAAGGATTTGGTGGAGAAAAAGCTAGGGATTGCTCTCTAGAAATTTGGGAAAGAACAAGAGAGAGAATGGAAGAGGAGATAATCATGAAATGATGGAGTCTATCCACACCATGTGGCCGGCCATGGAGGGGCTATTTGTCCTATTGTGGAATGCCCAAAATACCCCCACACTAACCTATTAGTTAAAACATTGGGTGGGTTTAAGTCGGGGGCTAGTTTAGTCATTTCTAAAATACTAATCTAACTAATCCTACCATGAAATAATTAGTCCAACCACTAACTAAAATAAATATCCTGTGGGCCATGGCTAACTAGTGTGTGGGCCCCACTAGAGTCAACACTACCCCGGGTCCCCGATACAAGTCGGATTGAGCTGAAATTCGAACCCGACTCAAATAACCCCAAAATAATATCATAAATAATAAAATAAATTTCAAAAATATTTTGAAAATACAAAATGACAAAAATACCCCTGTTCCTGAAAACTGGGGGTGATAAATTCTTCGAAATTAAAACCAAACAATAGTAAAATGTCAAAATCACAAGTCATGATTTTAAAATAGTTTTAAATGATTAAAAATCACCAAAAATTATATCATGATTTAAATATCATTAATAAAAGATTAAAATTACAAAATTTCAAAATTATCCTCATTTAGAAAACTGGGTGTTACAGGTCTTCTTCGGCTTTGGCAGCCGTTTCGAAGGACTCGTACTACCTTCAGAGATGAACTTCTTATATGCATGTTGCTTGAGGCATACCACAAGCATCTTGTGGGAGGAGCCAAGCTTGTTGTTGTCAGATTGTGACACAACCATCTCGTTAAAGGAGAAAGCCTTCTCCAGCAGAGTTGCCAGCTTGTTTGCCATTAAAAATTAGAGTAACAAGTTTTTGTATTCAACTTTTGTATCTAACTACAAACAGAACATAGTATAATGTAAGATTTTGATGTAATCCTAGGAGTACACTTTTGTTTTTATCTAAAAACTATGTCGTTGGAGCGAGTGGTAATTCTTCAACTCCGTTGACAATCTGACGATGATCTTGGACTCTCTGGAAGTCTTGGTAGCTCTGGATGCTAGAGTATTTTTTGAATGTTTAACAAGTGGAAGCTCTGGGCTTTTTTTAACGAGTGGTATTGAACTTTGGGGGGGGCTTAAATGAAGGAATGATCCTTCTATTTATAGGCAGCAGAATGATCTGCTTATGTGCATATATGTGATGTGCTCATGGAGAACTTTATACGTAGGGATGCCATATGGCTGATTTTGTTGGGTGCATGGACAATCCGTCTAGGAATTGGAGCTGAATCTGTTTGAACTGCACTGCTGATCTGCGGAGGAGCTGATACGTGATAGTTGTTGAGATTCGGTTGTTGCTGAGATCTTGGGTGGTTAGCACCATTCTTGAGTAAAACTACATGTGGCATGTGTCCATAGCTCAAAGATCTCGGATTTGGCAGAGAGTGATCTGTCAGGATGCGTCTATGATCTGGCGCATGAGAAGACTTGGTCCATGACTTTTAGGAGTTAAAAGAAACAAGTCTGGGCGCATGGCTGTCGAGGCGCATACAAAGATTTGGGCGCATGGCTGTGGAGGCGTATGCAAACTTTTGGGCGCATAGCTGCAGAGGCGCATGTGGAGTTTTGGGCACCATGGCTGCGGAGGCGCATGCAGGCAGTCAATCGGCTAGGTGGTGGAGCACAGTCGTAACTGACAAAAGAGTGACGATTGTATCTCTTCATCTTCTACAAAAGCTGACTTTTCTGACTTCTAGACATGTGCTGCTGTCGTTTCAGTCACTCCAGCATTAAATGCTTTGATAGGTGGCAAGCTTAGGTGGGTGCTTATCCATGCATCTCTAAGTGCTTCATTTTGTGTTCCACTGGGCACATCAACATGAGGCGCATGGTGCTGCAGGGTGCATGGCGTAACTATTTTAGTTAGTCTTTGTTGAGTCTTTTGATGCATTAATGACTCTTTTGACTTAGCTCAATTTGAAGTGGCAGATTCATCACCATAAATATAAGTTCATTACACTGACTTCGAGAAAGGTGTCACTTGGAGCATGGATTTTATTTGCCCTGGCCTATAAATAGCAGCGTGAAGAGAATTTTTGTTTCTCGTTTCACTTCTCTTCCCAAATAGAGACAAATTTGATCGGTCCTCCTCCTTGGCGAGATGCTACACTGTGGGTTGCAGATCTCTTTGTTCGAAGAAGCTTTGACGACGAACTCCTTCAGAAGACGGAGATGCACCAAGTTTGCTATGGACACAGCAGCTTATGTTTGAACCCCTTGTCGACAGTATTTTTCTACGAGATGGCGTTGGGTACCTGTTGCATCCAATGATCGGGATCGTCGTGTCCCGACTTTCGTTATGCTGAAAAGCCACCGGGTTTGGATTTATTGCCAACCCACGTTCTGCTCAATAAATGCTTCATTAGCCAAAGCACTCGAGAAAGTGATTCGCTGTAACAAGGAAGAGTGATGTACCTACACTGAGACGTCAGGGTGATGCGCCTGCAAAGTGACACGACTAGCTATAGTTTAGGCTTTCTTCTTTGTAGTAGAGTAGCGTATAATATATTGGGGCGCAAAGCATTTTGGGGCGCATAGGGGTAATGATCTTTACATCCGTCTAAAATGCCATGCTTCTACAGTAATGTTGGATTATAACTCGGAATAGATGTCCTTATCGAATAGACACATTTTTAGTATGATGTGAGAATACAAGTCGGATTGAGCAGGTGATGTTGCGTCTATGGAAATGAGAACTGAATATTTGGATGATCGATTGATAAAGTTTTATATGATGGCTTCGGGATTGACCCATATAGGAATTGTCAGATAGATTTTGTCGATTATGGGTAAGTCTAGAATGTCTTCGTTGGGTATAAACAGTTAAGCCAACCATTCATGCAAATGGATGAAACTGAGTATGGTGCGCCAAAATAGTGCAAAATTAGTCGGTTTTGTACTGTGCGCCAATCATTGCAACTACATGACAATTATCATAAAACTCTATAAATATAGTTCAAAATCATCTTTCATGTCATCATTAATGATCATAGTCTTCTTACAAGGCTTCTGCAGCACGTTTCAGAGCATTTCTTCTCCGACATTGCATCATCCAAGGGATAAAGTAATCGTCTTCTGATCAGATTCCTAATGTTGTACTTTCCAAAATCAAATTGTACTTTGGTACTTTCTTTTCTTAGTTTGTACTTAAGTTTTCTTGGGAAACTTTTGTATTTGAAAACAGCAGCCATCCGTTATATTATGGAATAAGGAAGTTAATTGCAACCATATGCACACTGGCACGATAGTAACTTCACGTGACATAAACCCGAAGGTATATGGTTCTCGAGTTTTATCTAGAATACATCCTATGCATCTAGTTTGGCCTTATCCCATTTTTGGAGATATTTTGACAATCTTTTCTGTCTTACTCGACCCTTAACTTGTTTGAATATTGATATGGATTGCTCGACCCAGTCTTAGGCCCTTGTTACCTTCTATTAATATACAACTAAAATAGACAAACCTCGTAGTTATATTATATAGTATAACTAAGCTATATTATTGGTGTGACTAGGATGTTTGGGTAGTCCAGAGCGGATAGATTTCCTTATAGGTTAATTGGGTTAAGTTTTTAGGATAGGCATTAGAGACTCGCCATATGGGATAGATTATTAAGAGTGACTGGAAGAAACGAATTGAAGGAATTTATTATGGATAATATTGATTATGATCAAATGACGAGACAATGACTATTTAGATGCAAATGAAAAATTAGAATAATACCTTCACAATCATGATGATTTAGTACATGAAAGATTTCGCGACGAGGCTGACTAGACCCTAAGGATAGGTATTGAACGTATAATTTTAAAAAGAAGCTATAGAGAAGGATTGAAGACAATTAATACGTACAAAGATTTTATGGATTGATAGAATAAGGATACTTGGGATAGAATAAGGAAACCAACTATCAATTGAGGTTAAAAATATGGCTGATAACCAAACATTGTTGACATATATACATATATCGAGGATGACATATATTTTAGGGAATACATAAAGGTTCCATATTGGCATGAAGGATTCTAAAGGATAAATGACACAGTATATGATAGAAAGACCTTGTTGAACCTAAACCAAAATAATTGTAAAGAGAAACAGAGAAGAGATGATCATAAGGGTAGCAGATTGAGTAATGTAGCGTTAGTAGCTACATACTATAGCTTGACCTAGTAGTTGATTTTAAAATTCAAGGACAAAATTCTTGCAAGGTGGGTAGGATATAAAACCGCTGAATTTTAGGGTTTCTATTTTAAAATGATTTATTTTCAATAAATGATTTTATTACAATTAGTTTTGATCATTAAATGTACTTTTTCGTCTGTTTGATTTTTAGAGCATCAGGGATGTCATCTTTCGAAACTTCCTTCATGAGTTTTATAGTAGGCAAAGTTATCTTAATTTTGATATATCATGTCCCACTTAAACTTGTTCCCTTGTATTCTATTTATATCGCATAACTTTCTGGTCAATTTAGGCCATTTTACCATCTGCAGTAAAACTTGATCCAACTTCCAATTTATTTCGGTGCTCGACATCGTTCCAACCTAATCGACCTAATATATGGTCTTGATCCATTTTGATTCTACTACACGCATGCCACTTGTGTGCCATCCAATTGAGCTCGTGCATGCTATTATTTTAAAATTATAGTCATGATCGTACCAAGCCCAAACCTAACCTAAATTTAACCCAAACCATCCCACCAATAAAACCAAGCCCCTGTAGAAGGGTAGTGCACCCAGAGACGCCCATGAGATATATATCTTATATCTATTTGTTTACTTTATTTTAATAGCCTAATAATTACTTTCTAAATCTTTAAGATATATAATTATTTATTATAAAATTCTTTTAATTATTTTAAACCAATGAGTGTGTATGGTATTCACATTGCGTAGGGCCTTAGCCTATATATAGGGTACATATATTCTTTAGGCCCATATGTATGAGGAATTTATTAGTTGGGTCTTAAACCCTTACATAATAAAATTGTTAGTACTTGCCCAACCATATCATCTAGCCATCCTAAAATTATTATTTTAAAATATAAAAGCTAAAATACTATTAATTAATAATATCTTTATTATTAATTATAGTGCCTAAAAATTCTTTCCATAAATATTTTAGGGGGTTTATATACAAATGTATATACAATCCCCATCCTAAATACCATTTTTACCACCACGACATAGTACCCCTACTGATCCCAACCCCCCCCTTCCGGCCCTAATTTATGAAGCCACAACCCCACAACCATGCTTGCTCCCAAACTCCTATTTTTACCATATAATTTTAGCCCAAATTAAGCCCAGAACCTAATCTACAACTAAGGCGCACGCAAACCCTAACCCATAAGTTCCCATGATATAAGCCAACTGCTCTTATTGCTACAGTACAACATAGTATTGTTCCTACAGCGAGCGAGAGACCAACGTCATACTGGCCGCTTGTTGCACACAACCACGCGAGGAATTCTCCAACTGCCATTACCACCTCTCCTTGCCCTCTATAAGCCAATGAATGTTCCCATCCTTTCACGACCGATAAGGATCCTTAGCTATAAACTACCTATTCTCCTTCATCTTTTTCAAATTCAACAACTTCACCTTCTCCTCCTTTCCAATGGCAGCAGCTACCGCGAACCCCCTACCACCGTACATGCCACACTGTGCACCTCGTCTCTACCACCGCCCTGTCCCCTGTGCACCACCTCATGGTAGCGTACGGCCAGGCAGTCGCAAGCTCGAAAGTAATAAGCACACAGGCGTGGCCACTTGTGTGCGTACGAACATGCGCGTGTAAGCGTTACAGCAGCACGGTGATGGTCGCGCACCGCCGCACTTCTCCTCGATCTGGCAGATCCCTGGCGGCCACCTCCAGGCCGCCACTCTCCTCTCTGACGTGATACACAGCCTACTCGTGCATTTCGCATGAGAAACCGTCGTAACGTGCACAAATTTGAGTCCAAAATCATTTTTTGTCGCAGCAACTTTGGACGCATTTTTGGGACAATACAACCGTTGGATCGTCAATCCAATTTTTTTCGCTCAATCTCGGTATGTACCCCTTCACTCACCTAAAATATTAACCGTTCATTCGATCATTTGATAGATCAAAGTCGACCACCATATTAACCGTTTAAATTGTGTTTATTTTGGATAGTTTCATGGAGCCAACTTCGTAGATTCGTTTCTCCATCATCAAATCTCTGGTTAACGAATTAGTAGCTCTATTGCATAGCTAGTATAACCACCTTTGTGCCATTAAAATTTCAGCTTTATAGGATGTCGTTTGGTTGGTTGAAATCGACGCCAAAGTTGGTCTCTACAAACCATAATTTCAAACTTATAAAATTCTAATTTTGAACTCGGGACTCCAAATTCTGGTTTTGTCACCACTAGTAGACTCGTGGCATCGTTCTGGCTAAAATTCATATATAATTTGCTAAATTTGGAGGACATGGACCCCAACGCGCATTTCTGTGCAAACTAGGTCCAAACGTCTAGGTCAATGGGCCATTTTGACATTGACTCATCGGAATCCAATTTTGGATATATCAATGGGTTCATATCATGTTTCTGGACTTGTTGACATATTTTTTCTAGATTTATAGTACTTTGGTATCGACACGTATTTTCGTACAAACCGGATCCCAATGTCCGGGTCAACGAGTCATTTTGAGATTAGCTCATCGAAATCCAATTCCGGATATACCATTGGATTCGTATCGTCATTCTAAACTCGTGGACATATAATTTTATAGTTTTAGTAGACTTTAATTTTGACATGTTTTTTGGTGCAAAGCGAGTCCAACAATGTACATCGTTTTGACCCAAAATTACCGTTTTGTCCCTGTATCCAAATTGAACTTATGGGTAGGCTATCCTAGCTAATTTAACCATTCTGGACACTTTGTTGATGTTTGTTTCATCATCCGACAACATTTATAGATTTTTTTTATGTATTATTATTATTTATAATTAATTTCTATTTATGTTCATATCTCAGAATCCGTGCGTCAAAACTGAGATCAATCGATTCCAGTGATCTCACATCACTGAAATTTACTAGTTGACTATATGGATCACCATGATAAGATTGTTAACCTTGTGGTTGATCATCTTATCTCGATTTATATGTCATAGATTTTGTTACACGAATAATGAGGTGCATACATAATATTTCAAATCTACCACTTACAATACATATTATAGATGATATATAATTATAGAGAATACATGTTATAGAATAATAATTATAGAGAAAAGTGTAGTCTAGGTCTAGATGATATAATTAACAAGTGACTTATATAACCTAAGGTAATACAGGACTAGAACGACCCAAGCTCCCTAGGTGGGAGTTATTAGTCATACGTGTACTTTAGTATGTGATATATATTCATTTATAATTTGGGTTGATAGATATTGCATGGAGTATGCTTCACATGGATAGTGGGTTAGACTTTGGTACTGCAGTCTCAGCACAGATTGGACGACTCCAGGCAAGTATACCTTACCTATTTAATTTATAGTTTTTATATGCTTATATTTTCTATCAGTCGTTTACTTAGACATGCTGCTACTATTCACCTACTCTTATCTATATATACATTAATACACCTGCTGACACATGGACACGATACACAAATTCACTTTGCATGGCATATAAGAGACTCGGTTATGATTCATTGGATATACTCGATGATGGATTTTTTATATACATGTTGACTGGACTTCTGGACTTATCACTTTCTAAAGTCAGACTGGTCGTGTCGTGGATGCAACATAGAAAGTGTCCTTGGGTGGGGAGGATGATCACTAGGTGGAGGGGCTACTTGTGGCTTAGTTAGTGATGTTGCAGCTGGTAACGAGCCACTGCACATGTACCCCTTAGAGAAAGCTCTACTCCCTGAACGTTGTCCTCAAGTGCCTCTCACACAAACTAGATAGTATGCATAGTAGTAGTGTTACTGATCACCTGACCATTTTTCTATTACTCGTTCCTGGATCATATGTTTACTCCCATCACATGTTATTCACTACAAAAATATTGGTATTTAGCGACGGATATTTTCATCGCTAAATACATATTTTTCATCGCTAAATATGTTTACTGACGGATTACCGTCGGAAAGTGGACGTCGATAAACATGACGTCGCTACAACAAATACGTCGGTAATATGTTGCTATAGCGATGGATTACCGACGGAATCGCCCGATCTCTGTGCGCTGGCCACCAGTACAACTTCTGCAAATAAGGACAAATAAAAACAAATGAACAAATATTGGAGTATATGTTGTAAACAAAGATGGTATTATTTGGAAATACCTCAAGCATCTAAAGCCAAATAAATCGTCTATCAAGTGGGATGTCCCTGAAGTTCAGATGGGGACCATGGAATCGACGACGCATCAACTCCCTCAAATCTCTACCAGCTTGGACCGAAAATAACCTGGAATAAACAAAACAATATACAATTAGATAACAAATAGAGTATGAATAAATGTGTCTACTAACACTTGTATACTTACATTGTTCCATCGGTCCACAGCTCGGGACGAGTGATGTTGGCTGGCCGCTCTGGCAGAGTAGGAGGGTCTGCAAATCATGGTCAACGTATATACACTCCACGGTCGACCAAAAGGCTAGGATATGGGTTCGTCGCAGTAGGAGCGACAGGGTGTAGTCTCCGGCGTAGAAGATGGGGCGCCAACACTGGTAGGAGTAGATGCTGAAGGAATATCAGGACTAGCTCCGCCGATTGAAGAACGAGTGAACGACGGAGATAAGCCATCCTCCTCATCAACCAAATCGTCATTGCTAACTCCTCTACGATCTGCAGTCGGAGTACTAGGAGGATTAGAAGCAGGAGGGCGGGTCGACCTAGATCCTCGAAGTCGACGTGTACGGCCTCGTCCCAATATATGTAAATCTGAAAGAAATAAAAAATGATATGATGATACAAATAATCAATACAAATATAATAGAAATTAAATAAAGGTGTGTTGATACAAATAATCAATGCAAACCTAATAGGTAATACGTACTGATCTTCTTCATCTTCTTCGTAATCTGAATCTTCTTCATCTTCATCTTCTTCATTTTCACTATTACTCCCACTTTCACCTTCATCTTCAAATTCTTTCTCCTCCTCCGATACGCCCATTTCAGACTCCTTCTCTACATGAGGTAAGTCCTCTATGTCATGCTCTTCGTCAACTATATCATCATCTACAGTAATGTCAACCTCCATGTCGTCAACGCCGGCTAAACTCATATATGTTGGTTGAGGCGTGACTACCTCATCCTTCTGGTATGCTTGATCTCCAATATTATATGTATTTCTTGCTTTAGTTTTGCATACAGCCCACCAATCATGAGTAGTGCGTCATCGACTAGGATAACTCGTGTAGCACACTTGGACCGTTTGACTAGCCAACACAAACGGTTCGAAACCTCCATATCTTTTTTCGTATTTTATATCAATAAATCTAAGCTATTTGTCAATTCTCCATCCTTGGTTGGGTGTTGTGTCGAACTAATCACATTTGAACAACACAATTTGGGTTTCAAAAGAGTATTCCAGCTCTACAATATCTCTTAGAATACCGTAATAGTCAAATTCTGGATCGGCATTTTAGACTGAACCCCTTACACAAACGTCAGAATTCTTTATGTAATTAGCCTCTTCATTGACAAATAAGTGATTGATAGGCTTATCAGTGGTTCTAAATTTGAAGCCATTAATGGTATATCCATCCTAATATTTTGCCCTCTTGCTTGGTCTGATAGCTAGGGCTCGAAGTCTTTCGTTAGTTAATTGTGTACCAGGACGAAAAACCTAAAACATCACGTATCATAACGTCATTAGGACAAAAGCCCTTTCGTCGGTCAATTGAATTTTAGTTAAAACTTACTAATCCTTATATAGTTATGGAACCACGACGAAATTTTTTTGTCAACCTCTCTAGCAAGATCATCATCATCAATGCTAGGTCACTTCATTTTTATCTCAGCTCTATAAATACTATAATAAAAATGAGAAAAGTTAGAGAAATTTTTACAAGTATATCACAAAATTGGAGTATAACATAGCAAAATTATGTCACTTACTTTTCTATATCTTCCATCTCCTCTATACCACTATTTAGGAAGATATACCAATGAGCGGCTTCGAACTCATCGTCCTCCAACCACCGTAACTTAGAAGCACTTATAGGCTTGCCACCAACATTGAAGATAGTACGGATTCCATGATTCAGTTCATCGACCTCACCTTCACCATTTTTTGGTGCTCTATTCCAATTTGTTCTGACATGAGTATCGAAGTAGATTGAGCAGAAGTTTGAGACCTCTTCAATAATATATGCTTCGTATATTGAAGCTTCTACGAGGGCCATATTGCCCACCTTCTTCTTCAGGTGATGTAGATATCTATAAATAATATATTCAATATTAGATCTGTTTAAATAAAATAATTATTAGTACTAGATAATTAAATATTTTATCTCTCTCAAATGGATACATCCTTCGATAATGGACGGGAGCACCGATATGTGCTTCGTATGCAAGATGAATCGGCAAATGTTCCATACTATCAAAAAAGTCAGAGAAAACACCTTTTCTAACTTGCACAATGTCAATATAATATTTTCCTTAAGTTCAAACATATGTTGCACCGTCAACTTACTCGAACACAAATCTCTAAAGAATATAGATAACTCGGCCAGCGGACCCCGTACTTGAGAAGGCAGCATCTTTCTCAGAGCGATAGGAAGTAAACGCTCTATGAACACGTGGCAATCATGACTCTTCATCCCTATCAGCTTGCGTTCGTTGTGATTGACACATCTTGCCAAATTCGACACGTAATCGTCAGGGAATCTCAACTTTGTAATCCAATTGCATATTATCAATTTATCATCCCTACTTAATGTAAATGGTGCTGAGGGCTTGACCCAGTTACCATTAGATCTTCGTGTTAGATGTAACTCTAGATGCCTATAAATAATTTCTATGTCCTTTGTTTCTTTGGGATTGTCTTTATTTTTCCCTTGATAACTATTACCGTATTGAAGATGTTGTCGAATACATTTTTCTCAATATGCATGACATCAAGATTGTGTCTGATGAGATTTTCCTTCCAATAAGGTAAGTCCCAAAAGATACTCCGCTTCGTCCAATTGTCGCTATGTCCGAATCCTTCTAAGTGATGGCCCGAACTCGGATCTTCCTTTACAGTCGGCAAATATTCTACCTTTGTCCAAACGATATCTCCATTCAATCTCATCGGGGGAGGATTTAGTTCCTGTTTACCAGCTCTAAAGGCATCCATGTTCCTTCTCCATGGATGCGAGATTGAAAGGAACTGAGGATGGTAATAAAAAAAATAAGCTTTTCCACCATTATGAAGGCGAAATGCATTACTCTTTTCCATACATATCGGACAAGACATAATACCATGAGTACTCACCCAGATAACATTTCGTATGCTAGAAAATCATTGATGGTCCACATCAACCTCGCTCTCATCTGAAAGTTCTGCTCCATTGATATATCATACATCTGAACGTCGAACTGGCACAATTGTTTGAACTCGTCCACCAACGGCTACAAGTAGATATCGATGTTCTTCTTTTGATTTTTTGGACCGGGTATGATAAGTATCAAGAACATATAAGGAGTCTTCATGCACATCCACGATGGTAGATAGTAAGGGATCAAAATCACCGGCCAACATGAGTACTGAGCCTCCGACTGTTTGAAAGGAGTGAGTCCATCATAACATAAAGCCAGCTGAACATTCCTAGGCTCCGCAGCAAATCCAGGATGACATCGATCAAAATGCTTTCATGCCTCTCGATCGGATGGATGAGATAATTCACCGTCATCCATCTTCCGCTCTTTACTATGCCATATCATGTGTTCTGCAGTATTCGAGGACATTTACATCCTCTGTAGCCTCTTTGTGATCGACAAAAAATACATGTATTTGTAGTGGTGCAACATGGCTTGTGCAGTTAATTTTTCTTTGCCCCGAATGGGCTTGTACCAATCCTCGTGACAGAAAATACATTTGTGTTTATCATTGTTCTCTTTGTAGTACAACATGCAGCCATTTCGACAACAATCTATCTTTTTATAGCCTAATCCGCATTTTCGTATCATCATCTTCGACTTGTAAAAGTTTTCTGGTAAGTCCTTTGCTCCTTTTGGCAGTAACTCTCTAACAAACTGAATTATCCGGCCGTAGCATTCTTGCAGTAAGTTAAAATCAGACTTGAGGTTCAACAACCGCATCACCACCGACAGGACAAAATTAGAATCACAACCTGGATATAATAGAGTATTGGCATGGTTGAACATATCATAGAACTCCTTTGCAACAGGATTCAGATCCTCTGGATCAAAACTTGGATCGGCACAACCGCATTAAATACCAACTCACGTGCCAAGTTTCGATGGCGATAATGGAAGTGGTCTCCAAGAGTGGGGTCTTCCACCTCCGTATTGAAGAAGGACTGATATTGCTGAACCAAAGGTTCTCCTTGAGTCGTCCACTCGTTGTAGTTTGGTACGAAATCCTTCTTGTAGAGGTGCTCTCTCACGAGATCTACCTCTCTGAATGGTATATTATGATAATTGACACAAGGGCACTTTATGAGCCTTCCGTCAATGAAATAAGGTTGCCTACTGGCGTATCTGAGAAATTCCTCGACGTCCGTCTTGAAATCATCTGTCAAACCAATCTTGCTTTCTTGTCGACGATTGTACATTCACGAATGGTTGACTAAGTATCGACTCATTGCTCAAACCAATTCTGCACCAAGTACCATATATGTTGTAAATACATCTCCCAAATTAATTTATTACCTAATTGTAACTTTGTATCGGCCTATCAGTTCGCTATCGGTACTCAAGTATACTTACAAATACACACCCACGAACGGTTAACTTGGTATCGGCCTATCAATTCGGTATCGGCCGTATCAGATTGGTATTGGAATCGAATATCCTATCGGTATCGGCATATGCTCGTGTCGGTATTAGAATCGAGTATCCTATCGGTATCGGCATATCCTATCGAAAAGGAATACATACATGAACCTAATTCATGTAAGCAATATATGCCTATTTACTACAAAAATAGCGAACCAAATTCATGTAAACAACATATGCTCGGGTCCAAGTTGACCAATGTATCGTATCCAAGTCCAATGTCCAAGCCCAACGTCCAATTTTACGAATTTTGAATAATTTACGAATATCCAAAACCCTAGATACTACATTGTGTCAGTATTCGTGTCCAAAACCCTAGCTACTACATTGTGTCATAATTTTTGTGTCCAAGTATAGGTTAATTAAACACATAATATAAATATAAAAAGAAGTAACAAATTTAAAAAAATTACCTGAGGAGGAGGAGGGGGCCAAGGAGGAGGGGTGAGGGGGTCGGGGGAGGAGGGGATCGGAGGTCGGAGGATGTCACCGAGGTGGAGGGGGAGGTCGCCGCCGAGGAGGACGGGGATGAGGAGGAGAAGGAGGAGGAGGTCGGAGGGGGAGGTCACCGCCGAGGAGGAGGGGGAGGAAGTCGAAGGAGATGGAGGTCGCCGAGGAGGAGGAGGGGATCGGAGGGGGAGGTTGCCGCCGTGGAGGGTGTCTGTGGAGGAGGAAGTCGGAGAAGGAGGAAAGAAGTTTGGGAGGAAATTTGGGTTTGGTGAAAAATTTGAGAATGGAAAAAAAAGTGCTATCGTTTAACTTTTACAATATCTCAGCGACAAAAATTTCCGTCGCTAAGTAATCGCTAATTATTAGCGATTAGCCACCGACGAATCTAACGGCGATTATTTTCAATATATTTTACATAAAAAATTAGTTGCTAGTTAGTCACTCATCCGTCGGTAAATAGCGACGTTTTATTTTCCGTCGGTAAGTTCCATCGATAAAATATAGTATTTTTGTAGTAATTTACTGTTCTTCATTTCGGCATGTATATTTTGTATCTTGCTACGTCCCACTGAGGTCCTATTTTCCGTCCAGTATATGCTGAGATCTGACATAGGATATTTAGGGTTTACTTCTTCGAATTACTCTTTCAGGTATCGTCAATTGATGCCTTCTTATCATCTTTCTGTAGTATTTCATATCTAGATTTCTTAGTACTTTTAGTAGAATTTATGGATGTATACTATGGACATATTTGGACACTTAACAGCTTATACGTATTTGAGTTGGACTGGATTCCGATTGAATGTGTAGCTGGCCATTGCCACATGACCTGGTCCCGTATATTTTGGGATTGGGGTGTGACACACTACAAGAAAAATGATATTTTTGACGATTTTTTATTGACGATCAGTAATCTCCGTCAACTATTCGGTTTTACTTTGACGGTTTAGGCCTTGTGTCAAATAAACCCATATTTTGTGTTAACTATACGATATTGCACCACTTTGACGGGTTTCAGGAAATCGTCACATAATCTACCACTTTTAGTTGACGGCTAGTTTAAAGCCGTCAACTAAACTAGGGGATTCATGTGACTATTTCATATACCATTATCATAATTTCTTCAAAATATTTGGCTTAGTGACGGTTTTCATGTTTAATCCCCCGCTGCTCAAAGTCCGATCCTTTCTTTCTAAAATAGTAGCCCCCTCTCGAAAACCCCTCTTCTTTCCCGTTCCCCTCAGAAAAACCCTATTTTCTCTCAGAAGCCCCTCTCCCTTTACTCCCTAAAACTCTCTCTTCGACGTCCACGGTCTCCTCGGCGGCCTACGTCACCACACGAAAATCCCTCTTCTCCTTAGTTTATTCTTCTTCTTCAGATCTACCTTCTCTCTCTCTCTGAAGGAGAAACCCTAATTTTCTCTCCCTTCGATGGGGATATCCTAATCTCTGGCAACCATCTCATGGATCGCTATGGCGGTCGTGCTATACCTCGCTCCGACGGCGGACAGCTTCTACCTCCCCGGTATCGCCCCCATCGACTTCCAGAAGGTAATCCTAGGACTAGTTCTAGGGTTTCATTTCCTCTTCTGGATCTTCTTTGTGCATTAATTTGATGGCACCTGTTGGATCTCGAGGGAACCATATGCGAGATTTTTAGGGTTTCTGATCAGAATTGGAGCAGATCTCATTGCCGATGCTTGCATCAATGAAGAAATGCATATGATACGTGAACGCTATTTGTTGCGTGCATTTGAACTTTTGTATTGTTGATATAAAATCACGGACACATACATGACGACAAAGGCCCGTCGCATCCATCTTCTTGCCTACCTGTCAACTAGGAAGCGACGTCATTCGGATGATCAATGGTGTCGCGTCGTATCATTTTTTACGTGTATTAGATGTGTCATGAACGATCTAAAATAATTAGGCTACTCCAAGATCATGGTATTACACTTTGATGCCAACTGACTATTTTTCACACTCTACTAGAGATCAATTAGTCGATCGTCTAGTGTTCATTGGAAACACAACTGATATTGATTCAAGACACTTTGGCATTTTTTGTCATGGTTGAAGTCCACTTTCAGGCAAGTTTAGTCCGTTATAGACAGTTGAGCACTTGAGCATTTACTTTTAGTTTTCCTTGCTAGCTCCTTAGTGTTTTCATCATTCAGCCATTCTAGGAGAAAGTATGTTATACTAGCACATGTGCTTTCTTTTGCGATTCAACTTTTTCCCCCCACATATTTTAGGAACTACATTTAGGGTTCTGGATCTCTTAATGCCATATCTCAATCTTTAGTTGGCCTTACAGGGCTATGTTTCTTAATAATCGAGCAGAAAAAAATCCTCAGTTTCTTCAGCAATCAAATATAATTCCTAGTATTGAAGAAGTTACTTCAACTACAAAGCCTATTGTTCGAGAGATATAGAGGTTACAAAGACGATTGAAAAATCAGATATCGATGTTACCCCATCAAGAATAGATGCCTTTTTAGGTAGTTTTTTTTTTTTTCCTTCTTCTTAATATATCTTATATTCTTTTGCTTTAATGCTTGGTGAAGGCATGTTCTTTTCTGTCATTTTTCTGACAACTCCAATTAATTTTTCAATGTCCTTTTGACTTTAACTTAGAAGTTACATTTGTGCCATAGGTGTGTAACTTGAATAATTAATTATTGGTTTCAAATATTTTCAGATAAAAGAAGAAGAAGCTTCTCTATTTGACATGCTATGGTTACTATTAGCTAGTGTAATCTTTGTACCTTTATTCCAGAAGATACCAGAAGGTAAGATTATGTTCAGCATTATCCATAATCTCTCTTTGTGCAAAATTATGTTGACTGCATTTGTTTTTGGTGTTGCATAGACCTCTTGCTTTCTATTTTTTCAAATTTATGTTTCAATTTTTCTTAATCATTTGATGACTTCCATTGAAACTGTCAAATGCTGTAACTTTAAGCTCTTGTGGAACTTAAGGCTGCAGAAAACTATAAAACCAGTATCTGTTTAAAGTGAGATGAGTAATACCATTTTGATTCAGTGATACTTCATTTTGTGATTAACATGAGCAACAGGCCATGCCGTAGCTTTTATTTTGTTCTAGAAAGCTGTTGCCTTAGTTGTTCGATTATAGGTTACCTACGGCCTACGTAGCCCCCTTGGTTGGTAGGACATGTTAACCCAAGGAAATCTCTATGTATGGATATTTGGTGATAGCTATGGATACATCATAATGTTATGGTCAGCTATATAAACCAACATATTATGCTAGTTAACAGGTAGTTAGACCTTCCTTTTGGTTATGCAGTTTTAGCTCATGCAACCAAGGTGCAACCATATAAGATGTGGATAAAAAATCGTGGTTCGAGTAGTTGGGAGATTTCTAACTCGTGGACAGTCAACTAGTTTACAAAACCAAAAGTGTATCAGATGGGTTGGTCATGCAAATATTGGATTGAGACCAAAAAATTCCCAAACATTAACCAGGCTTGACCGTTTCACATCTAGGGGTAGAAATTTTTGACCCAACCTGCTAATGTGACTACGGCTAATATGCTATTTGGATGGATTATGAGGATTAGGAAGGTTTGGATCATGAACAAGTCACAAACACACAATTGCATAAATGAAATCTGTAACTTTTTTTTATCTCCATTCTCCACATTCAGTCTTTCTTTTTATATCTTACAAAAAGTTAGAATTTTTTATTATGTCTTTCTCTCTCCCAACATCTTTGTTCCCCTCTTATTCTGCACCTCCTTGTTTATTTAGTCTCGCTCCTTTCTGAGTAGCTTGAAAGATGATTTACCAAAGCTTGAAGACCTTATAATTGACCATGTCCTACATAATGTCTTCTAACCATTCGATTTATCATTAGCGCACACTCCCTTAAGTTATTTACAAAGTTTATACATTAATGATCGCCTATTGATAGGAAAAGAACTCAGGTGTCCACATACTTCTTGGACATACGGTAAGCTGAGGTTGGAATCCAACTACCAAATACATTACTTATCCTATGTACTTAGACAGGCTAAACTAGTATTGGGATCCATAAATGAATACAATACCAGCATGTTTGTTTGTTTAGTCTATCATCTCTAGGCTATTCCAATCTCTCGGTATGATTCATAAAGGAATCTGAATATGAGCAGAGGACTAAAGGCAATTACAGGATTAACAAGTTTATGACCTTGTTCCCAAGTTTGATCTGATATAGTATGAAACAGTCAATAGTTCGTCTTATAAGGCTCAAATTTTACTGAAGTTCTTGTCTCCTATTTTTTGTATTCTAGCCAATATATTAAAATATGCTAATCAAAGATTTAGGCTTGGGGTATGTTGTTTTAAATCGCATCTTAAAGTTTAGCCTTGGATCTGTTTGGTTTAAGCCAATCTGCACCAGACAATTGTTGTTGTTTAGTCATGTCAGTCACGGTACGGGTGTAGTAGGGGCCAATTGTAGTTGTCAAGTCTACCATTTCACAATCAGTCCTAATGTAGTTACCTGGAATGTGCTACATCGAGATCATGGTACGGGTTTAGGAATCAGGTATTATATGACAATTGTCTTTATTTTTGTTACCAAAAATTTCATGGAAAGCATAAAAGTTTAAAATAATTGTGCAAAAGACACCAAGCTTAGGAAATTTGTTTTAGGAGCTCCGTCGCGCCTTAAAATAGGACACCAAAAAAATAAATGTCCTATTTTTAATTATATATATATATATATATATATATATATATATATATATATATAAATTAAATATATATATATATATAAATATATATATATATAAATTATATATATATATATATATATATATATATATATATATATATATATATTATAAAATTTATTATGTTGGTGTCTTTGAACTGAATGGTTAAGCGGTCTGATTGGTAGATATTGAGCTTGTTCGATCAATGACTAAACCGTTTTTAAAAACATTTAGTACTAGGATGGTCACTCCTCATGGAGTTAATGAGAAGTATTTATATTAATAGACTTCATCTATTGTGTACATCCTCATTGATTATAATCAATTGTATGATTCTGAAATTAATATCGTTCAAGTTAGTACGCCTCACAATTTTTACTCTCTGCGGTGCAGAAAGATCCACTTCAAGTGAAAGTGAATAAATTGACTTCTATAAAGATACTTCCATACTCGGGTTATTCTCTCCCTTGCTGTCGCCCAGATACCACAATCGACAGTGCAGAGAATATTGGGTAGGTTCTTTGTGGCGATCGTATTGAAAACTCTCCCTATGTGCTTAGTACGTCATACCATAGCTTTTCCCTGTTACCTTTTTTCAGTGTTATGACTTTGTATTCGACCATAATTGTAATCTTCTTCTCTTTTCTGTTAATTATTTTTTCCCTTCCCAGTTTGAGGTGAGAGAGAAGGAGATGTGCCATATTGTATGTAAGATTACACTGACTGAGAAAGATGCAAAGGATCTCAAGGAAAATATAGAAGAAGAGTATCGGGTCAACATGTAAGTAAATTTATCTTTAGTGAATGTTGTCTTTCGTTGTGGTTGTTTGTGGATGTTGTTATGGGTCATTACTTATCATATTCTACAGGATTCTAGACAATCTTCCACTGGTTCTTCCTATTAAAAGGCTAGATCAAGATTCTCATACATTGTCCAACATGGCTTTCATGTTGGCATCAAAGACCAATATAGTGGAGTAAGGACTGCACTGAATTTGGCACTCAGATCATCATTGCAGTAAATATTGTTGCGAGTAAGGAACCGATACTAAACCACTCTCAACTTTTTTACAGAGCAAGGATGCAGAGTATTATATCCACAACCATTTATCATTTATTGTGAAAATATCACAAGACCCACAATTGGACCTAGCAAGGATAGTTCGGTTTGAGGTCAAACCATTCAAGTTTTTCCACCCCCCGTTTCTTATGTGCAGTCTCACACTTTCCCCTCCCACTATGATTACAAGTTTTGACTCCACTTATGTTGCAGTGTTAAGCACGAGTATGAAGGTGAGTGGGATGGTAGCAAGACTCGTTTATCCACTTGTGACCCTCATGCAAAGCGTACGGTTATGGAATCTGAAACGCCACAAGAGGTTGAAAAGAAAAATGATGTCATTTTCACCTACGATATTGAGTTTAAGGTATGTGTAGAGCAACATAAAGTAGCAGTTTGTTGGTTCTTCATCACAGCCATTATAAAGTAGCAGTTTGTTGGTTCCAACAATTGTAAGTAGAAGTAGGTGAAATGCAATTTTAATTAAAATTAGACTTGCAATTGGGTGGCAGCAGTGAGTATCAGAGTTCTGACTTGTAATTCAAATGGACTTTGATACTAGTAGATACTAGCAGTGAATATCTCTGCATATCATCATTCTCTACAAGTAGATATTAGTTCTGATACTGTGATACTAACTATACCTAGTAGATATTAGCTCTGATTACTATGCTAAGCCATAATGCTTTGATACTTAGAAATTAGCTCTGATCCTTAAATATTAGCTCTGATACTAAGCCACAATGCTTTGATAATTAAACAAAATACTATAAATGATGGTTTGTGAAGCTAACAATGTGTCTTTAATTGGCTACAGGTATTCTCGATGAATGATGGTTTGTTAAGCTGCGGGCTTCGGTTTCGATAGTTTGTGAAGCTGCAGGCTTTAGTTATGATATGGTTTGTGAAGCTGCGGGTTTCCGTTATGGACATTTTGTTGAAATCTAAAACTTTAGTTAATGAGATAGGGTTGTATATCATGTACAGGTGTGATCTGTGAACAAGTTTATCTTTTTGTTGGTTACTGAACAATAGCACCGGTTGAATGTAAGGACATGTTTGTTTTGTGAATATAAAATATGTATTATAAATTATTTGATGTTTGTGAGAGATTCTAGAATTTATATTATGTATTTTTGGATTTGATATTATGCGTGGATCTCGTAACGTCGGCAACGTAATGAGAATTGATAAATAAGATCTCTTGACGGCTAAGTAACGTCAACAAAAAGAGAATCTATGTTGACGGTCATTAACCGTCAGCTAGGACAACGTAAGGAAAAGTATGCACCAATATTGACGGTAAAACCCGTCAACTAAATCAATTTTAGTTGACGGGGACGGCTACAACCCGTCAACTAAATCAATTTTAGTTGACGGCTAAAACCCTTCAACTAAAGTCATTCAGCAACCGTCAACTAAAGTGGAGACTTCTGCTGATACTGGCCTAGCTGACGGATGGAAAACCGTCAACTTAACCATTTGGTGATGGGGAAAAACAATCACCAAAAGTCAATTTTCTTCTTGTGACACTGTCAGATATCTGGCAGTCCATACTTCAAACAGGACTGCCAACATATTAAGAGTCCTACTTTATAATGGGACTGCCAACTAGCTGATAGTCCTTACAATTATGTATCAAAACTTTATGTACAGAGAGTTTTGACTTGGACTGCCAGCTAGTTGGCAGTCCTTGCTTCATGCAGGACTGCCAACTAGTTGACAGTCCAAATCAAAACTCTATGTACAAAGAGTTTTGATTTGGACTATCGGCTAGTTGGCAAAATTATATCACATGTCTACATAACCAACCAAAATTACACCAGACAATAACATATCCAAACATATCCAAAATTAGATCACATGTCCACATAACCTAAATACATCCAAACATATCCAAAACTTATCCTAAAATATCCAAATATCCACATATCCAAATATCCAAACGTATCTAAATATCCAAACGTATCTAAATATCCAAAACAAATCCTAATATCCAAAACACATCCAAATATCCAAAAAAAACTAATTATCATGTTGGGCCTTCGTACGCTGCTCCGATTTTGCAAGAAGGGGAAATCTACTGTGTCGTCGATGCGCTCCATATCATTGCAGATTTTAATATAGTTTTCACCTGGCATTGACGGAGGCTTTTTGCCAATCCCTTCACCTTTGTAGCATGCAAATGATACGACATAAATTAAGTCTACAAACTTGAAAATATTTAAAGGCTACAAATTTGAAACTCACCATCCTCACCAATGCAGTATATAGGGCATTTTTTGAGAAAAACGGTCCCAGAGCTCCTACATTATCGAGCCTTGGCATGTGAGGGTTCAACAACTTGGAATGTCCGACACCAACATAGTACACCATGTAGTCGTCGTTGCAGTCGGCCATCTCAACCACCAGTTGTCTTTCGAATTCTCCAAGCACATGTCGTTGCCACTCGGAGTAGAAGTCCGTAACCTAGTCTAATTCGGTCGGTTTATAATTTAAAGGTTTCGTCCCGCCCGGAGCCTCTAGTAACTTTAATGTGCGCTTTGACACATTTTGTACGAGGCCAAATTGACGAAGGACTCTATCAGACATGTAAGGCTCCGTAATTTTATAGCAAGTGATCATACCATAAAATAAAGTTACTAGTTGTATTGGGCGACTACTCCCTCGTACATCCCGGTATGGGTGCCAAAGTATCTGTAAGAAAAGTAAATTATGCGTGCATAGCTTAATTTAGTAAATCGTCATGACCAAAGGAATCTAACAAGAATTATACTACCTACGCTACATATTCTCCTCTTCTGGCACCAAATTATCAAGTACATTGCGAATGGTTGCCAGGATATCAGAACTTTTAAGCGTCATCCGTAATTGGCTTCCATCGGCACATTCTAGGAAGGTGCTCGACATAGTCTATATTATTTTCATCCCGTTTTAGCATCGAAAAGTGCTCGTATATCATGCCTACAATTATTAAAAGAATAGTAAAAAATTTAACAACAAAATTTCGTATATGTGATTAACCTCGAAATTTTTTTCTTACATGGAGTAGAGTCTGGCATCCGGCGATTATCTTAGTACCAACACGGGATGCTGCTCCAAGCTCGTAGTAAAAATTTTCTAGTATATCACTTCCCCAAGGTATGTCTTCCATGTCATCCACGTCGAATAAATTCAGAATATACGTCGCATGAATCGAGGTTCCGGACTTGTCTGGAATGCCCGACGGATTCTAGGATGAAATAGATGTACGTATGGGCCAGCATGTCAACGTTATCATCATTGGCCAGCGTCTCTCTAAAAGTCTCTTCCAAATATTTCAAAGAAAGTACTTCTTGAAGTCTTGAAGGGTTGTAAAACTTGTAGCATCAACCCCAAGATTCATTAACACGAACTGTATGATATCATCGTAGCAGTCAGGGGATTTCTCTTAGAAGAATTCTTTCATCATGACCCGACAATTGTGGTCCAATATGGACGTGATCAAGTGTAATTGTCATCTCCCTTACTGGGAGATGAAAAGTGTTGGTTTCTGGATAACATTTCTTCACGAAGGCTGATATAAAAGCATTGTCCATCGTCTTATAGGCGTATCGGACCAAATTTTACAAGCTGGTCGGAATGATCTTGTTCTTGACGACGTCCCCTAATGTATCAAACTGCCAGCTCCCGGACTTCTTCCCGTGGCTCACGGCCCTAAGCATATGAAAGGTCCTCTTTATGTCAGACAACAGGATATAATTAGAATTAGAATACATATTTTAGAATATATATATATATATATATATATATATATATATATATATATATATATATATATATATATATATATATATAGTAGACTAAATGGAAGCTTAAATTTTTATAACTTAATGTACATACCGGTTCTTTCCATTTTTGATATGCAATATATTTGTCAAACGACAACAACATTGAGCAACCTTTCAGACGAACAGGCTGTTGAGAAGGCCCGAAACCATCATCTGTGTAGATTTGGCTAGTAGACACGTCATTGGAAGAAGATGGAGGAGTAAGAGGAGCTGCTTCCTTCGATCGAGTGTGGCGAGCCAGTGTCTTCTTCCGAGACCGGCCAGTCGGTGCAGTAACTTCTCTTTCTGGAAGAGCTTCAACAATTCTGATTGGTCTCTCAAGCGGACGAGCCGCATTGCGTTCCTTGCACGCCGACGCGGTGGGTCATTTCCTTTTAGTAGCGGCCGCATGACTGAAAAACAAAATAAACAAGTAGGAGTGTAAGGAATGTCAGAAAATAAAATAATAACATACAAAATGGACAGGACTACAGGACTGCAAGCAGTTCTAAGACTATTCAGGACTGCAGAACTACATGTAGTCCTAGTATTATTCAGGACTGTAGCCCTGCTAGTAGTCCCTCTTTTATTCAGGATTACAGTGTTGGCACATTCAGCCATGATCAAACTGATTTCGATAATTGACTTAAAACTCCAAAATCGATATGAAAAGAAAAAGAAGATCGTTGATTTCATCTCCACTAATTTTTTATATTTTATTCTGTATTTTTTTTATTGAGTCTAGAAAAATTATGCGTCAGGATCACTGGCATTTATAAGTCTACTGACCCAAAAATAAATCAATCCATATCCTAGACCTAAAACCAAACCAATATCCAAAAGCCAAATCAAAATGACCAAAAACCCTAGCAACCAAAATCGGCCTTAGTTCTACCCGAACTCGGACTAAACTCGTTCTCCTTGGATCACTCCTAGTGAGCAACATTTCTTAGTCTTTTGGATCTCAAACGTTCAAAATTATGAACGTTGTCCTAACCGAGTTATGTTCGGACTCAATCTCAAAAATTCCAATAAATAGATAAGATTTTGTCATTTCTAATCACTCATTCAATCATCATCTTCTCTATCTCTTTCTAAGCCTTTAATCTACTTTAAAGAGCCAAAATCTTCAAATCTCTAAGACAACTCCTATTCTTCTATTGTCGGTGGTTTTCGATTAGGAATATTCGAGTTTTACAAGGTTGGCGTATAAAAGCTTTTCTGAGAAAGATGTTGTTGAAGTTTGATCGCGGGCTTCGGATAAAAATACGATGGTGTTGAAGTTGGCGTATTCTTCGGAGTAAAGTATGCGTTGTAATCTCTATTCAAATAGTGGATTATAGTGAGCAAGAGTTCTAGCGAACTGGACTATCCTTTCAGAGGAAAACCAGTATAAACATGCTATGTTTGAGTATTGCTTTCTTGCCTCCATTTACTTATTGCTTTACTTCACTGCATTTAAGTTCATTTATATTTGCCTCACCTGCTTAGTTTTTTAATTGCTAAATATTTTTTGCTCCTCTCTATTCGCCCCCCTCTAGAGATGCTATCGATCCTACATGTAGGACAGTAGGCAGTCCAACTGTATTGTAGGACTGCACGACTGCCTGCAGCCCTTTCTATTTTGTGCCTGACTGTTGGCCAAAGGCCAACGTGATGATTATATAGTTCGGGTTTGATGCCAAAAATTGTTTTGTTGTGTTCAAAAAATACAAAAATGAACCCTAAATTCGTTCTAACCTATTTTATCAAACTATTTTGAGAATTACCAAAGATTAAATAAATTTAAAAAGAAAATATAGCAAAAATATGTCAAAAAATACCTAGATTGTGATGAAGGTTTGGGCTTGGGGGCCATCGCTTGGAATTAGAGGAATGGAGAGGAATTTAGGGTTTACAAATTTGGGATTGGAGTTATGGAGAAGAGAAATAGGGTTTGCGTTTTAGGAATATAGAATGAGAGAAAGAAATTGATGAAATAAAGTGTTAGAAAGGGTTTGGGGTGATGGGCTAGCCCCAAGAAAAATTCGGACTGTCCCTAGTAAAAGTTCCACTATACTGGGTTACCCCCAGTAAGTGTTAGCCCCTAGTAAATGTTAGGGTGCCCTTAGAATTAGCCCAAAAAAATTGCTATTTTTTCCTCCAAAATATCTTTCAAAGTATTCTTCCTTATGTGGTAGCTTACGTGCCATTTAACATGGTAGCTGACATTGCAATTGACAGGACAAATTTTAAAATTAAAATTAACATTAAAATTACTATTAAAATTTTAACTTTTAGATTAAAATTAACGTCAAAGGTTAAAATTTAAATTAAAGTTAGCATAAACATAAACATTAACATTAATGTTAATATTTCATTTAAACTAAAGTTAAAAATTAAAATTTAAAAATTGGATATTTATTTTTTTAACTTAGAATTTGTCATGTCAGATGCCATGTCAGCTGACACGTAAAAGGAATAATTTAGAGAAACATTTTGGAGTTACGAATAGCATTACTAAAGAAAATATGCTGAGCCACTAAATATTGGCAGCTTCCCTCTCCAAACACAGAGTACTAACAAGGTCACTCGAGACTGCGGTCACGTACTAGTTAACAACTTTTCATGTTCCTGTCTCGCATATATTGCTTGCAACTAGTACTACAGTAAGTATATTCCGATGTATGTTACAGAAAAGTATTGCATCACTAGGGAAGGGTATAACGGCCATGGATGAATCCAATACCAACTACGGGTAGAGATTGGCCTCGGTGGGCTGGAGAACATCGAGGCCAACTGACAGGCGAACATGACCCACCTCCTCTCGTTATCTAGTCTGGGCCAGTACATCTCGGTGCAATCTTGCTCGATGAAACTATCTACCAATCAACCATACATAGATAGGAAGATGGTAGATGTCCCCATGGATGGAGGTGGTGTAGGGACGGCTAGTGGCGACTGAAGAGGTCGAGAGGGACATGGGCGAATAAAAAAATTGAAGCTGGAGTAGACTACATTGGATTATGGTAGGTTAGAGATGGCTAACCATATAAAAATTAAAAATTAAAACATATAGAAAAATAAGTGAAATTTTTTTTGGGTCTGGTTAGAGCCTACCTCAGCAAATAGATGGATCCGCCATTGGAGAGGGAGGCACCCCGAGTTGGGAGTCAGGATTTAGGGGATTAGGGTTGATAAGGGGAAAGTAGGGGAAGGGAGCGCTTCTAATTATTTCAATAGGATTGCGACAATCATGTTACGTTTAGCGATTCCACTTGTAACATCGTAGTGACATCTTAGTGAAAAATTTGAGTTAGGTAATGGATATATGAATACATCAGTGAGTCATTTAGCTACATATATAGCGCCAGTTCTTTGCGTCGACTATGCCATTGGAACTTTTGCGACTACCAGTTGCATCTTTACAATGTCGCTCAGGTATCGATAGTTATTTGCATTTAACGTACATGTACTAACCACCACTCTCCAAATACAGAGTACTAACAAGGTCAATCGAGACTCCGGTCACGTACTAGTAATCAACTTTTCATGTTCCTGACCGTTGGAAATAAACTTGATTTTGCGATAATATTTTGAGCCTAACAAATTAATCCACTACCATTGGGCTTTGTCCATTAGGCCGATTTTAGTTTTGAGTTTAGTCCATGTTCTAGGAACATCTTTACCTAGAAAGTTCATAAAAAATATCTATGTTCATAAAAAATACCTATGTTCTAGAGATATCTTAATATTAATTGTAAAAGAGTCTAGAATGATTCCATACTATATTTAATAAGTGTGTAGACTCTTCCAAGAGCCCTATAAAAAGGGGTGCCCTGCCCTCATTTTGTACACAACAAAAATTAAGAAGCTTAGTGCTATTATAAAATTTCTTCTCTTCCACCAAATCTTCTCTCTATAATTTCTCCCACTCTAAATTTGCTCCTCCTAGCTAGTTGGTCCACCACAATTCTAACAACAGAGCGAGGCAGTTCGAGGTCGAAGATGGCAAGCGAGATGACTCCCTTCCAAGTTCCCACCCTCAACAAGAGCAACTATGCCAATTGGAGCATCAAGATGAAGGCTTTGCTAGGAGCACAAGATGCATGGGAGGTCGTCGAAAAAGGTTATAATGAGCCACAAGATGAGGCTTCATTATCTCAAGCTCAAAAGGAGTTGTTGAAATCTTCAAGAAAGAGGGACAAGAAAGCTCACTTTCTCATCTACCAAGCCGTGGATGATGATGCATTCGAGTTGATTTCAAATACAACAACCTCCAAAGAATGATGGGAGAAACTTCAAATTTCTTGCAAAGGAGAGGAGAAAGTGATGCAGGTACGTCTCTAAACTTTAATAGGTGAATTTGAAGCTTTACATAAGAGAGAGTCCAAAACTATGCCAGGCTAGTTTACTAGAGTTTTATCCATAGTTAATCAAATGAAAAGAAATAGTGAAAGCATGACCAACACTCGAGTGATGGAAAAAATTCTCCGCTCTTTGCTTCCACAATTTGAGCATATCGTTGTAACTATTGAAGAAACTAAAGACTTGGAGACCATGACTATTGAGCAACTTAAGGGCTCATTACAAGACTATGAAAAAAGAAAAAAGCAAAAACAAGATACATTGGAGCAAGTCCTTCAAACAAAGCTCACTTTCAATGAGAAAGAAGAAAGCTTCACCAATCAAAGAAGTCATGTCCGAGATCGTGGAAAAGAGGAAAGAATTTATTATAAGACATTCATCAATGTAGAAAGAGGCGAAAACTATAATACAAGAGGACGTGGAAGAGGGAGCTTCACAAGAAGATATAGAAGTCAAAGGTATGATAAATCACAAGTTGAGTGCTATAATTGTCATAAACTTGGACATTATACATCAGAATGCAGAAACACAACTGGACATGTTAAGGAGAAAGCTCAATATGTTGAAGAAAAAATACAAGAGAACTCAACTCTATTGTTTGCACACAAAGAAGAAGAAGAAGATATAAACACATGGTATCTTCACATGAAGGAAAATGACCATATGTGTGGAAGCATAAACATCTTTATGGATCTTGATGAGTTCTTTGATAATTATATCACTTCATGAAGATGATCTAGAAACATCGGTAAAAGGAAAAAAGAGTGAAGAAGAAATCATTCAGAAAATTCATACTAGTAGAGACATTGTGTCCGATGAAGAAAGGTCGCCACAACCTGATGTCCAAGAATCAAGTTATGACTCGGTTTCTCTCATGGAAAAAGAAGATAAAGTGCAAAAACGTGAAGAAGTACAAGAGTCTGTTACTCCGCTCGTGACATCAATACCATCCCGAGAAGATTCTCCACCTTCATCCTTGGATGAGAGAAGTGCTCCAAACTTGAAAAGCTTACAAGAGGAGATTGAGGTAACCAATAATCAAAACAATCTAACATTTTTTTTTGCCTTTTTGCCGATTGTGAACCAATAGATTTTAAAGAAGCGACACAAAACAAGAAATGGAGAGACACAATGGATGAAGAGATAAAGAATATCATGAAGGACGACACTTGCGAGCTAAAGACACTTTCAAAGTGGCAAAATAAAATTGGATTAAAAAGTATCTATAAGCCAAAGAACAATGCTCAAGATAAAGTCAAAAGGTACAAGCATAGACTACCTACAAATGTCTACGGCTATGATGAAAAGCAAGTTCATCCACCCAAAGATGTGCATCATAAGAAAGCAAATGCAAAGGAACTGCGTCAAAATGCAAAAGTAAGCTACCAAGATCTTTACCAAGCAAATCAAGAAAGAAGCACTATTCAAGGCAAGAAGTTCACTTGGAATCGCAAAGTCAAGTTTAAGGGGGGGTCTTGGAAATAAAATTGATTTTGCGATAATATTTTGAGCCCAACAAATTATTCCACTACCATTGGACTTTGTCCATTAGACCCATTTTAGTTTTGAGTTTAGTCCATGTTCTAGGAACTTCTTTACCTAGAAAGTTCATGAAAAATATCTATGCTCATGAAAAATATCAATGTTCTTGAGATATCTTAATATAAGAAGCTTAGTGCTATTATAAAATTTCTTCTCTTTCTTCTCTTCCACCACAATTCCAACACTTTCTCGTATATATTGCTTGCAAATAGTACTAATAGTAAGTATATTCCGATGTTTGTTGCAGAAAAGTGTTACATCACTAGAGAAGGGTATAACGGCCATGGATGAATCCAATGCCACCTGCGGATAGAAGTTGGCCTTGTCTAGCTGGAGAACATCGAAGCCAATTGACAGGCACACATGACCCACCTCTCGTCATCTAGTCTGCGCCAGTACATCTCGGTGCATTCTTGCTCGAGGAAACTATCTACCAATCAACCATATATAGATGGAAAGATGGTAGATGTTCCCATGGATGGGGGTGGCGTATGGGGCAGCTAGTGGCGACTGAGGAGGTCGAAAGGGAGGCACCCCCAGTTGGGAGTCAGGAGAATTAGGGTTCAAAAATAAAGTAGGGGAATGGGGGGCTTCTAACTATTTCAATGGGATTGCGACAATCTTGTAACATTTAGCGACTCCTCTTGTAACGTCGTAGTGACATCTTAGTGACGAATTTGAGTTAGGTAATGGATATATGAATACATTGGCGAGTCCTTTAGCTACATATATAGTGACACTTCTTTGCGTTCACTATGCCCTTGGAACTTTTGCGACTACCAGTTGCATCGTTACAATGTCGCTCAGGTATCGTTAGTTATTTTGCATTTACTATTGACATACCGGTGACTCCTAGTGACCTGCAAACAACAACGTCAAATATAGCACCCCTATGTTGTTGTCTCCTATTTGTACAATATGTCACTATAAAATGTCGCAGTCAGCCATAAAAAAGTCGAATTCACACATTCACCGCTTCAACCCAAAAAATGTCGTAAGGGCCGACCACGCGGCCCGTCGTGCGACATAGTATGGGCGTCGAGAAGACGTAATAAGGACGTCATGTGCGTAGAACCGGTGGCTGGACGGCATCGGCTGACGTAGGCATCGTGAAGACGTCGGGGACGCGTTCGGCGTCGTGGGCGAAGCGAGGCGTTAAATTGCCAGCGTCCCGTTCCGTGAGGCTCTGGACCGTGCGGAGTGCGTGAGACGTGCGTGTGGAAATATGATAAAAAGCCAGTGCGGACAAGATCCGCTCAAGAGTCCTAAACTACATGACGATAAGCTAAAAATCAACCCAAAAAATATTCCAGACCAAACACTGATAGTGTCTGGTTTAGAGACAAAATCATGACTTACCAAAAGAAACAGGGTCACAAGTCCATGCAAGTCCTACATATCTATGCTCTCCATCCTCTTTGGAAACCGATGGTCGAAAAGGAATCCATACTATAATTAAAGATTCATAAAAGATGCCCATAGAAGGTTTTGTGGAACCAAATAACACACGAGTAATCATTTCAAAAGAGAACTTGTGATGAAACACATAGTTAAAATCAAAACAAAGTTTTGTCAGTAACGAAAAGAGATTCTAACAAGATGCTATTGTCCAACTCATAGGAAAGATATAAAATAGCAAATATAATAGCACAGAAGAAATAAATGTTGAATACGACAACGTACAGGAAGAAGACTGGACAAGACAAGACCGGATGAATGGAAGGAATAAGAATATAGGATGCCAGTTATGTTAGGGTTATATATCTAAAAGCATCACTTTTGTAGTAACCTTATTTCCTTAAATTTTGAATGAGAATCATATGGGCAAATGTTTGCATAGTGTATTTGTTGCAAGTGTTAATGCAAATGTCTGATATTCTATATTGTAGATAATATGGTGTGTGGTGTCACACAGAAGATCATATTATCAGTTCCCTATGGAGTATATAAATAGTTCACAACCTAAATGGACTTGGACAATCTATTAGAAAAGTTGTAGTGTAATCTGGTATTAGTCTATCTTGACTATAGGTTTACACTAGTACACTTTGTGTGTATTGAACAGGACCACTTGAGGTTGTTCTCTTTGTACTGACTACATAAGAGAACAAACACCTCTGTTATTATGGATGCTTGTGCTCTTAATCCGGATATAATAACGGACATGTATATGCAGTGTGCATTACTTTGACTCATAAAAGAGTAAGATTCATTATGGATCAACAACCTCTATGAATTGGGTAATAACATTGTATGTATGATTGGCTGTTGATTATAAATGGAATCCATATCCCGATACATCGGGTTGATGATGTCCCCTTAAGGAGCTCATAAGTATTGTAATGTAAACCCTGCAGGTAGATTATATCTGACATGACAAATAAAGTTGAGCGGTACTACTTACGGATAAAAGATGTCGAATCAATATAGTTGTCAGTAACTTAATTTGATCGACGGACATATAATATCTTAACATGGGGAGCCAAACGAGCATATAATAAAAGGAGCCCACAAACATAATTTGGGATTAGGGAGGTAGTGCAACAATAGCTCATTAGTGGACCGAGCTATTGTTAATGGGCCTGGATTGTGTGTTCGGGCTGAACACGGGATATCCAGATCCGTTAGGAGGCCTAACCCTAATTTCTCCTCATGGTCCCTGCCGTAGCCTATATATATCCTCTATTCTCTGGCTGCCAAATTACTGATCAGAAATCTGAAACTTTCTCTAAATTCGTGATTCACGTAAGGAGAGAAAGAGAGGGTAGCCAAGGAGAAGAAAAGGTTGGAAGATCGTCGCCCACACGACGTCCAACTCGAGAAAGGAATACGTGCAGAAGATCTTGGGGTCGTCCGCTCGAGATTTCCAAGAATTACTTGTCTCCTTTCCGTCGCAGGTATAATTCATGAACCCTAGTTTCTGCCTATGAAGGGTTAGAACACGTATTAGATCTGTTTAACTTTCTATCGATCAATACGCACACCAAAAGAAGGGTCCTGGGAATCTCCAGTTCCATCAATTGGTATCAGAGCCACTTTGGATCTACGTATTGATTGATACGTCCATGTTGTCCAATAAAACCTGCGCTGTGTAATAGTCGGTAGATATAGATCTGTTCTAACTCGGTTTTACAGGCATCCTAGATCCAACTATTATGGTCCAATGCATGTTTTTGATTGTGTTGTTTAAACCATAGATATGTCGTGGATGTTGTTGTTGCTATGGATTTAATTAAAATTACGAGGGATGATCGTGCTTATTATTTTAATTTTTTAATCTAGAATATGTGTGAACTCCTTCGGGAGGCATAGGATTGATGTAATTTTAATTATTTTTGATCAATCGTGATGGCGGTGGTGGCTGTTTCTGACGCCGGATGAGATGCTGGTTTTAAGCAGTCTAGAGGCAGACAGATGATTTTTGATGAAGGAATCGACAGCCAAAACCTAAAAAATCGGGAAGCTGTCCCGAACCCCGTGACCTGATCGGACAGGTCGAACCCCGAATAGATCTGCGCGACGCCAGATTTTGGATTCGGATAGTTGAGGACGGAGCAGCAAAGATGACCATAATAGTTGGATATTTTCTCTTATTTTTGTCATTTTGCTTTTTCTGATTATGCATGTTTATTATTGTGTGGTTGTTTTTTTTGAAAAATCAAGCCTACATTAATAATGGATAACATGGACATAATATCAACTAGTAGAAAAACCCTCATTATTAAATAACTAAGTGGAAGAGGATATTTATTTAGTATAAATCCTATGGTCTCCATTACTGGTTTGTAGGTGATGTAATTATACTTGCGTGTTGGCTTTAGTGCTTTCCTCCATATCGGATGAGTATAATTATGGATCACCAGTACAAACTTCCTTAGGGATAATTGTAGAAAGTTACCTAGTATGTGTTCACTTCTTCATCTGAAGGAACTCATTACAAGGTAATGGACTTAGTATTAAGTAATGTTATACACTTAGATACAAATAATGGTATCCTCTCCATCGGAGTCACTGCTATTATTTATATAACCAGAGCAAGACCAGTAGATTAATTTTATTTGTCATAAAGTTATATTGACATGATAGTAAAATTAATAAGAAAAACCTACTTGAACAAAGTTGAATTTGTATACGTCCACACTATCGTGGCATGCTAAATTCATGGTGTTCAAGGTGTTGGTGAATTTCTTATTATTGTTTTGAGAGAATCAATATTTAGTTAATTTAAAAAGTTTTTTTTTGCCCTATATAATTTTATTTATGTGATTCTCAGGATTTCAAAAAATAGGTTCTTTCAGTCCACTTATGGTGATTCTTAAAGAAAACAAACTTACTGGACCTAATTATATTGACTGTAAACGTAATTTGGACATTGTTCTGACTGCTGAGGAGTACAAATATGTACTTGTTGAGGAATGCCCACCTAAGCCTGATGCTAACTCTGATGAAGAGGTCAAAGAGGCTTATAAGAAGTAGAAAAAGGCAGATGAGATGGCACGGTGTTACATTCTGGCATCTATGTCAAATGTACTGCAACATCAGCATCATGCTATGGCCACTGCTTATGATATGATGTATAACCTCAAGGAACTCTTCGGACATCAGAGTAGAGCAGCTAGGCAGTTTGCTATGAAATGTTTGATGAATACAAAAATGGCTGAAGGTATACCAGTAAGGGATCATGTTCTCAAGATGATGTGTCATCTGAATGAGATGGAGATCCTTGGAGCTGAAATCGATGGGGAATCCCAGGTCGATATCATTCTCGGGACTCCGTCTAAAAGTTTTGACAATTTTTGCCTTAATTACAACATAAACAAAAGGTTGTATAGTTTGGCAGAACTTGCAAAAGAGCTACAGGATGCTGAATCTCTCTTTAGGCAGAGTGGTCATGTTTTTGTTTCTAAAAAGGCTTCTACTTCTAAGCCAAAAGATGGTAAGAATAAGAATAACATTCAGAAACAGGCAAACTCTGCAAAGAAGGGCATGGGACCTCAAGGCACGGTAAAAAAGTCGAAAGGCAAATGTTTCAAGTGCAAAGGGTCAGACATTGGAGGACTAATTGTCCACTTTTCAAACAAGGGAACAAAGAAGGTTATCTCATTTACTAGTAGTTGAAACATGTTTAGCGGTGTTATCTACCGGCACCTGGTGTGTAGATACATGAGCCACTAATCATGTCTGTAATACATTGCAGGGGTTTCAGAAAACCAGACGGCTTAGTGATGGAGAGATATGCTTGTTCATGGGTGATGCTACAAAAGTATCGGTCATTGCATTAGGAGATGTTACTTTATCTTTTGGTAGAAATAAGTCTTTGACATTGAGAGATTGTCTTTATGCACCTTCACTTAGAAGGAATTTAGTCTCTGTCTCTATATTAGTTAAGGATAGATATTTAGTTTATTTTAATGACAATATTGTTATTAGAAAGAATAAACATTTTATCTGTTCTGGTGCATTGGTTGATAATTTGTATGTCATTAATCCTATTTCGCCAATAATGCAACTTATGGAAATGAATAATATGTCCTCTAACTTAAATAAGAGAAAAGAACCTTCTTGTATGAACCAAATATATCTTTGGCACTTGCGATTGGGGCATATTAACCTAAGAAGGATTCAAAGACTGGTTGAAGATGGACCTTTGAGTTTATTGGAAGTGGAGGCACTACCAGTCTGTGAATCCTGCTTGGAAGGTAAAATGACCAAAAGGCCTTTTACGGCAAAGGGGTATAGGGCCAAAAATGTGTTGGAATTGGTTCATTCTGATTTGTGTGGACCCATGACTACCCAAGCTAGAGGCGGCTTTGATTATTTTGTCACATTTATTGACTATTATTCAAGGTATGGATACATTTATTTGATGCGCCGTAAGTCTGAGTGCTTTGAGAAATTCAAGGAGTACAAGGTTGAAACGGAGAAACGTCATGGAAAATATATCAAGTCATTACGATCAGATCGTGGTGGCGAGTACCTCTTTGGAGAGTTTAGGGATTATTTATCAGAGGCTGGGATTGCATCCCAATTGACTGCACCTGAAACGCTCCAGCAGAATGGTGTAGCCGAAAGAAGGAATAGAACTCTTATGGAGATGGTTAGATCAATGATGAGTTATTCGGATTTGCCAGATTCATTTTGGGGATATGCCTTAGAGACTGCAGCTTATATTTTGAACTTAGTTCCTTCTAAGTCAGTACCTCTTACTCCCATAGAGCGGTGGATTGGGCGTAAGCCTAGTCTGAAACATGTTCGCATTTGGGGTAGTCCAGCACATGTGCTGAATGGAAAAGCAGATAAGTTAGAATCTCGTACAGAAGTATGCTTGTTTGTAGGCTATCCAAGAGGAACGAAAGGAGGTTTACTTTATAGTCCTAAGGATTAGAAGGTCATTGTTAGCACCAATGCCCGATTCTTAGAGGAAGACTATGTGATGAACCATAAACCCACAAGTAGAGTTGTTCTAGAAGAACTGAGACATGAGACACCAAGTACTTCAGTACCAACAGTACAAGAGGATGAACCACAAATAACTGCACAACGTGTCACAAATGTTACACCACAACCGATAGTGCCTCGTCGTAGTGGGAGGGTTATGATACAACCTGATAGATATATGTTCTTGGGAGAGTCGTCAGACTTTGTCCCTAAGGAACAAGATTATGATCCCTGTACCTACCATGAAGCACTCCAAGATAAAGATACAGAGTCTTGGCAAAAAATAATAACATCTGAAATAGAATCTATGGATTCTAATCAGGTCTAGGAGCTTGTAGAACCACCCGTTGGTGTAAAAGCCATTGGATATAAGTGGGGCTATAAGAGAAAAAAGGATCATATGGTAATTGAAACCTTTAAAGCTCGGCTTGTAGCAAAAGGTTTTACTCAAAGAGAGTGTATCGATTAAGAGGAAACATTTTCTCTGGTAGCCATGCTTAAGTCTAACCGAATTCTTTTATCTATTGAAACTCATCTCGATTATAAGATTTGGCAAATGGATGTCAAGACAGCTTTCCTTAATGGAAGTCTTGAGGAAGACACCAATATGAAGCAACCAGACGAGTTCATTGAAAAGGGCCAGGAGCATCTTGTTTGTAAGCTCAAGAAGTCCATTTATGGACTTAAGCAAGCTTCCAGATCTTGGAACATATGTTTTGATCAGGTGATAAAATCCTATGGATTTGATCAATGTCAGGATGAATCATGTGTATACAGAAAGTGTGACAGAAACGTGGTGGTATTTTTAGTACTTTTATATGGATGACATTTTGCTCATTGGAAACAATGTGAAGGTGTTATCTGATGTAAGGGTATGGTTATCCAAACAGTTTGATATGAAGGACAAGGGAGAAGTAGGTCACATCCTTGGGATCAAAGTTCTACGAGAGTTCAAGAAAAGGATGTTGGGCTTATCCCAAGCTTCCTATATCGATACTGTACTAACTCATTTTAGTATGCAAAATTCTAAGAAAGGTTTCTTACCTTTTAGACATGGAATTGCTCTATCAAAGGAGCAGTGTCCGAGGACACCTAAAGAGATAGAGAACATAAAGGCAGTTCCTTATGCTTCAGCAATAGGAAGCTTAATATATGCAATGCTATTTACGAGACCAGATATCTGCTTTGATGTAGGCATGGTCAACAGATATCAGTCTAACCCAGGACAAGAGCATTGGACTGCCGTAAAGCATATTTTGAAGTACCTGAAAAGGACTAAAGAGTATATGCTAGTTTACCAGACAGATAGTTTAGTTCCCTTGGGGTATACAGACTCAGATTTTTAGTCAGATAGGGATTCCAGGAAATCTACCTCAGGTTGTGTTTACTTTGGGAGGTGGAGCCATTATGTGGAGGAGTATCAAGCAAAAATGTATTGCTGATTCCACTATGGAAGCCGAGTATGTGGCAGCCTCTGAGGCAGCCAAAGAAGCGATTTAGCTCAAAAACTTTTTGTTGGACTTGGATGTGGTACCTAGTTTGCCTAAGTCTATTACACTTTATTGTGATAATAGTGGTTCAGTTGCAAACTCGAAGGAACCACGACCCCATAAGACAGGCAAATACATTGAACGCAAGTACTACCTAATACGAGATTTCGTAAAGAAAGGAAAAGTTGCTGTGATCAAGATAACATCAGTCGACAACCTAGCTGATCCCTTTACAAAGAGCTTACCAGCTAAGGCTTTTGATAGTCATGTTGAGGCAATGGGAGTCAGATGTGTAGCAGCATGGCTTTAAGTATAAGTGGAAGATTTGTAACAGTATACTGAAAAGCAATGCTTTGAGTATAAGTGGGAGATTGTTAGGGTTATATACTAAAAGCATCACTTTTGTAGTAACCTTATTTCCTTAAATTTTGAATGAGAATCATATGGGTAAATGTTTGCATATTATATTTGTTGCAAGTGTTAATGCAAATGTCTGATATTCTATATTGTAGATAATATGGTGTGTGGTGTCACACAGAAGATCATATTATCAGTTTCCTATGGAGTATATAAATAGTTCACAACCTAGATGGACTTGGACAATCTATTGGAAAGGTTGTAGTGTAATCTGGTATTAGTCTATCTTGACTATAGGTTTACACTAGTACACTTTGTGTGTATTGAACAGGACCACTTGAGGTTGTTCTCTTTGTACTGACTACATAAGAGAACAAACACCTCTGTTATTATGGATACTTATGCTCTTAATCCGGATATAATAACGGACATGTATATGCAGTGTGTATTACTTTGACTCATAAAAGAGTGAGATTCATTATGGATCAACAACCTCTATAAATTAGGTAATAACATTGTATGTATAATGGGCTGTTGATTATAAATGGAATCCATGTCCCGATACATCGGGTTGATGATGTCCACTTAAGGAGCTCATAAGGATTATCATGTAAACCCTGCAGGTGGATTATATCCGACATGACAAATAAAGTTGAGCGGTACTACTTAAGGATAAAAGATGTCGAATCAATATAGTTGATAGTAACTTAATTTGATCTACGGACATACGATATCTTAACATGGGGAGCCAAACGAACATATAATAAAAGGAGCCCACAAACATAATTTGGGATTAGAGAGATAGTGCAACAATAGCTCATTAGTGGACCGAGTTATTGTTAATGGGCCGGGATTGTGTGTTCAGGCTGAACACGGGATATCCAGATCCGTTAGGAGGCTTAACCCTAATTTCTTCTCATGTTTCCAGCCGTAGCCTATATATATCCTCTATTCTCTGGCCGCCAGATTATTGATCAAAAATCTGAAACTTTCTCTAAATTCGTGATTCACGTAAGGAGAGAAAGAGAATGTTGCCAAGGAGAAGAAAAGGTTGGGAGATCGTCGCCCACACGACGTCCAACTCGAGGAAGGAATACGTGCAGAAGATCTTGGGGTCTTCCGCTCGAGATTGCCAGGAATTACTTGTCTTCTTTCCACCACAGGTATAATTCGTGAACCCTAGTTTCCGCCTATGAAGGGTTAGAACACGTATTAGATCTGCTTAACTTTCTATCCATCAATACGCACACCAAAGGAAGGGTCCTGGGAATCCCCAATTCCATCAAGTTAGACCTATACAATTATCGGTCCCTAAAGGATAACATTTTAGTTAACCACTTTTAGATATGATCTTATCAAGACAACTATATATGTACTGATGCTACAACAAAGTTTGTAGTTTATTACAATTGATCTCTCCCATCAACATAAATCCTGTCAAACTACAGTTTTACAGACTAGAAGAACAATGAGCAGAGCGAAGGCGCATCATATTTCATTCATGCAGCAAAAATGTTTGCACGAAGTATATATGGCATTGGCATAGGTCCTGTCCACCATTACAGCAAAAAAGGAGAGATATATTTACATCCATGTCACATGAATTATTTTTTGGTCTACTGAGACGGATTGCATAACCACCCGCATCTGACAATAGTTTTGCTGAAAGCTTTTCAAATTATCCAGAAGCTAGATGGTGGAGTCTTCTTGAAGACTCATGAAGTCTTCATATTTTTCTAGACGTTCTAGAATCTTTTTGTAAATATCTAGGATCTAGATTAATATCTGGAATATGTTGTTTCCAGAAGGTCCATGTAATCCCTTTGAGGTCCTATAAATTAGTTGGAGCAATCATTTGATATTCCAATATCTCTCTCTTTTACCCCACTTTTCTCGTTCGCACCGCTTTGGGAAAAGCTTGCACGGTCGAAGTGTTGGCAAAAATACTAAGTTTGTGACATTTAGGTACTCAAAAGTAATAGTTACTTTCTGATTTAATGCTTTCTCAAGGAAAAAAGAGAGAGGACATTTTCTCCTTAAATATATCAACAGTTTCAGATTCTCGGTAAAGATATTTAAAATGATGCTTAGGAGCAAATGTTGGAGTATAGACGCAGAAGCTTGTTTTAGGATCTAGGAGCTCTTGTATCAATAGGATAGCCCTCAAGAGAATTAATAAGACCTTTAACTAGGAAGCAACTACTGTATCGTGACTAGGAGGACTGAATGAAGTTCACAGCGCCTATCAATTCTGGAGAACATTTATATAACCACAAGATGGCTGGTGAAGGTGAACTCTGGCTTCTGCAAAATAAATAAGAATTTACTCAAAATGGTTTATATTTTAGTCTTCTAGCTAGTATAACTCAAAAAACTTAAGACATATTATGCTTCATCTTGACCTCATACGAATAAGTTCTAATAAACCAGAAAGCAAGTCAAACTCATACAACTTATTTGCAGAAGTGTTGATCTAGTTCCAGATCGATAATGATGGTGACTTAACAATTTATACTGGGAAAGAGTCTCGAATAAGTAAAAGAGAGATTCACGTATAAGAAATAACAATTCAAAGAGAATATGAGTAGTAGATCTGTCTTTCTCAAATTCAATCATTCATGAAGAAGAAAGTAAGAATATATAATTCAATTAGACCTATGTATATATTCTCGATCAATTAACATAAGAAGCCTCCTGAATAGGTAAACTGTAAGCAACCATTAGTGCAAGAATATAATAAAGTTAAACAGGAACAACAGTTGGCTTCAATTTGCTTACATACATTCCATAAGTCTGCCAACAAGTATCTTGACTTAACTAACAATGAGATGAAGGGATACTGATCGAAACAATCCATATAAATTCTCTTACGGTTATGACCACTAACAGATGTATCATGGTATACGACCGATCAAATGATGCATTGTCAAGCAATCATCAATAGCATTTATGTAACTGCAAGGTAGCTGATAAAGGTGCTCTGTTTTCTACAAGATAAACAGAGAAATCACTCAAAATTCTTTACTTTATAGATTCTCTAATGAAGGTAATTAAACTCAAACTTAAGGCAACAAACGAATATAATGCTCCAAGATCATTTCCTTTACCTCGTTCAAATAGGCTCATACAGGGGCGACCTTGGCTCAGGGCTGGCTGCGCGACAACCAATGACCCAAAGATTATAAGGGCACCAACATGGACATATCTAGAATAGAATAAGACTATATTATAGACCACTCTGTCGTGTAGTGCTTATCATGTTAACCTTACATACTAGATATCTTTAAACTAAGGCAATTTAACCCAAACTTAACGCCAGTTGCGTCGCTAGAATTTTCATCTAGGGGCGCAATGTAAATGTTCCCACTTGCCATGAATCATGGGTTTGAAAATGATGATTCGGTCGATGGTTTCAAAACAGGACAAATTATATTGTAGGAAGGTTTCGATGTTACACATCTAATGACGTGATTCTCGTAGCGATACTCAACCCACGATTTTTAATTAACGACCCCGTTTTATTCGTGGAAAGGAAAGGAACATAAATCAATTCTTTGCTTATTCCTTTCATTTGGAAAATTGCAATTTTCTTTAATTTTCTTTTCCGATGTTTGGTGAGGTCCAAAAATTGAAAGAAAAAGTGAATAATTGTGGGGGTGGTGAAATAAATCCATGGGGGTAAGTAGGGGAACCGTTTTCTCTATTTTTCTTTTCTTCGGAATCAAATTTCTTTTATTCTCATTTTCTTTGGCTTTAAAATATAAAAAATAAATATTTTTTTTTTCCAAGATTCTGATTTTACGAACCAAACGTTACCTCAGTCCAAGGCAATTCATGCATGGAAGCCATGTAATCATGCTTTGGGCTGGCTGGAAAGAAACTCCCTTCTTTTGAATTCAAACTCGTAAGTAGCTAGATTGAGTAAGGTCATGAGATGAAGACGAAAATGAACAAAAGAGAGACAAGTTATATATAGGCTAGCAGTGACAATAAACACATGCATCTAGCTAGCTAGGACATGTCTCAAAATTATTTTATATATGAACTCTTTACGCACACTCTCTTCTTCAGAAGTAAAGAGATTTTTACATTAGGATCCTTAAAAAATTCAAGCCATTCTAAATATGGCCCTATCGAAGAACCTCAAGAAACTATATCCCCAATCTAGAATGATCAAGACACTAGTCACATTTTTACACGTGTCTAAAAATAGTCCCCTCATTGTATTACAAAATATTAAAAATTAATGGATAAAAAGTCTTGAAATTCCAGGGGGTACGGCTGTACCCCCAAGGGACCGAGTGGCTACGCCACTACTTAAGGCAACAAACGAATATTATGCTCCAAGATGATTTCCTTTACCTCGTTCAAATAGGTCCATATAGAGGCGGCAATGGTCCAGGGAAAGCTGGACGATGACCTATAAACCAAAGATTATAGGGACACCAACATGGACACGTCTAGAATAGAATAAGTATATGATGGACCACTCTGTGGTGTAGTGCTTATCATGTCAACCTTACATACTAGAGACCTATAAACTAAGGCAATTTAACTCAAATTTAAGGCAACAAACGAATATTATGCTGCAAGATCACTTCCTTTACCTCATTCAAATAGGTCCATACAGGGGCGGCCCTGGCCTAGGGCAGGCTGGACAACGATCCATGACCCAAAGATTATAGGGGCACCAACATGGACGCATCTAGAATAGAATAAGACTATATTATGCACCACTCTGTGGTATAGTGCTTATCATGTTAACTTTACATACTAGAGATCTTTAGTTCAAATTTCAATGGTAATAAAGCTTTTTATTTTTATTTTTTTATTTATGTTACCTTTTTTAACATTATATATATAGGGGTCCTATTTCGAAAGTTCGTCTCAGGTCTCCAAGAGCTCAAGGCTTGTCCAGACCCATAATAAACTAGATCAATGCCACGTAATATTAAACGGAACAACTAGCATGATCTACTTCTAGAAGACCACAATGGATTCTTAGAAGAAGAAAAAAGGTGCATCAAACGTATATCAAATTCTAGAAAATGGCGATTGATTCTTCGTTGCTTATTATGCACTAATCTCCTTCTCGTCAATACCCCACATCTCAATCTATTGGATTAGGAATTTTCTATCTGTGTCCATGGATATTGGTTCAAATTTATTTGATTATAATACAATAGGAGAGTTTTGGTAACCCTAATCTATAGTTAGGGACTTGGGATGATGAGAGGGATCGAGATAAGTGCAGAAATGAAAAGAACACAATAGTTTAATTTAGGGAATAACTGCAAAACAATTCTCTATTGTCTCTTCTCCCACCTTGGTTGAACAGTACAAAAGTTGCAAGTCCGAATCTCCCATTACATTACAAAGCCAAAAGAAACTATTATCACCTTATTCCTATTACAATGATCTTAAATGTAGAATTAACCGCAACCATCAATATAGGATAAACTAAAGTAAATAAATCCTAAAATGGACTTAAAAGCACTTGTTCACCATAACCCGGGGATGTTGGTTAGAAAGTCCACTAAACACATTCAAGTGTTATAATAGATATTTGTCTTATATTTGTTGCTTCAAGTAGAGCCATGTTGTGACAGACTTTGCCATGTACAGTCTTTCCAATTTTTTCTAAAGTCTGGCCCTTGTTTTTTTATGATGTTGAAGCGAACATTATTGGCCAAAAGCATCCTGAACGAACTATTAGTTGTTTCATTATTGGAGAAAAAACCAATTTATATAATTTTAAGGCCCTAATCAAATCCTAAACGGCATCTTTTCTTTTGCATGGTTATTCTTATTAAATAGATAGTAGTTTTTCTTAATAAATAGTATTTACATCTATTAAATCTTATTAAAATATATGCTTCAGGGTTGCCTATTTAAATTCCTTGAGGCTGTGTTGTTAGATGGTACAAAAACAAGTAACGAAACTCCTCTATATTCTTCCTCCTTCTCAAACCAAAATCTTAGTTTTCATCCTAGTTTCTGGACAAAGCTAACACTACCAAAATAAGCCAAATTAGCAATAAATTTGTTGACTTCAGAAGACGATGTCACTAAGATTATTGAAATTAGTTACATATTTAAAAGACGTCGCCGTCAGCGACATTCAACGACGCTTGCCGACTACCCATAGTATTAAGAAAACTGACGTCACCGAGTAGTTGGTGAATATCGCAGTATATTAAAATATAGCGATGCTTAGCTATATCAAACCTTATATGTCATAGTTTATTAATGTTGGTGTTTTTGCCTTTGGACTAGAAAAGATAGTCCCACATCGGCTACACCAAATGGTGAGTATCTCAATATAATGCATTGCTTGTGTTGAGGTGTGCACATGAGGTGTAGTGGGGCACAAGTTTGTGCCATGTGGAAGTATTTTCCTAGAAGGAAAAAGGATTAAATCCAACAAGGATGCAAGTTAATTTTTGTTGTGCGGACTCGGACTCGGACGCGGACTCCAAGATGTCTCGTGCATGCACGGGAGGGTTCGGGGGGTAGGCGTGGACTGGCACACTTCTATGCTGATTGTTGGATGATCTAAAATATCAAACTCTATTTTTGAGTATTGGTATTTTAGTTCCACATCGGATAGGAGAAGAGGTGAAGTCTCAACTCCACTCTATAAATAGAGCCCCTTGGCCTCCTTTGAAAGATGTACCAAGAAGAGAGTTGAGGGAGTCTGTTAAGTCCAGGAAGCCCGTTCAAGTCTCAAATATTGACTTACGAGCGTTCCAGAAGTTCTCCTGAACTTGCTGGTTCCTGGGAGCTTATCCGTACTGCGGGTATAGCTTTGAGCGCCGGTGTTCAACACCCCAGCGAGATTCGCTCTTCTTCTTCCTTCCTCTTTCTGTTGCCTTCGAGAATCTGAGACTCAACTGTTGTTGATCATCACTTGTTGCCTTCGAGAAACCGCTATTGCAAACGCGATTCGATTTTTTTAATCGTTTAGGCTACGCAATCAGCATTCTTTGCATCTCTTTTTTAGGGATTGCAACTGCATTATTTGTATCTTTTTTTTTAGGGATTGCAACTGCATTCTTTGCATCTCTTCTTAGGGATTGCAACTGAGTTTTTCTATCGATTGTTTGCAAATAGACTAACAATCTCAAAGCTATAGATTCGATGGAAAACACTCGTGCTTCGCTTGTCGATACCGGCTTTAACAAGTTGGAGAAATTCGACGGCGAATACTTCCAGATCTGGAAGCGAAAGGTGACTCTGAACCTTCAACTCGTGGATGTTGATCACGTGTTGGATGAGGAAGAACCAATCATTCCAGCAACAGGATCTGCTGCTGTTCTGGCCGCAGCTACGAACAAGCAGACGAAGTGGAAAAAGGATAACAGCATATGCAGGCTGCTGATCCTGAATTCCATGGAAGACTCTCTGGCCGAGTCCTACACAAAGAGGACTTCTGCCAAAGAGATCTGGGAGTCTGTGGGGAAGCTATATGACGACGACGAGGCCCGGTCGAAGATGTTCATGGTTGAAAAATACCACAAATGGGTCTTTGAAGACGAGAAGACCATGCTGCCCCAAGTGAAAGAGTTCCTGAAGCTGCGCCAGAAACTGGAGGACGATAGCATGCCCCTCGTCGACAAGTTCGTCGTTGGAGGGATCGTGGCAAAACTTCCTCCAGGATGGAGCAACATCTATGCAAGGATGCATAGGAAGAAGATGGAGATTAGCCTGGATAATCTCCTCAGCGAGATTCATATTGAGGACGAGATGCGCTCTCAACAGAAGTTGGACACCCTGTCCAAGCAACTAGCAACGGCGAATCTGGTTCAAGCCACCAGAGAGAACAAAGGGAAGCAGGCGGCTTCTCACCACAAGAAGAAGGACTTCTCGAATCTGAAAGTGAAGGGTCCAGGATTCAAGCAACAGAAGTCCAAGTCCCATGTGACTTGCTTCAACTGTGGCAAGAAGGGTCACTATAAAAGTGAATGCAAGTCCAAGCCCAAAGAGCAAGGTGAGCCTAACAAGGTTTCTTTGGTTACTAATCAGGTTGCCATGATAGCACAGGTTGCAACTGTGGGGGCAGACTTGGACTGGTGGATAGACACTGGCGCGACATGTCATGTCTGTTCAGACAAGGACTGGTTCGTCTCCTATGAGCCTACTTCCGAGAAAGTCATGATGGCGAACCAGGCACAAGCTGAAGTACTGGGGATCGGGACGGTGGAGCTGAAGCTTACATCGGGGAACATTCTGACGCTTCAAGGTGTGAAGCATGTTCCTGCAATCGCAAAGAACCTGATCTTTGGGAGCCTGCTCTGCAACGCAGGCTTGAGGATGGACATCAATGCTGGCCAAATGGTGATGTCCAAGAAGGGTACTTTCTTTGGGAAAGCTTTTCAGACTGAAGGAATGTACAAAATTCAGCTTGTTGTAACCCAGCATAATAATGTCAATGCTATCACTAGTTTGAATTACTCTCTTGAGTTGTGGCATAATAGACTAGGACATGTTCATTGTAAGCGAATAAACAAAATGTCTAGTCTAGGACTTATCTCCAAGTGTGGGGGTAAGGTAGAGAAATGTGAGATATGTGCTCAGACGAAGATCACTAGAAAACCCTTCCACAGGGTCCATCGAAGCACAGATCTTCTGGAGTTGGTTCACTCAGATATCTGTGACTTCAAACAATTCTCTACAAAGGCCGGGATGAAGTATTTCATTACTTTCATCGATGACTTCTCCAAGTATGCCTTCGTCTATTTACTCAAATCTAAAGACGAAGCATTCGAGAAGTTCAAGGAGTTCAGGGCCGAGGCTGAACGGCAAACTGGACAACAACTCAAGAGGCTGAGGAGTGATCGAGGTGGGGAATATAGGTCTCATGAATTCTCATCATTCTGCAAAGAACATGGAATCATCAACGAGACGACGGCTCCGTATTCTCCACAATCCAACGGAGTAGCAGAAAGGAAGAACAGAACGTTGACAGAGATGATGAATTCTATGCTGTTGACTGCGGGTCTCCCAAAGTGCTATTGGGGAGAAGCTGCATTAACGGCCACTTTCATTCTGAACAGAGTGCCGTATGCAACTTCCGACATAACTCCTCATGAACTCTGGTTCAAAGTCAGACCCAACCTGAATGTCATTCGAGTGTGGGGGTGCCTGGCTTATGTGAAGCTCCCGGATCTAAAGATTCAGAAGCTGGGGACAAGGACTACTAAGGCGATCTTCCTGGGGTATGCCGAGAAGAGTGATGCTCGGAGATTCCTTGATATCGAGTCAAATCATATCATCGAATCTCGCGATGCTGAATATTTTGAAGAAAAGTTTGCAAGGCACAAGAACATTGTTCTCGCGGACATTCCGGAGAATAATGAGGGTGCGGAGCAGACAGAGATCTTTATCGAACCAGTAGTCCAAGATGGAGTTGTTGTCGAGGAGACACCAGCTGAACCAGAACTCGCTGAGCCGTCAACTAAGCGAGCGAGGAGGCCGAAAGACTTCGGAGATGACTTCGTCACCTATCATGTGGAAGCAGATCCGCTTACCTATGATGAGGCGATGAAGACCAGAGATGCTATATTCTGGAAGGAGGCGATTGACAACGAGATTGACTCAATCACCTCCAATAACACATGGGTATTGGTCGACCTACCAGAAGGAGCAAGACCCATCGGATGCAAATGGATCTTCAAGAAGAAGATGAAAGCAGATGGAACCATTGACAAGTTCAAGGCCAGGCTAGTGGCCAAGGGGTTTGCTCAGAAGCAGGGGATCGACTACTTTGACACTTATGCTCCAGTAGCTCGGATGACAACTATCAGATTGTTAATTGCTTTAGCAGCAATACACAAGCTGGTGATACATCAGATGGATGTGAAAACGGCATTCCTTAATGGCGAGCTGACCGAAGAGATCTACATGCAACAACCAGAAGGTTTTGTCGTCAGAGGTCTGGAAGACAAAGTCTGCAAGTTGATGAAGTCTCTGTATGGTTTGAAGCAAGCTCCCAAAATGTGGCATGAGAAGTTTGACAAGGTGATAAGGTCAAATGGCTACAGGGTCAGTGAAACAGACAAGTGTGTCTATACGAAGTTTGCTGACGGAAGAGGAGTAATCGTTTGTCTATACGTGGACGACATGCTAATCCTAGGTACGGATTTAAGCTGCGTCACAGAGACAAAGAAATTCCTCTCGACCAAGTTCAGTATGAAGGACTTGGGGGATGCCGACGTAATCTTGGGGCTCAAGATCATCCGGACAGGCACTGGAATAGCGCTGTCACAGTCTCATTACATTGAGAAGATGCTCTCTCGCTACGGGTATCAAGATCTTCCTATTATTGATACACCGTACAGGAGTGATCTGAAACTGGAGCCAAATTCGAAGGAGAGCGTCAGGCAGTTGGAGTACGCTAGCGTCATCGGAAGTTTGATGTACGCTACTACTGCCACAAGGCCTGACATAGCCTTTGCAGTGGGAATGTTGAGTCGATTTACGAGCAATCCAGGCGTAAAGCATTGGAAAGCTGTGAAGCGTGTTATGAGATATCTCAAGAAGACTCAGACATATGCACTATACTACAGCGGAGATCCGTCAGTAGTGGAAGGCTTCAGTGATGCTAGCTGGTGTTCAGAGGTGGAGAGCGAATATTCCACAGGTGGATATGTGTTCGCCATGGGTGGAGCTGCTATATCGTGGAAGTCGAAGAAGCAGACTATGTTATCTCGCTCCTCCATGGAATCTGAATTCTTTGCATTGGACGCTGCAGCAGATGAAGCAGAGTGGCTTCGGGAGCTCATGTATGACCTTCCAATGGTTGGGGCTCAGATACCGGCGATTCCGATATACTGTGACAACCAGGCGGCAGCAGCAGTGGCATCAAATGAACTCTTCAACGGGAAGAAGAGGACTGTACGGTTGAAGCACAGAGCAGTGAACGATCTCATAAAAAGGGGCGTCATTGCAGTGATCGATGTTCGAAGTCAGGAAAACCTGGCGGATCCGTTCACGAAGGGTCTCAAGCGTCAGCTGGTCGAGGACACAGCAAGGAAGATGGGCTTGAAGGCATTCTAATATTGTGTCATTATAATCCTATCAATAAATTTTATGTTATTGGTTCAAAGAGAAATCTACCAGATATCTAATTTTTTGATTCAAGGGAGGACTATTGACTGGAAAAATATTAGTTAACAGTGGGCACTTGTTCTGCGGAACATGTAAGGGTTTCAGACCCAGAACCACAGTTGTCTACTATGAATTTTCTACGGAAAATTGATCCTGTGAGAAGGATGGCATAATGCCTTAATGAGTTCTCAGACTGAGTGAAGGTCTGTTATGCTTTACAGGAAGCATGGTGGCGCAACAACCATAAAGGAGTGTTACAACTCCATGCTACAGTGGGGTGACTCCACCATGAGGTTCCCAGGTAGGGGTAATGCCTCGGCTTTGTTAGCCAAGTTACAGGCGGCGTAGCACCGCATATAGACAGGTAGCCTAATGTTGCATAATCGTAATAAAGAGATGTAGGCAGCACTACAAAGTGGCCGGTGTCCTCATGTTACAGTGGCATGACACCACGATGAGGTACCCAGGTAGGGGTAAAGCCTCGGCTTTGCAAGCCATGTCATAGTGGCGTAACACCACAAGGGAGCGCAAGGCTTCATGCTGGGTAGTTTGGCACTACAAAGAGGCTTGAGACCTCATGCTACAGTAGTATGACACTACGATGAGGTTCCCAGGTAGGGGTAATGCCTTGGCTTTGTCAGCCATGTCATAGCGGCGTAGCACCGCAAAGAAGCGCAATGCTTCATGCCAATGACTCTTTATATAGAACTCACCTATAGTGTATGGACAGAGATATCAGGCCGTCTCTTGAGGGTAAACTTGTAGACGCCCAAAAATTATACACTGAAACCAGGCTGGCACAAGGCCTTCAATGTGCAGCCAGAAGCACAGTTGATGTCACTATGTGAGTAGGAAGAATTGCAGTTATGGTGTAGAATTTAAGGCTTAGTCCATTCTTGTATCATGCTGTTATTTAACCTATGCGGGAAGATTCAAGTCGTAGCGACATCTCTCCTAATGCATGATGGACAACCACTGTGGGGAACGCTCAACCCATATATTGAGATATATGGGGGATTGTTAGTATTTTTGCCTTTGGACTAGAAAAGATAGTCCCACATCGGCTACACCAAATGGTGAGTATCTCAATATAATGCATTGCTTGTGTTGAGGTGTGCACATGAGGTGTAGTGGGGCACAAGTTTGTGCCATGTGGAAGTATTTTCCTAGAAGGAAAAAGGATTAAATCCAACAAGGATGCAAGTTAATTTTTGTTGTGCGGACTCGGACTCGGACGCGGACTCCAAGATGTCTCGTGCATGCACGGGAGGGTTCGGGGGGTAGGCGTGGACTGGCACACTTCTATGCTGATTGTGGGATGATCTAAAATATCAAACTCTATTTTTGAGTATTGGTATTTTAGTCCCACATCGGATAGGAGAAGAGGTGAAGTCTCAACTCCACTCTATAAATAGAGCCCCTTGGCCTCCTTTGAAAGATGTACCAAGAAGAGAGTTGAGGGAGTCTGTTAAGTCCAGGAAGCCCGTTCAAGTCTCAAATATTGACTTACGAGCGTTCCAGAAGTTCTCCTGAACTTGCTGGTTCCTGGGAGCTTATCCGTACTGCGGGTATAGCTTTGAGCGCCGGTGTTCAACACCCCAGCGAGATCCGCTCTTCTTCTTCCTTCCTCTTTCTGTTGCCTTCGAGAATCTGAGACTCAACTGTTGTTGATCATCTCTTGTTGCCTTCGAGAAACCGCTATTGCAAACGCGATTCGATTTTTTTAATCGTTTAGGCTACGCAATCAGCATTCTTTGCATCTCTTTTTTAGGGATTGCAACTGCATTATTTGCATCTTTTTTTTTAGGGATTGCAACTGCATTCTTTGCATCTCTTCTTAGGGATTACAACTAAGTTTTTCCATCGATTGTTTGCAAATAGACTAACAATTAACATCTAATGATATTTACCGACGATAAATTATTGACATCACTAAATTCTTCATATAGGGAAACTGTTTTTCCCTATTCACTTTTCCAACTCCCAAAATTTTCGAATGATTTCAGTGACACCCCCTCCCCGATGACCCCCTCTCCGACCTTGCACCCGCTCCCAACTGCCCCGGCCCGCCCCAGCGACCCCCTCTCCGACCATGCCCCCGCTCAAAGCTGCCCCAGCGACCCCCACTCTGACCTCACCCCTACCCCGGCGACCCGCTCTCCGACCTTAGCCTCGCCTCTGCCGCCGCCTCCGCCGCCCCTTGCCCCCACCCTCTCGAACAGCATCCCCGGTGCCCCTTCGCCCAGTGAAGCTCCTCCTCCCACGATCCTACTCCTCTCTCCAACGACCCTCTGGCTACTTCTCCTCCAGCGACCCCTGCCTCCCTTTGCCTCTGCTCCGGCCACCCACCTCCTTTGACCCCCTCTTCGGTCAGGTAAATCATAACCATAACCATGTCTCTCTCTCTCTCTCTCTCTCTCTCTCGACACAAACTCACTAACACGGGTACACATACTCACACACACTGACACTAACACACACTGACACGACACATACTGATATGATACAGACACACAAACACACACATATAATTTTCTTTATGTATAATCCATGTCAAGATACGAATCATAAACAAGTACAACTATCTCTATTTTAGGTTTTTTTGGTCAATTTTCTGTCATTAGGTTGAAACTAGGTCAATTTTAGGTCGTTGGATTTTTTAATTATATACTTTGTTAGCTTATACTATATTCTACTATGCCTGCTTGTGAAACATAGATATAAAACATACATGACATCTACCCATGCTTCCATATGTATACTTAATGTATCAAGTACCATACCCATATATCGCATGGATACATACTCTTCACTGCCTATATGCTTTATGTGTATCCCAACTATCTAACCTTATATTCCTTGCGCATATACATACCATATATGCATAGATAGGTATCCTAAGATACAAATATCTAATACTAGGACACTTACCTACACTCACTAAGATACACTAGGGGCACACTCACAAAGATCCTTTACTGTTCACCATATGGTTGCACATACATGTGCACTGCAGTCTTGATACTCACTGCACTCATGACAACACACTCTCCTTATACTGCTAGTGCTGCCTAAGTCTACTGATACTCTACTGACACCTAGACATCCACTGCCTACTGCAATTTTGGCTAGAGTTAGTACCTATATATATCGTACCTATTTAATAAGTATAGAATAGTTGTGACTATTTGATACTAGTTTTGGCTACACTTAGTACCTATTTAATAAGTCTAGAATAGTCTTGACTATTAAATAAGCTGTTAACAAAAATTTAATTTTGCAATAATAAGATAATGACTAGGCGAGGCTAAAATTAGCAATATTTAATATAATAATCTTAATAATTATAATAATATCAATCATGCAAATTTCTATAGGCATGATAAAAAGATATTTAGGAATACTTAGTATATACAAAATTAGCAGTTTAGCAATGACTATGCGAGGCTAAAATTAGTAGATTGTTCATGTGAGTCATTCTTTGAAAAATAAACTTACAAAGGAACACATGACACCCATATCCTTCTTTATTTATGTTCAATATGATCGAAGTCTATTTTGCTAAACCCATGACAACTTAACTGCAGCACACTTACTCACAAGAGGTTGAGTTTTCTTCTGGTACTTTTGGTATCTTTACTAGGGAACTCAAATGTTACGGAAGAAAGGATTTTGATTATCTTTTTTGTGCACAAGATGTTCTTTGTGAATGTTTAACAATGAGGTGGTTAAGTGTTTCCCTGGTTGATCTTTACATGACTTCATATCATTGTACTAGAATGAAGATGGAATATGATTCTATGAATCATCTTTTTCTTGTATTGCAATCTGAAGTCAGGTAAATATCAACCAAGGAAACACTTAACCCTCTCATTGTTAATTATTCATAAAGAATATCTTGTGCGCAGAAAAGATAATCAAGATCAGTAACATTTGAGCATCCTAGTAAAAATACCATAAGTACCAGCAGAAAACTTACCTTTTGTGAGTAAGTGGACTGCTTTAGCTGTCATGGGTTAAGGAAACAAGACTTCAACCATCTTGAACATAAAAAAAAGAAAAAATCATGAATTATAATATAGATACTCATGAATCACGATATGGACACTCACGCATCATAACTCAGATACTCATGCATCAAAAGGAGTTGTAACTTTGATACATGTATATCCATCTTTGCATCCATTTGGATAGTATTCTTGAACAATGTGTATTCATCTTTGCAGAAGTATATAAATATGGATATGAATTACTACCTACGATATCATGGATGGATGTACAACCGTCATCCTGATGATATATACAGTATGTGGGATGAATTCATACATGAGATAAAGCAGTTCCTACAGTTCGCCAAGGCATTCCCTCAGTACATGAATGGCTCCAAAATTAAGTATCTATGTGTAAGATGTCGCAACTTGAAATATGGCCATAAGTGGATGTGATATTTTATTTGTACTCAAAGGGTTTCATGCCGAACTACTAGTAGTAGAGCTCACACGGAGATCTTATGTCTTTAGCATCAAAGCAAGAGCCTTATATGGAGTCATATATGGATGTCCACAACCATGCCGATTACGACGACGGGTGGGTGAACATGGTTTTCGACGCTATGGGGCTTAGTTTCGATTCGGACGATCATGATGCAATTGAGGATGCATCGAATGTGGATGTTGTAAAGTTTATAGAGTTGTTGGAGAATGCAAGAACTCCATTGCCCCCTGGTTGTGAGGACCATTTTCCATTAGAGGTGGTTACAAGACTGTTGAGCATTTTTAATATGTCGCAAGAATGTTATAACCGACTAATCGAGTTAATATAGAGATTTTTGCCGGAGGGTGTCAAGTTACCTAAAGACTTCTACCGATCTAATAGAATGGTAAGATCGCTCTGGATGGCATATGAAAAAATTAATGCATATCGCAAAGGGTGCATGTTATACTACAAAGACGAAAATAATGAAGAAGTGTGAAAATTTTGTGGTATTAATCGCTAGAAGGCAACTGGCCCGATGTAAGAAAGCCGACCGATTTGATGCACTACTTGCCTTTGACGTCATGGTTGTATATGTTGTTTATGGTGAAGGAGACTGTCGAAAACATAAGTTGGCACAGGCGAGAACAGATCAAAGATTTGTTGGATCTTCCATCCGATGGAGAAGCATGAAAGCACTTTGATCAAGAGTATCCCGATTTTGCTTCGAATTTGCGTTATTTCTTATTGGGGCTCTTCTCCGAGGATTTTACCCCATTCAGACTTACGGGTTACCAATATTCGTGTTGGCATGTGATTGTCACTCCGTACAACCTATTGTCTTGGATGTGAATGAAAACTTTGTATATGTTCCTAACCGTTATCATCCTGGGTCCGAATAATCCAAAGAGGAATATTGATGTATACTTACAATCGTTGATAGTTGAGTTGAATCAGTTATGGGAAGTATGTGCTAACACGTATGATGTTTCCAAAAATATAATTTTCAGATGAAGACAGCACTTATGTGGACCATATCAATGACTTTTCGGTCTAAGGAATGTTATCGGGATAAAGCACACATGATCATTTTTTATGTCCGTATTACATGGACCGCACTAAGACTTTATGTTTGAAATATGGAGAAAATTGTGCTTCTTCGACTGCCATCGACAATTTCTGCTGAATCATCTATACTGGAGAAGCATGAATGCTTTTCGTGCCGGCATTGTGGAAAAGGCCAATCCATCGCCATAGTGGGGCGGAGACACAATACACTACCAAAATACAAAAATTGGCGATGGCGTTTTAGCGACAGAATAAATCCGTCGTCCGTAGCGACAGACTATTGATAACCTGGCGACGACTTCCCGGCTAATCGTGCACCAATTTTTTTAAGGGTAAACATCCGTCGCCTATCCGTCGGCACGCCGTCGGAAAAACAGCGACGGAATAAAAACCCGTCGGCAAGTAGTCACTCGCTAGTCACTAATTGGCAGAAAAATGTTAATAAAATCGTGAGAAAATGTCACTAGTTGGCGGAGGAATTGACGACTACTTAGCGACGAATAATCCGTCGACCAGATGATGGGATATTAGCGATGGACTTACAGTCCATCCCTAAGTGGTCAATAAGTGGTTGGAAAAAATTTAAAAAAATTACGTGAAATTAACGACTAAGTAGCGACGGATGTTATCCATCGCTAGTCCATCGCTAAGTTAAAAGCCTAGCTTAAGTTGAACCGACGGAGGAAAAATTTTATTCCCCCTAATTTTTTCTCTCTCTTGGACGCTACGATATATCGAGGTAACTCTCTCTCTCTCTCTCTCTCTTGGGCGGCTGTAGGGGCCGGAGGGGAGCCGGCGGTGGTGGAAGGGGGCGGGCAGCGGGGGGGTGCTGGCCGCGGGGGCCTGGCCGCTGGTGGTGCTCGCTGTCGCCGTGGGTGAGGCTGGCGGTGGTGGTGGTCGCTGTGGGGGACCGGGGGGGGTGGGGGTACAGGGGTCGTCGCGGGTGAAGCTGGCGGTGGTGGGGGTCTCTGCGGGGGTGCTGGCGGTGGTGGGGGTCGCCGTGGGGGATGCTGGCGGTGGTGGGGTGGGGGTGGTAGGAGGAGGCAGGCAGCGGGGGGGGGGGGGCTGGCCGCGGGGAGGCTGGCCCCGGAAGGAGGGATTGGGGGTGGGCTGCGTGGGGGGGGCTGGCCGGAGGGATTTGGGGGGGCTGGCCCCAGGGGGTGGGGTTTGGCGTGGGCTACGGGGGTGGAGGGGGGGGGCTGACCGCCGGGGGGGTTGGGGGGGCTGGCCGCGGGGGTGGCTAGCTGCAAATTTACCAAGGATTGTGTACCGCCCATCATTTTTTTGCTGTTATCAGAAAATAGCAATTTACTGAGAACACTTTGAGATTATGTTTAGCTGCAACCTGTTCTTCTACTTTATAAACATCTATGATTGATAAAAACTTTGATCTTGTGGTCCAGCAAATAATCAGTTGTTTTAAGCATGTATGTGTTAGGAGCTAAATATTCTATTATCCTCTTTTACAAGTATTTTCTTAATATTGGAGATATCCTCTTAACTTTTGCACGTGTCACATGACATGTTATATTATACATTTCTTATATAGCAATTTTCTTTATGAACTACTAGTATCTTCTTTATTTCCATCAAGTTAATAGTTTATATTAGTTTCACCACTTAGACGAAGATGACATACTATGTTGCACAATTATGAGCACGGATACTGATCCATATACGATACAGATATAGGATACAAACATTTTCAAATGGATACAAATGTAGTTACCTATGTTGCATGAGTAATGTATATACTGTTACACCCTTATATGCAATAAACCTGAGAATAACTGAACCTATAACTTGAGGCTCTCGCCTGTACACACACCCACCCTTAACTCACAAGCACATTAACTAGGACACGCGCACACCCTCTCACTCTTTCACTCTAACTGTCACACCCTTAACACACACACACATTTGACTGAAACACACACATATACACCACTCACCATATCACTCTTTGTCTATACACACAATGTTATCCTGATTGGGCTAGGAACTTGATCCTGTCAGCACAATATTTTCCTGTTCTCAGAAGGAGAACTATAAGGCATCTAGGCGGTGTCTAGGCGGTGTCTAGGCGGTAGGTAAGTGTTGAAAATCGGTATCGGTATCAGACTATTTCTATGAGTATCGATATTGATCGCTTAGGCATCTAAGCGGTGTCTAGGCGGTAGATAAGTGTTAAAAATCAAATTTAAGATATCAGTATAGAGTGAGTATCCTAGAAGTATATATATAAAAGATATCTTAGTAGTAGATAGGTAAGTGTTGAAAATTAAATTTACTTATGCCAAGTCTTTTGGACCTATCAAAGTTATAGATCTTTTCAGAAATCTAGTACAAAGCTGATTACCTCAAAAGGCGTACATAAGTAAGAGTGTATAGAGTGTATATCGTAGGCGGATGAGTGTATAGAGTGAGCCTCCCTACTCCTCTTTTTATTCGGGTAATGAGGCATCCTATTCCGCATCATATGATATACATCTCAACCAAAGCGTGGAGAAGTGTAAAAATATTAATATTAACCAAGGATCAGTATCGGAATCAGTATCACCATAAATCTCATAGCTTGTTCTAACAGAGCATAATATAAAACCAAACGTGAAGCAGAGCTTCATATTCACAATATTAGAATGCGAAGCTCTGATTCACACATTTGGTTTTATATTATGCTCTGGTAGAACAAGCCATGAGATTCATGGTGATACCGATTCCGATACCGATCCTTGGTTAATATTAATATTTTCACACTTCTCTACTATTTGGTTGAGATGGATATCATATGAGAGAGTCGAATGAGAAGCAGGGAAGTAGAGGGGGGTCAGAGAGGGGCCCTTCTCTACACCTCTATATTCTGGTTGTGAGACTCATTTCGTACTGTCAGGCTATGTCGTTAATGGCTTTAAGTTTAAGGCAGGACTGCTGAGGGTCATTCACCGTTGGAGGATGAAGTATCCGAAGAGGTTGAAGTATCTGAAGAGGAAAACGAAATAGATGAAAGCGAAGATGAGGAGGAAGAGGAAGATGAGGACGCAGAGGACGTCTAATACTGTAATTTCCATACAACAATGAATCTTCTACATTACACGTCTAATATTGTTATTTTGTTTAATCCCTAATTAATCTCCATGTTTCCATCAATCTAACCAGATGGCACCCAAGACCCGAGGACGTCGCTTGAGGGAGGCACCTTCTGCTGCAGAGGAGGTATTGCCACCTCCTGTTGCTGAGTCGGTAGTGGTACCTACTGCTGAGTCGGTAGTGCCACCTCCTGCTGCTGAGGAGGTAGTGCCATCTCCTGCTGTTGAGAAGGTGGCACCAGAGGGCAGTTGCACCGGGAGTTCCAATCATCCATCTAGATAAGATATTGATCTTGCTGACGTGGATCCTACTTATGTGCAGTGGCTGAGGAGGGAGATCTCTCTGCGTATACGTAGAGGACAATAGATATATATAATATGATTTTTGACCGGATTTGTTTCCGGTAGACTTATTTATGGGTTTTACTTGGAGTTTGAATATTTGTGTTTAAATATTGAATATTTGTGTGTTTTGTGTGAACAATTTGAATGCTTGTGATTATTTGTGTGTTTTGTGTGTTTATTTGGAGGTAGGCTGCGGGGGGCAGTGGGGGTGGCTGGCCGTGGTGTTGGAGGTGGGAGGGGGTGGTGGGGGGTTGGGGGTGGGCTGCGGGGGGGGGGGGGGGGGGGGTTAGGGTCTGGCCGTGGGGGTGGCTGGCCGTGGGGGGTCGGAACACACACACATACACACACACATACACACATACACACACATACACAAATACACACACACACACACACACACACACACACACACACACACATATAAATATATTCGGCACACACACACACAAACATACACACACACACACATACACACATACACACACACACACATATATTCGGCACACACGCACATATATATATATATATTTTTCACATACACACACATACACACACACACACACACATATATTCGGCACACACGCACATATATATATATATATATATATATATATATATATATATATATATATATATATATTCGAGGAGTATATTTATATATAGAGGAGTATATATAAACTTTGGACCGAAACCGAATAAGTAAATTTAGTATATTGAAACCGAAACCAAACCGAATTTTTTAAAACCGAAACCGAACGGAATAAGTAAATTTAGTAAAATTTAGTATATTGAGGCTCTCGCCTTTATACACACCCACCCTTAACACACACACACACACACATTTCATTAGGACACACACACACCCTCTCACTCTTTCACTCTCACTGTCACACCCTTAACACACACACACACACATTTGACTGAAACACACACATATACACCCCTCACCATACTCCTAATTATGTTTAATTTGTCTTACGATGCATATTGAACTAATTATGTTTAGTTTGTCTTACGGAGTCGGCTCCCTGGCTGATAGATTTCTCGTCTGCCGAAGCCTATAAATAGGCACTTGTGAGGAGAGAGAGTCTTCTTCTTTTCTGAAAAAAGCTTTCTTCTTCCTCAGAACTCTTTTCTCCTTTCTTTTCATTGTTATAGAGATGGCTCCCAAGACTCCCCGAGGCGGTGCTGCTAGCCGAAGAAGGGGCCAAGGCAAGGAACCCTCGGAGGTCGACACGGAGGAAGTCCCCATCGTTAGGACGACCCACGCCGACGTTCGCCCGGAAGTGCTCGGTGGGTATTCTTTTGCCTTGGTCTTTATTGCAGTGATGTTGGAGTGACCCAACTGTAGATGAGTTGCCTTATGTAGAAGTGCTTAGGCTGACGTGCATGGGTTTCATCCCAGTTGATGCGTCAAAAATTCTGATACGGCTCAGATGCTCATGTTGGGCTTCTAAGTCCTTTGATAACTTTTCTTTGACTCTGTTGCTGTACCCATGCCGAAGGCGAAGGCTCTCGTGAAGGAAAAGATACTATCTCCGTTCGTCAAACAAGAGCCGTTGGCTGTTAAGGAGGAGGTGTTAGCAATGGTCGAGGTCAAGGAAAAACCGATGACCACTAGGAAAGAGATTGCTCCCAAGGTTGAAGTTAAGGAGGAGCCACCGTCAGAGAGTAGTAGCATCGGGACCGACCCTCCTGTCCCTACAGAAGACCTCAACCAGATTGAGCCTTCGTATGCAAAGTGGCTGAGAGAATGGTACATGCCTCAACGCAGCTATGATCCCTGGTTGTGAGGATTCATCGTCTGACTTGCGGTCTTTGCTGAGGCCGAAGTCGATTTTTTTTTTATTGAATATTGAATATTTGTGTTTAAATATTGAATATTTGTGTGTTTTGTGTGAACAATTTGAATGCTTGGGATTATTTGTGTGTTTTGTGTGTTGGAATTGTTTGTGTGTTTTGTATATTGGAATTGTGTATATTGGAATTGCTTGGGATTATTTGTGTGTTTTGTATATTAGAATTATGTATATTGGGAATGCCCAGTTTTATGCTATTTTTTTTAAAAAAATTTCCAGCTACCGACGGCCTGGGGGTTTCCCAGTTAGCGACAGATGCGTGACTAAAAGCCGACGGGTTATCCGTCGCTAAGGTTCTGGAATTATAAAAGATTTACAGGATAGGGTCGACGGATATTACGTCAGTACGCTCGTTAGTAGTTGGTAAAACACACAATGTTCCGTCGGATATTGGCGACGGATAATCCGTCGCTAAAAGGTCGACCGATTGGCGACGGTCTAGCGATGACTCACGACGGAATAACGACGGATTATCCGTCGCCAATGTTCTGGAAATATGATTAATTCACAGAACAGGGTCGACGGATATGTCGTCGGTATTCTGTCGCTAATCCGTCAAAAGGTAGCGAACATTCGCGACTGATTAGCGACGGAATTTGCGTATCAGAAACTCCCTGATACGCATTTACCGACCAAATAGCGACGGATATATCCGTCGGTAAGTGATACATCATTACGTCTTTTGATACTTGATTTGATGGTAATCCGTCGGCGAGTCGTCGTAAACTGCACGAGTATGGTTAACGACAGTCCGTCACTAATTCGTCGCCGGGAGACAACTTGCCGACGGATTATAGTTAGCGGCGAAGCTTTTCCCGACGACCTTTTTTAACCAATATCCGTCGACCATCCATCAGTAATTACATTTATCGATGAATTTTTGACGGATGTAGTCGTCGCTAAATTGATGAATTTTTGTAGTGATACGGGATGAGGTTAAGATTTACAAAGTGCTATCGAAGAGCTTACAAAGGGCAATAAGTGTGAAGGATTTGGTCGCACTCATAACTGGACGAAGAGAAGTATATTATGGGACCTGCCATATTGGAGGTTCAATCTGATCAAAATGTGTTTGACAACATAATAATACTATGATGGACGAAAAGGGAAAGACGAAAGACAATCCTAAGGCCAGGTGGACTTGGAAGATATATATACAGATGTCTTGTGCTATATTTGATAAAGGAAGGAAATGGAAAGTATAAGCAGCCTAAGACAATTTTTTTACTAGATATGGAGGATAAAGGGAGACTTTGTAGATGGATTCAGGGCCTAAATTTTAAGACGAGTACGTGTCGAATCTGAAAAGATACGTCGACCCAAAGGAGAAAAACTGACAGATATGAATGTAGAAGCATGAAAATGTACAGACATATCAAAAGCACAGGTAGTATTCCCACTACACATAGGTTCATAAAAGTGCAGATATCCGAAAGCACAAACAAAAGATCAGAAATCACAGTTCATAAATAGCTCTTTATTAAGTCATGCCTACAAAGATCTATTATAGTTTTATCATGATTACAAGAAAAGAGCTTTGCCTACGAGGATTTATCACATATTCATCATAAAAAGAAGAAAGGCATCTAAAGATCTACAAGAGGGTTAATCTTTACAGGTGCCATATATGGGGGTCAATTTTCACAAACGTGCAGCCCCCCAGACGCGTAGCGCTATCAGAGCGAGCCACTTCCTAAAGCAGCTATTGGCCCGAACGAAAGCACATGCCGTGCCATCGCCATCGAGCACGGCAGAGCACAACCATTGGCTCTTCGGATTGGCAACCAATCCAAATCTGAAAGCTTGGATCTCGAAGACCTCCAAGTCGTTGTTCATGTTCGAACTCCTTACGCCAAACGCTCAAATGCATCTCGAAACTCAACAGCAGTTCTTCGACAAAGGCACAGCTTCTTTAAACGATGGGATCCACAACCATCAACCGACTTGTGCAAGGCCAACAGCCGTTCGAAGCTAAGTCAGGATCGAGCATAGCATTTGAAATATTGAAAGAGGAAGACGACTCTTCAAACAAACTCTCCTTTATATAGGATGAGTGCGGTCCAACCAACATGCCACGTGGCAGTCAGTCAAAGACACCCAAATTAATAGGATAAACCTAGAATTCATCACAATGAACCTCATTTAATAGGTTTATTTTACTGAGTCCTAGGCCACAGACTTCTTAAATTTTCCAAAAGATGGCGACAATTAAAGAAGAGGACGACCGACTCGTCCATCAAGAAGAGCGGTCATTAATTGCTCTTAAAAAAACATTGACAGAAACCAACTTCTTCGATTCAGAAGCACAGCCTCCCTACTGTGACTTCACTTTGACACAGAAGCGCAGCCTCTTCGCTGCGCCCTCGCTTCTGCTCAGAACCACAGCTAGCTCACTTCCTCATACAACGCTTTCGCTTCAATTTAGACGCGTAGTGGCTCTTTCATCTTCAAGATGCAGTCTACTCGTCGCCCGAAAGCACGGTGACTCCGTCGCCTGAAGCACAGTCTACTCGTCGCCCTAAAGTACAGTGACTCCGTCACCTGTAGCAAAGTCTACTCGTCGTCCTAAAGCACAATAACTCTGTCGCCTGACGCACAGTCTACTTGTCATCCAGAAGCGCAGTGGCATCCGTCAGAAGCACAGCTCGCATAGCGACACAGCCCTACGAAGTGACATGGTTCCACGTGGCTGAATGGGTATGTATATCTTTTTATGATACCACCCTATCGGTTTGTTTAAACCGCTGCTCTTAATATAAGACAGAGTTTGATTCTTTTGATAAGAGTAATATGGTATCGATTTGTTCAAACCACAGATAAGGACGGAGTTTATTCTTATAGACGAAAGCCATATCTGTAGGAGCGTAAAAAAATACTTCAAAGACCAAGTCAAAAAAGTTGAAAACTTTACGCAATTCAAACTTAGTCAAACTTAGACATTACGGGAGCTACTCTCTACGCGAGCATCTCTCTACGCAAGCTATTCTCTACGCGAGAGTTATCCTCCACTTTACGCCAGGGACAGGCTGTCAGGCTACATTTATTGAGCGTGATTTTTGATCCGACAACAGGATTTTCTGACAAGAACAGTACACAGAAGCCGAGTGGATTTGATTTACACTAAACCTAAAACTTGTCGTTTAGTGTGCAGATGGGCTACTTTACGCTCAATAAACTGCTTCTTTTATGCACGATAGCTATTTCGAGTTTTTAACGCTCAAAGCTGTTGTGCACGTAAAGTTTATTTGAGCTAATTTTACGCTCAAGGCTATTTTCAGCCACTTTACGCGAGAAGCTTATTTTGGGCTATTTTACGCCAGTTTGCTACTTTACGCAGAAAGTATATTTTGGGTCATTTTTACGCACGAGCTTTCCTTGCTACATGAGAACGTGGTTTGCTTACATGGCTTTCATGCCACACTTATCGAGGAACGTGTATACATGCTCTCCCCATTTTGTTGAAGTAATGGGACACGTGTCAACGTACATAGAGGATGATTTACATCGTGGGTGACAGTTACTCGCATAGAGACCTGATTTTGTTGCTTTTTACGCACAAATGGTCAAGTCTATAAATAGACTTATTTTCACATAGACATCATCGAGAGATCAATAGAGATAAGGAGAGAAGATTCTAAGAAAACTCATACTTTCAGAGTGATATTTCCAGAAGCATTTCTTCAACTTTTTCTCAAGAACAGGGTGAAGCAAAGCAAGAAAGAATTCGACCGTGCCATCAGTGCATTGCTTGATACCTTTCCGGTGACTTAGTTCTTCCTATTGTTCGCCTTCTTCAAGCAGTTTTCTTCATCATCATCGTATGGTCCAAGGAACAAAGTGATCGCTCTCAGATCAGACTTCCATAGCAATACTTCCCAGAACATTTGTACTTTTTTTACTTTTTATAGTTTTCTTTCAAAAGCCAATTTTTAGGCATTTTGTTAAGTGAAAAAAAATGGCGACTCTGCTGGGGACGACCTTCTCCTCTGACGAGAAGGTAATTGCTCAATATGATGATGTGTCGGTCGGATCGACAAAGAAGACTCTGATTGTGCACTTCGACCAGACTGCCTATGAAGAAATGCTCCGAATTGGGGGTAGTACTCGCTGCTCCAATGTCTAGAAATCGTGAAAGGTGCAAAAAGTTTGGATTCCTAAGTCCAAACCATCCTCGGATCTCCCTGTTGTCTCTGAAGGCAAAGGAATCCTTCCGACTCCTGTTATGAAGACTCCCGTCGGTGACGAGGCCGTCTCTACTTCAGTGATGCGTCCTGGGTGTAAACATCAGTATCCCGTCGGTGACGTGGTAGACTCTCAAGTTTTACGCTTTGTACATAAAAATCAAGTTTTACGCTATGTGCGTAAAAATTAAGTTTTACGCTCTGCGCGTAAAAATCAAATTTTATGCTCTGTGCGTAAAAATCAAACTTTACGCTCTGTGCATAAAAACCAGTCTTCCGTCTGTGATGTGGTAGACACCCAAACTTTACGCTCCACGCGTAAAAACCAGTCTCCCGTCTGTGACATGGTAGACACCCAAACTTTACGCTCCACGCGTAAAAATGGGTCTCCCGTCTGTGACGTGGTAGACACACAAGCTTTATGCTCCATGCGTAAAGAAAAATCTTCCGTCTGTGACATGGCAGATACTCATGTTTTACGCTCTAAGCGTAAAGGTAAATCTCCTATCGGTGACAGCGTAGATAAAATTCATAGTGATGCCTCTGCATGTAAAATGAATTTACCTACATGCATATAGCGTAAAAATATGAATTCTATTGTTGGTAAAACTTAAGTTTTTCACCAACAACCTTCTTATACTGCTTTACGCAAGGTACCAAACCTTTAAATTACGCATAATGCTGATGGAGTCCTCTGTGCACAAAAATCTCAGGATTTACGCACGTAACTCCAGGCGCATAAAAATGCTCAGTTTGGTTCTGCTAATGCAGCCAGTAATCTTCTTTATACACAAGGAACTAAATGATTCTTTGTCCCAAATATAATAAAGAAGACTACTTCTTCCACTCCTTCTGATTTACGCGAGTTGCTTGTACAAAAGCGTAAAGACAGAAAATCTCCTGTGACACTCTCCAAAGAAAATCACCATTGTAAGTGTCACCAGATTGTAATCAAGTGTTGCTGTTCGGCTTCTAAACGATCAATTTTTGATCGGTTAGGCTACAATGTGCCTCAGCAATCAGTTGATGACCAAGAACAAGACTTGTCATATGCATCAGTCAACATGGCATCTCATACCAATAGAGGACGACGTCCAAGACGTAACTTATCCCAGACTCCTGGTCAATAACAGTTCAATCGACTTCTTGATAATTTCGAAGGAGTATATCAGAATACCCGTTTGAGAAGTCAAAGACAATTGCAAACTTCAGATTCAGAGGCTGGGGGTACCCAGTCTTTGGAGTCTGAAACTGATAGTGTTGATTCATACCTCTATACTAATCCTTCTGTATGTTCAAGGGAGGTTGAATCCTATGCTATCGTGGATGAACCGGAGACATCAACTGCTAATACAGAACAACGTCTCTCTGTGGTTGAACAGTCGCTGAAAGACATGCTTGCTATAATGCAAAGTATGCATCAAATAATAATGACTCAGCAAACTGCTCAGCCAGCAGTAGTAACTCCGGTACAGGTAGCAGCAGAAACTCAAGATAGTCAAGGGATTGATATACCCTTGAATAATCTTAGTCAGGAGCCTGCTATCAATCAAAATTCTGTATCTCCAGATCATGTCATTCCAGAAGATGTACCACCTCCGGTGGGGGTCACGGTACATCAAGCAACTATTCAATCGAATATGCTTCCTCAGACTAGCGAAGCTATTCAAGCAGTGAGAGAGCTTAAAGCACAGTTTGAAGTTCTAAAGCACAAGGATCAACTCTAGAGGTTGAGGATTAAGCAACCTTATCCTCCTCATTGGAATGATGTACCCTTTCCTCTAAAATTCAAGCCACAATCCATGGTGTTATTTGATAGAAAGGCTTCTCCCAGTCAATATATCAATTATTTAGATATTATGATTGCACATTTACAGAAGAATGATGCTCTTCTTATTCGAGTTTTCATCGGGTGCTTAACGGGTCCAGCTTATGACTGGTATCGCAGTCTACCCGACAATTGCATATCGTCTTTTGACGAATTTAAAGCAATATTTCTATCCCGTTTGTATGAGGGAGGAATGGACATAAATATGTCCTCCCTAATAGAAATAAAGCAAAAGGAGAAAGAAGATACTCGGACGTTTATAGAACGCTTCCGACATGCTACCTTAAAAATGCCTCCAGGCATGCCAGATTCAGCACTGATCGATACGTGCAAGATGAATCTGCGACCATCTATTGCTGTCTTTACGGGTTCCCAATTCACAGATTGGGCCTCGTTTATCATAGCAACAGTTTTAGCCGAGACCAATGGTAGGTTGGCTCGTGAACATGAGATGATCTTTGCCTCAGAGGACAAAGGAAAGAAAAACTCTTCAGGTAATAATTTCGGCAATCGTAATGGAAAAGGGAAGGAAACCTTAGTGGTTAATCTTTCAAAACCCAAAACGATGCCAAATAATCAGTAGTCTTCCAAGCCAAAAAAAGAATACTCTTTCGATGATAGTGATATCCCAGGGATATTCCAATGTCTGGTAAAGAGTGGCAAACTCCAGATTCCAGAGCCGAAAAGACCTAATAAGGTGAATCTGACCAATAATCCCAAGTATTATATCTATCACAAATACATAAATCATCCTACCAAGGCTTGCTATATCATGAAGAAGAAAATCCAAGAGCTGATAAATGCCAATGCCATCGCTTTAACCAACGATGAGCATACGGTCACAACCAATATGATTTCTCTTCAATTTGGAGGTTTTTCTCCACAGCAAGTCCCAGATGGAATTGTCCCAATTCTAAAGGCGACGATGAAGATTGTGAATATCCCGCCTGCCAGAGAGCAAAATAAAGGACTTTTGCCTCTTACACTAAAAAATGGTAAAATCATGTGGGTACACCCTGATTTAGTGCCTGAAATGAAGAATGAAGATAAAATTTCGAAATCCAATAAAGGTAAAAAAAAGTCAAAACTTGTAACATGATTTCTTATATTTTAACCCCAGACCATGATGATTTGGATCATTTATGGGGTAGCATTCCTTTGGAGGATAGACTGAGGGATTTAAATATATGCCTTCCAAGTTTGGCTCCTCCTACCAAACTCAAGCTTACTCATCGGCAATGGTTAGCAATAAATAGTGTCCCCTTATACAGGGCACAATAGGTCTTTGCTGCTTATGAGAAAGCTCCTACAGGGATTTTTTCTTCTATCCCGAGTATTCCTCTTTCTCCTGTGGTTACAGAGGTTTCTATCTATTCTTTCTCTGTTAAACCATCTATTGAAAGTTTGCTACCCACTCATTTGTATAGTCAGCAATCAGTCCATCTCATGAAAAAGATAGGCTATGACTTTCAAAAGGCGGAAGGCTTGAATTATGATAAAGGAATTTGACTTCCTTTACAACTTCAAAGTCAGAAATCCACTCTCGGATTGGGTTTTGATGTCCCTCATAAAAATCCTTGCAAGAAGAAGACTAAGGAAAAGAAGAATAAAACCTGCAATATGGTACTTCATTCTCCTGAGTCCGAAGAAGAAACCTTTGCTGGTACGAGATCTAGGAAAGAGTACTACAAAGATTATGAGGGATCTTCCAAAGAAGCAGAAGACGTTATTGAAACAATTCCAGCTCAACCATCTCCTTTTCCTGCTAAACCATCTGTGGTTGAGAAGGGGAAACAGAAAGCAGTATGCTTTGACGTCCCATTGAAATCTGCTTCAAATCAAGGGGTGGTGATGAAACCCTATAAGTTCAATATTCTAGCCCAGTTAGCTAATACTCCTGCTAGACTCTCTATCTTCGAGCTGCTTCGTCTTTCTAAAGAAAGTCGAGAAACTCTGAGTGAAGCTTTATTACAAGCAGACTCATGTTTAGCTCAACTCAAGAGTCCTGACAATATACCAGTATCATGTCCACAGTATCATAGTGTGATGGAAGCAATTTCCAATATCACCTTCACACAAGGAGATATGCTGTTGAAGCATAATAAGCATGACAGACCTCTGTGCTATACAGGATATATTGAATCCACTGAAATTGACATAATTTACATTGATTTTGGGTCTTCTATTAGCATTATTCTTCATAGTATGCTAAGACCTTTAAGGATTCCTACTAGTGATTTGACTTACACTAGTACCATAATAGTTGGTTTCAACTCTGGAAAGAGTAAACCACTGGGGAAGATTCGTCTGAAGATTCAAATTGGTGATCTTCGAACTATGGCGACCTTTTATACTATCAACTCAGATGTATCTTACAACATCCTCCTTGGAAGACCGTGGATACATGAGCATAACATTGTACCTTCAACTCTCCACCAATGTTTCAAGTACGTGCATTCCCAAGGGGTTGTGAAGACTGAATTTGCAGATATCAATCCCTTTAAGGGTGTTGAAGCCTATTTCTCTGATTCAATACTCTACAAACAGGAGCATGTGAAGGAGATATCAGATATGGCCGAAGATCGATCACCTGCTGAAGATCAATCTGTCAATAAAGATCCTCCAGAAGAGCAACCTTTGAGGATTAAGGTCAAGGAACGAATTCAACCCCAACCTGTCAATGATCAACCTCAGATGATCAAGGTTAAAGGAAGAACTTGAGCCTCGTCTGAGGAAGCTGTGAAGATTCCAGTCAAGAGCCAAGTTCAACCCCTTATGATCAAGGTCAAGGGACGTACTTCTCGTACGAATCCAGAACCACCATTGGTTATCAACCTTGACAAGCCTACGCAGAAGATGGATGATGGTCCATTAATGATCAATCTGAAACGTAGTAGTCGATTTGTAAATGATGTAAATATTGATTATTCTGTACTTTCTAATATCAATGAAGATTTTCTTTTGGAGTATATGGCTATCAAATTCATTGAAAGAATGACTTTATCTTCTGGTGATCAAAGTCATCATAAAAATGACATAAATATAGAGGAAACCTTATACATTGGTCATAAGGAAAATTCTTTTTCTCCTCATGTCGATGTTGGACCTTATGCTCAAAGGTTTCTAATATTTTCTTCCTATTTTTTTCTTATAGCCACTTCATCACAAGCTTGTGTAACTTATTGACGTCACAAAGAATCTTATTTTGTGATTTCGTCTAATAAGAAAAATAAGCGCCAAATTGTGTTTGGTCTGGCTAGAAATATCCCTGTTATTCAGACAGATAATCTTAGAGATAAAGATAAAGGAAGAATCCGAATTGACAAATATAGTCAATAATCTCTTAAGATTATCCAGAACATGGGGTATAATTTGAAGGCTATGCAAGGTCTCAACCAAGGCAAAGGTAGACGGTTACCGTTATGTGGTGATCCGTTCTACCAGAAAACTTGTCATGGGTTGGGATACGATCCATCCCACATGTTTAACGAGGATATACAAGAAAAATTTTCTTCTAGTTCTTCACAATCTTCAGATTCGGAAGAAATCTAATTCATCGAATCGGATACACCCCACATGTGCAAGAAAGATATGGAAGAAGAATATTCTTCCAGTTTTTTACAATCCTCATATTCTAAGGGAGACTATTATGATGAATCTGACTGTATATTCTCAGTTAACATGGTTCAAACTGATGGTAAATCGGAACCATTTGAGAATAACCCTTGGGCACAACAAATGGACACTCAGTGGGAGCTTCGTTTTGAACAGCGACAGCCACCTACAGAAGATGAAATCGTCCAGATTGACGTCAGAGACGGAACTACATCCAAGCCAATATTTATCAGTAAAAACCTCTCCGAAGATGAAAAGGAAGAGTTGATACAACTGATTAAAGAATATATTGATATCTTTGCATGGAGTTATGAGGATATGTCGGGTCTAGATCCTAAAGTAGCTACACATAAACTCAATATTCTTTCTAATGCCAAGCCTGTAAAACAACAGCAAAAGCATTTTCGACCAGATATGATGGATGCAATTGAAGCAGAAGTCAAAAAGCTGATCACATATGGTTTTATTCGTGAAGAACAACACCCAGACTGGGTTGCCAACATTGTTTCTATTATAAAAAAGAATGGAAAAGTTCAAGTTTGCATAGATTTCCGGGATCTTAATGCAGTTTATCCAAAAGACAAATTTCCACTTCCGATTACCGATGTCATGATAGACAATACATGTGATTTTGAACGCATGTCTTTCATGGACGAATTTTTAGGATACAATCAAATTAAGATGCATCCAGGAGACGAAAAGCATACCGCTTTCCGTACACCCCTTGGAGTTTACTGCTATACGGTTTTGCCGTTCGGTCTAAAAAATGTCGGTACTACGTATCAACGAGCCATGAGCAGCATCTTTCAAGAACATCTACGAAAAATAGTTGAATGTTATGTAGATGATATTTTTGTCAAAAGTCGATCAAAAGATGATCATATTCAAGACTTAAAGACGGTATTTGAGTTGATGCGCCAACATCAACTGAAGATGAATCCTACTAAGTCTTTCTTAGGGGTTTCCAGTGGCAAATTTTTGGGATTTGTCATCACTTCTCAAGTATCCATGTTGACCCTGACAAAATTAAAGCGATTCTTGAAATGCATCCTCCACGCAATCTAAAAGAACTTCGTGGTTTCCAAGGTCGCATTGCCTATATCAGGAGATTTATATCCAATCTTTCTGGAAGTTGTCAACCTTTCTCCCGTCTATTAAAGAAAGGTGTATCGTTTGTCTGGGATGAAGCATGTCAGAAAGCCTTCAATGACATCAAACAATACCTTACAAACCCACCTGTTTTGGTAACTCCAGTGGTAGGAAGACCATTTTTGCTATATGTTTGAGCCTTGGATCATTCACTTGGTGCTCTTCTTGCACAGAAAAGTGACAAAGGACATGAACAGACAATTTATTATCTTAGCCGAATGATGGTCGGAGCTGAACACAGGTATACTCCTGTGGAAAAAGAATGTCTGGCTTTAGTTTTTGCTGTTCAAAAGACACGACATTATGTGTCAGGACAGACTATTTATGTCATCTCCAGAATAAATCCTATTCGGGTATTGATGAGAAAACCGAGTATTCTTAACTCCAGGTTAGCCACTTGGACGATGTTGCTTACTCCTTATGACATGGTCTATGTACCTCAAAAATCAGTAAAGGGTCAAGCATTAGCTAATTTCTTAGCAGCTCACCCTATACCTGAAATATCTAAGCTATATGAGGACATTCCAGATGAAGTTGTGGATTGCAACCTGACTTTGAAGGATGATATTTGGCAACTATATTTTGATAGAGCATCGCGGGTTGGACCTAAAGGCAATATCGTCTCCGGAGTAGGCATTGTCCTAGTTTCTTCTGACTAAATGGTTATATACCATACTTATTCTCTTAATGAGCCATGCTCTAACAATGTGGCAGAATATAATGCTCTGCTAATTGGTCTTCAAGTAGCAAAACAATTGGACATCGAGTTCCTGGAAGCTTATGGAGATTCTCAACTGATTGTTAATCAGGTCAGAGGGACATATGAAGTCAGAAATTCTGACCTCATTCCTTATCATCAAGTGGTAATCGAAACAATTCTTTCATTTAAAGGATTCTTCATCGAGTTCGTACCACTTCTCAAAATTTGGAAGCTGATGCTCTTGCTAGCTTAGCCGCAGACTTAGCTGTTCCAATTAAAAGACAAAATACCATAACTTTGTTGGATCGAGACTTATTCTGTGTCAAGAATAATTTGCATATCGAGCATAGTTATACTACAGAATCAAGTTCTCAACAAAGGGATTGGAGAAGTCCATTCATTGATTATGCGGTTCATGGGATTTTATCTGAAGATCCAAAAGAAGCTGCATCAATCAAGAGACGATCATTTCGATTCTACTATGATTCTTCCTTACATATGTTATATCGTCGGTCATATGACGGACTTTTGCTACGTTGTCTCTCTGAAAATGAAGCCAAGCAAATACTTCGTAAAGCTCATGATGGTGTCTGCGGTGCCCATCAATCGGGTCCGAAATTATAGGACCGCATTCGAAGAATAGAATATTATTGGCCTTCTATAATAGCAGATGCTGTGGATTATGCCAGACGGTGTAAAGCCTGTCAGATTCATACTGATTTTATTCACCAACCATCTGAATTCTTACATCCTACAGCAGCTTCTTGGCCCTTCGAAGCTTGGAGCATGGATATTATTGGTCCGATTAATCCTCCTTCTATCAAGGGACATCGGTTTATACTGGCTATAACCGATTATTTTCTAAATGGGAGAAGCGGTTCCCCTTGTTGAAGTAAAAACATCTAATATGGTTAGCTTTATTAAACACCATGTTATTTATCGTTTTGGGATTCCCCGAGGGATAATCCATGACAATGGACCACAATTTGCCAGTCAGGCATTTTATCGATTCTATGACAGGAATCAGATCCAAAATCTAGCTTCTACAGCTTATAATCCAGCTTCTAATGGTTTGGCCGAAGCTTTCAACAAGACAATTATTAAACTTCTCAAAATGTTTGTCTCTTCTAATAAACGTGATTTGAACAAAAAACTTGGAGAATGTTTATGGGCTTATCGAACAACAGTCCGAACTCCTACTGGTTTTACACCATTTTTACTGGTTTATGGATGTGAGGCTGTACTTCCATTAGAAATCCAGATTCCATCTCTTAGAATAGCCATTGCTAATGAGCTAACTACAGAGAATAATGATCGGTTGAGACTTCAAGAACTTGAAGGATTGGACGAAAAGCGTCTTCAAGCGCAACAGCACATTGAGCTTTATTAAGCCCGTATATCTTGAACTTTCAATCGTAAAGTTAAAGAGAGGGTATTTAAAGTCGATGAGCTAGTTCTAGCCGTTCGAAGACCGATGGTGATGGCTCATAAGAGCAAAGGAAAATTCCAAGCAAAATGGGAAGGTCCTTATGTAGTCGAGACAGCCTTCTCCAATGGTGCCTATAGGTTGTCTAAACCTAATGGAGATTTGCTTATGATGCCGATCAATGGCAAATTCTTGAAAAAATATTATGTTTGAATTTCTTCTTTATTTCCCAGCTACCAATGTTTGGTTAAGCTGATTACTTATCTCTAAAAGAGAATTTTTGATCTTATGTCTTACCAGTTAATTAAAAAGAGAGATTTATTATTTATCATGTTCTTATGACCTCTGAATAAATATTGAATCTACTTCTTTTCTATCTATCATGTCCATTTGGCCTCTGAATAGATATTAATCTATTTTTCTTTTGAGTTGTTACGATATATCACGTTCATATTACCTCTGATAGTGTCGTATACTATAAACAGAAAACGAGATTCATTATCTATCATGTCCACATTACCTCTGGATAGATATAATTTATTGAGTTTGGAAAACTTGTCATGTCCATATTACCTCTGATAAGTATTATTCTATCTCATACCTATTGTTTAATTACAAAATAAAAGATAGGATCACAAAATAAATATTTTATTCATTTTTGTAAACATTACAGAATAAAAAAGATAGAAGGTTACAAAAATTCTTTATTTTGCCTAAGGCAGAGCAGAGACATCTTCAAGAAGTTTTTGTAGCTCCGCTAGACGTTTTTTATGAGAGCTCAATCCATTATTAGTAGCTACAGAGCGTCGAGCTTCGGGAGTACAGATGTGAAAAAGTCCAGCAAAAGTGACTATCATCTTGTCCTTGGCTTCGTCAAAGGTTTTGATGGTAGCCTCAGCTCCGAAGATTTGTTCCTCTAAAATTGAGCTCTGAGTTAGCTGCTGGTCCCGAGCTATGATCATCTGCTCCCTCTCCGCCTTCAAGCGAGCCAGCTCAGCCTCGACTTCGCGAATTCTATCATTTTGTTGTTGAATTCTTATATTCGAAGTTTCATAGGCTTTTCTCTTGATATCCAGTTGGGGCTTCGCTTCAGTCAAAAAAGCCTTTTCTTTGGCCACCTTGATGCTGTACTCATAGAGAGCTTCATTGAAAGTCGTCTCCCGAGCGAGGTATTCAGCTGATAAAGCGTCATACTCTTCTTGGATGAGACTTTCAATGGTTTCACTTGACAGCTTTAGATATTCTTTGATGGGCTATTCAAGTCCCTCCACGACTTTCTCTAATGTCGCTGCTCTTGCTACATCATTGAACATAGCAACATTTCTGATAGTAAGAGCGATCGCCGCCTTCAGATTTTCATAACTGAGGCCCTTATTCAGGACCATTTTGATTAGAGCCGCCAGAGTCTTGTAAAAAGTATCATTATGAATCTCAACTAAGAGATTCATTTCTGCACTTGAGCTCGGCGTTGCGACGATGTCTACCAGATCTCTTTTCTGAAGACTAGGAGCAGATGTTGTTGCCTTAGTAGCAGACTGAGATGAGGCCGTTGTTGTCGTTGCTACTATGGCCAACTGATCCCTAGGAGCTTCAGGAATAGTATCTTCACCATTTGTTACTCCAGCTATTTCTGGAGTCGAAACTACGTGAGTTTCGGTGGCGGTAATTGGTGCGGGTGGAATGGTAGTTATGGCAGCTGATTCTGGTTCGGGCATTGTTCTTCAAGAACTTGTACTGAATCAGTAGCAATAGCAGAGGATGCTATTACAACTTCCCCATCTTCAGTTGATGATTCGACTATGTCCCCATCACCTTCTTCGGCTACCGGCTCTGCAGGATCTTCAAGTATCTCAGTTGTAGCGAGTCCTTCTACAACTGATTCTTCGTTGAAGTCTAATTCTTCTTCAGCAGCCACTTCATCATCTATAGTAGGTTTTATTGTAGTTTATTCTTTATCTCTGCCCTCAACAAGAAAAGATAATTCTGGCTGAGCCTGCACCTCTGACTCTTGCTGTACCTCCATAGATTGAGGGCATTCTTCTTGAGCATCTTCTTCTGAAGAAGAAGACTCCTCTTCCTCAAACTCTGCATTTTCCTCATAAATGTCTTCTTGAGGAGGAGGAGGAGTCACAAGCTTTGATGTGATGATAACACTTACAAAAAATTTAACAAAATAACTTAATATACAAAATATCATAATTTTGTATAGATTTTGTATAACTTATATTTACCTGGAGTAGGTGTAGGACGTGCCAAGTATGGATCATAGTCCCTATCCCAGTCATCATCGTCAAAATTAATAGCTGGTTCATCTGATGGGATGGGCTCTCGATCAACAGTATATACTGGAGCGACATCCTCAACAACTTGTGCCTTTTGTGGCAAAGTAAAATGAAATGCTGAGCTGAGACGTCCCGGAGATAGGACCGTCACCGCTTCCATTGACGCTGCTGGTTGGGAGGCCGAGGACCCTTCTCCAGGATGAGCAGAAGAAGATGTAACATGTTGCGGCTCCTCGACTGGAATATCAATCTCTGGGGTAACGGCCCTTGGTTTAGAAGGCCCTTTGGTGGTAACCTTCTTCTTCTTTTCTGGGGTCTTCTCTAGAAGAGTAGCAGCTGCATCTTGTTTCCGTTTCCGGGTCTTGCCAATAATGATAGGTTCTGCAGCTTTTTTCCCCATTTCCATTGGGATTACTTCCAGATATGCATCTGAAATAGCAGCTTCGTCAGGTACGTCAGATGGTACCCTGACTGGCTCTTCAAGATTTCTCTCCTTGGGCCATCTTAGACTACCTCTGAGGTTGTAGCCATGGGCGAAGGAGCGGATAAAAGTATAAAAGGGAGCATACGTATGAAGTATACGTAGCTCGGTGGTGCTTGTAGCAGTCGATATTTGAAATTTGGCACCGGTACAGGCAGTACTAAAATATCTCCAGCCTCTCGCACCATCAATCAGCTTTCCATAATGATGAAAACTGGTGGAAGGATTGCCAACATGAAGTTGGTCACATCCAAACTGACGAGCGAACTTGCTTGGTAGATACGGTTCAAACGCGCAGCTGTCTTCATTTCTGTACATCAGATGGGAGGGTTTGATGCACTGTAGCCATCTGAAAACTGGCGCTGACAATAGAGTTCTTCCTTCAACTTCATCTTCAAATTGTACGTCGAAGCAGTCAGCTAGAACTGGTGGCCGGGTACAAAAAAATTTCCAACCATAAGAATAATTCAATACTGCTCTGGTATCTGCCATTGTCATGGCAGTCCATGTGGCTTTGCTGAACTTCTGGAGGAAGACCTCCGCATCATCTCCAGGGCCTGGTGGTAATAAATTGCAGTTATGATACAATAGCCAGCCCATCAAGTAACTGTAGGGCATTTTTACCCTAGGGAATACATTCCGGTGAGGAGCATTGTTGATCAATTCCTCACCAAAAGTCCTCAAACCTGCGTTTATTCGGCACACCATTGCCGATAGCAGGTTGATTCTAACTTTAAATACCAAAAGTACCGCTGGCCATAGCACGTTTTGGTGGATTCTATCAACTATATCGGTCCCCGGTACAACCCATCTCCTCAACCACAAAGAAAGAAAGCCTGCCAGCAAGGCTTTCTTGGAGATCTTTTGGCTGCCATATCTGAGGAAACTCAAGGCTTCGGTTCCTGCAGAGAACTCTCCAATCTTGGTGGACAAATATTTGTTCAGGAATTTATAGCCAACCATCATATCCCGTACTTTATCAGCAGGGATTGTTGAACTAGTATTGATGATTGGAGCCTTGTTCTCCTGAAATCTTTCTTTATCATCTTTGGATATCTTATCCTTGTGGTAAAAGAGATATGTTGTCCACTTGTTGATGTACGCCAAATAAGATCCACTTTCATGCATAGTAGTACAAATCATGTAATGACACATCAACTCTTCATATACCTCAACCAATTGAGGATTTTTCTTCCTTATTTCTGATAGTTCCCGGTTGAAGGGAACATAGTCTTCATATGGGGCTTTTCCCATTGGCAGCTTGGAGATGAATTGCATCTCGTGGAGTACGAGACCCATTTCACCTTTTGGGGTCGCGAAAGTTCTCGTTGAACTGATATATATCTCCATCAAAGCCATGAACAAATTACTGTTTAGTGGTATACCATGACTAGTGGAGCCACTGCTTCATACATGCCGATGTCTTTTAGCTCCGTCTGGAAGTTCCTCATAATCCAAACACTAATCTGAATCCAGTTCTGGTTAAAAGGAGTTAGCCACCCTGGTAGCCTGGGGTTGGCCTGAGGATATAATACTGCAGCCCTTATGAACTTATTAATGAACAATTGGGTCTGTACTGGCTGAATTAGAGCGGAATCCTCACTCGGAGTGAATCCTGGCAAGAGACCGGAGAAGGGGGCAACACCACCACTGGGAGTACTGGTGTGGTAGCCCATGTCATTTGCTCTCTCTCTCTCTTGAAAATGATCCTTCCTGGCCTACCATGACTGCTGGGAGTCAGGTTCCATAGCGTCTTTCGGGGATGGGTGGCATGGATAAAAGCAGACAAGGGATAATCTCTATCCATGTCAGGGAGGTACATTGCTCTATCTCCAGACTTAAACACCCAAGCCTCATTCTTGGGGTGTGTTTGTGATTTGAAGTCTATCGCTTCCCCGAATAAGAAAGCTGGCTTTGCAAATTGTTGGCCATCCAGCGATGTCAACACTTTCCTATTTATCTTGGACAGCAGCATTATGTCCCCTTGGGCAGCTATCAGCTGTGCTCTCTCTGCAGGATATTCCGAATTTGACAGGGGAAACTCCACGTAGGATAGGTCTCCAAATAATTTAAGCCCGCCATATCAGCTGACGAGCCAAATATTTCTGCAAGTGGGTGAATTTGCAAATCCACTGCCAAAAGGAAAAGAAAAATCAAGTTAGTGAAAATCTAATTTGAAATTTTTTATAGATAATTTGGTCTGAGTTTTATGCATAATGATAAAAGACTCTGACTATGCAAATTTAACGCTTATTAAAGTTGATAAAAACTTTTAAAGTGTAAAAGTTCTTTGTTTTACACAAAGTCTTTTCACTTATGAATTTTATGCTTATTGATGTGAGCGTATTGGAAACTTTACGCTAGCATGTGTTGACATGAGCGAATCTAAATTTTACGCTGGCACGTGTTGACGTGAGCGTATTTTAATTTTTACGCTGGCACATATTGATGTGAGCGTATTGAGAACTTTACGCTAGCATGTGTTGACATGAGCGTATTTTAATTTTTACGCTGGCACGTGTTGATGTGAGCGTATTTTAATTTTTATGCTAGCATGTGTTGACATGAGCGTATCTTAATTTTACGCTGGCACGTGTTGACGTGAGAATATTTTAATTTTTATGCTGGCACGTGTTGACGTGAACGTATTTTAATTTTTACGCTGGCATGTGTTGACATGAGCGTATTTTAATTTTTATGCTAGCATGTGTTGACATGAGCATATTTTAATTTTTACGCTGGCACATGTTGATGTGAGCGTATTTTGAAATTTACGCTGGCACGTATAAACGTGGGCATATGTTCTTAATTTTACGCTGACACGTATAATGTGGGCGTATTTAATTATCTCAGTATCTACGCTGACACGTATGACGTGGGCGTGAAGTAAAAAGCTCGGGTATTCTTCTCTGACGAACTCGCGGCCGAAGTTCAGTGCTTTACCCTTCATTGTCGGAGCCACAGTGGGGTTGCTCTGTTGGAGCATCGTTGATGATGGGACGGAGGTTTTCGTGCGGTCGGCCGACGATGATTCAACAGCGGGCTTCTTGCCCTTGCCGAAGGCGGTCTTGCTTTTGGGGGCCATCGGGTCGAAACGAGAGTATGAAGGAGGAAGAAGAGAATAGAGAGATTGAAAATTCGAAAGAGTAAAGTTTTCTCTCTGCTCGAAAAACTCTATTTATAGAGGATTTTGAAATCGGTTCAAATTCCCGAATTTTACGCTGACGGTTGGATACTCCGAACTTTACGCGGATGACCGTTGGGTATCCCGAATTCTATGCAGACTGTTAAAATCCCTAATTTTACGCTTCTGTTCAAAGTATTTCAAATTTTGAAAATAATTTGAAAACTTTGAAGGGGGCCTTGTAGGAGCGTAAAAAAATACTTCAAAGACCAAGTCAAAGAAGTTGAGAACTTTACGCAATTCAAACTGAATCAAACTCAGACTCTACGCGAGCTACTCTCTACGCGAGAGTTATCCTCCACTTTACGCCAGGGACAGGCTGTCAGGCTACATTTATTGGGCGTGATTTTTGATCTGACAGCAGGATTTTCTGACAAGAACAGTGCACAGAAGCCGAGAGGATTTGATTTACACTAAACCCAAAACTTGTCGTTTAGTGTGCAGATGGGCTACTTTACACTCAATAAACTGCTTCTTTTACGCACGATAGCTATTTCAAGTTTTTTACGCTCAAAGCTTTTGTGCGCATAAAGTTTATTTGAGCTAATTTTACGCTCAAGGCTATTTTCAGCCACTTTACGAGAGAAGCTTATTTTGGGCTATTTTACGCCAGTTTGCTACTTAATGCAGGAAGTATATTTTGGGCCATTTTTACGCCCGAGCTTTCCTGGCTACATGAGAACATGGTTTGCTTACATGGCTTTCATGCCACACTTATCGAGGAACGTGTGTACGTGCTCTCTCCATTTTGTTGAAGTAATGGAACACGTGTCAACGTGCGTAGAGGATGATTTACATCGTGGGTGACAGTTACTCGCGTAGAGACCCAATTTTGTTGCTTTTTACGCACAAAGGGTCAAGTCTATAAATAGACTTATTTTCACATAGACATCATCGAGAGATCAATAGAGGTACAGGAGAGGAGATTCTGAGAAAACTCCTACTTTCAGAGTGATATTCCCAGAAGCATTTCTTCAACTTTTTCTCAAGAACAGGGTGAAGCAAAGCAAGAAAGCATTCGACTGTGCCATCAGTGCCGTTGCTCGATACCTTTCCGGTGACTTAGTTCTTCCGATTGTTCGTCTTCTTCAAGCAGTTTTTTTCATCATCATCGTATGGTCCAAGGAACAAAGTGATCGCTCTCAGATCAGACTTCCATAGCAATACTTCTCAAAACATTTGTATTTTTTGTACTTTTTCGAGGTTTCTTTCAAAAACCAATTTTTAGGCATTTTGTTAAGTGAAACAATATCCAACTGGTTTATTTAAACCAATGGCTCTCTAAGATAAGACAAAATCCAACTTCAGGAATAGGAACAGAATCTGCTTAGGTTCATCTGATCAACAAATAATTCACTACACCATAATATGCAATTTGTAACACAGTTTTTTTTCAAATAGTAACGGTTATTAACGTTACAATCTGGTAACAGTTATAACCGTTAGTATTAGCAAAAACTGTTACTACAATTCTGATTCTATAAATATTATAAGTTTTATATTATTTGTAACAATAATAACTGTTACAAATTTATAACTTAGGTCACATGCAAAACATGTGCCAAGGGAAAAGTGTTACTGGGTTCCAAAAGGAAAAAATTACCCCAAAATTTCCCGCACTCATTTTCCGCACTCATTTTGGACCCCTTCCCCTCTCCTTCTCTCTCACGATCAGACCTGCACTCATTTTGGACACCTTCCCCTCTTCTTCTCTCTCACGATCAGACCGTGACCGCCGACCCTCTCCTTCTCTCTCACGATCTCTCTTCGATTATTGGAGAAGCAACGAAGGTGCGTCTCTCATTCTCTCTCACGATCTCTCAAGATTTTGGTTCTATTAGGGTTTTGATTTTCTTAGGGTTTTGGTTTTTCTTAGGATTTTTCTTAGGGTTTCGGGTTTTGCTTCGATTACTGGAGAATCAACGAAGGTACTTCCCTCATACTCTCTCTCTTTCTCTCTCTCTCTCTGATTTTTTAGATTTTGTTGATTTTTGGTTTTTTTATTGTATGTTAAACTTCAAAAATATGAGTAATCTGTTCAAAGAATGATGTAGAGCCGTACCTCTACATTATAATCTGTTCATCTCATATTATCTGTTCATCTCATATTATGTGTTAAGCCCATTGTTTTTTCAATCCGTCAGACTTGAAATCGGCAGTACCTGAAATCTGTCGATGTTGCTATACATATTTAAATCAAGCTATTTTATCAATATAAGTTACTTTAAGCACATTTCGTGTGGTTTATTACCAATATAAGTTTTTTTCAATCCCTCATGACAGACTATGATGGTATGCCACAAGAAGGCGGTTGAGCAGAGGGTGTTATGTTTACAAATGTGCGAAAGGATTTACCCGAACACAAGATTTTCAACGTTGCATATTACCAGAGCATCATAGTCTGTCATGATGTCAGGTTTCAGATTCAAAGAATGATGTAGAGCCGTACCTCTACATCATAATCTGTTCATCTCATATTATCTGTTCATCTCATATTATGTGTTAAGCCCATTATTTTGCATCGAAACTTAGTAATTTACTTGCTCGACCTGCCTCTTCGACTGGATCTTGAACCGTACATGACGTACACGTTCCCACATTGTTCTTTACTCCTTGCTAGTAAAAAGAAACATCGTTATATTATCATCCAAGCTTTTCCCATTAGAATGGAGATGCTAGCAGGAGGAAGCTCCATAGAAGAATTGATGATTTCCTTATCTGACCGACTGTCAACCTGATGGCAATGCTCTCTGTTGGTGCAAAGTCTTGATAAGGTAGCTGTGAGCAAGAGCGACCTTTGTCGTATATCCTGAAATACTAGTTCTTAGGTAGATAAATCCACCTTTTTGGTCATGTAGTTTAAGCTCACGGAACCAAGGAGCATGTTACTTGAAGGACTCGGTACAAAAAACATGTCAAAGGTTGGCTTTCTAGGTTCATTATCAATTGAAAATTCAAAGAGACTGGAATACTTTTCGTTCATTTCCCACTTGAACATTTGTATTTTTAAATTTTTGATTTGAGCATATCGGAACTAGAATGATGTTAGGAACCATTACAGAGAACGATGTTAGGAACCATTCACATTGTTGTGGAAATTTAGAGGAGAAAAATAAATATTTGGGTTGGTGAGAGGAACCATTTTTCCTCCTATGTTCCTTCCTCTTGGAAACCAAATTTCTTTCCTCATTTTTTTTGGCATCCAAACAAAGGAAATGAATCATTTTCCTTTCCAAGGCTCCAATTCTGCAAACCAAACGTTACTTTTCATTAGTAGGCTCGCACTTCAAAACGGTTGGAGAGAGGGAATGGTGTGTATATATTTTTATATATCAAGCCATTTTATTTTAGATTTTCAATTGTACGATTAATCCGTTTTCAAAATGATATAAAATCTTACTAATATTCATCTTTTTTGTTTGTTAGGTTGATTGTTTGAGAGAGGATATATTTTTTTGCTATCATGTCAAGATTGATTCCAAAAGGGTGGATAAAAATTCCACATAGAAATAAGTCTGAGTACAAAGAGGGGGTTCAATTTTTTATGGAATTTGCAATGAAGCACTCACTCCCCGGACTTACAACATGTAGTTGCCCCTGTAAAATATGCAAAAATGCAAAAAGAGCTTCTTTTGAAGAAGTTAGAAGGCATTTGATCATTAATGGTATGCTTCCGACATATGATGTTTGGTTTCTTCATGAGGAAAAGCCGGGCATGGATATGACAGTAGGTCCTAAACAACAATTTGTTGAAGAGGATCATACCCATAATCAAGTTCTAATTGAAGATACAGGGCATCGATATGACGAGGATGCGTTGGAGATCCTGGTTGATGATGCTTATGGTGTACACAATGAGGCTCCTGTTGGTGAAGGTGGTGGTGCGAATAATTCTCAAGCAGATACAGTGCCTGAAACTTCTTTTGCTTATGGTCTTGACCATGCCGACAAGTATTATGAATATAAGAGAATTGCAAGCGAGAAATTATATCCTGGTTGTGAAGATGGACACACAACTCTATCTGTAATTGTAGAGTTGCATAACTTAAAGAAGAAGTACAATTGGTCGGGAAATAGTGTGACAGAATTGTTGAAGTATTTGACTGAATGGCTTCCTAAGGGGAACACACTCCCTCACAAGTATCCCATAATGAAGCAAATGATGAGAGATTTAGGAATGAAGGCAAAGTGCATCCATGCATGTGAAAATAATTGCATGTTGTACTGGAAGGAGTATACAAATGCAACTTCGTGCCCTCAATGCCAGACGCCTCGATTTAAAGTTAAAGAAAAAACAAAGCCCGAAAAGGTTAGGAAGGAATCAAAAGAACCGAGAAAAGTTTTGAGGCACTTTCCTCTGATTCCAAGATTGAAGAGATTATACACAATACCATGGATTGCTAAAAAAATGCAATGGCACAAGGAAGTAGAGCCTTCGTGGGACTTAATGCGACATCCTTGTGATTCAGCAGAATGGAGAACACTTAAATGCAGGTGGCCGGAGTTTGCTGATGAGGGACGGAACGTTTGGCTTGGTATAGCGACCGATGGATTCAATCCACATGGTGTTCTATCTGTTAATTACAGTTGTTGGCCTGTTTATGTTATTCCATACAATTTGCCGCCTTCATTATGCATGAAATTACAGTTCCAAATGATGTGCTTATTAATTCCTGGGCCTAAAGCACCAAGTCAAGATATTGATGTTTTCTTGCAACCCCTTGTAGATGAGATGAAACAACTTTGGGAAGGAGTGTCTGCATTTGACATGGACAGACGACATACTTTCACTTTGAGAGCAATGTTGTTATGGGGGATCCATGATTTTCCAGCATTTGGGAATTTATCAGATTGTGTAACACATGGTTACAAAGCATGTCCTATTTGTGCTACTGAGATGGAGTCTGAGAGGATTGGCGGAAAGAACGTGTACACAAAGTATAGAAGATTTTTGAAGGATGATCATCCATTCAGATCAGTCAAACGTGGATGGTATAAGACTGGAGAGGACAGACAACCACCGCCACGTTTGAATGGACTGGCCCTTCTGCAAAGGCTTGACCGCATCAACTATATACCAGGTAAATTAGTGAAAGGTTTGGGCAAGAAGCGAATGGCATTTGAGGGTGTTGGTGGTGGTGGTGATGATGATGATGATGATGATGATGGCAATTATGATGCCAATGAAGAAAGACCAGTGTGGTATAAAAAGTCTATTCTTTTTTCTTTGGAATATTGGCAATCTCATAAAGTACGACATTGTATTGATTTGATGCACACTGAGAAGAATGTTGCTGAACATTTACTAAATTTGCTTTTTGATAAAAAAAGGGCAACGAGATTCGGGTTACGCATTGGACAATGCTCAAAAGAAGCAACTTTGCCTAGTCTTAAAAGGCTTAAAGCTTCCATCAGGATTTGCATCTAACTTGAGCAATCTTGTTAGTCTTCAACCACTCAGTTTGCATATAAAGAAGTCACATGACTACCACATCATCATACAATATTTGTTGCCAGTCATGCTTCAATATGCATTTCCAAATAATCGTGACCTTAAAAGAGCCATTATGCAAGTATGTCTATACTTCAACATATTGTGCTCAAAGATCCTGATCGTAAGCATGTCCAAGCTGCAAAAGATATGATCGCTGAGGCATTATGTGTGTTGGAGCATTATTTTCCTCCTCACTTTTTTGACATCAGTATCCACCTAATGGTGCATCTTGCTGACCAAGCTCTACTTTGTGGACCTACGAGATATATTTGGATGTATCCATTTGAAAGGTGAGATGATTATCTTGTTGTAATGTTATTGATTTATATGAAAACTAACATGTTTAATTGCTCTATTTGATAAGGTCTATGAAGGAGTGCAAAAATATTCCTAGTAACAAGCGTTTTGTTGAAGGGTCGATTGCCGAGGCGTATCTTATTTCAGAGTCTGTTAGATATGCCATGGAGTACATGCCAAATCCACGTGATGGTAATCATAGTTCAACTCACGCATCTTATCTAGTTGAAAATGGTGATGATGTGTATGAGCGCTCTATTATAGAGGGTAAAATGATTAAGTTAACCGGGGTACAATGGAGACAAATTCGAAGATGGATAATTTTTAGATTGGAAATACCGAAACTAGCAGAGTACTACAGGTATCACTCGTCTTTGGAAGAAAGAATTATTAAAAAAATCTTTTCTATTTATATTTTATTCAGTTTAAATGATTTTCAGTTTTTATCGTTCGACTTTGGAAACTACATCCCGTGGTAACACTAAAGAGGCCGAAGTAGTGATACAATCCAAATTCATTGATTGGTTGCACAAAAAGGTGTGTATTTAAATTATAATATATGTCTCATTTACTTGATGTGGTGCTAGTTAATTGCGATTACTTTATTGCTTTACTAGTTAATTGAAGAAGAATGTATGGATGGAGAGCTCTGGCGATACATTAGTGTACCAAGTCGGCAAGCCAAAGCATATATTAAGTACAGGGTCAATGGCTACATCTTTTCTCCCCTGAGTTACGACGACAAGGTTGCAACACAAGATAGCGGCGTTTGCATGGATGCAATCACCACATTCAGGGCAAGTTCAAAAGACCAAAACCTTAAGGATGATGATACTACTTGGTATGGGATCATCAAAGAGATAATAGAGGTTGATTATTATGACTTTCACCATGTTGTGTTTTATTGTGATTAGGTGAATGTTGGAGATAAGACTAATGGTTGTAAGTTATGCCCAAACTCTAACTTGTTGATGGTGAATTTAAAAAAGTTGAAGAGCACTGATGGGGAGTATGATGAGCCAGCAATTCTTGCATTTGAAGCAAGTCAGGTTTTTTATGTAACAGACATTCAAAATCCTGATTGGTCGATTGTTCTTCGTTCTCCAAAGCGAATGACTGATGAGGTTGATGGGCTGAATATACCAAAAAATTTCCAATCCTGTATTGTGGAACAACCTCACTTGGCTCCACTATTAAAATGCATTGGGAAAAAATGAATATAATACTAGTTTGTTGCTATTTTGGGCATTAATACAAGCTTGGTGGCTATTTGGTACTGTTTTAATGTTAATGTTTTGGACTGTTGCACTTGAAGTGTGGACTGTTAATGCAGTTGTTGTTTTAGACTATCAATTATAACTGATGGGGGATTTGCAATTGGCTCAATCCTATGATTCTTCCATGTATGCATGTATCAGTTGTTGTTTTTCTATCAGTATCAGTTATATATTTCAGTCCTATATATATCTGTTTCGGTCTATATTTCTATATTGTTCAGCCCCTATATTGGTGTCAATTTTAGGATTGTAATTTTGTTCAGCCCCTTACATTACATTCCAACCTACCATCTGATACTGATACTGTTGCTTTGTCCCAGACAAAGCAGACATCCACAACCAGAAAGATTGTAATTTTACTAATATCAGTAACAAATTCAAAAAGAACTCCAAAGAAAACTAGTATCGTGCCACTTCGCAACTAATACATGTACACACACAATTATATGTTATCAGTTATCAGTCTTTGAATTATATGTTACTGTTGTTTTGTCCTTTTTGATATGTTATCAGTTATCAGTCTTTGGTGCCAAAGAACTCCAAAGAAAACTAGTATCGTGCCACTCCAAAGATACTGATACTGTTGTTTTGTCCTTTTTGATATGTTATCAGTAATATGGAGCCATGTTAGGGACCATAATACTTTGGGGCAAGCTTTTGTGGCCTCCTGTGTGCAAGAGATATCTGTCTATAAGGTTGCACTTTGAGATACACCCAATCCCCTACAGCAAATTCCCTATCAGTCCTGTGCTGATCAGTGAGTTTCTTCATTCTATTTTCAGCCAATATCAAGTTGTCTTTCAACAATTGAAGAGCATTAACTCTCTGCACCAACAAGTCAGCAACCTCCCTATCCTTTGCTAGGTCAGGAACATATGTCTGTAGGTTGGGAGGGGGTCTTCCATAGACAGCTTCAAAAGAGGTAGTGTTTGTAGATGTGTGCCAATTGGTATTAAACTAATATTCTGTCCAGGACAGGAACCTACTCCACTGCTTGGGCTTGTGACTGCAGAAGCATCTCAATTATCCCTCCATACTCCTGTTTGTAACCTCAGTCTCCCTATCAGATTGAGGATGATAGGCAGTACTGTAATTAAGCTCTGTTCCCTGTAATTTGAACAGCTCCTTCCAGAAAGAACTTGTGAAGATGGCATCCTTGTCAGACACTATAGTTCTGGGCATCCCATGTAGCTTGCAAATTCCATCCATGAAAATCTGAGCTATAGTATTGGCATTGTAGGGATGAGTTAAGGCAAAAAGATGAATGTATTTGGTTAACCTATCTACTACTACCAAGATAGAAGTTTTCTGATAGCTAGTAGGTGGGCCATCAATGAAGTCCATTGATAGGTCCTTCCAAACTCTTTCAGGAATAGGGAGAGGTTGTATGAGTCCTGCAGGAGACACTTGCAGAGACATATGTTCACTCTTGTTCCTCTGACATACTTCACAGCTTCTTATATAGTCTTTCACCATTGTTTTCATTCCCTTCCAATACCACACTCTTCTCAGCCTCTGTAGTATTTTGCTAGTACCTGAGTGGCCTCCTGCCAAAGTGTCATAATGCTCCTTTATCATGGTCATAGCAAACTGAGACTGGGGGTCCACAAACAATCAAGATTTGTGATACAACATGCCATCTATGAGTGAATATTTGTTGACATCCAACTTGCCATCTGGCCCAATTTCTTCTGGTAGTAATTTGAAGTGCTCATTTGTTGTTTGAATTGCTGAATCCAGTCTGCATTCACCCAAGTGGTAGCCTCTAGTTGAGCCTCTCCTCTTCTAGATAACCCATCAGCAGCTCTATTTTTTATGCCTTTCTTGTACTCCACTTGATAGTTGTAGCCATGCAACTTCATAACCCATTTGTGCTGGGCATGTGTACAATTTCTGCTCTAACATGAACTTGAGGGCTTTGTGGTCTGTATTGATGGTGAATTTTCTCCCCCACAGATATTGTCTTCACTTCTTAACAGCCAACGGTATTGCCAGTATCTCCTGTTCATAGGTAGATATGGTTTTAGACCTTCCTTGGAGGGCCTGACTCAGGTAGGCAATTGATCTTCCTTCCTGCATTAAGACAGCACCAATTCCCTCTTGTGAAGCATCACATTCAAGAGTAAACTCCATAGTGAAGTTTGGCATCCTCAGAACAAGTGGTTATGTTAGGTCCTTTTTCAGTTCTTCAAAAGATTTTTGGGCTGGATCCTCCCACTTAAATGTATTCTTCTTCAGTAAGGCAGTCATTGGAGCAGCCTTAATGCCATACTTTGGAGAGGCACGATATGCAGATGATTAACTCATATAAGACCATAGTTTTCTATGCAGTAATATGCAGATGATTGTAGTTTCCAGTAATATGCAGATGATTAACTCATATAAGACCATAGTTTTCTATCACACCAATCTCCTTGCAACAAATTTATCACAAACTTCTCCACTCTTACCTGCACATTATTCTTGTGTTTTGTTTAGAAAGAAAGAACCAAAAGGAATTGGATATGGAGCCATATTGAAGGGTTCTGTATAATTCCATTTCCATTTCTTTCCCCTCACTCCTGATACAGTTCCAGACAACTTTCCCTAAAGTCTCCCAAATGTAAACCAATATTTTATTACAAAGATTCTGACAGGAATGACTGCCTAGATTGTCCATCCACCAGTTTTCTATATTTCTCATTGTACTTCTGCTTCAGTACCTCAATTTCTCATTGTCCCCTCACTCCTGCATTATTATGGGTCTGATACGCACTGATACGTGTGGAAAAACTGAATTTTTTGAGTTTTGATCTGCTGTTACCTGTTTTATTTGATGATTAAATGTTTAGACAAGTTCACCAACATATGTATTAGGTTAATGAAATGCTGGTTTAAGATTGGTGTTCGAGAATTTAGGTTCGAATGAGGTTTTCCCCATTTTTCCTGATACAAGTGCTGTTTTCAAATTCTGGGAATTCAAATTATGTTTAAAAACTGGTTAGTTAGATGTTTCATGTATGTACATATGTAATAGTTTATTTACCAACCTTTTGTTGCAATATATTGGATTTTCATTGTGTTTTCGAGTTCGATTTGGGTTTTGTTTCGATCCTCTGATACGTGTTTCCAGTTTGGAAATATGTGAACTGATTCCCTGTTTTTTTTACTGAAATGTAGTGTTTAAATTGACATGTCCATTCTCACAAATGTTGTTAGACTTCTGCAAATATTGAGTCTTGGGTTGAGTTGGGAATTTGGTTCTCGATTTGGGTGGTATACTGATTAACTATAGAACCTGAGGCATTCTCCTTTATGTTTCAACACTCCTTAAATTCTAATACTCTATCACATTGCAAACACACACACACACATGTACACCCTGTTTTATATTTTCCTGTACACATGCTTCCCTGCACATATGGTTCCTGCACACTGTTTTCTATCCTTGGCCAAGAAGCAGTGCACTAGATACAGGCCTTTGGCCTTGTACTGTTGGGCAGTGGGTTTGCTTCCTATTGGGTAAGGTTAACTGGTCTGCACAGGCTAGTAGAGAGCAGGGTTGCAAATGGTGCCAGATAACTAACCATTACCAATGTTTCAAATTTGATAACACAGGTTTGCTAACCTGTATGAAGCTAACCAGTCAATGAGCCTCCTTGTATGCTACCTCATCATTTTGATATTTGTTATTGCTCTAATGTTTTGATGAGTGCAGAATGTCATCCAATCCTAGTGGAACACAAGCCCCCCCTCTATCAAAAGACAAAAGATACTTGCTCCACATTGAAGCAAATGGTGTAATTAGAGGTAAAGACGAAACAAAATGGAGTAGTAGTTGTGGAAAATATATTCGAGCTCACATCCCAATTGGTTATGATGACTGGAGGAAGGTGGATAAGGTGTACACTGACGCTCTTTGGAATTCGTTGATGGTAAATCAGTCTTTTATTTTACTTCTTTACATATATTTTGAGCATTTTTTGTAATTGTTTCAGCTACTTAAAGAATGCCTTATATGCTTTATTGTTGTTGTGGCAGACGGAGTTTGAATTCAATATTGATCCCATCCTTGCTCGACCACTATTGGAAGCAAAATTTCCACAATTTTTAAGGACAATGAAGTATCACCTACGAGCCACAATCAAGAACAAAGAAGGAATATACTTACCGAAACCTCTAGCACTGGCTCAATGTCCTGATGATATTGATAAAATCTGGTGGGAGAAGTTTATCGGGAATGAGTACACTCCAAAGAAGATTGAGCAACGCAAGAAGAATGCTGAAAACAAGGCCGAATGTAAAATCTCCCATGCTCTTGGAAGGAAAAGTTATAAAAGAGTATACGAAGAATTGGTGTGTATTATACCATAATTTTACTCCAAAAAAGATTGATATTGTTACCTAAGCTCTTGGAAGTACTGTTTTTAATTCCTACTTGTACTTGTAGGAGGAAGAACATCCTGCGGAGGGTGTTACACGGTCAGAAGCGTGGAAGAGAGCCCACAAAAGTAAGGCTACTGGAAATGTGCTTCCATGTGCATTGGAAAAATATGTAAGTACAAAATGAGGTTCTACTTGTATAAAATAAGGCTTTCATATATGTTATCGTTCTATTCATGCTCCTTTATGGATGATAAAGAGAATTGATAAAGTTTCGCAGTCATATATGTTATCGTTGAAATCTTTTTAGCCTCCTTAAACTTATATTTTTCTTATAACATGTCAAATCGCAGAATGAATTAGAAGCAGCAGAAAAGAGGCAAAAAGAAGCTGCAAGTGCGAGTGGTCATGATGGTGTGTCAAGCCTAGAAGACCTTGAGACTGACCCTATTGCTGAAGTTTTTGGAGTTGATAAAAAGAGTCGTTGTCGTGCAGTTAGCTCCACATCCTCGGTGAAGCAAGTAAAAATTAGACAAGCAGCAAAGGCAATAGCCAGCAAAAATACCAACCCAGAGGTTCTCCAAAGGTTGGATATTGTTGAGGTTATGTTACGGGAATTGCTCACTCGTAGCGACGCTACACATCAGCCCCAAAACCCAACTTTTGCTTCTGGAACGCCCGTGACAGACGGGGCGTCTAACTCTGTGCATATCAGTAAAACTACAGGAAATTTGAATCCTGTTTTGAATACCGTCGGTCGTGTCCCTAGTAACAACAATAATAGTCCTGTTGTCCATGGTAACAAAAATAATGGTCATGTTGTCTATGATAACAATGATGGACCGGCTCATGGAGGAAAACAAAATATTATTTTACTTGGACGGGAACGAGAGGATGTAGCCAAGGGATTTATAGCATCTCATACTACCTATCATGGAAGAAAAGTGCAAGATGATGAGAAAATCGTTTATGTGTCCGAGGTGATAAAGCCAGAAGCAACAGTTTATGATGGTCCACAAGATGGAATATCTTTTCTTTGTGAAATAGCTGATGGAGGTTTTCTTGTTTGGGGAGCCAAACGGCTCAGGTATTTGTGACAAAAGGTATATATATATATACAAACGATAAGTATGTGTTGATAGTAAAGTGTTTATGTGATTATATTGATCTTGAGCTTCCTTTATGCAGTATGGAGCGCTTCGGTGGAAGGTTGGTGGTGTATTTTGGAGGTACACTAAATTTGATGAGAAAATATATTTCTAGTCACTTATTACTATTTAATGGTTCCAAAATTAGAACTAGCACAACCCCTTTCTTCTGGCTATTTGGCATCTTGCATGGAATGTCCCTTAGATATGACGTGCTTATTGAATGATTATAGGCTGGATTAATTTATAATGTATGATTTGATAACTGAACCATCACAAACAACCTATATTCCATGATGTGATAGCTGTGTGAAACATCTGCCATCTCCGACCTCTGTATATTTAGGCCTATGTGTTGCTCAATTGTTGCTAAATTATGAACCTCATATTTATGAATTTTATATTTGTCTTAATATATATGATCTAGTAGTGTCTACAAAAAGGTCTCATACAAAGAACTTCATTGTGCATGCCTGCTCAATTATTGCTAAATTATGAACCTCACTTTTATGAATTTTATACTCTCTTAGTATATAATCTAGTAGTGTGTACAAAAAGGTCTCATATTTTAATCTACAACAAATCACGACATTTAGTTATTTTTGTAGAAGAAACATTTGCATCATTTGTCTTTATCGGTCCAGTTATAGCGTCGTCTATGTTGAACCTGCAGAGAACTCATGCAAAAAAAGAACATTGTGCATGCCTGTATGTTGGTCAATTGTTGCTAAATTATGAACATCACATTTCTGAACTTTATATACTTGTCTTAGAATATGATCTAGTAGTGTCTACAAAAATGGTCTCATATTTTCATCTACAACAAATCAAGGCATTGTGTTCTTTTTGTATATTTTCATCTACAACAAATCAAGGCATTGTGTTCTTTTTGTAGAAACATTTGCATCATTTGTCTTAATCTGTCCAGTTAGTGTCGTCTATGTTGCACCTGCAGAGAACCGGTGCAAGAAAAACATAAGCCTGTTTCAGGACAAATGCAATTTATTAGTTCTTTTAAGGAATACAACTGCCCAATGAATATTGTTCCCATCTTTTGTTTTTGCTACTACGTCAAAATACTTTCCCAATACCTTTAATTTACTTTGATTCAGGGGGCACTGGATGGTGGTCTTGACATTCCTCACAGTGACAAGAGGTTTGCTGCTATGTGTAGCCTTTCTTCTGGCTATTCGGCATCAAAATTAGAACTAGCACAACTAACTGGTATAGGTCAGAAGCTTAGACACAATGCAATCACATGCTTAGTCTCTCCCTTCTCTGAACAGCTATTTGACTATTAACTGTCATTGCCTTCTGAAATTTAATAAGTGTTGAGTGAAGGGACTTTAGTTTTAACAATCATTAGTTAAGTTGTGGCATCTGACACAAAGCACTTAGTATCAGTTAAGGTTATATGGGAGTATACGATTTTAAACTAAGGTTGGGAGGGGATACCATGTTCAGTTCCCTTCAAAACTAGTTCAGTCCATATTTCCTTGATTAAACCATGCCCAGACGACCATATCCAGTGTGTTACCAGTTGGGTGTATGTACAGATTCATCATGGTTCAGACCATAGTATAGAGAAAGTAGCAGTAGCAGAAACATCAAGGTATAGGCTTGGGTTGATTCAAGTTGATGTAATATAAGGACCAGTGGGATGCCAATTTAGGATATGAATTGTTAGTTCATTATGTTTCCTGCATTAGAATAATCCTTTAGGAATGTTCAGTCTTCAATATTTAATTACTGTTCTGAAGCACTTGTCTAATTGATTAGTCACACTCTTGGTTCAGTTAATGAATTAGCTATTATGGTTGCAACATAGCAATGCTAGATCATTTTTTTAGACCCTATGGGTCTCTATGTTTAGAAACCTCTTTTGATAACAATCCTTTGCAAATGTTCAGATCCTTATTTGCACGCTTTTTAATTTGATACTTCTTTTACTCTTACATACAGGAATATGTACAGTTTTAGCATGGATGCAAGCACTTTCATTCTTCCTCAAGAGGGACTCGTCTTGATTATCCAAAAACACAAGAGTTTGAAATGTTTTGTGGTTTGTTTCATGCATCTAGAGCCTTGTTTTGTTGTCATTGAAACCAACAATGGAATGTTTCCTTACTAAAATATTAATGTATGGATGCTATTGAACATCCTGTAGTTTAGTTTGGAATGATTGAATTGTTATTGCAAACCAACAATGGAATGTTTCTAGTTTGGAATGGTTGAATTGTTATTGCAAATTATGTGGTTTAGTTACTTGCTCGGAATTGTTATTGAAAATTTTGTGGTTTAGTTATTGGTTTGGAATGGTTGAATTATTATGAAACTAAAATATTATGAAATTGGATATGTTGTTTATTGTTTAGTTACATGTTGAATGTAGTTTTTTTTTATTTAAATAGTCCAATTGTAATGGTTATAACTGTGACAATTAGTGGAGAATAGTAACGAAAAAAATAATGTAGTCACAGTAAAAACTGTGACAAAACAAACTAACTGCCACATTAATAACTGTGACAAATGGAATATTTGCAACGGTTATAACCGTTACTAAAACAAACATTTGCAACAGTTATAACCGTTACCAAAACAAAAATTGTCACGGTTATAACCGTTACCAAAACAACTATTTGTAACGGTTATTACCGTTACCAACACAACTATTTGTAACGGTTATAACCGTGACCAAATAATAACCACGCCCTACTAGTAACGGTTATTACCATTATGAAAAATAATTGTCACGGTAATAACCGTGGGTAATCGCCTATTATGGTGTAGTATAAGCACACGCTATGTGTCGTTTATTCACTTATGTTGACAACTCCCCAAAGATCATGGTAGAAGAGAATTCATGTGCTTGCCATATGTCAGCTCAGCAGTAGCCTTCACCGTGACCACCTCAAAATTCTTCCATATCTCCCCGTGCAGCGTTCCTGGGCATTCTTTACGCATATCGCATATGTGCTCCCCTATAAATAGAAGGATTTTTCCTTCGATAAAGGGGCTTCAAAATCTTTAACTTCGGTATCCTCTTGATTGGTAACCCTAGATTTTCAATCACCGGCACCAAAAAGCCAAACCAAGTTCAACTTGTCGTCAGATCGTCAACGGAGTAAAGGAGCCGCCGCAGTGCTCGAACTCCACCGCCACACTTTTCCAAAAACTTTGTACTTAGATCTCCTGTTTATGAATCGATTGTACTCTTTTTACGTTTAAAATACAAAAAATTCGTATAACATTTTGTCATGGCAAACAATAAAGAGTTATGACTGTCACATATTCATGAAGAGGTTAAATCTGATTACATTTTAGGAATTCTTACCGTAGGTCATTTAGGATTCATTGACAGAGTTTAGCATATTCTTCAAAGATCATTGTTCTACTAAGTTGCCTGTTGATTGTCTAGAAAAGTAAGAGAAAGACATTGTAGTAACATTGTCTAAGCTTGAGAGGGTGTTCCTTTCTAGATTCTTTGACTCCATAAAGCATTTGCCAATTCATCTGTTCTATGAGGCACATGTTGGTAGGACCGTAGGTTATCAGTGGATGTACCCGTTCAAGGGACATCAAAACTACCTAAAGAGAAAGGTAAAAAAATAATGCACGGGTCGAGGGTTCAATTTGTGAAGCCTATAAACTTTTGTTTTATGTATTTCAAGCCTCATGTTGCCAGTGATAGAATGAGAGGTTTGAGAAACGACGATGGATATCCAAAATCTAATGATGCAATATTAAAAGTCTTCATTACTTTTGAAAAGCCTTCAAAAAAATGAAAAGATATATCTAAATGATGACGAACTAAGGGCTTCTTAGTTGTATATATTACTCAACTATGACAAAAATAAAGTAGAAAAGTTAGAGGGGTAAGTAATTAATACGTCCACGTTCACGTCATCTTAATGTAGTAATTATACTAATTAACAGATGCTTTGTGGTTTTTCAACACATTTAATGATGAAATGAGATCGAGTAGACCATACATAACAGATCAAGAAGTAGAATAAGAAATGAGACATCATTTTTTTTCTTGGTTGAGTGCATATATAAGGAGCTTGATAATTGCTTTTTGTAAATGCACTTGCATAATAAATAATGAAACATTGAACTTAATTTTGTATCTTATGGTATTTAGGTCGATCGTCCAGACACAACACTTGAGAATGAATCTTTTAGACCTCTATCCAATGGGTTAATTTATGCTGTCAAAATTTGGCCAAGCTATTGTGTGAATGAGTTTAGGTACAAGTCAACAAATGCCCCTATCAGAGAGGGCTTTCTGGATCTTGACTCCACAAAAAATAGATTTTGTGTATCAAATATTTAAACTACAAAAATTTCGATCCAGACAATGATTTTTATGGCATCTTACGAAAGATTATATAGTTGACATATTATTATTGTATAGAGTCTGCTAGGATCATGGTACTCAAGTGTGAGTGGTTCAATCTGATCCAAGATCAAGGTTGGAAAATTGACAAACATGGTCTAGTGGATAATAACTATTGGTGTCGATCTCAAAAATACAAACTACTTATCCTAGCAAGTCAGGCTCAGCTTGTTTATTTCACAACTTATCCTAGTCGGGAAACAACAAGGTCAAACTGGTAGGTATTATGCAAGACTAAAGCCAGAAATACCTTCGATATTGACAAAATAGCTTATCGGGAGGATGAGCTATCTCTTGTAATAAATACAGTTGATGTGGACTCAATAGAAGTTATTCATTATATGTCTAATCATGTAGGAAAGATAGAAGTTTCTAAAGAGAAAGACAAAGGAAATGAAGATGAGGAGGACGTGGAAGATGAATTTTTAGAAAAGGATTGAAAATAAAATTAAATCCATTTAGACTTGTATCATGTAGTATATTTTGACTTGTGAACATGTACTATGTATTTCCTGTGAAATTTCATCAAGACTGTGAGACGTAATTATATTTTTCTTCTTCAATTCATTTCTATGTTCATGTTATGTGTGTGTGTGTGTGTGTGTGTGTGTGTGTGTGTGTGTATGTTTTGTCATCATATATTATTATCAGGTATGGCAAGATGATGCAACGTACAATGGTTAGCCCCAAATTAGAGGCTCCTCAGGTAGACGAAGTATTTTTTTGGTACCGAATACTGGTTCCGGACCCTCATCTCCATGTACTCCAGTGTATTGACCAGTCACATCCCCGACTACATCGAAGGTACGTGACAGTACTCCTGGGATGAGTAGTTCTAGGCCTGAGACTACTATTCTGCCCATCATTCCTTATGCTGATGGCACCATGGAGACAAAGGAGTAGATGGAAGAGGTCGAGCCGACTCTGTCTTCTTATCAGAACGATCCTCCATGAGCGCCTCAATACCAAAATAAGTCAAATCAACGATAAATTTAGCGACTCAGGAACAAGTGGTTTCTAATATTATGGAAATTAGAAACATATATAAAAGACGTCGCACAACGTCGCTGTTAGCGACTTTCAGTGAAGTTTAGCATCTACCTTTAGTATTATGAAAGATGAAATCGCGAAGTAGTCCGTGAACATTAGTATATTATATTAACTACGTCGTTTAGCGACTCCATACCTTATATGTCGCAGTATAAAAAAAGTTTAGCAACGTCTGGTATTGACTTTACTAAATTACTTCATATAGGGTTCCACTGGTCGGTTGTTCCCAAATTTTTCAAAATTTTATTTATTTTAATTTTAAATATTGTGGTAGATAATAAATTATTCTTTAAATTTCTATATTGGAAATTATAAAAAAATTGAATGACAAAAAGTTTTTGTCAAATTATATTTTAGAGAAATAGATTTGGGCTTTATAAAAATATTAGTTACATTATTTTATGATATTAGATATTAATTTGAATTATTATTGTAATAAAAAATTAGAATTAGATTTGATTAGTTTAGTTTTGAAATTTTTTATTATTATCTTTGACAAATAAAAATATATTACTTAATTATTTATATAAGATTTTGGAATATGAAAATAAATTTTTGAATTATTTTTGACGAAAACAAATATAATTTTAATTTATGTATGGTAACTAAATATTGGATTATATTTGATTTTATTAAGTTTTAAATATTTTTTGATTTAAAATTTATGAAAAGATTTAATCGTTGGATTCTGATCGTTATCTATTTAGGAAACCTCCACCCTGTTTAAGTGGAGCTTCCCTTTGCTCTTTTCTTTCCGAATTCTAAACTTTTTCGTCCAAAATAGTCCAAAATTCGTCATAAATTCAGCCTCATTTTTCACAAGATAAAACAACTTCGTGAAGTCGTTGTGGCCAACTTCGGACTCCTTTTTACCTCCATTTTTTTGTTAGAACCGTCTTGAGGTTAGATTTCCAAATCAATAATTTCTTTCTTTAATTATAAATGTGAATTTCTAGAAAATTGTTTGAGTATCAGTTGTCCAAAAATTGACGTGTAGTACTATTTTTGAGATTTTGGGAGTTCTTGAACTCTGTTTTGCAAACCGTTTGATGTTTTGGAAAGCTGACACATTAAACTACAGCATAATAACTTTCCAAAAATTATTACTATTTTTAATTTGTGGAAACCATAGATGATCGATAATTTATCGAGTTAGTAGCGGTTCGCTATGATTGTTGTAACTTTCAACTAAATCGTTATTCGATGGCATACATCGACTCCAAACTAAGTGAGTCAAGTTTTACTATGACCTATATTACCTTTATTTTGTAGTGCATGTATCTTTATATTGTCTTGCATGTATCTTTATATCGTCTTTTTATTGTTGTTTCTTTAAATTTCATGTTGTCATTAATCTTGATTCATCATGATTATTACTGGTACACGAGAGTACGAATCATTAGACTATATGTACATATTCATGCCTTGCTTTCAGTTATTCAAGATTGTTATTTATCATATTGTTAATGTTTACCGTATTGGACATGTACTTGTGAGTTAGTCGGGTGGAAGAATATGGCTAATAGACATATGGACCCAGTGTAGCCCAGAGTTCATTCGGTCAAGAGACCATCTTATAGTATTTATTCAGCCAATACAACTCACATGTTGACTGTCTGATCCCTAACCCAACCACATGTTGAACAATTGTATTCTAAATCACATTGGACACGTGTCTTCGATTATTGTTGCTTCATTGTTTAGATGATTGTCTCTTTTGAGTTTATTTTTATAGTGTTATTATGTCATTATTGTACTCTTACTCTTCTTATCATATCGGGTCATGTCTATAGTTCATATTTTCTTATTGTTGTTCCTTCATTTGTATTGTATAGTGTTATGGTGAACTTGTTCCAATTTTGACTATATTTTTTTCAGTTGACAAACTCTTGGTGACTTGTTGTTTTGCATCATGGACCCTTTTGGTGGAAATAGAGTTATTTTTGAAGCCAATCTTAGTTCTTATATAGATTAGAAAGTTCTTGAATTTAAATATTTAGCGGGTTTATTCTCGAATGTCTTTTTGATGTATTATTGGATTTATAAACAGAATAGTTATTGTGAATGAGCAAAGATGTGATTACTTCATCAAATATTTTTATTTGGATTTGAAATTAATATTAAGGTCTAGACAACGTACTACCACCGATGATGTGGCGTTGGCTCATATTTCTAAAGCAGGAGCGGATCGTGATAAGTTTTTTATGGTGGCCCAAACAGGTCTATTTTTGTAGAAATTTACAAACCCGTGTTAGTACATATATTGGTCGTGCTACTGTGAGCCTGCGATTAGAAAGTGCTCATTCACAATTACTATTGATTTAATTTTTTAGGAGAATGACTAGGACTAGGTATACAATAGGAAAGTCTCCTCCATGTTTTGAACCACCGTACAATACCACATCGCCATCCCCAAAGACAACCGACACTTCCCGACCACTAATCTTCCTTCCCTCCATGGCCGACCACCGTGCCGCGTCCCCTCCTGCTCGAGCAACCGTCGTCAGATCTGGAGTCGTTGTCGCCACCGCCAGCAGCGATGAACTAGCTCGACACCACCCTTGCCTCCATCTCGCTTACCTAGACTTCCTCCTCGAGCCGCAGGCGAACCCATTCCTGGTACTCGACCTCGGTAGAGCCATGCCGTGCACATCAGTCTGCCTCATTATTCCAGCAAGCCACATGCACCATCGTAGTTCCCAGCCGAGCCGGATATGCTTCAGATCCGCCATCTAATAGGTCCACTAGGCCTCCGTATGTGCAACTCCGGTGGGATCTTCTTAGAGCCACTGGAGCCGCGACCTCCCGTGGATGCATCCTTCTCCGGCGAGCCGTTACCCAACGAGCTTTTCCACACGTAGTGCCAAGCCTTCGATTGGCCACCGCCTCTGCTTCCTCGATCTCTTTCGCCAGTGACGTCGGTGAGCTCTTTCCATGTCATTCCTATTTTCTGTTCTACGTATTCTCGTTATACGTGTATGAATTTTTGACATCTGTCAGGTGACCCGTGTTTTGACTTGTCTTGCTTAGCCTAGTCTTGGTTTAACCTTGACTTGGTTTGGTTCACCTTCGTTCAACTTGGCTTGGCTTTGCTCAGTTTGGTTTGGGTTGAGATGAGAGGGTTGATATATATACCAAGCTCCTCTCTTTCTCCTCCATTAATTTCATTTACTTCTTCTTATTCTTTATTTACTCAGCCCACCTACCAAGCCCTAGGCAAGTGCAACTTGCTTCAAGATGGATCTCAAATTTTATTGTTTCATTATCTTCCTTGCTTGATTCTAAGCATCTTTAGAACTTAGAGTTTTCGGTTTTGATGTTTATATTTTTGTAGATCTAAGTTTACAGTTTTCTCAATTTTTCTTTGTTTTGATATCTTAAACTTTGTTATTTCTAAAATCTAAGGGTTCCTTGTTGTGGGAAATTTTCCTCTTCCCAATTTTGGCTTTTGAACCGCTTGATTTCGACATCGTATGAGAAAGTTATGACATTTTTTGTTCATGTGTTCCCGCACATCTTCGGTGCTGCTAGGACGATCAACAGTACCGCGCGCCCACGCACCGTGTATCCGTGCCATGCGTGCCATAGGCAGTTTTGTCCATACGTGCTCCATGATTCGTGCGCCGCGTGCTTGCGTGCTGTGCTCTTGCGCACCGTGCATCCGCATGCTACATGTTTTACGGCTGCGTACCTGCACGATTCATTTGCCGCACGCCTGCATACCGTGCTCTCGCACTCCACATACCGTGCATCCGCATGCTACATGTTTTGCACCCTGCACACCCGCACGATTCTTTTTTACGAATGCCTGTTCGCCATGCATCTGCGCTGCACATTTCGCGACCGCGAGCCTGTGCGTTTCGCGACTGCACGCCTAAGCGATTCGTTTGTCGCACGCCTGCATGTCGTGGCTAGTTTTGTCTGCGCACACACGAATGGCAGTTTTTGCCTGTTGAAGCTCTTTTGTAGCTAGAATCTTAAAAAACATGAAAGTTATAGATCTTTGCCTTGTCTTCAAGAATCTTTCTGGCCTACTTTAATTAGAGTTCATATGAGACTGATAGTTTCAATCACTGTTCTTGATCTTCTTTGCATGTTTTCTAGTTGGCCTAAATTGTGACAACCCGACTTGACAACTTGTTAATCTGAGCTAGTAAATTGATAAAACATGATAATATGATCCAGTCTTGATAATCTTAATTGTGGCCCGTCGAGGCGCACTCTTGACAAGTATTCTTGACATGACAAATAAACCTTACATGACATGTGCAATCTTGATCGTTCACTACCAAAATACAGTAAATTAGCGACCGAATATTAGCAACGGAAATTTTTCATCGGCTTTCGCGACGGCTTTGTGGCAGCTAGCCGACGGATTACCGACGACATGCCGTTACATTTTTTATTTTACTTTTAGGGGGAGGAAAGGTCGCACATCCGTCGCTTGGGCGTCGGAGATATAGCGACGGATAGTCAGCCGTCGCTATGCAGTCGATTATTTGGCAGGAATTGTGTGGAGAATTGGCGGAACAATTCGTCGACGACGTAGCGACGGATATTCAGTCGGCAAGTATCAAATATAGCGACTAACGGGCGACGGATTTTAATCCATCGCTAGTCCGTCGCTAAATATACATTCCAGACTTAAATTAAAACGAAGGGAGGAACTTTTCATATTCTCCCCAAATTCACTCTCTCTTCTCTCTCTTTCTCTCTCTCTCCCGCGGCTTCGGTGATCGACGTCGACGTCCTCTCCTCTCTCTCTTCCGAAGGTAATCCTCTCTCTCTCTCTCTCTCGCGATGTCGTAGGGGCAGCGGGCTTGGGGCGGGGGCGTCGGGGGCTGGGCGGCGGGCTTGGGACGGGGGCGTCGGGGGCTGGGCGGCGGGCTTGGGGCGGGGGCATCGGGGGCTGGGCGGCTGGCTTGGGGCGGGGGCGTCGGGAGCTGGGCGGCGGGCTTGGGGCGGAGGCGTCGGGGGCTGGGCGGCGGGCTTGGGGCGACGGCGTCAGGGGCTGGGCGGCGGGCTTGGGGCGGGTGCGTCGGGGGCTGGGCGGCGGGCTTTGGTCGGGGGCGGCGGGGGGCTTTGCTTTTCAAATTCATCTGAGTTTATATATTGGCTAAATAATGTGTTATCCATATTGGGTGTTATCCATTAGTTTGGTGGTGTTTGGATTAGTAAATGTGAATATGGAGTTTGGGTTCATGGTGTATACGTTCACTGTGTCAAGGACAGTGTGAGTTCTTCATCTGCATAAGTCACTAAATAAGTGAAGTTTTTCCTGAAAACCGACCCTTAGAGTGTATCAGTTGTGTGCTTCTATATAGATGTATATATCTATACATCTAACTGTGAGTGTATTAGTTGAGTGTAGACATGGTAGAAATTATAGGTAATTAATGCTAGTGTAACTAGACTAAGGCAGTGCTTGCTAGATAGTAAGGACACTCTAGTATCCTAACCAAGTTAATTTTAGCCTAGATATTTAGGATATAGCTCCCATATCCTAGAAGTGGACTCTTACAATTTAGAAATAGATAGATTGACTCAGTTTAATTAATTGACCTATAATGACTCTAATACTTGATATGCTGCTGCAAGCATACAACACCACAAAAATATTTACTGACTCGTCAAGTTGAACCGTGTATAACATGCTCGACGCTTAAGAGGAATCATTTCGACTTAGTGGACTATCGAAGAATCGGTATCGGACTATCGGTATCGGTATCTGTATCGAACTATCGGACTATCGGTATCGGTATCGAACTATCGGTATCGCTAGCGGACTATCAGACTATCGGTATCGGTATCGTTATCGAACTATCGGTATCGCACTATCGGTAACGGTATCGAACTATCAGTATCGGTAACGGTATCGAACTATCGGTATCGAACTATTAGTAACAACTGTACTTAGATTTATCTCTTCTCGAGCTAGAATACCAGCGGATCCACCAGTTACATGATTATATACTAATTCTGTTTAGTTTGTCTTACTATACAGATTTTTACATCCAATCTGTGATGGATCGTTATTTCGTTGATCGTACATGGATGTACAAACGACAACACGAGAGCAGAATAGGTATGAGTTACGATTTTCAGGCATGCATGGAAGTGTTTCTTAAGTATGCCATGAGCAAAGCTCGGTTTATGGACGGTAACAAAATCAAGTGTCCATGTCGTAATTGTCGCAATAGACGTTACGAAGAAGTGGTGAGTGTAAGAGATCGTTTGACTCGTAAGTGTTTCGTACGTGATTACGGCCTGTGGTCATCGCAAGGTGAACTATATGCGGAAAGACAGGTTGCGCATGCTGCTACTTACGCTTTTGATGATAATGTTGCAGCGGATTTTGACGTCGATGACGACGAATGCTTTGTTGATTATGGAGACATACAGAACCTTGCACGAGATATGGTGTACGATGCGGCAAGGCCTAATTTTGATCCGGAGGATCCTAATCCCGAGGCGAAGGAGTTCTATGATATGTTTCAGGATGCTGAAACTTCTTTATATCCTGGTTGTGAGCCACATTCCGTACTGTCAGTGACGATACGGTTGTTGAACATAAAGTCCGATTTTAACTTGCCACAAACTTGCTATGATCGGATTACACAACTAATGAAGGAGGTGTTACCGAAGGAATCAAAAGAGCTTCCAAAAAACTTCTACAAGTCGAAGATGGTCCGACAACTGGGACTGGGGTACGACAAGATAGATTGTTGTCACAACGGATGCATGTTGTACTACAAGGAGAACGAGGATGTAGAAAGTTGCAGCTTCTGTAATGCGGATCGTTACAAGCCAGTCAGGGGAAAAGGAAAGTCAACTAGAAAACGACGTCCTTACAAGTATATGCATTACTTGTCGATCACGAAGTGCTTGCAGAGGATGTATATGTCTCAGAATACAGTAGAACACATGACATGGCACAACGAAGAACGCACAAAGGACGATGGAGAATTGTCACATCCTTCGGATGGAAAGGCGTGGAAATATTTTAATTTTCGCCATCCAGATTTTGCTGCAGAGCCTAGAAATGTACGCATGGGGCTATGTTCTGATGGCTTCGCCCCTTTCGGGCAGTCGGGATCTCAATACTCCTGCTGGCCGGTCATTTTGACCCCTTACAATCTGCCACCATAGATGTGTGTGAAGACTCCTTATACATTCTTTACAGCTATCATACCGGGTCCCAAAAATCTGACGAAGAATATCGATATATATTTACAGCCGTTGGTGGATGAGCTGAAACAGCTGTGGGAGATCGGCGTCACGACCTATGATATTTCCAGGAAACAGAACTTTCAGACGAGAGCTTCACTGATGTGGACAATCAATAATTTTCCCGCATACGGTATGCTACCGGAATGGAGTACTCACGGCATCCTGTCTTGTCCGATATGCATGCAAAATAGTAAGGCGTTCCGCCTTAAGCATGGAGGAAAAACTTCTTTCTTTGATTGTCATCATCAATTTATGCCCGCGAGTCATCCTTGGAGAAAGAACAAGGACGCATTTAGTACTGGAAAACAAGAATTTTCTCATCCGCCTACCAGATTGTCGGGATACGATATTTGGGAAGATGTAAAGGACTTGCCCACTGTAATGGAAGATCCATCGAACAATCGTATCGATGGGTTCGGACAAACCCATAACTGGACCAAACGGAGTATCTTCTGGGACTTGCCTTATTGGAAAGATAATCTTATAAGGCATAATCTTGATGTTATGCATATCGAAAAGAATATATTCGATAATGTCTTCAATACCGTCATGGACATTAAAGGAAAGACGAAGGACAATCCAAAAGCAAGACAAGACATTGCCGAGATATGCAAGCGTCCTTATCTGAACTTGATACAAAGGGGAGCTGCTGGACAATTAAGTAAGCCGATAGCACAATACACATTGAGCAAGGAAGATAGATTAATAATCTGCAAGTGGATATCTACTTTAAGATTTCCCGACGGCTATGTGTCGAATTTGTCTAGATGCGTTGATCTCAATAAATGCAAACTAACGGGAATGAAGAGTCATGAATGTCACGTGCTTATGGAAAGATTACTGCCCATTGCTTTGAAAGAGTTGTTGCATTCTGCTGTATGGGTTCCGTTGGCCGAACTATCAATATTCTTTAGGGATATTTGTTCAACTAAGTTGACTGTGCAACACATGGTTGAACTTGAGGAGAAGATTATCTTAACAATTTGCAAGTTGGAGAAAATATTTCCTCCTGGCTTCTTCGACAGCATGGAGCATCTACCGATTCATCTAGCATACGAAGCCCGTGTCGGTACATCTGTCATTATCGATGGATGTACCCATTTGAAAGGTACATAAAAATTAATATAATTTAAGTTGAATTTCAGTGGGTTTTAAAATTCTATCTTAATTCTCAAGATAATTTGTCCCTCTAGATACCTACACCATCTAAAGAAGAAAGTTGGCAACAAGGCTCATATAGAGGCTTCGATATGTGAAGCATATCTTATCGAAGAGGTGTCAAACTTCTGCTCCATTTATTTCGATACTCATGCTAAGATAAATCGAAATAGACCTCAAAGGAATGACGAGGACGTTGAGGATGGAGGAATATTCAATGTAAGGGACAAGCCTGTTGGGACTAGTAAAAGACGGTGGTTGACAGACGACGAGTATGATGCCGCTCACCGATATGTCTTGTTAAACTGTAACATACAAGAAGTGAGAGATTTGGAGAAGTAAGTCAGTACACTTGCACTCGTTATAATCTCGAATTTGATGAAGTAAGTAACTACACTTATATATTCTTATTTTCTCTAATAGTATATTTAGAGATGAAGTCAAAATGATGACACCCGATATTACCGATGAGGGACTTCAAAGGTAGGTTGATTGTACATTTTCGTCATGGTTTCGCAAATACGTAAGTAACTGTGATTATAATTGAGATTATAAATATATAATCTAAAACATTTAAATTATAAATATTTGTTTACAGGTTTTATTGTCTGAAACAACACTCACTCATGAGAGTGTTCATTATCTGGCATTGGGACCGAAGAAGCAAATAAAGACTTGGCCAGGCTATGTCGTTAATGGCTTCAGGTTTAAGTCAACTCAGAATACTATAAATATCGAATTTATCAATGATGGCATCAGTACCAAGAATTCCGGTGTTTGCATAAGAGGCACCATCTATGACGACGAGCCGGACTTTGACTATTATGGAGTGCTTCGGGATATTGTAGATTTACAATATACTGGCCTATATGATATGCATATTGTGATGTTCAAATGTGAGTGGTTCGATACGACACCAAATATCGGTTGGAGAATCGATAAACAATTTGGATTTGTCGATATAAATCATCGTAGGAGGTATAGAGGGTCCGATACATTTACGATAGCAAATCAGGCTGTTCAAGTCTACTATACATGCTACCCAAGGTGTCGTAGAGATCGATTTGACTGGTGGGCAGTATGCAAGATTAAATCTAGAAATACATTCAAAGTTGGAGACCTAGCATACCAAGAGGACCAGATCGAAAAGTCTCAATACTTGGGACAACACTCAGATACAATGGATGTTAAAGATATTATTGAGGAAAATAGAGGAGAGGAAGAGGTTGATACACAAGACTTAGTTGTCAACCAGGGGAGAAAGAGGCGTCTTGTCCCAAATATTGAGGCAGAAGAAGAAGAAGAAGAAGAATTTGATGGGGATGAGGATACAGATGAAATCGACGATGAAGATAAGGATGAGGATGAGGATGAGGATGATGATGATGAAGACGAGGCCGAGGATGAGAACGAAGACGATGATTAGGTTAAATATTGTTGTATATTAAAAACACTTCCAATTACGTGAATTAAGTTTGATCTCATAAAAGCAATTACGTGAATTCATGTTTTTTCATTCGATTATTTACTTATTGCAGATGGCACTCCTAGTCTTTTTCGTCGCGGCGGCACTCGTCTCCCTACTGGTGGTATGTATATTTTAGTTTAGATTTTTATATTCATTTACACTTTTATATTGTTAATTATATTTATGTGTTCTATTTACAGGTCATGATGGCTGGCCATGGTCGTGGTGGTGGTGGTGGTGGTGGTGGTCGTGGTCGTGGTCGTAGTAGTGCTGGTGGTCGGGGTCGCATTCAAAATTCCCGAGATGTGACCCCATCGAGCGACCCCGACCCGGAGAGTACCCCGGGCACAGACGCATCCCACCGTCGATCGACCACTTCATCGAGGCATGAGTCCGGATCTGCTAGCGGATCCGTTCTGCTATCGGAACCACCAGCAGCGGATCCACCAGTGGATCCCCCAGTTACTGCACAGTGGGCCCCGGAGTACCCCCATACTCGGTTCCATCCGGTTACTGGGGAGTACATGCGCAGACCCGCGGATCCTCCGACGGCACCAGAGACACCTAGAGGCGAGTTTCGACGAGAGGTATGGCCCGCGGGGACCTCGTAAGTAAATTTTAGATAATTTATTAAATTTCTTTCATTTATTCAAGTTAATAATCCAGTCGTTTCTTCTTTGTAGGTTTTTTCCGTTTAATGTTGCCAGGGCTCTTGGAGAAATTATCAGGGCTAACTTCTATGGTTCCTACCTCAACTTTTTGTCGGTGCCCCCAAACGTGAAGTACGTTTGGCTCGACGAGTTGAGGGTATATATCTATATCTTCTGGTTAATTATTGGTTACTCTTTAATCAACCATTTTTTAAATTATGTGATAATTGAATTTCTATGTTAGACGACGTACTGGTGGCCCCCCCATCGCGAGGACGCGATCCGCAGGACCTACAGAAGCGCTGCCTCGAAGAAGATATGGAATATGATTCATGACCTGAAAATGGGGCATACGAGGCCGAATTGGATCCGGCAGGAGTATTATGAGGACCTCTTAGGTATAATGGATACTTCTGCGTACAAGGAGAAATCGGAGAAGGCGAAGATGAACCGACAGGCCGCGAGGCTTCATACGTGGGGATCAAGGCCCCACGCAGCGACGCTTTTAGATCTGGTGAGATACCGTAAATTCATTTCACTATCAAATTAGGTATTATTAATATACGGAGTTAAATAAGTTCTACGAAAATTTTGTATGCAGGCCCAACGGGCGGTAAAGGAGGGAAGGGCGCCAGAATCGGTCACCATGCACGACGTGTTCCAGCATACACACAAAAGACGGAAGGACGGGAGCTTCATCGACGAGAGGGCCAAGGAGACTGATGTAAGTACTTATGTTTATGAGATTTACATTAGAATTAAAAGTATTCGGACTATAAATTAGGTAAACTTAGGATTCACACTTAACTTAGTGTAACATAGGATTTAGATTACAACTTAGTTAAATCTTATAATATAAACACATTCATTTGATAGGCTGCGTATCGTGAGGCCCTTAGTCGGGCTCAGTTAACTGCACCGAGGATGTCGGTGAAACGACGCCCGCCCGGATGCCCTCTTCTTTGGCCGCTCGCAACGACTTGTTCGTAGATACCGTCGGCGACTTTAAGAAAGGGCTCATATACGGAGTCGGCTCTCTAGGGCCGTTGCACATGGCGACGCAGAGATTTCTACCGACACCGCCTCCTCCCGTGGCCTCGGCAGACGATGATGTTTGGTCGCAGCTTACGGAGCTGCACGAGGCGGTGTCGTCCTTACGGGAGCAATTTGCCACGTACTTTCCGCCTCCGTCTGCTGCTGTCGGTCCGTTTGCTGATGGTGTCGGTCCGTCTTCTACTGGTCCGTCGACTGCTGGTGTCGGTCCTTCTTCCGTGGGTCATCTTTCTTTCAACCCTGATGTCCCTATTGTACCGTCGTTGACTGTGATGACACTCCTGGATCTCATGTTGCCAGAGCAGCTACGCCGACTTTCGAGCTGTGTCTACGATGGCTTACCGTCGTACCTAGTGGAGGAGTATATTCGTCGGTCACAGCAGGGATTACCACCACCGGGCAATTGAACTCCTTCTCCTCCTTAAAATATTGTAATTAAGAAAATTTGGAATATTTGTGGCAATTTTGGATTATTTGTGCTATTATCGGATTATAATGACGGATATTAGGTTACTATTCAGGATAATTGATGTCTATTTTTTATTAATTTGGTTTATTCTATGTGATTCTTGGATAATTGGGGTACATTATATTCGTATGTGCATATTTGGTCTATGTGATTCTTGGATAATTGGTGTGCATTATATATTTGGTCTATGTGATTGTTGGATAATTGGTGTGTATTATATATTGGTTTGGTATATGCATATTTTTGTGAACAGGGAAAGTGCTGCAATTTTTTTCCAAAAAATCTCAGTTAGCGACGGACTAGTGACCGGTTAGCGACGAATATTTAAAGTTTTCGACTACTTTGCAACGGAAATTCCGTCGCCAAACTGGAGATTTGAAACTATTTCCAGGTAGCGACGGGTAGTCGACGGAATATCCGTCGGCATGGTTCTGGTGGTATATAGTTCGATGGCATAGCGACGGCAAATCTGTCGCCAAGGCGACGGATAATCAGCCACTAATCAGTCGCTCTCTCGACGGCGTAGCGACGGACACTCCGTCGACAAGGTTCTGGAAATGTAGAACATTTCCAGAATCATGGCGATGGATAATTAGCCACTAATCAGTCGCGCTGTCGACGGCATAGCGACGGCGTAGCAACGGCTAATCCGTCGCCATGGTTCTGGAAATGCTAAGCATTTCCAGAACATGGTCGACGGATAATCCGTCAGTTTGCCGTCGCTAATCCGTCCTTTGTTATCGACGGCGATCGACGGACTAGCGACAGAACGATACACTCTGATACGCTTTTACGACGGTTTACCGACGGACCATTACGTCGCTATTGTCTACACAGTTCAGTATTTAATACTTGAAATGGACGAAAGTTCGTCGGAAAGTAGTCGCTCATGCTTCGTATTGTGAAGTCGAAAAGCCGTCGCTATTCCGTCGCTTGACGACTACGTAGCAACGGACCTTTATTAGCGACGAGCTGATTGCCGACGGATTATTTTGGCCAAGACCCGTCATTGATCGGTCGCTAATACAAATTTCCGTTGGACGGGCGATGGATCGTGCCGTCGCTAAATCGACAAATTTTAGTAGTGGTTGTTGCAACAACCAATATTTCTGACTTGCTTAGTGTAACTCATGTCTTGACTCCGTGGTTGATTTTCTTGATTGTGTCAGTACAAGCTACCTCACTCATCTTGCATCATGTCTAGGACATGGATTCATGGTTATCACGATCAAGGATTCATAATGAATCTAACTAAGTTAACGACTAAATTGATCAAGTAGTTAAAATAGAGAGATTTCCCCGTTATAGGTGATCCCACCTGGATAACCTCGTTAGTCTGCAGGGCTTGTGACTGTGGGAATATCTTAACTGCATCTTGTTAGTAACTAGACCTGTGATAACCCAAGTTAGCTAATGATAGCAAGCCGTAGGACTTGATTGGCCGTGCCTGAATGATTGTCTCATGATTAACTTGGGAATTATATTCTATCTCATGTTTTCTTAATATAAGCAAGTATATTCTTTAAAGCATGTCTTTTATGTTATTTAATTATGCTTTTTTATCAGTTTTCCTATTCTTTATATGCTGGTTTTAATTTCTAAGTGGAGCGTCCCATGTGGCACTTGCTATTTCTAGGTTCTGACCCAGCTGGTTTTGTGTGGCCAGATTTCAGAGTAGCACCCGAGGATCTATCTGCCTTCCAGCCAGATGGTGATCACTACAAGTAACCGTGGCAGCACGCGGGTGTCTTATTTTGCTCTCTCACTCTATTGTAAATTATTCTTTTGAGGCGTTTAGCCGCCGAGCATGTGTTAGCTCGTATTGCAGCTTAATTTTTGTCTGCCTAAGGGCCGTTACATGATTGGCAAGGTTGATCATGTATGACTTAACTCTTGCTAGTCTTTATATTTTGTATGACTAGCTTCATGATCATCTGAATATGTAATATTTGGGATGCCTTACTTTGTATGTCTGATGATCTAACATCATGTAACATTTATTTGCTTGCTTGAGATTGAGACACTAGGCTTGTTCTTGACCATAAGAGACTGATGGCTTGTAGATAAACCCTCAAGCTTCTAGGCTGCCGTGACCGTATTACGAGGTGGGTTGCACTTCAATATACGTAGCTGGCTGTGTCTTTCTTTTACTCTCCAGTATTCTGGTTCTAGGACGTGACACGGTTTAAGTGGTGGCCCATTCAAATCTTGTAAATCAAGATGTGTCAGAATTTTACTGAATAGATGTCTCAATCAGCATTTGTCGTTGATCTCTACTCATACCTTCTAATCTTCATAATTCTTGACCTGATAACATGCTTTTGTCCTTGACCTGGGACCAAACCTAGCACTTAGGGGAAGCATCCCGGGTCGTGCCTTCCGGGGAACAAGAGCCGCCAGTTCAGCCAGCCCAGCCTGCAGTTCCTGACAATAGAGCCTTGATAGGACTCATCCAGGATTTGCTTGCTTCATAAGATCGTCGAGGTGATGCCCTACAGCAGACAATACAAGCAGCCAACAGCTTCAAGCACCCAAACCCTTCTTTCTTTGACGGTAGTGAAGATGCTATTGATGCTGACCCATGGCTTCAGGATATAGAGGTCATTTTTGGAGGCAGCTAGGATTCCAGAGGAAGAAAAGGTGGCCGTTGTGCGCCTACAGTTATTGAACTTCGCCCGCAGCTGGTGGACGATGTAAGTAGTTGGATTGGTGACGCATGTCATGTGGGCGGTATTCAGTAATAAGTTTCAGACAAAGTACTTTGATGCAGTAGCTCGGTATGATCTGTAGACAAGGTTTAGCAACCTCAAGCAGATGGAAAGGACGATCGATGGTTACGTGGCCAAGTTTTCGTGACTTAGTCGGTTTGCTTCCACCTTGGTAGCAACAAAATTGGACCGAGCACAGCGATTCCAGCAGGGACTCCTCCTAGAGATTATTCTAGCGGTGGAGCAGTTTGAGCACCAGACATTTGATGCAATAGATCGAGCTGGCGGTCGGAAGAGCCCTCATGGACAGTTATCAACACCAGTCTCGCTAGCTAGGGCTTTGACTATTGGAGCTTCAAGGAGAGCGACTGTCATGCCCCAGAATAAAATTAATCGAGATCAGGGGAAAAACAAAGCCAGCTACGTATATCATAATACACCAGTACCCTAATCTACGATCACGTCTGTCTAGAAGACAAGTAGGTGGACTCTAGCATGCCACTGATGACTCCTAAGGTCGAATAAATCCTATCTCAATCCAATCAACACAAGAAGCAATAAAAAGTAAATCACATATGAGATGGGTAAGGTGTCCCAAACATAAATACATACATAATCATGAGAGTTGACATAATAAAAAGATTCATCAACTGAATATACCAAAGATACATAAATGTACAACTAGTCATAGTCTAGAATATACATCTATGCCGTACGAAGACGGAGGAAAAAAAATCTAGATACGAGGACTAATACATGTCCATGGCTAAACACCACGAAATGAAAGTACAATAATAGAGTGGGAGATAAGATAACCTACTCGCCAATCCGTGTCGGTCCTCGGAGTGCGAATCATCCAAAGAAGTAGACGGTAGATCCTCGAGATCAACTATGGAACCTGGCCATACAAAACCAGTGGGGTCAGACCACCAAATAACAAGTACCACAAGAAAGTTCAAGGAAAATGACAAAGCCCAACAACAACACAACAACTCAATGACATAAATAAATAAAGGCGGGTCGAGACTAGTGCGGTACCAATGCATGTATCTCAAGAATATAAATAACTGAATAAAAATGCTGAACAATATAGCTATAGAACATAATAAGCCGATGAGCAACAAGGGACTTAGGAACTACTAGAAATTGGAACCACAACCCTTAAACTAAACAAGGATTAGGGTTGCAGAACTTTTTTCGAGCAGAAAATAGCCTCTGGCCACTCACCGACACAAGAGCATATAAAGTAATGTACAATCAAAAGTGCACGTCCAATCAATGTCTATGGCTTGCTATCATTAGCTAGCTAGGGTTACCAGAATCCTAATTACTAGTATGCAAGTTGAGGTACTTCACTACCACCTACGCTGCAGTAACTTGGGTAGCCAAGGGGGCGACGACAGTAGAAAGAAAAGAAATACAACCAATCAATAATCTCTATCAGTAGTAGATAAACAACATCTACTCAAAATAAACATATCAGTAGTAGATAAACACATATGCAAAAACATATCAGTAGTAGATAAACATCTACAAAATCAGTTGAGGTTAGGGGCCCACGCCAATCGGGGTTATCCTTGCCACTTTGGGGGCCCATAGCGACTCATGTCGCGGTAGCAAGAAGTGTCCTTCCCTCCTAATGATCTATATGAGTTTACTAGTCAACTACCTATACGATTCATTTTCAATTATCAAGTCGTGGACACTTAAGAATCGTCCTATAATGACGAGCCATGGGTACATGTCATTTGCGAGATATCTTTGGCAAATGTTCTCAATACACACTACACGCGATACAATGGACAATACTCACACTCGACTGTCCATTGCCAAGATGCAAATAGATTGGACATATAATAAGTTAAATCTATGGTGTCAATAAAGAACATGCATTCAATCTCAATCTAGAAGTCAATCAAAAAATCAGTACATGAGTGCGCTACTACGAGCCACTAAATCAATCTGGACATGTACGGTAATCATGAGTACGCCATGACAGGTTACTATCAATCAATGTATAGCTATACAACAAATATACTGTACAATAAAATCTAGAAAGGTATGGAAAAACATATCATGGCATATGAGAAGAAATCAATAGGAAAACGTATCATGGCATGTCAAAAAATCAAATAGGAAACTATATCATGGTATATAAGAAGAAATCAATAAAGATAAGTACATGAGATAAAACAGTTTATGAACATATATGGTGTGAACTGTATATAGGGTGTACAATCATTCTCTAACTATACAAGATCATCTACTCATGTTAAGAGTTCATTACAGTCGAAGAAAATATCAAAAATGGACAAATACGGGCTGAAACGGGCAAAAACAGACAAAAATAGCCTAAAATAGCCAAAATTGGTATGACGACGGTATACTGCAGTATACCAATGGTACTCCGGCCAAAGAAAGAAAGTTTTTGGACAGAAAATCGATATTCCGTCGGTATACATCAGAATTTTGTCGGAATTCCATTTTTCTAGACAGTAACGAGAACTTGAAAAATGACAAAACTTGTTTCGGACATAAAAATTTCGTTTTAAATCGGAATTCGGATTTTCAAAAGTCAAAATTGCATAGAATTGAATTTCCTATAACATGGAAGCATTAGATTTTACTGATTAAAATATTTGATAGATTTATACCTCAAAATACTAAAAAATTGTATCTAGAAACTCAGATCTACGCAATAACACCGATCAAAACCAACAATGCTATATACTAAAGATGTTAACAATTTAGAAAAGCATATTATAGAATAATAAAGCTTTAATTTCTATGAAAAATTAAAATTAAAGCACGGTTATATCAATTTTGAGCCAGATGTACTTGCCTAGGTTTTAGCAACCAACCCTAATTTTCCACTCCACCACCAAGAGGGGTTCCGAAACCACACTCTAGACTTCAAGGCCAAGCTTTTCTAAGCTTGAGGAAGAGGAAGGAGAGTGAAGAGGAAATAAAAAAGGAAAGAAAAAGGAGGAGAGAGAAACTCAATGGGTATATGTAGAAGGGGAATTAATCGTAATCGTTGGATCATGGTCCATATCACAATATAAGTCAATCTTGGCCATCCAAAGAAAATCAAGTATCCATTGGGTAATAGGGTTCATCTACACTATTCACGAAAATATACAAACACTATTTATCAAAATATCCAAAATACTATTTACAAAATATCGCAAATACTATTCACAAAAATATCTAAAATCAAAAATATCTAAAATGTAGAAATTCTGTCCGAGTGGTATGCTATCGGTATACTCCGGTACATTGTCGGTATGCCAGTCAAGAAAAAATCTATAATTTTGGTAAATATTTTAAAACATTCTGAAAACCAAGAAAAAATGAAATACAATACAAAATAAGTTTTGTATATAAATACTGATACTGTGAGACGAGTCTCACAACTCTCCACAACTTAGAAATATTTGGTCCTCAGAATTTCCTAAAGCCAATCGAGCAAAAATAAGCATGCTAAAACAATATAAAATCATAAATCATTGAAAGAAAACATCCCGTGTACAAGTGATATTTGAGATATAGAATTTAAATAAATGAAGAAAATAATAAATACATACATATATAATAAAAGAAAGAAGAGAACTAGGTGGCATATGGAATAATATACCCCTGAGTTAGTTGAGTAGGGGTTCGTCCTCGCTTGTCTGCGCTGACTCACAAAGTGGACATGGGTCTATCCTCGAAGTAAGTCAGTACTAATAACTCAATCGAGAATATGACTCCAATCCAGGAGGTACCTTCGTAGTCGGGATACATGATGGATATCATATATCACGAGAAACGAAGGTAGAAGAGTGGTACAAGAAACTCGCTTTCACTCGTCGAATATGTCAAGTCGACCATCGCATTCTGGGTATAAGTGGAATACAAGGCCGTCGACGGAACCCAAGAATGAGAATGACTGAAGGAACACCTCAGAAGCTTACCATCAATCTGACTACCTTCAGCCAATATCTACTCTATAATAATAAACTCTTTCTGCCTATACATCGGGACTGTTGATCTTATATGTTGTTGATTTTTACCTGTCTTACTGGACCTGGAAAATTGTGCCGGATGCTGACATTGAAACTGTTGAGACCGCATCGAAAGGGGATGCTGATCATGGGATTAGGATGACTTTACTGGTTGAACGGACTGGAGTAGAGTAAACTAAGCTGCCAATAGTTGCTGAGATGGTACTGGAACCTGACTCTGCTGAGGCAAAATCTGATGCCGACATGTTGCCTAAACAAGTGTAGACGGAGCAAGAAAATCCTCGAAAGAATAAGATAAAAAGGTAGGGTGTCCATGAAGAATAAGGACACGTGATATCAATAAGGGACAAGAATAGAGCAAAGGCATATCAAGCATGCTCACAATTCAAAGAAAACGTGATGACACAATAAGCAGGAGGAGATCAAATAAAGACAAATATAGGATTGAGATTCTAATAAGATGAATCCCCCACAAGTCTGAAGACAAACCTGCATGGGCCACCAAAAAACCATGTCACGCTCCAGAGCCAAAATAATGTAGATCGAGGGTGAAACAAAGCCAGCTACGTATATCAGAGTACGCCAGTACCCCAATCTACGATCACGGCTGTCAAGAAGACAAGTAGGTGGACTCTATCATGCCAGTGATGACTCCTAAGGTCGAACAAATACTATCTCAATCCAGTCAACACAAGAAGCAATAAAGAGTAAATCACATATGAGATGGGTAAGGCGTTCCAAACACAAATACATACATAGTCATGAGAGTTGATAAAATAAAAAGGTACATCAACTGAATATACCAAAGATACATAAATGTACAACTTGCCATGGTCCAGAACATACATCTACGTCGTACGAAGACGGAGGGAAAAAATCCAGATACAAGGACTAGTACATATCCTTAGCTAAAAACCACCAAATGAAAGTACAATAATAGAGTTGGAGACAACGTAATCCACTCGCCAATCCGTGTCAGTCCTCTGAGTGCGAACCATCTGGAGAAGAAGACGGTAGATCCTCGAGATCAACTATAGAACCTGGCCACACAAAACTAGTGGGGTCAGACCCCCAAATAGCAAGTACCACAAGGAAGCTCAAGGTGAATGACAAAGCCCAACAACAACATAACAACTCAATAACCAAAATAAATAAAGGCGGGTTGAGACTAGTACAGTACCAATGTACGTATCTCGAGAATATAAATAACTGAATAGAAATACTGAACAATATAGTTATAGAACATAATAAGTCGATGAGCAACAAGGGACTTAGGAACTACTAGAAATTGGAACCATAACCCTTAAACCAAACAAAGACCAGGATTACAGAAATTTTTTCGAACTGAACTTAGCCTCTGGCCACTCACCGACACAAAAGCATACAAAGTAATGTGCAACCAAAAGTGCACGGCCAATCAATGTCTACGGCTTGCTATCATTAGCTAGCTAGGGTTATCACAATCCTAATTACTAGTATACAAGTTGAGGAACTTCACTACCACCTATGCTGCAGTAACTCGGGTAGCCAAAAGGGCGACGATAGTAGATAGAAAAGAAATACAACCAATCAATAATCTCTATCACAGTAGATAGACAACATCTACTCAAAATAAACATATTAGTAGTAGATAAACATCTACGCAAAAATTTATCATTAGTAGATAAACATCTACTCAATCAGTTGAGGTCATGGGTCCATGCCAATCGGCGTTATCCATGCCATTGTGGAGGCCCATAGCTACTTGAGTTACGGTAGCAAGAAGTGTCCTCCCCTCCCAATGATCTATATGAGTTTACTAGTCAACTACCTATAAGATTCATTTTCAATTCTTAAGTCATGGACACTAAAGAATCGTCCTTTAATGACGAGCCATGGATACAAGTCATTTGTGAGATATCTCTGGCAAATGTTCTCAATACACACTACACGCGATACAATGGACAATACTCACACTTGATTGTCCATTACCAAGATGCAAATAGATTAGACATATAATAAGTTAAATCCACAGTGTCAATAAAGAACATACATTCAATGTCAATCTAGGAGTCAATCAAAAAATCAGTACAGGAGTGCGCTACTACTAGCCACTAAATCAATCTCGATATATACGGTAATCACGAGTATGCCATGACAGGCTACTATCAATCAATGTATAGCTAGACAATAAATATACTGGACAATAAAATCTGGAATGGTATGGCAATACATATCATGGCATGTGAGAAGAAATCAATAGAAAAACATATCATGGCATGTCAAAAAATCAAATAGAAAACTATATCATGGTTTATAAGAAGAAATCAATAAAGATAAGTACATGACATAAAATAGTTCATGAACATATATTGTGTGAACTGTATATAGGGTGTACAATCATTTTCTAACTATACAAGATCATCTACTCATGTTAAGCGTTCATTAGAGTCAAAGAAAATATCAAAAACGGACAAATACGGGCTGAAACGGGAAAAAAAAAAACAAAAATAGTATTAAACAGCCAAAATTGGTATGCCGGCTGTATACCGGCAGTATTTCGGCGAAAGACAAAAAAACTTTGGACATAAAATCGGTATTCCGTTGGTATACATCAGAATTCCGTCGGAATTCCATTTTTCTAGACAACAACGAAAACTTGAAAAATGGTAAAACTTGTTTCGAGCATAAAATATTTATTTTAAACCAGAATTTGGATTTTCAAAAGTCAAAATTGTATAGAATTGAATTTCCTACAACATGGAAGCATTAGATTTTACTAATTAAAACATTTGGTAGATGTATGCCTTAAATTACTTAAAAATTATGTTTAAAAACTCAGATCTACGCAATTCTACCGATCAAAAACAAAAATGCTATATACTAAAGATGTTAATAATTTAGAGAAGCATATTGCAGAATAATAAAACTTTAATTTCTATGGAAAACCAAAATTAAATCACAGTCATATCACTTTTGAGCAAGATGTACTTGCCTGGGTTTTAGTAACCAACACTAATCTTCCACTCCACCATCAAGAGGGGTTCCGAAACCACACTCTAGGCCTCAAGGCCGAGCTCTCCTAGGCTTGAGAAAGTGGAAGAAGAGTGAAGAGAAAATTAAAAAGGAAAGAAGAGAGAGAAACTCAATGGGTATATATAAGGGGAATTAATAGTGACCGTTGGATCGTGATCTATGTCACCATAAAAGTCAATCTTGGGCATCCAAAGAAAACCAAGTATCCATTGGATAATAGGGTGCATCTACACTATTCATGAAAATATCTAAATGCTATTTATCAAAATATCCAAAATATTATTCACAAAAATAACGAAAATACTATTCACAAAGATATAAAAAATCAAAAATATCTAAAATGTAGAAAATCTATCCGTGCGGTATACCGTCGGTGTACTCCTGTACGCCATTTGTATGCCGGTCAAGAAAAAATATATAATTTTAGAAAATATTTTAAAGCTTTCAAAAAACCAAAAAAATATGAAATACAATACAAAAAATGTATCCGTATATAAATACAGATACTGTGAGATGAGACTCACAGCGACCATGGTTTTTTTGGTTTAGCACTCGACTCCGATGTACCTTCAGCAACGAAAGCAGAGGCAATCTTCCTCAATGGGCTGCTCTTATTGTGGGACGCCTGGGCACGTATTTTCAGAGTGTTGTAGAGCACAAGGATTGTGCTTCGCTTATGGGGCACCGGATCACATAATTGGGTTCTATCTTATAGAGCCCGTTCATCTTCATCAACCCTAACCAGTCCATCGGTTAGGGGACCAGCACCACTGTAGTAGCAGTAGCAGTACCAGCCTCCGAGGTTGGTACCGCCTCAGGCTCAAAAGTATGCTCAGGTCCAAGCCCAAGTTAAGAATAGGCAGAGAGGTTACCAGCAGAGGGGCCCGCACCAAGAGGATATGGTCAAGTTATGGCTCTGACAGTTGCAGAAGAATTGGCATCAGGTAAGGTGGTGGCAGGTATCATTCTTGTCAACTCTTTTCCAATATTATTATTATTTGATTTGGGTGCATCGTATTCATTTATGTCTGCACAATTTGCAACACGGATAGGACTGGAGCCCGAGTCATTATCAGTAAGGCTCAATATACTTACTAGTAATGATCTCGTGGGAATAGATAGAGTCTTTTTCTCATGTCGAGTCATAGTTAGCGATAGAGAGTTCTCCGCTAGATTGATAAAATTTTCGATGGCTGACTATGATGTGGTCCTACGAATGGATTGATTGAAGGATCAGTATGAAAGAATAGACTATCATATTGGCAGGATTATCTTTGGTAATCTCGGCGAAGAAGAGTTTTTATTTTCTAGAGGCAAAGTAGAACCTTCTCCACCATTCTTGCAGATGGCAATAGCAGAAGCAGTTCAGTTTTCCAGAGTAGTAGAAGCATTTTCTGACGTATTTCTCAAAGACTTCCAAGCATACCTCCAGTGAGAGAGATAGAGTTCACTATTGATGTGATTCTAGGGATGACACCAGTATCAAAAAGAGTCTACTGAATGGCACCATCAGAATTGGAGATCCTGTATAAGATGATTGAAGAACTCAGAACCAAGGGATTCATTCGCACTAGTGGATTACCTTGGGGAGCCCTGATGCTTCTTATAAAGAAGAAGGATGGTACGTCAAGATTATGTGTTGATTATCATATCTTGAATTATGTAACAATCAAGAACAGATATCCGCTACCAAGGATTGATGACTTATTCGATCAACTCAGTAGAGCAGAGTATTCTCGAAGATTGACTTACAATTGGGGTACCATCAGATCAGAGCAAGACATCTCGAAGACGGCATTCAGATCTTGATATGGATATTAGGAGTTTTTTGTTATGCCATTCGGAGCGACCAATGTGCCAGCAGTATTCATGGATCTCATGAATCACATATTTATGCCTTATTTGGAACAGTTTGTGATTGTATTTATAGATGATAGCATGGTCTATAGTAAGAATGAAGCACAGCATGAGCAGTATCTCCGAGTAGTCCTTCAGACTCTTAGAGAGCACCAGTTGTATACGAAGTTTAGCAAGTACAAATTTTGGCTTGATCGCAATTTGTACTTTGTCTATATCCTCACCAAAGATGGAGTGGAAGTAGATTCCCAGAAGATAGTGGCTATAGAGACATGGCTATTACCTAGCACCATCGTAGAGGTCCACAACTTTCTACGATTGGCGAGCTATTATCGGTGATTTATATCACACTTTGCTCAAATTTTAGTGTCCTTGACGCAGTTGACCCGTAAGGATGTGCAGTTTTCTTAGACAATAGGGTGTCAGAGTTCATTCAAGAAGTTGAAGCAAGGATTGATCTCACGCTTCCAGATGGGACTGGAGGATTTTTAGTTTATTATGATGCTTCAGGTAAGGGATTAGGATGCATCTTAATGCAACTTGGAAAGGTGGTAGCTTATACGTTATGTCAGCTTCGTGATTATGAGAGAAATTATCCAATACATGACTTAGAGTTAGCAGCGGTGGTTTTCGTACTTAATCTTTGGAGGCATTACTTGTATAGAGATCGGGTAGAGATTTTTACTGATCACATGAGTCTTAAGTATGTGTTTACCCAGAAGGACCTCAACATACATCAGAGAAGATGGCTAAAGTTACTAGTGGATTACGACATCAACATACAGTATCATCCTGGGAAGGCCAACATAGTTGCAGATGCATTGAGTAGAAGAGCAGGAGCATATTTTCTAAAAGCACAGCCAGAGTTATTAGCGAATATTCAGAAGATGGAAATGGAGATAGTTCTTCCTACCAACATGATATTGATAGCCAGTATGCAAGTCCAGTCTAGTATAGTTGAAAGAATCAAGATAGCTCAATCAACGGATTCCAATTTCAGTAGCTTAGGATAGAATGTGAAGCGAAACAAAAAGCAGAGTTATGCATTCACGAAGATGGCATGCTACGACATAGAAGCCGTCTTTGTATACCCAGTGGTAATATCAGACAAAAGATTATGACAGAAGCTCACAATTTTTAGTATTTAATTCATCTTGGTGGTACGAAGATGTATCGTGATATTCATCAGCATTTCTGGTGGAATGGCATGAAGAGGAAGATAGCACGGTTTGTCTCTCGTTGTTTAGTTTGTCAGTAAGTTAAAGCTGAACATCAGAGACCAGCTGGACTTTTTTAACCTTTATCGATCCCAGAATGAAAATGGAAGCATATTACTATAAATTTTGTAACTGGGTTACCAAAATCCCCTGCTGGAAGAGATGCTATATGGGTTATAGTTGACCAACTCACAAAGGTAGCTCATTTTCTTTCTTTCAGAATTGGTTAGTCGACGGATCAGCTAGCAGAGATATACCTCAAATAGATAGTCAGATTGCATGTAGTGTCAGTCAGTATTGTATCAGAGAGAGATTTAAGATTTATATTGCACTTTTGGCAGAGTCTTCAAGAAAGTTTGGGGACTCGTCTCAAGTTTGGTTCAACTTACTATCTGCAGACAATTGGTCAGTCAGAGTGCATAATTCAAACTCTTGAAGATATGTTACGATCCTATACACTTAACTTTGGTGGTTCATAGGAAGATCACCTACATCTAGTGGAGTTCTCCTATAATAACATTTTCCAGGCCAGTATCTAGATGGCACCATTTGAGGCACTGTATGGCAGAAAGTATAGCCTGGGATGATATAGGCGAGAGGCAGATGCTTGATCTAGAAATGGTTACTCGAACTATCGATGTTGTTAGACAAGTTAGAGATCATCTTCGGGTTGCACAAGATCGTCAGTACCATTGGGCCGATTCTTATCAGCATCCTCTTGAGTTTTCTATCAGCGACCATGTACTCCTTAGGATCTTACTTACATATGGCGTCATTCGATTCGACGTACAGAAAAATCTTAGTCCTAGGTATATAGGTTTTTTTGATATTTTCGAGCGAGTAGGTGATGTGTCCTATCATCTCGCTCTTCTGCCATCATTATCTGAGGTAAATAACGTATTCCATGTATCCCAATTGCGATGGTATATCCCGAATTTAAGCCATATCCTTGATCATTCGAAGTTGGTTGTTGGGACCAACCTTTTGTATGAAGAAAGGCCTATATCCATATTGGATCGAAGGGAGATGATACTCAAGAACAGGACTATTAGTTTAGTTCATGTTGCTTGGGGTCATCACTCTTTGGCTGAGTCAACCTGGGAACATGAGGTTGATATCCGATCGTGATATCTACACATGTTTGGCTAATAAGGTATAATGTCTTCCTTATGCCTTATGCTTTTAAATCCTTGCTTACATGAATGATTGCTTGATTAACTGCTAGTCGTAGATTGCCTATAGTTAGTATGGCTTGCCCTGACACCTCTAGTCTTTTGATTAAATTTTAAGGACAAAATTCTTTTAAGGTGGACAGAGTTCACTCCTATTTTTTGTTATACGTATTCTCGTTGTACGTGTAAGGATTTCTCACATCTGTCAGGTAACCCATGTTTTGTCTTATCTTGCTTAGCCTAGTCTTGGTTAAACTTTGTTATTTCTGAAATCTAAGGGTTGTCTGTTATGGGAAATTTTATTATACCTAATTTTGGCTTTTGAACCGCTTGATTTCGACTTCGTATGAGAAGGTTATAACATTTTGTGTTCATGGGTTCCCATATAACTTCGGTGCTGCTAGGACGATGAACATCGTCGTACGCCCGTACGACGTACATCCGTGTCCCGCACACTGTGGGCACTTTTGTTCGCGTGAGCTGTACGTTTCGTGCGCCGTACGCCCACGCGATTCTTTTATCGCGTGCCAGCAAGCCGTGCTCTCGAGCTCCATATGTCGTACATCCATGCATTACGTATTTTGCGATCATGTACTGCGTGATACGTTTGTCATATGCTTGCATATCTGGCTCTCGTGCTCCGTGTGTCGTGCATCCGCATGCTGCGTGTTTCGTACGCAGCACACCTGTACGATTCTTTTGTCGCACGCCTGGGCACCGTGCTCTCGTCTTCCATGCATCGTACATTTATGCGTTGCATATTTTATGTCCATGCACATACGCGATCCTTTCGCCGCACGCCTGCACGTTGTGCTTTCATGCTCCGTGCCGTGCATCTGCACGCTGTAGTTTTTGTGGCCTCGTACCTGTACAAGTTTTTGTCGCATGCCAGTGTACCGTGCTTTCGTGCTCCATGCGCCGTTCATCCATTCACTACACGTTTCGTGATCGCACGTCTGCACAGTTTATTTGCCACACGGCGTGCTCTAGCGCCCCGTATGTCGTGGCCAATTTTGTCTTCGCGCATACGAATGGCTGTTTTTGCCTGTTTAAGCTGTTTTGTAGCTATAATCTTAAAATTTTCAAAATATAAAAGTTATAGATCTTTACCATAGCTTCAAGAATCTTTCTATCTTACTTTAATTAGAGTTCATATGAGACTGATAGTTTTAATCACAGTTCTTGATCTTCTTTGCATATTTTCTACTTGGCCTAAATTACAGCGACACGACTTGACAACTTGGTAATCTGAGCTAGTAACTTGCTTGAACATGATAATATGATCCCGTCTTGATAATCTTGATTGTGGCTGTAGACACACACAAAAAAAGAAGGAGAAAAGGCTATCTTTTCTTTTTATTGACGCAAGGCACCACAAATCGAATATGCCTAAGAGATCCAGCGCTGAGGATCTCCGAGTACAAAAAAAGAATTCTGGGGAATGGGATGATGGAGATCGAGCGGCAGTTGCTCCTTTACTCCGTTGATACTCTGATTACAAAAGTGGGAGAAAACCTAAGAAAATTGCTAACTCTCGGCTCACTGGCAAGAAGTGGAGCAATTTGGCTCTTAAAAATGCTCTCCGTTATCTCTGTTGAAGAGGGAAGAAGCTCCCTTTTGTAGTCGTTCTTGGGCTAGAATGATGTTATGCGCCCACATGAAGAGACATGCTGGTTCTTACGTGGGTGCATGGTCCTGCTTTGGGCGCATAGGTGTAGGCGCATACAGGCTACGAGATCGTGGGTTGGTCATGGTGTTGACGTGGCCGCATACTTCGATACACGACTGCACGTAGAGACTGACGTGGCTATGCACTTTGCTACACGTTTTGATCGTGGCTTTGACTGAGTCAAGCTTGGGCATATAGCCATGTCTCCGGCTATGCGCCCTCCTTTCGAGGGAGCTAGTCTTGGGCGCATGGAGTTATACTTGGACTGGGCGCATAGAGCTTCATTTAGTGGGCGCATAGAGTCGTACTGACTGGGCGCATGGAGCTGCTTTGACTTGGGCGCATGGATCTATGTTTGCTGGAAATTTTTAAGCTTCTACAGGACCCCCTTCAAACTTTTTGACACTTGAGCAAGTTCGAAATACTTTAAAAGAAGCATGGATCGTCTTCTAGTAAGGTAATGGACGCATAGCACGGCTCTTTCCCTGAATGCATAGTATTTTGGCCAGCCTGTCAGGGAGATACGACTGTTAAGATTTGCGTCAAAATCCGAACTAACAGATTCATCGGAACAGAATTTGAAGCGGTCCATCCTTTATACGCCGTCCACGTCAGCAAGCGACAGTCGCATAGTATACAGAGAGCTGGTCCTTCATGTGGTCGCATAGGCTGTAGTGGGCGCATACACCATAGTGGGCGCATAGAGTATGTGGGCGCATAGGAAGTGGCCCGTGCCTATAAATAGACCCTGAAGGAGAGATAAAGTTCATTATTCTTTTTCTCTTTGAAATTTTCAGAAAACTCTTCATCTTTTTCCTTTGAGAATCATGTCTACCAAGGCCGCCAAAAGATCCGCGAAGGGCAAGGGGGCTGCGTCGAGTAGCTCTTCTTCTGCGGCGGAGTCTTCAGCAGTCCAGGACCCGATTTTGGGTGAGGGCGTGCTTAAAAAAATAAAGTCTCAAGCGTTAATTTGCGACGCTCGGACTTTTCTTCTGCCGTGGTGCTTGCGCCTAGGGCAACATACTTCTGTGAGCATTACTATGTGCCCACAGAAGTCATGAGCCAACACAAATGTGTGCTATACGCCCACGTGTTGCCATATTTATGTGCCCTTTAAGCTAAGGCACATTTATGCGCCCACTAGCTGTCCGTGTGTTTATGCGCCTACAAGTCTTATTTTGGGCGCATATCCTTTGGGCGCATGGCCGTTTGGGCGCATAAAAATCCTTCAAAACTTTAGTTTTTCTTACAATTTTTCTAAGTCTGACTGTCTTTCTGCCCCCTTTTCATATTCTGTAGGGATCTGGCTGGCAAATTTCTCCAGGACTGGTATCGACGATTCTGGGTATGGTAAAGATGCGACATTTGACACCCACATCATAGAGCTCAGGACTCTTCGTGTTTTGGAAGGGTTTTCCTCATATGGTAGGAAGAACCTTTATACATCAAAGAGTCGGACGGTAGTCGAGCATTATCGTAAAAGTTCTGCTTTCACGGTCCATCAAGTTGGTAAGAGCAACATTAGGGATGTTGTTTTGAAGGTATGGTCCCTTGAAGAAGTGGGCCAACGACGTCCGCCATATGGAAAAGAGGAGAACATCATTTTTAGATGTTTTAGCATGCTATATTTGTCCTCCTCCGTGTAGCTTCTTGAAGGTTCAACAGCCTTGTTTGCTTGCTCAATAGTAAAATATGACCTCCTTCGCGGGCCATAAGACCACTTTTTGACGGAAATGTGGTACTGCCAGGCTAATCAGGCTATGTTTTGCTGACGAGTAGCAGATTTTTCCTTCTTTTGGGCATCAAATGTAATCTTCTACTTTTTGCCTGAGCGAAAGATATAAAGAACTTTTTGTCTTGCTCATGAGATGTAGTCCTGTGAATGTAACTGATTTTGAATAAACAGAATACATTCGCTCCACTCTTTGCTGGTGATATTTGTGGTGCTTATATTTAGAGAGCCAAATACCACATTTATGTAAACGGTATCTCGCTTGGGGACCACCCTCTCTCCTTCTCTCTTTTTTTTGGCCGTCACGGCTCTTGTACCCTTTTTTCGTCTTTCGATAGACATTTAAGTACTGAATAAAGTATCTTTTCAGAAGTGCATATGATTTTGTGAAATATCGATGCTAGAGGTAATGTGGACGTAGCAAGAAAATTTCTGATGGGTATTCTGCTGGTGAAATTTTGTGTGGACTTATTACCCATTTTATATTCGAATGTTTCGAATATAGATAATAAGTTGAATGAAGCTGCTAATAGAGGTAATGTGAACGTAATAGCAGAGGATGTTCTATATCTGACCAGGGGTAATATGGACGTGGAAAGATATATAGCATTAGGGAGAAGTGGATAGTTCAGAGGTAGTGTGAACATGACTATCTTTGATGAATGCTTTGCTCAGAGGTTATGTGGACGTGGCAAAACATCTGATCATTCCGCTAGGGAAATAATTATCGGAAAACAATTCAGAGGTAATAGGGACGGGATTTGTTTTCGTCAAACTGAGTTTGGACGGAGTCAAAAAACGAAAATGATTCCAGTGGGGAAATATTTAGAGGACCTATTATCCAGGGCGTATTCAAGACTCTTGAAATACGGATAATAGTTAGATAGTTTTTTTTGAATCATATAAGCATCGCACTGTACATTTACATGATTGAACGTATGTAAACATTATATAAAAGAGGTTACACATAGTATCTCTTCAGGAACTTACCGTTGATAGGCATCATGAGCAAGTCACCGTCAGGCTTGGTCAGCCGGTACGCACCGTTAGAATACACCGATTCTATGACGAAGGGACCTTCCCATTTAGGCTAGAATTTCTCTTTTGTTTTGTGTGTCATAACCATCGGTCTTCTTACTACTAGGACCAGATCGTCGACTTGGAAGATCCTTTCCTTCACCTTTTTGTTGAAAGCTCTGGAAAGGCGTGATTGGTATAGCTCAATACGCTGTTGAGCTAATAGGCATTTTTCGTCTAGCGCTTCGAGCTCTTGGAGTCGCAGACGGTAGATCTCTTCAGTACTCAGCTCGCTGGCTAGGGCTACCCGGAGAGAAGGAATCTGGATTTCTAGAGGAAGAACTGCTTCGCTTCCATAAACCAGAGAGAATGGTGTACTTCCTATTAGAGTCCTCACCGTTGTGCGACAGGCTCATAGACATTCACCGAGCTTCTCGTTCCAATCACGCTTGTTTGAAGAAACAAATTTCTTAAAAAAATTTATAATGGTTTTGTTGAAGGCTTCTGCTAGCACGTTAGCCGCTGGATTGTAGGCAGTAGAGGCTATGTTTTGGATTCGATTCTTATCGCAGAACCGATAGAACGCATGACTTGCGAACTGTGGACCATTATCATGGATGATCCTGCTGTTTCACTTAACAAAATTGCCAAACAAAAGTTGGATTTTGAAAATAAAACGAGAAAAAGTACAAGGAGTACAAATTTGATTCTGGAAAAGTATTGCTATGGAAGTCTGATCTGTAAATGATCACTTTGTTCCTTGGACCATATGATGATGATGAAGATCACTGCTTGAAGTAGAACAACTTGGAAGAACTAAGTCACCAGAAAGGTATCGACGCACTTGGGCACCGATGGCGAGGCCGAATGCTTTCCTGCTTTGCTTCACTGTGTTCTGAAAGAAAAGTTGAAGAAGAATGCTCCGGAGAATCAAAATCTCGAAGTTCTGATCTCTGTATTCTCTCCTGTCTCTCTGTCCTCTCCTCTCCTTTTTTTCTGAGAAAAATGAGTCTATTTATAGACTGGGGCTTCTGTGCGTAAAAGAGCATCAAAATCCATCTTTACGCTAACAACTGCCACCCATGATCAAAGTCATCCTTTGCATACGTTGACACGCGTCCCATCATTTCAGTAAGAATAGGATACATATACACACGTTCTTCGAAATATGTGGCATGAAAGCAATGTAGGCAAACCACGTTCCAAACTGACCAGAAAGAATAGGACGTAAAAATAGCCCCCAACATCCTCTGGGCGTAAAGCAGTAAGATGAGCGTAAAATAGCTCTGTCATAGGTTTCCCGCGTAAAGTGGTTATTGAATAACCTTGAGCGTAAAATGGCTCAAATAGACTTTACGCACACATTGTTTTATGAGCGTAAGAACTTATGTAAAACTCCGTGCGTAAAAGAAACCATACAGTGAGCGTAAAGTAGCTCGATCCCCATAAACGACAACAATGGTCTTTGCATAAGACAAATTCCATTGAATTCTGTGGTAAATGCCATCATTAATATCTTCATGGCAGAGTTTGCATTAAATGCGAGATTTGACAGCTCTGTCCAGCGTAAAAGAGGCTGCTCTGTCCTTGGCGTAAAATCATAGGTGTAGACCGAAGCGTAAAATGATCAGCCTGCTTAGGCGTAAATTGATTAGCCTAGATTTGGGCGTAAAAGAGATTACCCGCTCTGCTTGGTGTAAAAACCGATCACTTATGAATGGGATGACTCTTTCTTTGAAGCATTTTTTACGCTCCTACAAGACCCCCTTCAAAGTTTTCAAATATCTCCAACATTTGAAAGACTTTGAACAGAAGCGTAAAAGTTGAGATTTGATCTGCCAGCATAAAATTTGGGATACGCAACAGCCATCCGCGTAAAAGTGGGGATATCCAACAGTCGGCGTAATTATAGGGATATCCAACAGTCGGTTTTGAATCTCTCTATAAATAGGTCTTTTCAGAGAGAGAAAACACTTTTAGTCATCTTCTTAAATCTCTTTGCCTTTTCTTTCTTCGAAACTCTGATCTGACGGCTCCTAAGAAATCATCCACCGCCGGTAGCAAGGAGAAGAAACCAGCCATTGATTCCTTATCGACTGATCATGTGAAAACCCCTACTCAGTCATCAACACCACAACGAAATCCCAACCCGGCCGTGGCTCCGCCTATGATGGGTAAAACCCTATTCTTTGGCTGGGAGAAAACAAATCCGTCGAGGAAGAAGATGATAAACCAAACTTTCAGCTTTTTACGCCCACGTTGTACGTGTTAGCGTAAAGCTGAAATAACATCGTACGCCCACGTTGTTCGTGTTAGCGTAAAAGATAACAAGAATACGCCCACGTTATACGTGTCATCGTAAAATTTGGTTTTATGCCCACAGTTAATGTGCTAGCGTAAAACTTAACTACGCTCATGTTCATACATGCCAGCGTAAAAAGTTGTATTACGCTCATATTACTATGTGGTAGCGTAAAGTTCATCAATCATTTGAGAGATTTTGTCGAACAAAGACTTCATAAGCTTTTCATCAACTCTTAGTAAAAAAACTTTGAACTAACTTGATCTCTTTTGTTATTTTACCAGTAGATTTGCAAGTTCACCCCCTCGCTGAAGTTTTTGGATCATCAGTTGGCATGGTGGGTTCGAACTATTTGGAAGATTTATCTCATGTCCAATTTCCTCAGTCGAACCCCGAGTATCCGGTAGAGAGGGCACAGTTGATAGCAGCTCAAGGGGATAGACTGTTGCTATCCAAGATAAATGGGGAATTATTGAGTTCACCAGATGGACAACACTTCGCAAAACCAGCCTTTCTATTTGGAGATGCCATTGATTGTAAATCCCAGACACACCCCGAGAAGGAGTCTTGGGTTTTCAAATTTGGAAATAGAGCCATGTATCTTCCAGATATGGACAGAGATTATCCTTTGTCAGCATTCGTCCATGCTACTCATCCTCGATAAATGTTGTGGAATTTGATTCCCAGCAGTCATGGACGACCGGGTAGAATTGTTTTCAAGAGAGAGCGTGCAAATGATATGGGATACTTTGCTAGTGTTCCCAATGGAGGTGTTACTTCTATCTTTGGCCTTATGCCAGGCTCTAATCCTAGCGAAGATTCGGGTTTAATACAGCAAGTACAAACCTCGATGTTTGTCAATAAATTTATGAGGGATGCTGTATTATATCCCCAAACCAACCCAGACTACCAGGATGGTTGACTCCATTCAACCAGAGTTGGATTCAGATAAGTTTTTGGATGATGAAGAACTTTGAGGAAGAGTTGAAAGATATTGGCTTGTACGAAGCGATAGCTTCCACCAGTTATGGTATTCCTCCGAATGGAAACTCATTTCTGGCCTTGATGGAGATATATCTAAGTTCAACTGGAACTTTTGCCACCCCAAAAGGGGAAATAGGTCTTGCCCTTCATGAGATGCAGTTTATCTCAAAGCTGCCAATGGGAGAGGCCCCATATGAAGAATACATTCCCTTCAACAGGGAGCTTGCTGAAATTAGAGGAGTTAACCCTCAGTTAATCGAGATATACGAAGAACTGATGTGCCACTACCTGATTTGTACCACGATGCATGAAAGTACATCCCATTTGGTGTATATCAACAAGTGGACGACTTATCTCTTCTTCCATAAGGATAAGATATCCAAGGAAGACAAAGAAAGGTTTCAGGAAAACAAAGCTCTAGTAATCAACATAGATTCGATAATCCCCTCTAACAAGGTTCGGGATATGATGATTACTTACAAATTCTCGAATAAATATCTGTCTACGAAGACTGGGGAATTTCTTGCCGAAACTGAAGCCTTGAGCTTCCTCAGATATGGTAGTCAGAAAATCTCATAGAGAGCTTTGCTGGCAGGCTTTCTTTCTTTATGGTTGAGAAGATGGGTTGTACCGGGTATTGGTACTGTTGACAGAATTCACCGCAGTGTGCTATGGCCAGCAGTACGTCTGGTTTTTAAAGTCAGGATCAACCTGCTGTCGGCCATGGTTTATCGGATAAATGCAGGTTTAAGGACCTTCGGCGAGGAGTTAATCAATAATGCTCCTCATCGAAATATTTTTCCTAGAATAGAGATGCCCTACACTTATCTGATGGGCTGGTTGTTGCATCACAACTGCAGATTGTTACCGCCAGGCCCAGGTGATGATGCGGAGGTCTTCCTCCAAAAATTCAGCAAAGCTACATGGATTGCTACGACTATGGCAGATACCCGAGCAGTTCTGAATTATTCTTACGGTTGGAACTTCTTCTGTACCCGGCCACAAGTTCCAACAGATTGCTTCGGTGTCCAGTTTGAAGGTGAAGTTAAAGGAAGAGTTGTATTGCCACAGTCAGTCTTTAGATGGCTTCAGTGCATCAGACCTTCCCATCTGATGTACAGAAATGAAGATAATTGTGCGTTCGAACTATACTTACCCAGTAGGTTTGCTCGCCAATTTGGGTACGACCAACTTCATGTTGGTAATCCTTCGACTAATTTCTGTCATTATGGGAAATTACTTGACGGAGCTAGGGGTTGGAGGTATTTCGGTACTGCTCGGACTGGGGCTAAGTTTAGAATTTTGACTGCCACTAGCACTACAGAACTACGTATACTCTATACGTATGCCCACTTTTATGCTTCAATTCGTTCTTTTGCACACGGTTATAATATGATGGGTAGTCTGAAGTGGCCTAAAAAAGGAGATATTTGAGGAGCAGGTCAGGGTACCAGCAGACATCCCTGATGATACTGGCATTCCAGATCCATTTTTAGAAGTTATCCCAACAGGAGTTGGAGAACCAGCTGCAGAACCTATCATCATTGACAAAGGCCGAAAAAGAAAACAAAGTGCAGCCGCCACATCTCCAATGAAAACTCCGAAAAAGAGGAAGAGGTCTACCACAAAAGGGCCTTCCAAACCAAGAGTTCACACTCCAGAAGAGGACATTGAAGAATATCCTCTTGTAGTAACGTCACCAGCTCCACCCCCGTCTGTTGTTACACGGATTGGAGATATAATCCCTGAAGCTTCTAGGGATCAATTGGCTATAACGGTAGTAGCAACCACGACTTCGTCTCATCCTACTGTTGCACCACTAACATCTGTTCCCGATTTCCGAGAAAGAGGTCTGTTAGATATTGTTGCCACGCCAAGTTCCAGCACAGAAATGGATCTCCTCGTTGAGATTTATACTGACACCTTTTATAAGAGCCTGGCAACCTTGATAACAATGGTCCTAAATAAGGGCCTCAATTATGAGACTCTGAAGACGGCAATGGCTTCGACCATCAAGAACGTTGCTTTGTTCAACGATACTGAGAGAGCTGCCGCATTGGAGAAAATTGTAGAGGACCTTGAACAACCAACCAGAGAATATCTTAAGCTATCAAATGAGAATGTTGAAGGCCTCATTCAGGAGGAGTATGAAGCGTTAACAGCTGATTATCTTGCTCGCGAGACTACATATAATACAGCCCTCCATGAACACAGTCTGAAGGTTGCCAAAGAGAAAGCCTTTTTGACTGGCATAAAACCTGCACTGCATGGCCACAGAGTGGCTTATGACGCTTTGAACATAGATATTCAGAGCAAAAATGATGAAATTCGAGCAGTCGAGGCTGAATTAGCTCGTTTGAAGGCTGAAAGGGAGAAGATGATCGAAGATCGAAATCTGTACCTCACCCAAAGCTCGATTTTAGAAGAGAAAGCCTTTGGAGCTGAATCGACTATCAGGGCCCTTGATGAAGCCAAAGAGGGTCTGATAACTACCTTCGCCAAACTTTCTTGTATTTGCACTCCTGAGGCTCGACGTGCAGAGGCTACCAAGAAGGTTATGAGTTCTCGTGGCAGACGGTTAGAAGAATTAAAGAAGTTGCTCCAGGATGTTTCCACTCCACCTTAAGAGAGTGTTTTGTCATCTTTTTGTCTTATTCATTCTGTAGTAATTCCACCAGAAATGAATAAAAGATTTGTTTTGTGATCCTATTATTTATTTGAAATTTAAACAATAGGTGAAAGGTAGAAAGCACTTATCAGAGGTAATATGGACGTGATAAGTCTCAACGTATTATATCTATCCAGAGGTAATATGAACATGATAGATGATAAAATCTTGTTTTCTGTTTTCAGAGTATACAATACTATCAGAGGTAATATGGACATGATAGTATGTAAGAACTCGTAGAAAAGTAGATTAATATCTATGCAGAGGTCAAAATGGACACGACAGATAGGAAAAACAAGTAGGTTTTAATATTCATCCAGAGGTCTTGAGAACATGATAAATAATAAATCTAATTAATCGACTGATAAGATAGAAGATTAATTTCTGTTTGCGAGTATACAATATTATCAGAGGTAATATGGTCGTGATAGCATGTAAGAACTCATGATAGAAAAGCAATTAGATTTGACATTTATTCAGAGGTCTTGATAACATGATAAATAACAAATCTAAATTCATATACCAACTGGTAAGATAAAAGAAAGAGATGAGTAATCAGCTTAACCAAACCTTGGTAGCTGGGAGAATAAGAAGACTGGTGTCATTGAAGATATACTCCATTATTGATAAAAGAATGAATGAATTAATATATCTTTCAAGAAAGAAAATATCATCCTCAAGGATCATTCTCAAATGGTTCTGATTCATCATCGGCTTGAACCATATTGACTGAGAATATTTGCCCAGATTCACAATATGAGGAATGAGACATATCGGATTCGATGAATAGAATTTCTTCCGAATCTGATGATTGCGAAGAGCTAGAAGAAAATTCTTCTTGTATATCGTCATTAAACATATGGGACGGATCATATCCCAACCCATGACGAGTCTTCTGGTAAAACGGATCACCGCATAATGGTAGTCGTCTGCCCTTGCCCTGATTGAGACCTTGCATAGTCTTCAAATCATACCCCATGTTCTGGATGATCTTGATAGATTGTTGATTGTATTTGTCAATTCAGATTCTTCCTTTATCTTTATCCTTCAGATTATCTGTCTGAGTAACAGGGATATTTCTAGCCAGGCCAAACACAATTTGACGTTTGTTTTTCTTATCAGACGGAACCACGAAATAGGATTCTTCGTGACGTCTGAAAGTTACGCAAGCTCGTGATGAAGCGGCTACAGAAAGCAGATAGGGAGAAGTTGTCAAGAACTTTTGAGCATAAGGTCCGACATCGACATGAGAAGGAAAAGAATTCTCCTTATGATCAATGTATAAAGTTTCTTCTGGTTCTATGTTGTCTTTACATTGATGACTTTGATTATCAGAAGATAAAGTCATTCTCTCAATAAACTTGACAGCCATATACTCGAACAGGAAATCTTCATTGATATCAAAAAGTACAGAATGATCAATATTTATATCATTTACAATCTGATTGCTACGCTTCGGATCCGTCTTCTGCGTAGATTTGCCAAGATTGACAATCAATGGTGATTCTGGATCATTCGTACAAAAAGTACGCCCTTTGACCTTAATCATAAAAGGTTGAACATAGCTCTCAGCAGGAATATTTATTGATTCCTCAGATGAAGTTTGAGTTCTTCCTTTAACCTTGATTATCAAAGGTTGATCATTGATAGGTTGGGATTGGATTCGTCCCTTGACTATGATCTTCAAAGGTTGCTCCTCTGGCGGATCTTCATTAATAGACTTATCCTCAGATGATGATTGATCTTCAGCCATGTCTGATATATCTTTCACATGCTCTTGTTTATAAAGCCTTGAATCAGAAAAGTAGGCTTCGACACCTTTGAACGGATTAATATCAGCAAACTCAGTTTTCACAACTCCTTGGGAGTCCACATATTTGAAACATTGGTGAAGAGTTGAAGGTTCAATATTGTGCTCATGAATCCATGGTCTTCCAAGAAGAATATTGTAGGATACGTCCGAGTTGATAACATAGAAAGTTACCATAGTTCGAAGATCACCAATCTGAATCTGCAGACGAATCTTCCCCAGTGGTTTGCTCTTGCCAAAGTTAAAACCGACTATCGTAGTACTAGTGTAAGTCAGCTCACTAGTAGGAATCCTCAGAGGTCTTAGCATACTCTGAAGAATTATACTAATTGAAGACCCAGGATCGATGTAAATCCTGTCAATTTCAGTGGATCCGATATATCCAGTGTAATACAGAGGCCTATCATGCTTGTTGTGTTTTAATAGCATATCCTCTTGTGTAAAGGTGATGTTGGGAATTACTTCCATCACACTATGACATTGCGGACATGACACTGGTATATTATCAGGAGTCTTGAGTTGAGCCAAGCATGAATCTGCTTGAAGTAAAGCTTCGCTCAAAGTCTCTCTGCTTTCTCTGGAAAGGCGAAGCAGTTTAAATATAGATAGTCTAGCCGAAGTATTGGCTAACTGAGCTAGAATGTCAAACTTGTAAGGCTTCATTACCACCCCCTGATTGGAAGCAGACTTCAATGGGATGTCGAAGCGTACTGCCTTCTATTTCCCCTTTTCAACCACAGACGGTTTAACAGGAACAGGAGAAGGTTGAACTGGTAGAGTTTCTATTACATCTTCTGCTTCTTTGGAGGATCCCTCATAGTCTTTGTGGTACTCTTTTCCAGATCTTGTACCAGCAAAAGTTTCTTCTTCAGACTCAGGATAAGAAAGTACCATATTACAGGATTTAGTCTTTCTTCCCTTAGCCTTCTTCTTGTGTGGGTTGTTACGAGGAACTTCAGAACCCAATTCAGCAGTGGAATTCTGATTTTGAATTTGTAAAGGAAGATGCATTCCATTATCATAATTCAAACCTTCTGCCTTTTGAAAGTCATAACCCATCTTCTTCATGAGATGAACAGATTGCTGACTATACAAGTGAGTGGGCAGCGGACTTTTGACAGGTGTTTCAATAGAGAAAGAGGAAGAGGCAAGACCTTTTGTAACCTCAGGAGAATGAAGAATAGATGTCACTGTAGTTACGGGAGGAGAAGGATTCGGGATACGAGGAGAAATCCCTGTCGGAGCTTTTTCATAAGCAGCAAAGACTTGTTGTGCCCGATATAAAGGAACAATATTCATGGCTAACCACTGCTGACGAGTAAGCTTGAGCTTGGTAGGAGGAGCTAGACTTGGAGAACAGATGTTCAGTTCTTTCAGTCTATCTTCTGGAGGAAGGCCATCCCATAGCTGATCCAAGTCATCAGGATCTGGAATAACATGAGAAATCATGTTGCAGGTTTTGACTTTCTTGCCCTTCTTGGATTTTGAAGTTTTATCTTCACTTTCCAACTCAGGCACTAAGTCAGGATGTACCCACATGATTTCACCATTCTTCAATGTGAGCGGCAGCAATCCTGTATCTTCTTTCCTGGCAGGCGGGATATTTACGATCTTCATCGTCGCCTTCAGAATTGGGATAATTCCATCTGGGACTTGTTGTAGAGGAAAATCCCCGAACTGAAGAGAAACCATATTGGTCGTAACCGTATGGTCATTATTGGTTAAAGCGATAGCGCCACCATTTATCAGCTCTTGGATCTTCTTTTTCAAGACATAGCAAGCACTGGTAGGATGATTAATATATCTATGATAGATACAATATTTGGGATTGTCAGTCAGATTCACCTCATTAGGCCTTTTTGGCTCTGAAATCTGAAGTTTACCACTTTTCACCAGACATTGAAATATCCCTAGGATATCACTTTCGTCAAAAGAGTATTCTTCCTTTGGCCTGGAAGATTTCTGATTATTTGGCATCATTTTGTTCTTGGAAAGATTGACCATAAGAGTATCTTTTCCTTTCACATTACGATTGCCAGGATTATTACCAGGATTACTTTTCTTTCATTTATCTTCTGAAGCGAAAATCATCCCGTGTTCACGAGCCAACCTACCATTGGTCTCGGCAGAAACTGCTGCTATGATAAACGAAGCCCAATCTGTGAATTGGGAACTTGTGAAGACAGCAATGGATGGTCGTAGATTCGTCTTGCATGTATCAATCAATGCTGAATCTGGCATACCAGGAGGCATCTTTAGAGTAGCCTGTCGGAAATGTTCAATAAACGTCCGAGTATCTTCTTTCTCCTTTTGTTTGATTTCTATCAAGGAGGACATGTTCATATCTATACCTCCTTCATAGAAGCGGAAGAGAAACATTGCCTTGAATTCGTCAAAAGACGAAATAGAGTTATCGGGTAAGCTACGATACCAGTCGTAAGTTGAACCCGTCAGGCGCCCGATGAACACTCGAGTGAGAAGAGCATCATTTTTCTGTAAGTGTACAGTCATAATATCAAAGTAGTTGATATATTGACTGGGAGATGCTTTTCTATCGAATAAAACCATGGATTGCGGCTTGAACTTCGGTGGAAAGGGTACATCATTCCAATGAGGAGGATAAGGTTGCTTAATCCCTAACCTCTGGAGCTGATCTTTGTGCCTCAAAACTTCAAACTGTGCTTTGAGTTCACGCACTGCTTGAATGGCTTTGCTAGTTTGAGGAAGCACATTTGATTGAATAGTCGTTGGATGTATCGTAACCCCCACTGGAGGTGGTACATCTTCTGGAATGATGGGATCTGGAGATGCAGAATTTTGATTAACAGCAGGCTCTTGAATATTCAAAGGTATATCAGCCCCTTGACTATCTTGAGTTTGTGCTGCTACTGGTACCAGAGTTATTACTGTAGGTTGAGCAGTTTGCTGATTCAAAATTATCTGATGCATGCTTTGCACCATGTTAAGCATGTCTTTCAATGATTGCTCCACGGCAGTGAGATGTTGTTCCGTATTAGCAGATGACGTCTCTGGTTCATCTCCAACAGCGTAGGATTCAACCTCTCTTGAAGATACAGAAGAATTTGTATAGAAGTATGAATCTACACTGTCAGTCTTGGACTCAAAAGATTGAGTACCCCCATCTTTTGAATCAGAAGTCTGCAATTGTCTTTGTCTTCTTGATCGAGTATTTTGATATACCCCTTCAAAGGAATCAAGAAGTCTGTTGAACTGTTGTTGACCTGGAGTTTGGGACATGTTCCGTCTCGGACATCGTCCTCTGTTAGTATGAGATGTCACGTTGACTGATGCATATGACAGCTCATCTTCTTGGTCTTCAGCTTGATGTTGAAGCGAATTAAAACTCAATTGATCAAAAACTGACCGTTTTGAAGCTGAACAACAACAATTGATCATATCGTGGTGATATTCACAATGATGTTTTTCTTGGGGGAGTGTCACCGGGGATTGTCTGTTCTTACATTTTTGCATTAGCAATTCACGTAAATCAGAAGGAACAGATGGAGTATTCTTCTTTATTACATTTGGGGTAGAAAAACATTTAGTCCCTTGTGTATAAAGAAGATTACTGGCTGCATTCGCAGAACCAAACTGTACACTTTTACGCGTTTGGAGTTGTGTGCGTAAATCTTGAGATTTAGCACGAAGGACTCCATTTTCTTGGCATATAATTTGTAAGTTTGGTACTTTGCGTAAAGCAGTATAAGAAGGTTGTTGGTGTAGGACAGAAGCTTTACCAACGACATTTTTACGCTGCACACGTTTAGGTACATTCACATTAGATGTGCAAACATCGTTATGAATTTTATCTACACTATCAAAGACAGGAGACTTACCTTTACGCGTGGAGCGTAAAAATTGATTATCTACCACGTCACAGACGGGAGATTTTGCTTTACACGAGGAGCGTAATTTATTTGAGCCTACCACGTCACCGACGGAAGACTGATTCTTACACTCAGAAGCATAAACTTTAGAGTCTGCCCCATTACGAATGGAAGATTCATTCTTATGTACTGAGCGTAAAATTTGGTTCTTACCCACTGAGCGTAAAACTTGATTCTTACGCAGTGGGCATGAAACCTGATTATCTTCACCGTTACAAACGGGAGATAAATCGTCACACTTTGAGTGCAACTCTGAAGTAAGGACTGCCTCGTTACGAACGGAAGCCCCTACTACAGGAGTGGGAAGAATTTCCTTGTCATCAGAAGCAACAAAGAGATCAGAAACCACTTTGGATTTGGGAATCTAAACTTTTTGTGCTTTGCGAGACTTTTGAACATTGGAGTGGCGAGAACCACCCCCAGTTCGAAGCATTTCTTTATAGGCAGTCTGGTCGAAGTGTACAACCAGAGTCTTCTTGGTCGAACCGACCGAAACATCATCATATTGAGCAATTGCCTCCTCGTCAGAGGAGAAGGTCATCCCCAGCAGAGTCGCCATTTTGTTTCACTTAACAAAATTTCCAAACAAAAGTTGGATTTTGAAAATAAAATGAGAAAAAGTACAAGGAGTACAAATTTGAATCTGGAAAAGTATTGCTATAGAAGTCTGATATGTAAATGATCACTTTGTTCCTTGGACCATATGATGATGATGAAGATCACTGCTTGAAGTAGAACAACTTGGAAGAACTAAGTCACCAGAAAGGTATCGATTTACTTGGGCACTGATGGCGAGGCCGAATGCTTTCCTGCTTTGCTTCACTCTGTTCTGAAAGAAAAGTTGAAGAAGAATGCTCCGGAGAATCAAAATCTCGAAGTTCTGATCTCTGTATTCTCTCTTGTCTCTCTGTCCTCTCCTCTCCTCTTTTCTCTGAGAAAAATGAGTCTATTTATAGACTGGGGCTTCTGTGCGTAAAAGAGCATCAAAATCCATCTTTACGCTAACAACTGCCACCCATGATCAAAGTCATCCTTTGCATACGTTGACATGCGTCCATCATTTCAGTAAGAATAGGATACATGTATACACGTTCTTCGAAATATGTGGCATGAAAGCCATGTAGGCAAACCACGTTCCAAACTGACCAGAAAGAATAGGGCGTAAAAATAGCCCCCAACATCCGCTGGGCGTAAAGCAGTAAGATGAGCGTAAAATAGCTCTGTCATAGGTTTCCCGCGTAAAGTGGTTATTGAATAACCTTGAGCGTAAAATGGCTCAAATAGACTTTACGCACACATTATTTTATGAGCGTAAGAACTCATGTAAAACTCCGTACGTAAAAGAAACCATACAGTGAGCGTAAAGTAGCTCGATCCCCATAAACGACAACAATGGTCTTTGTATAAGACAAATTCTATTGAATTCTGTGGTAAATGCCATCATTAATATCTTCATGTCAGAGTTTACATTAAATGTGAGATTTGACAGCTCTGTCTAGCGTAAAAGAGGCTGCTCTGTCCTTGGCGTAAAATCATAGGTGTAGACCCAAGCGTAAAATGATCAGCCTGCTTAGGCGTAAATTGATTAGCCTAGATTTGGGCGTAAAAGAGATTACCCGCTCTGCTTGGTGTAAAAACCGATCACTATGAATGGGATGACTCTTTCTTTGAAGCATTTTTTACGCTCCGACAAGACCCCCTTCAAAGTTTTCAAATATCTCCAACATTTGAAACACTTTGAACAGAAGCGTAAAAGTTGAGATTTGATCTGCCAGCGTAAAATTTGGGATACGCAACAGCCATCCGCGTAAAAGCGGGGATGTCCAACAGTCGGCGTAATTATAGGAATATCCAACAGTCGGTTTTGAATCTCTCTATAAATAGGTCTTTTCAGAGAGAGAAAACACTTTTACTCATCTTCTTGAATCTTTTTGACTTTTCTTTCTTCGAAACTCTGATCTGATGGCTCCTAAGAAATCATCCGCCGCCGGTAGCAAGGGGAAGAAACCAGCCATTGATTCCTCATCGACTGATCATATGAAAACCCCTACTCAGTCATCAACACCACAACGAAATCCAAACCCGGCCGTGGCTCCGCCTATGATGGGTAAAACCCTATTCTTTGGCTGGGAGAAAACAAATCCGTCGAGGAAGAAGAAGATAAACCAAACTTTCAGCTTTTTACGCCCACGTTGTACGTGTTAGCGTAAAACTGAAATAACATCGTACGCCCACGTTGTTCGTGTTATCGTAAAAGATAACCAGAATACGCCCACGTTATACGTGTCAGCGTAAAATTTGGTTTTATGCCCACAGTTAATGTGCTAGCGTAAAACTTAACTACGCTCATGTTCATACATGCCAGCGTAAAAAGTTGTATTATGCTCATATTACTATGTGGTAGCGTAAAGTTCATCAATCATTTGAGAGATTTTGTCGAACAAAGACTTCATAAGCTTTTCATCAACTCTTAGTAAAAAACTTTGAACTAACTTGATCTTTTTTGTTATTTTACCAGTAGATTTGCAAGTTCACCCCCTCGCTGAAGTTTTCGGATCATCAGTTGGCATGGTGGGTTCGAACTATTTGGAAGATTTATCTCATGTCCAATTTCCTCAGTCGAACCCCGAGTATCCGGTAGAGAGGGTACAGTTGATAGCAGCTCAAGGGGATAGACTGTTGCTATCCATGATAAATGGGGAATTGTTGAGTTCACTAGACGGACAACACTTCGCAAAATCAGCCTTTCTATTTGGAGATGCCATTGATTGTAAATCCCAGACACACCCCAAGAAGGAGTCTTGGGTTTTCAAATTTGGAAATAGAGCCATGTATCTTCCAGATATGGACAGAGATTATCCTTTGTCAACATTCGTCCATGCTACTCATCGTCGACAAATGTTGTGGAATTTGACTCCCAGCAGTCATGGACGACCGAGTAGAATTGTTTTCAAGAGAGAGCGTGCAAATGATATGGGATACTTTGCTAGTGTTCCCAATGGAGGTGTTACTTCTATCTTTGGCCTTATGCCAGGCTCTAATCCTAGCGAAGATTCGGGTTTAATACAGCCAGTACAAACCCCGATGTTTGTCAATAAATTTATGAGGGATGCTGTATTATATCCCCAAACCAACCCCAGACTACCATGATGGTTGACTCCATTTAACCAGAGTTGGATTCAGATAAGTTTTTGGATGATGAAGAACTTTGAGGAAGAGTTGAAAGATATTGGCTTGTACGAAGTGGTAGCTTCCACCAGTTATGGTATTCCTCCGAATGGAAACTTATTTCTGGCCTTGATGGAGATATATCTAAGTTCAACTGGAACTTTTGCCACCCCAAAAGGTGAAATGGGTCTTGCCCTTCATGAGATGCAGTTTATCTCGAAGCTGCCAATGGGGGAGGCCCCATATGAAGAATACATTCCCTCCAACAGGGAGCTTGCTGAAATTAGAGGAGTTAACCCTCAGTTAATCGAGATATACGAAGAACTGATGTGCCACCACCTGATTTGTACCATGATGCATGAAAGTACATCCCATTTGGCATATATCAACAAGTGGACGACTTATGTCTTCTTCCATAAGGATAAGATATCCAAGGAAGACAAAGAAAGGTTTCAGGAAAACAAAGCTCTAGTAATCAACATAGATTCGACAATCCCCTCTAACAAGGTTCGGGATATGATGATTACTTACAAATTCCCGAATAAATATCTGTCTACGAAGACTGGGGAATTTCCTGCCGGAACTGAAGCCTTGAGCTTCCTCAGATATGGTAGTCAGAAAATCTCACGGAGAGCTTTGCTGGCAGACTTTCTTTCTTTATGGTTGAGAAGATGGGTTATACCGAGTATTGGTACTGTTGACAGAATTCACCGCAGTGTGCTATGGCCAGCAGTACGTCTGGTTTTTAAAGTGAGGATCAACCTGCTGTCGGCCATGGTTTGTTGGATAAATGCAGGTTTAAGGACCTTCGGCGAGGAGTTAATCAATAATGCTCCTCATCGGAATGTTTTCCCTAGAGTAGAGATGCCCTACACTTATCTGATGGGCTGGTTGTTGCATCACAACTGCAGATTGTTACCGCCAGGCCCAGGTGATGATGCGGAGGTCTTCCTCCAAAAATTCAGCAAAGCTACATGAATTGCTACGACTGTGGCAGATACTCGAGCAGTTCTGAATTATTCTTACGGTTGGAACTTCTTCTGTACCCGGCCGCAAGTTCCAGCAGATTGCTTCGGTGTCCAGTTTGAAGATGAAGTTGAAGGAAGAGTTGTATTGCCACAGTCAGTCTTTAGATGGCTTCAGTGCATCAGACCTTCTCATCTGATGTACAGAAATGAAGATAATTGTGCGTTCTAACCATACTTACCCAGTAGGTTTGCTCGCCAATTTGGGTACGACCAACTTCATGTTGGTAATCCTTCGACTAATTTCCGTCGTTATGGGAAATTACTTGACGGAGCTAGGGGTTGGAGGTATTTCGGTACTGCTCGGACTGGTGCTAAGTTTAGAATTTCGACTGCCACTAGCACTACAGAACTACATATACTCCATACGTATGCCCACTTTTATGCTTCAATTCGTTCTTTTGCACACGGTTACAATATGAAGGGTAGTCTGAGGTGGCCTAAAGAAGGAGATATTTGAGGAGCAGGTCAGGGTACCATCAGACATCCCTGACGATACTGGCATTCCAGATCCATTTTTAGAAGTAATCCCAACAGGAGTTGGAGAACCAGCTGCAGAACCTATCATCATTGGCAAAGGTCAAAAAAGAAAACAAAGTGCAGCCGCCACATCTCCAATGAAAACTCCGAAAAAGAGGAAGAGGTCTACCACAAAAGGGCCTTCCAAACCAAGAGTTCACACTCCAGAAGAGGACATTGAAGAAGATCCTCTTATCGGTTCTTTCTTAATTCATCCTGGAGAAGGATCTTCAGCCCCTCCACCGATAGTTGGATCAGGAGCTGTAACACTTTTGTCTCCTGGACGTCTTAGCACTTCACTCCATTTATCTTTGCCGACCAAGGCACAAGTTACGGAGGGTACTACTACGGTATCCACTTCTGATCAAGATCGCATTCCATCAGACGAACCGGCTCTTGACTTTGAGGATGATGACTGGGATGGTGATTATGATACATATCTTGAAAAAAATACACATATTCCAAGTATTATACAAAACCTATACGGAATTATATATCATGATTTTGTATACTAACTTATTTTTCTTCATTTTGCAGATGTCATAATTGCACCAAAGCCTGTAGCTCCTCCTCCTCAAGAAGAAGAAATCTATGAAGAAAATGAGGAGTCTGAAGAAGAAGCTTCTTCTTCAGAAAACTCAGATGCTGAAGAGGAGGGAGTGCAAAAACCTGAGATGGAGCCTCAAGAAGAACATCCTCCATCACTTGAGGCACAACAAGCACAATCTGAATTGTCTTCTCTTGCTGAGGACCAGCACAAAGAGAAGACTAGAGTCGACCCCACTGTAGGTGATGATGGGACTACTGGAGGTGACCCAGATTTGAACAAAGAATCAGCTGTGGAAAGTTTCACCACAACTGAAACAATAGGAAATCGTGTGGAGCAATCAATTGAAGAAGATGTTGGAGGCATGTTTAAACTTCCAACAGAAACTGAGGAAATAATAACATCCTCTACTGTCGTCACTGATCCAGTGCCAGTTTCTGACAAGCCAATGCCAGAATCTGAACCAGCTCCTGTAGTTGTCACCATATCCACCAACATTACCGTCGCCAGAACTCCAGAAACGGCTGGAGTGACAAATATTGAAGACGTTGCTGCTGAGGTCCCTGGGAACCAGATAATAGTAGTAACGTCACCAGCTCCACCCCCGTCCGTTGTTACACGGATTGGAGATATAATCCCTGAAGCTTCTAGGGATCAATTGGCTATAACGGTAGTAGCAACCACGACTTCGTCTCATCCTACTGTTGCACCACTAACATCTGTTCCCGATTTCCGAGAAAGAGGTCTGTTAGATATTGTTGCCACGCCAAGTTCCAGCACAGAAATGGATCTTCTCGTTGAGATTTATACTGACACCTTTTATAAGAGCCTGGCAACCTTGATAACAATGGTCCTAAATAAGGGCCTCAATTATGAGACTCTGAAGACGGTAATGGCTTCGACCATCAAGAACGTTGCTTTGTTCAACGATACTGAGAGAGCTGTCGTATTAGAGAAAATTGTAGAGGACCTTGAACAACCAACCAGAGAATATATTAAGCTATCAAATGAGAATGTTGAAGGCCTCATTCAGTAGGAGTATGAAGCCTTAACAGCTGATTATCTTGCTCGCGAGACTACATATAATACAGCCCTCGATGAACACAGTCTGAAGGTTGCCAAAGAGAAAGCCTTTTTGACTAGCATAAAACCTGCACTGCATGGCCACAGAGTGGCTTATGACGCTTTGAACATAGATATTCAGAGCAAAAATGATGAAATCCGAGCAGTCGAGGCTGAATTAGCTCGCTTGAAGGCTGAAAGGGAGAAGATGATCGAAGATCGAAATCTGCACCTCACCCAGAGCTCGATTTTAGAAGAGAAAGCCTTTGGAGCTGAATCGACTATCAGGGCCCTTGATGAAGCCAAAGAGGGTCTGATAACTACCTTCGCCAAACTTTCTTGTATTTGCACTCCTGAGGCTCGACGTGCAGAGGCTACCAAGAAGGTTATGAGTTCTCATGGCAGACGGTTAGAAGAATTAAAGAAGTTGCTCCAGGATGTTTCCACTCCACCTTAAGAGAGTGTTTTGTCATCTTTTTGTCTTATTCATTCTGTAGTAATTCCACCAGAAATGAATGAAAGATTTGTTTTGTGATCCTATTATTTATTTGAAATTTAAATAATAGGTAAGAGGTAGAAAGCACTTATCAGAGGTAATATGGACGTGATAAGTATCAACGTATTATATCTATGTAGAGGTAATATGAACATGATAGATGATAAAATCTTGTTTTCTGTTTTCAGAGTATACAATACTATCAGAGGTAATATGGACATGATAGTATGTAAGAACTCATAGAAAAGTAGATTAATATCTATACAGAGGTCAAAATGGACACGACAGATAGGAAAAACAAGTAGGTTTTAATATTCATCCAGAGGTCTTGAGAACATGATAAATAATAAATCCAATTAATCGACTGATAAGATAGAAGATTAATTTCTGTTTACGAGTATACAATATTATCAGAGGTAATATGGTCGTGATAGCATGTAAGAACTCATGATAGAAAAGCAATTAGATTTGACATTTATTCAGAGGTCTTGATAACATGATAAATAACAAATCTAAATTCATATACCAACTGGTAAGATAAAAGAAAGAGATGAGTAATCAGCTTAACCAAACCTTGGTAGCTGGGGGAATAAGAAGACTGGTGTCATTGAAGATATACTCCATTATTGATAAAAGAATGAATGAATTAATATATCTTTCAAGAAAGAAAATATCATCCTCAAGGATCATTCTCAAATGGTTCTGATTCATCATCGGCTTGAACCATATTGACTGAGAATATTTGCCCAGATTCACAATATGAGAAATAAGACATATCGGATTCGATGAATAGAATTTCTTCCGAATCTGATGATTGTGAAGAGGTAGAAGAAAATTCTTCTTGTATATCGTCATTAAACATGTGGGACGGATCATATCCCGACCCATAACGAGTCTTCTGGTAAAACGGATCACCGCATAATGGTAGTCGTCTGCCCTTGCCCTGATTGAGACCTTGCATAGTCTTCAAATCATACCCCATATTCTGGATGATCTTGATAGATTGTTGACTGTATTTGTCAATTCGGATTTTTCCTTTATCTTTATCCTTCAGATTATCTGTCTGAGTAACAGGGATATTTCTAGCCAGGCCAAACACAATTTGACGTTTGTTTTTCTTATCAGACGGAACCACGAAATAGGATTCTTCGTGACGTCTGAAAGTTACGCAAGCTCGTGATGAAGCGGCTACAGGAAGCAGATAGGGAGAAGATGTCAAGAACTTTTGAGCATAAGGTCCGATATCGACATGAGGAGGAAATGAATTCTCCTTATGATCAATGTATAAAGTTTCTTCCGGTTCTATGTTGTCTTTATATTGATGACTTTGATTATCAGAAGATAAAGTCATTCTCTCAATAAACTTGACAGCCATATACTCGAACAAGAATTCTTCATTGATATCAAAAGTACAGAATGATCAATATTTACATCATTTACAATCTGATTGCTACGCTTCGGATCCGTCTTCTGCGTAGATTTGCCAAGATTGACAATCAATGGTGATTCTGGATCATTCGTACAAGAAGTACGCCCTTTGACCTTGATCATAAAAGGTTGAACTTGGCTCTCAGCAGGAATATTTATTGATTCCTCAGATAAAGTTTGAGTTTTTCCTTTAACCTTGATTATCAAAGGTTGATCATTGATAGGTTGGGATTGGATTCGTCCCTTGACTATGATCTTCAAAGGTTGCTCCTCTGGCAGATCTTCATTAATAGACTGATCCTCAGATGATGATTGATCTTCAGCCATGTCTGATATATCTTTCACATGCTCTTGTTTATAAAGCCTTGAATCAGAAAAGTAGGCTTCGACACCTTTGAACGGATTAATATCAGCAAACTCAGTTTTCACAACTCCTTGGGAGTCCACATATTTGAAACATTGGTGAAGAGTTGAAGGCACAATATTGTGCTCATGAATCCATGGTCTTCCAAGAAGAATATTGTAGGATACGTCCGAGTTGATAACATAGAAAGTTACCATAGTTCGAAGATCACCAATCTGAATCTGTAAACGAATCTTCCCCAGTGGTTTGCTCTTGCCAGAGTTAAAATCGACTATCGTAGTACTAGTGTAAGTCAGCTCACTAGTAGGAATCCTCAGAGGTCTTCGCATACTCTGAAGAATTATACTAATTAAAGACCCAGGATCGATGTAAATCCTGTCAATTTCAGTGGATCCGATATATCCAGTATAACACAGAGGCCAATCATGCTTGTTGTGTTTCAATAGCATATCCTCTTGTGTAAAGGTGATGTTGGGAATTGCTTCCATCACACTATGATATTGCGGACATGACACTGGTATATTATCAGGAGTCTTGAGTTGAGCCAAGCATGAATCTGCTTGAAGTAAAGCTTCGCTCAAAGTCTCTCTGCTTTCTCTGGAAAGGCGAAGCAGTTCAAATATAGATAGTCTAGCCGGAGTATTGGCTAACTGAGCTAGAATGTCAAACTTGTAAGGCTTCATCACCACCCCCTGATTGGAAGCAGACTTCAATGGGACGTCGAAGCGTACTGCTTTCTGGTTCTTCTTTTCAACCACAGACGGTTTAATAGGAACAGGAGAAGGTTGAACTGGTAGAGTTTCCTTTACATTTCTGCTTCTTTGGAGGATCCCTCATAGTCTTTGTGGTAATCTTTTCCAGATCTTGTACCAGCAAAAGTTTCTTTTTCAGACTCAGGAGAAGAAAGTACCATATTACAGGATTTAGTCTTTCTTCACTTAGCCTTCTTCTTGTGAGGGTTGTTACGAGGAACTTCTGAACCCAATCCAGCAGTGGAATTCTGATTTTGAATTTGTAAAGGAAGACGCATTTCTTTATCATAATTCAAACCTTCTGCCTTTTGAAAGTCATAACCCATCTTCTTCATGAGATGAACAGATTGCTGACTATACAAGTGAGTGGGCAGCGGACTTTTGATAGGTGTTTCAACAGAGAAAAAGGAAGAGGCAAGACCTTCTGTAACCTCAGGAGAATGAAGAATAGATGTCACTGTAGTTACGGGAGGAGAATGATTCGGGATACGTGGAGAAATCCCTGTCGGAGCTTTTTTATAAGCAGCAAAGACTTGTTGTGCCCGATATAAAGGAACACTATTCATGGCTAACCACTGTTGATGAGTAAGCTTGAGCTTGGTAGGAGGAGCTAGACTTGGAGGACAGATGTTCAGTCCTTTCAGTCTATCTTCTAGAGGAAGGCCATCCCATAGCTGATCTAAGTTATCAGGATCTGGAATAACATGAGAAATCATGTTGCAGGTTTTGACTTTCTTGTCCTTCTTGGATTTTGAAGTTTTATCTTCACTTTCCAACTCAGGCACTATGTCAGGATGTACCCACATGATTTCACTATTCTTCAATGTGAGCGGCAGCAATCCTGTATCTTCTTCCCTGGCAGGCGGGATATTCACGATCTTCATCGTCGCCTTCGAAATTGGGATAATTCCATCTGGGACTTGTTGTGGAGGAAAATCCCCGAACTGAAGAGAAACCATATTAGTCGTAACCGTATGGTCATCATTGGTTAAAGCGATAGCGCCACCATTTATCAGCTCTTGGATCTTCTTTTTCAAGACATAGCAAGCACTGGTAGGATGATTAATGTATCTATGATAGATACAATATTTGGGATTGTCAGTCAGATTCACCTCATTAGGCCTTTTTGGCTCTGGAATCTGAAGTTTACCACTTTTCCCCAGACATTGAAATATCCCTGGGATATCACTTTCGTCAAAAGAGTATTCTTCCTTTGGCCTGGAAGATTCCTGATTATTTGGCGTCGTTTTGTTCTTGGAAAGATTGACCATAAGAGTATCTTTTCCTTTCACATTATGATTGCCAGGATTATTACCAGGATTACTTTTCTTCCCTTTATCTTCTGAAGCGAAAATCATCCCGTGTTCACGAGCCAACCTACCATTGGTCTCGGCAGAAACTGCTGCTATGATAAACGAAGCCCAATTTGTGAATTGGGAACCTGTGAAGACAGCAATGGATGGTCGCAGATTCATCTTGCATGTATCAATCAATGCTGAATCTGGCATACCAGGAGGCATCTTTAGAGTAGCCTGTCGGAAACGTTCAATGAACATCCGAGTATCTTCTTTCTCCTTTTGTTTGATTTCTATCAAGGAGGACATGTTCATGTCCATACCTCCTTCATAGAAGCGGGAGAGAAACATTGCCTTGAATTCGTCAAAAGACGAAATAGAGTTATCGGGTAAGCTACGATACCAGTCGTAAGTTGAACCCGTCAGGCACCCGATGAACACTCGAGTGAGAAGAGCATCATTTTTCTGCAAGTGTACAGTCATAATATCAAAGTAGTTGATATATTGACTGGGAGATGCTTTTCCATCGAATAAAACCATAGATTGCGGCTTGAACTTCGGTGGAAAGGGTACATCATTCCAATGAGGAGGATAAGGTTGCTTAATCCATAACCTCTGGAGCTGATCTTTGTGCCTCAAAACTTCAAACTGTGCTTTGAGTTCACGCACTGCTTGAATGGCTTCGCTGGTTTGAGGAAGCACATTTGATTGAATAGTCGTTGGATGTACCGTAACCCCCACTGGAGGTGGTACATCTTCTGGAATGATGGGATCTGGAGATGCAGAATTTTGATTAATAGCAGGCTCTTGAATATTCAAAGGTATACCAGCCCCTTGACTATCTTGAGTTTGTGCTGCTACTGGTACCGGAGTTATTACTGTAGGTTGAGCAGTTTGCTGATTCAAAATTATCTGATGCATGCTTTGCTCCATGTTAAGCATGTCTTTCAATGATTGCTCCATGGCAGTGAGACATTGTTCCGTATTAGCAGATGACGTCGTCCTCTGTTAGTATGAGATGCAATGTTGACTAATGCATATGACAGCTCATCTTCTTAGTCTTCAGCTTGATGTTGAAGCGAATTAAAACTCAATCGATCAAAAACTGACCGTTTTTAAGCTGAACAACAACAATTGATCACAACCTGGTGATATTCACAATGATGTTTTTCTTGGGGGAGTGTCAATGGGGATTGTCTGTTCTTACGTTTTTACATTAGCAATTTACATAAATCAGAAGGAACAGATGGAGTATTCTTCTTTATTATATTTGGGGTAGAAAAACGTTTAGTCCCTTGTGTATAAAGAAGATTACTGGCTGCATTCGCAGAACCAAACTGTACACTTTTACGCGTTTGGAGTTGTGTGCGTAAATCTTGAGATTTAGCATGAAGGACTCCATTTTCTTGGTGTGTAATTTATAAGTTTGGTACTTTACGTAAAGCAGTATAAGAAGGTTGTTGGTGTAGGACAGAAGCTTTACCAACGACATTTTTATGCTGCACACGTTGAGGTACATTCACATTAGATATGCAAACATCGTTATGAATTTTATCTACACTGTCAAAGACAGGAGACTTACCTTTACGCGTGGAGCATAAAAATTGATTATCTACCACGTCACAGACGGGAGATTTTGCTTTACGCGAGGAGTGTAATTTATTTGAGCCTACCACGTCACCGACGGGAGACTGATTCTTACACTCAGAAACATAAACTTTAGAGTCTGCCCCATTACGAATGGGAGATTCATTCTTATGTACTGAGCGTAAAATTTGGTTCTTACCCACTGAGCGTAAAACTTGATTCTTACGCAGTGGGCGTGAAACCTGATTATCTTCACCGTTACAAACGGAAGATAAATCGTCACACTTTGAGTGCAACTCTGAAGTAAGGACTGCCTCGTTACGAACGGGAGCCCCTACGACAGGAGTGGGAAGAATTCCCTTGTCATCAGAAGCAACAGAGAGATCAGAAACCACTTTGGATTTGGGAATCCAAACTTTTCGTGCTTTGTGAGACTTTTGAACATTGGAGTGGCGAGACCCACCCCCAGTTCGGAGCATTTCTTCATAGGCAGTCTGGTCGAAGTGTACAACCAGAGTCTTCTTGGTCGAACCGACAGAAATATCATCATATTGAGCAATTGCCTCCTCGTCAGAGGAGAAGGTCATCCCCAGCAGAGTCGCCATTTTGTTTCTGTCACGCCCCAGTACCGAAATACGGAGACGGACGAGGCCAGCTACACCATATGAGGTACGTGACGTCATACGACGATCGTGGCTGTCAAGAGACTAGGGGGTACATGCTACAATCAAGTCTCCTATGGTCCCACAGAGTTCTATGTCTCAATCAATCAACACAACATCAGCAATTAAATGACCATTAAAGGTAAAGCAGTAAGGCGTCCCCGACGCTTCATCAAAATGGTCATGAGAGACTAGCTTTATAACATAGCTATCTCAGAGAGTCATGAGCACAAAATTATACACAGCTGCAGTCTGTTTAGTTACAATTATGTACTGACACAAAGTATCAAGTGATCCGGCTAACAGGTGCCGGTGGCTGAACGCCGCACAAAAGTATAAGCAAGAGTGGTGGAGAAGAAACCCACTCGAGTCCCCGACCAGCCATGCTTCTAGTATGCACCATGGATGTCAGGAAGAAGGATCGCGTCCTCTGGCTCTGCTACGAGATCTGGCCAAACAAAACCAGCGAGGTCAGCCCCGAATAGCAAGTACCGCCAAAGGGCACAAGAGTTAAGATAAAACCCAGTTATAATGATAAGAATAAAGCTTATGCTGCGGCTATAGGGTAGCGCTACATCGTCGGACCCATCTGGCACCCTTACAACCAAACAAGGACAAAAGGTGCCACATGGAGCCGGGACGCGTCGCACTCTATGACCTTTACATAAGTTTACAGATATAAGTAAGAAGATCTCCTGGTCGTGACTTCGGTCGACGGACCATCGCAGCACGATAACCAACCCAACAATCAAACAAGAACATGGGTTGGATCACGTACCGCGGTGGGCCATGTTCCTTAGTCATTCACAGGAGTAACACATCACAATCAAATTAAGGCTTTCGTTCGTAACTTCGGTCCGCAGCCTGTCATAGTACGATAACCAACCCAACAATCAAACAAGAACATGGGTTGGATCACGCACCATAACAGTCCGCTTTCCTTAGTTACTCGCGGAAGGTAAAAGAAAAATACAAGCAAGTCATTTTCACGGCCAGTCAAGTCTACGAGTTTCTAGTATGGCGAGGTTATCCTCGCATTAAATTATCAGAGTCCTCAGATCGTATCTTTCCAGCAAGGCTAGCCAACCCAGGGGTCCGCGTAGTCAAGTATTATTAAGCACAGGTCCCTCATAAGGCTACCTTGCAGGCATGAGTCCCCGTAGGGCTACCTTGCCAAAACTTATAATATATCAGGAAATAATCGGATACCGGCATCCACTCATTGCAGATGGCACAGTATCCGTGGTGACCAGCTGGCGCGTCGAGGCAATCCCTCAAGGCGACTGGTGTAACACGATCTCGGGATTCTGCCATCTCCATGCATCTAATAGATTTAGTTGCCTAATTTAAACCCTATGTGAAATCTTGGATCCTCATGCTGTGGCCTGCATGATCATCCTCCTAGGATGTCGTACCGTAGTACGAGTACCCCAAGTGAGGATCCATGTCGATCAGTAGGTCGACACGTTCTACCCTCCTTAGTGTAATGCAACATTGCAAATGCGCCACGTGGGATTACGAGTCATTTGTCAAGCATGAACGAGAACCGGGACATTCAGGCACATGTAGCGAGTAGGAACACTTGTTCTCCAGGGTCAGATTCATGCTCAGGACAAAAGGCGTAAGGATATATCGCATACACAAACCAATACATATACACGTATATAAGCCAAGGTAGCATGAAAAATGGAAAACCAGGGACAGGCTGACTAGGTACTAAGGCAAGGTCGGCCAACCAACGCGGGCGCGTCACATCCATGGCGCGGGCGCATGTCGGGCGAGGGCGCGATCACGAGCGCGGACACGCGAGGGCGCATGCACGCGAGGGCGCATGCACGCGAGGGCGCGGGCCACGCAAGCACGGGCACGCGAGGGCGGCCTGGTGCTGGAACCACGCGGCGCGGGAGACCACGCGGCGCGGGCACCACGCGGGCGCGGGGGCGCATCCTCCCATCAGCGCGGCGCGGGACGCGAGCGCGCGGAGGGCGCGGGACACACGGGCGCGGACCTCCCATCAGCGCGGTGCGGGACGCGCGCGCGCGGAGGGCGCGGACACAGGACACTGTTCATCTTCTTCCCCTCAACCGAGAGGGAAGAACCATGAACCCTAAAAACTCCAAAAATCATAACTAAGTCAATTCTTAACCAAATTTCGATTTTCAAAGTTCAATCTTGAATAAAATTCAATTCTCTACAACATGGAACCATTAAAACTTAAAAATGATGGAGTTTAGTAGATCAAAACCAAGGAAAACCGAAAATGTTTAAAACTTAGATCTACAAAAATTAAAGCTTCCAATCAGAAAATTCCAAGTTCTAATCTAGTAGAGAATGAGGAGAAGAACAAGTTTTGGTAAAAATTTTGAAGGAAAAACAAAAATGATGGATCTCTCCCTTGTGCAAGTTGATACTTGCCTTTGGTTGGGTGAAGGAAGTAAATGAGAGGAGTTATGAGGAATGAATGAGGGGAGAGAAAAGGAATGGGGTTTTATATAAAAGCCTAAACCAAGTTGGTTCATGATGACCCAACGGGTTCAAGTGAACCGAGAACATGTCACCCAATTAGAGCCAAGACTGTAAACTAAAATCACAGAAAATAAATTATGAAATATTATTTTGTCAAATAATTTGGGATATACATGAAGAAATACAACAAAATAAATATCGTATAAATATACGTAAATACAAATAAGCAGTATACGTTCTAAAAATACGTATTTCAGAATCAGGGAGTGACATCTCTACCCTTCTTAGAAAAATTCCGTCCTCGGAATTTCCAGCCAAGACAGGATTGAAAGGTCAGGACAAGCAAGGCACAATCACATGCAAGTTAACTAATAAGCAGTTATTATCTACATCACAAAAGTATAATACAAGCAGGTGCAGTGAATGTGGAATCGTGTCATTATGGCATAAAGATATACCTCACAAACCAAACAAATACGGATACCGAGATCGGATCTCGTCCTCGCGCTCCCAAGTTGATTCTCCCGGAGAGTGATGGTTCCAAGAAACACGGACAAGGCTGATCGTCCGATTCTTGAGTACCTTCTCTCGCCGGTCTAAAATAGATACGGGTTGTTCCTCGTAAGTTAAGTCGGTACCAACGACTAACTCTGAATGATCGAGGACATGACTCGGATCTGGGACATACCCACGTAACTGGGACACATGAAACACATCATGTATGCCAGTTAACGAAGGTGGAAGGGCAAGTCGATAAGCCACATCGCCTACTCGAGCGAGAATCTTGAAAGGACCAACGTATCTTGGACTAAGCTTTCCTCGGGTTCCACATCTAATGATACCCCAAGTTGGCGAAATCCGCAGAAATACTTGGTCGCCAACTCTGAACTCTAGAGGCCTACGATGCTGATCTGCCCAATGACGATGTCGGTTATGTGCAACTCGAAGGCGCTCTCTGACCAACTTAACTATCTCCACAGTTTGCGTGATCATCTCTGGTCCCAATAACTTTCGTTCTTCGACGTCGTCCCATGCCAAAGGGGACCTGCACTTCCTTCCGTACAATGCTTCGAACGGGGCCATCTGAATGCTAGCCTGATAGCTGTTGTTATAGGAGAACTCCACAAGATGAAGGTGATCCTTCCAAGATCCGCCAAAGTCCAAGGTACATGCCCGTAGCATATCTTCTAACGTCTGAATGGTTCTTTCTGACTGCCCGTCAGTTTACGGATGATATGCAGTACTGAATCTTAACTTGGTCCCCAAACTCTGGTGCAAGCTCCGCCAGAAATGGGAAGTGAACCGAGTATCCCGATCTGATACTATACTAATTGGAACACCATGCTGCTTCACTATCCGCTTCATGTACATTTCTGCCAACTGCTCAGTAGTCTGCCCAACTCTGAAAGGAAGGAAATGAGCGACCTTCGTGAGTCGATCTACTATTACCCAGATTGCATTCTTGCCAGCCGGGGATCTAGGTAAACCGGTCACAAAATCTATCGTGATGTGCTCCTATTTCCATTCTGGGATAGGAAGCGGCTGGAGCAATCCTGCTGGTCTCTGCTACTCGGCTTTCACCTGCTGACATACCAGGCACTTGGATACAAATCTCGCTCTCTCTCTTTTCATGCCATTCCACCAAAAATACTGCCTGATATCTCGATACATCTTCGTTCCTCCTGGATGAATGGAGTAAATAGAACTATGAGCTTCGGACATAACTTCCTGTCGAAGGTCTCCACTCGGTACACAGAGTCTATTTCCAAACCTGAGCGTACCATCCTCATGAATTACTAACTCCTTCCTACGGCCTGATTCACACTCCAACCGCAACTTCTGAATCTGTGGATCTCCTGCTTGTGCTGTCCTTATCCTCTCTACTAAGGTTGACTGAATCTGCATACTGGTCATTCTTCCTATATCCCCTGGCAAAACTACTTCGATTCCCATACTCTGGAGGTCTTCTAAAATAGGCTTCTGCGAGGTCAAGATAAAGGCACTGTTTTTCCTACTCAGTGCATCTGCAACGATATTCGCCTTGCCTGGATGATACTGAAGATCTAAATCAAAATCCTTCAGCAGTTCTAACCATCTTCTTTGTCTCATGTTCAAATCTCGCTGCGTGAACACGTATTTCAAACTCTTATGATCAGTATAGATCTCTACCCGATCCCCGTACAAATAATGCCTCCACAACTTGAGTGAAAACACCACAGCTGCTAACTCCAAATCGTGAGTCGGGTAATTCTTCTCATGGTTTCGAAGCTGTCGAGACGCATATGCTATCACCTTTCCATGCTGCATCAATACACATCCAAGACCCTTCCCAGATGCGTCACAATACACTGTAAAGCCTTCCGATCCTACTGGAAGCATCAAGATCGGGGCCGAGATTAATCTTTTCTTCATGCTGATACAACTTATCCTGTTCTGACGGCGATATTCTGTAAACTCTGTCTGCAATAGGCCTCGTTCTAGGGTTCAACTCAATGCTATATTCTACTTCTCTGACTGGGGGTATCCTTGGAAGCTCATCAGGGAAGACGTCGAGAAAATCTTCGACCACTCTCGGAATCTGTCCTGGCTCTGACACTGCTGCTGAGATGACGCCTCCGGCCTGATTCTTCAAGGTTCGAGTAAAGATGAACTGCTCCATCCCAGGAATGCTGAATATGACCCTACCTCCTCTACAATCAATGGTCGCATGACTGTCTCTCAACCAGTCCATGCCAAGAACAACATCAAAATTCCCCATAGGGAATTCAATCAATGATGCGGGCAATAAATGCCCACACACCTCTACCGGACATGAAAAGCACACTCTGCTCACTTCTACGAGCCCATTGCCGGTGAGTATATCCATCCTCTCTAGCAATGCCTCAAATACTAGTCCAATCCGTGTAGCATATTGTGCAGAGATGAATAAATGAGTAGCGCCTGAATCAAATAATGCTACAGCGGGAAATGAGGTGACGAGAATTTTACCTGCCACCACGTCACTGGACACTAGAGCCTCTCCCAAGGTTAATGTGAGAGCCTGGCCCCGCGGAGCCCCTTGTTGCGGCCTTCCTCGACCATGCTGTTGCTGCCTCTGTGGGCCTTCGGCTTCCTGTGCCTGGCGGAACATCTGAGCCTGCGTTGGTAGACGCTGGGCTAGGGGCCTTACTGCTAATACTGGCCCTCCACTCGGGGTTGCCACTGGAGCTGGCAATGCTGGAAACTGCTGAGCTGGCCCTCCTGGCCTCTGCATCATAGGACAAGTAGAAATACGGTGGTCTGAACTACCACACCTCAAGCATAAGCCATTCGCTGACCGGCACACCTCCCTCGTGTGCCCTGCCTTCCTACAGAATGTACAGCCCGGGGGTGCTCCCTGACGCTGTTGCTGGTTCCTCGACTACTGATGCCGAACTGGCGCTGTATTAGTTGACACGGCCGTCCTCCGTGGCGCCCCCGCATCATGAATACGTACACCGGGTGCTGGTGCCGATGTTCGCTGCATTGCTCCTCCTCTAACCTGGGAATGAGATCTCTTCTGACCTCCTGCCCTCGATGCCAACCTCTGCTGGGTAAGCTCGTGCCTCCGGGCTGCCGTCAAGACAGCGTCAAATGTCTGGTAGTCGTGTCCTTCCACAAGCTGCAATAATTCCAAATAAAGTCCCTGCTGGAACCTCATAGCTTTCTCTGGCTCCGTTGCCACCATTGATGGTGCAAAACGGCACAATCTGCAGAACTCTGCTGCATACCCATCTACGGTCTTGCCTGCTTGCTTGAGATTGATGAACTTCTGCTGGAGCTCAAATCGAGCTACTATGCCAAAATACTTGGCCTTGAATCTGTCACTGAAGGTGGTCCAACGAACAGGGCATCTTGTACCAACTTCTTCTGATGCCCACCAGTCGCGGGCAAGATCCTGAAGTACCAGTTTGACCTGATCAACCTTCTCATCGTCTGGAACCTTGGCTGCCACAAGAAGGGCTTCGATGTCTTGAATCCATGCATCCGCAGTGATGGCATCCTCCGTGCCATCAAAATACCTCGGGTTCAAGCGACGGAACCTTCCTGAGGCTCCCGAGTCAACCCCGATACTCCTCTCAAGAGCTAACTGAATCCCTTGGTTCAGCAACACGTTCTGCTCCTGCTGCCGAGTCTGTTGCTGTTGGTTAGTGACAAGAAACCCCCGGATGATCTTCAGGAGTGCTACGGCGTCTGGTACTGCCGTCGCTACTGGTGCTGTAGGAGTTTCATTAACCTGCGGCTGTACTGCCTCTGGTTCCATTTCTGTTCGTGCCTGCACTGGAGAAGGTTCTCTCCCCTGTTGCTGCCCAGTCGAGCCATGCTCTTGCTGCTCTTCCTCATGGGCCTCACCCGCTACTGAGAATGAAGCACCCCTATAGAGAAGAATATAAGATTATCAAGTCCGGACGAGGAAGATTTCGAGGATGCAAGTCAGGTTAGAGATCAAGGCAAGGACAGAGAATTCGAAACAGAATTTCAAGGGGAACAAGTTTTGATTGAGACTCCTAATAATTCGCAATACCCCACAAGTCTGAAAATCGGACCTGCATGGGCCACCACTAAAACCTTGTCACGCCCCAGTACCGAAATACGGAGACGGACGAGGCCAGCTACATCATATGAGGTACGTGACGTCATACGGCGATCGTGGCTGTCAAGAGACTAGGGGGTACATGCTACAATCAAGTCTCCTATGGTCCCACAGAGTTCTATTTCTCAATCAATCAACACAACATCAGCAATTAAATGACCATTAAAGGTAAAGCAGTAAGGCGCCCCCGACGCTTCATCAAAATGGTCATGAGAGACTAGCTTTATAACATAGCTATCTCAGAGAGTCATGAGCACAAAATTATACACAGCTGTAGTCTGTTTAGTTACAATTATGTACTGATACAAAGTATCAAGTGATCCGGCTAACAGGTGCCGGTGGCTGAACGCCGCACAAAAGTATAAGCAAGAGTGGTGGAGAAGAAACCCACTCGAGTCCCCGACCAGCCATGCTCCTAGTATGCACCATGGATGTCAGAAAGAAGGATCGCGTCCTCTGGCTCTGCTACGAGATCTGGCCAAACAAAACCAGCGGGGTCAGCCCCGAATAGCAAGTACCGCCAAAGGGCACAAGAGTTAAGATAAAACCCAGTTATAATGATAAGAATAAAGCTTATGCTGCGGCTATAGGGTAGTGCTACATCGTCGGACCCATCTGGCACCCTTACAACCAAACAAGGACAAAAGGTGCCACATGGAGCCGGGACGCGTCGCACTCTATGACCTTTACATAAGTTTACAGATATAAGTAAGAAGATCTCCTGGTCGTGACTTCGATCGACGGACCATCGCAGCACGATAACCAACCCAACAATCAAACAAGAACATGGGTTGGATCACGTACCGCGGTGGGCCATGTTCCTTAGTCATTCACAGGAGTAACACATCACAATCAAATTAAGGCTTCCGTTCGTAACTTCGGTCCGCAGCCTGTCATAGTACGATAACCAACCCAACAATCAAACAAGAACATGGGTTGGATCACGCACCATAACAGTCCGCTTTCCTCAGTTACTCGCGGAAGGTAAAAGAAAAATACAAGCAAGTCATTTTCACGGCCAGTCAAGTCTACGAGTTTCAAGTATGGCGAGATTATCCTCGCATTAAATTATCAGAGTCCTCAGATCGTATCTTTCCAGCAAGGCTAGCCAACCCAGGGGTCCGCATAGTCAAGTATTATTAAGCACAGGTCCCTCATAAGGCTACCTTGAAGGCATGAGTCCCCGTAGGGCTACCTTGCCAAAACTTATAATATATCAGGAAATAATCGGATACCGGCATCCACTCATTGCAGATGGCACAGTATCCGTAGTGACCAGCTGGCACGTCGAGGCAATCCCTCAAGGCGGCTGGTGTAACACGATCTCGGGATTCTGCCCTCTCCATGCATCTAATAGATTTAGTTGCCTAATTTAAACCCTATGTGAAATCTTGGATCCTCATGCTGTGGCCTGCATGATCATCCTCCTAGGATGTCGTACCGTAGTACGAGTACCCCAAGTGAGGATCCATGTCGATCAGTAGGTCGACACGTTCTACCCTCCTTAGTGTAATGCAACATTGCAAATGCGCCACGTGGGATTACGAGTCATTTGTCAAGCATGAACGAGAACCGGGACATTCAGGCACATGTAGCGAGTAGGAACACTTGTTCTCCAGGGTCAGATTCATGCTCAGGACAAAAGGCGTAAGGATATATCGCATACACAAACCAATACATATACACGTATATAAGCCAAGGTAGCATGAAAAATGGAAAACCAGGGACAGGCTGACTAGGTACTAAGGCAAGGTCGGCCAACCAACGCGGGCGCATCACATCCATGGCGCGGGCGCATGGCGGGCGAGGGCGCGGTCACGAGCGCGGACACGCGAGGGCGCATGCACGCGAGGGCGCATGCACGCGAGGGCGCGGGCCACGCAAGCGCGAGCACGCGAGGGCGGCCTGGTGCTGGAACCACGCGGCGCGGGCACCACGCGGGCGCGAGGGCGCGTCCTCCCATCAGCGCGGCGCGGGACGCGCACGCGCGGAGGGCGCGAGACACACGGGCGCGGATCTCCCATCAGTACGGCGCGGGACGCGCGCGCACGGAGGGCGCGGACACAGGACACTGTTCATCTTCTTCCCCTCAACCGAGAGGGAAGAACCATGAACCCTAAAAACTCCAAAAATTATAACTAAGTCAATTCTTAACCAAATTTCGATTTTCAAAGTTCAATCTTGAATAAAATTCAATTCTCTACAACATGGAACCATTAAAACTTGAAAATGATGGAGTTTAGTAGATCAAAACCAAGGAAAACCGAAAATGTTTAAAACTTAGATCTACAAAAATTAAAGCTTCCAATCAGAAAATTCCAAGTTCTAATCTAGTAGAGAATGAGGAGAAGAACAAGTTTTGGTAAAAATTTTGAAGGAAAAACGAAAATGATGGATCTCTCCCTTGTGCAAGTTGATACTTGCCTTTGGTTGGGTGAAGGAAGTAAATGAGAGGAGTTATGAGGAATGAATGAGGGGAGAGAAAAGGAATGGGGTTTTATATAAAAGCCTAAACCAAGTTGGTTCATGATGACCCAACGGGTTCAAGTGAACCGAGAACATGTCACCCAATTAGAGCCAAGACTGTAAACTAAAATCACAGAAAATAAATTACGAAATATTATTTTGTCAAATAATTTGGGATATACATGAAGAAATACAACAAAATAAATATCGTATAAATATACGTAAATACAAATAAGCAGTATACGTTCTAAAAATACATATTCCAGAATCAGGGAGTGACAGTTTCACTTAACAAAATTGCCAAACAAAAGTTGGATTTTGAAAATAAAACGAGAAAAAGTACAAGGAGTACAAATTTGATTCTGGGAAAGTATTGCTATGGAAGTCTGATCTGTAAATGATCACTTTGTTCCTTGGACCATATGATGATGATGAAGATCACTGCTTGAAGTAGAACAACTTGGAAGAACTAAGTCACCAGAAAGGTATCGACGCACTTAGGCACTGATGGCGAGGCCGAATGCTTTCCTGCTTTGCTTCACTCTATTCTGAAAGAAAAGTTAAAGAAGAATGCTCCGGAGAATCAAAATCTCGAAGTTCTGATCTCTGTATTCTCTTCGGTCTCTCTGTCCTCTCCTCTCCTCTTTTCTCTGAGAAAAATGAGTCTATTTATAGACTGGGGCTTCTATGCATAAAAGAGCATCAAAATCCATCTTTACGCTAACAACTGCCACCCATGATCAAAGTCATCCTTTGCATACGTTGACACGCATCCCATAATTTCAGTAAGAATAGGATACATGTACACACGTTCTTCGAAATATGTGGCATGAAAGCCATGTAGGCAAACCACGTTCCAAACTGACCAGAAAGAATAGGGCGTAAAAATAGCCCCCAACATCCTCTGGGCGTAAAGCAGTAAGATGAGCGTAAAATAGCTCTGTTATAGGTTTTCCGCGTAAAGTGGTTATTGAATAACCTTGAGCGTAAAATGGCTCAAATAGACTTTACGCACACATTGTTTTATGAGCGTAAGAACTCATGTAAAACTCCGTGCGTAAAAGAAACCATACAGTGAGCGTAAAGTAGCTCGATTCCCATAAACGACAACAATGGTCTTTGCATAAGACAAATTCCTTTGAATTCTATGGTAAATGCCATCATTAATATCTTCATGTCAGAGTTTGCATTAAATGCGAGATTTGACAGCTCTGTCCAACGTAAAAGAGGCTGCTCTGTCCTTGGCGTAAAATCATAGGTGTAGACCCAAGCGTAAAATAATCAGCCTGCTTAGGCGTAAATTGATTAGCCTAGATTTAGGCGTAAAAGAGATTACCCGCTCTGCTTGGTGTAAAAACCGATCACTTATGAATGGGATGACTCTTTCTTTGAAGCATTTTTTACGCTCCTACACCTGCGAGGTAGGCCGAAGCGGTAAATGACGTGATGTTTGATGAAACTGATCACATTTGATGTCTTGACTTCAGTAAGCGGTATAGCTTCCGCCTATTTAGAGAAGTAATCGGTTATAGCTAGGATAAACCGATGTCCTTTGGAGGATGGCAGGCTGATTGGTCCAATTACGTCCATGCCCAGGCTTCAAATGGCCAAGATACAGTCGTCGGATGTAGAAACTCCGAAGGTTGTTGAATGAAATTTACGTGGAACTGGCAAGCTCTACACTTCTTTGTATATTCAACAGCATCGGCTATCATTATGGGACAGTAATAACCTATTTGTTTGAGATGATCTTGTAATTTGGGACCTAGTTGATGTGCACCAGAAACTCCATCGTGAGCCTCCCGGAGTGCATGTTTGGCTTCGGTGTCTGATAAGCATCGTAACAGTAGCCCGTCATAATAGTGTCGATACAGCATCTTGGTAGCTGTGTCGTAGCAAAATCTGAGGGATCGTCTTTGGATGGATACTGCTTCTTCGGGTCCTCGAGGAGGATTCCATAGACAGTGTAGTCTATGAAGGAAAATCTCCAGTCTTTAGCATCGATGTTTGTTTCTGCTGCGTAACTGTGATGAATATGTAAGGCATCTTTCACATAGAATAATTCTCGACCAGACACTGTGATCGACTACTGAGTATTGGTAGGAACGGCCAAGGAAGCAACAAGACCGACTAGAGCATCTGCTTCTATATTCTGTAGTCGAGGCACGTGCTCGATGAAGAATAAAGCGAAAGTAGACGCCAGCTCTATTGTTTCTCGGTGGTAGAGGATGAGATCTTCGTAGCAAACTTTATAATCCACTCGGACCTGACTAACTATTAGCTTAGAATTATCGTAAGCCTCTAGATAGTCAACTCCCAATTGCTTTGCCAGTTGTAGGCCAATTATTAGGGTATTATATTCGGCTACATTATTGGTGCATGGTACTTCGAGAGAATATGCACGGTGTATGACCAGATGATCAGGTGACACAAGCACAACGCCTACTCCAGCCACGATGTTCCCTTTGGGCCCTGTTCTTGATGTGCCATCAAAGAACATTCGCCAAATAGGGAACTCTTCAGTTGCAGTGTTAGACTCCACCACTTCGTCGGGGATTTCCTCATAGAGTTTGGACGACTCGGGCACCGGATGAGCTACTAGAAAATTAGCTAATGCTTGACCTTTTATTGCCTTCTGAGGGACGAAGATCATATCATATGGGGTCAACAACATTGCCCATGTAGCTAAACGGGAATTGAGGAAACTCGGCTTAGTCATGAGCATTCTGAGATAGTTGACTTTAGATATGATATGGACAGTCTGTCCAGACACATAGTGGCGTGTCTTTTAGATGGTAAATACTAGTATGAGGTATTCCTTCTCCACCGGTGTATATCTGTGCTCGACACCCACCATTGTGCGGCTGAGGTAGTAAATTGCATGTTCATGGCCGCCTTCGTTCTTCTGAGCTAAGAGGGCGCCAAGGGAATGATCCATGGCATGGACATATAGTAAGAAGGGATTCTCCATTATTGGGGCTACCAGTACTGGAGGTCTTGTAAGATATGCTTTGATGTCGTCGAATGCCCGTTGACATTGTTCAATCCAGATGAAAGATACGCCTTTTTTCATAAGCTGAGTGAATGGTTGACACCTTCCAGTGAGGTTCGAAATGAATCGTCTGATGTAATCTAGCCTTCCTTGTAGTTTGTGTAGCTCTTTGAGGTATCTTGGAGGATGTATGTCGAGAATAGCCTTCACTTTCTCTGGGTCCAGATGTATACCCTTTGAAGTGATGACGAAACCAAAGAACTTGCCGCTGGAGACTCCCAGAAAAGACTTGGTTGGATTCATCTTGATTTGGTGTACATGCATTAGTTCGAACACCATTCTCAAGTCTTGGAGGTGGTTGCCCTTGAGACGACCCTCAGAGCTCCTCATCACTCACTTTCTCCGGGTCCAGATGTATACCCTTTGAAGTGATGACGAAACCAAGGAACTTGCCGCTGGAGACTCCCAGAAAAGACTTGGTTGGATTCATCTTGAGTTGGTGTGCACACATTAGTTCGAACACCGTTCTCAAGTCTTGGAGGTGGTTGTCCTTGAGACGACTTTTGACTGCAATATCTGTAGAAGCATGGAATTTTAGGACCAAAAATCCTATGCACCTAACATTACGTGTGCCAGGGAGCTCAGATGAAGTACTTGGCACAGCAAACATCAAAAGCAAAGACATTAAAAGAAGATTTTTATTTTCATATAAGAGTCTATTACATGTCTAAAAAGGGCTTTACAACTACAAAGAAAAGACCCTAAGTCTACAGTTAGGCGCAGCAACCGCCATGCGCTCTCAGTCAGGCACATCTCTTCAGTGTCTCAGTCAGGCGCATCTACTCAGAGTCTCAGTTATATGCATCATGAAGTCTCAGCATATGCGCCTTACTTTGACCCGATCAAATGCTTCGACTAATGAAGCATTTATTGAGCAGAACAAGGATAGGCGATCAACCCCACCCTAGCGGGAGGAAGAGCTCTCCTCCGAGGCTAAAGGAGGCTTTCAACACAACCAGAATGGGCAACACCCACTCTGACAGAAGAAAGAGCCTCCAAAGCCCAAGAAAGATGATCGGGGCACCATAATTCCAATCTGTGGCTCTTCCAGCATAACGGAGATGAGGCTCGAGCATCCCGATCTTTGGATGCAACAGGCACCTTCTGTCTGCCTCAGAAGCCCTCGACTCCGACTTTTGGATGTAACAGTCACCTTCAAGTGCATGAACAAAGACAAGTCGTTGCATCTTCACTTTCAGGAGCATCTCATCAACAGAATGTGCTCGAGCAAACAAGTTCATTTCGGGAGAACATGAAAGAACGAGAGGCAAACTCTCTCCTTGCCACTATTTATAGGCCGGGCAAATCAAACCCATGTGCCAAGTGGCGGGCTCCCTGAATCTCATGCAATGAATTTACATTAATGGTGATGAACCTGACGCTTCGAATTCAGCCAAGTCAAAACGGCTATTTAAAATACTTTAAGAACGTAACAGTCGGACCAATAAGGACGTGTCATACAAACGGATATGCCAGTCAGACCGCGCATCATACAGATGCGTCCATCAGCACCATGCGCCCCATAAGGATACGCCCCACGCGTCCCCATACACCTAGTAGAATACATATCGACGTGCCCACTCAATAGCCCATCACCCGTCAAAGAACATTAAATGCTGAAGTCTGACAGGACAGCAGCCACTCCCCGAGGACTGAACAGTTGACAGCTTTTTCAAAAAATGAAGCATTGCTGACATCAGCACATCATTACTTTCCTCCGGCAGTTACAAGCCATGTGGCCGTCCAACCATTTTGCATGCGCCTCCGCAGCCATGCACCCAAATCTCTGTATGTGCCTCAAAAGCCATGCGCCTCAGACTTTTCTCTGATCCCTAAAGACAGAGGTCAAGTCACTGCTGAAGACTCGCATGCGCCTCAAAACCCGTACGCCCAGGCGATTCGTGACTCCTGAAAGTTGTGAGCCGAAGTCTTCTCATGCGCCCAATCCCAGGCGCATCCTATCAGATCACTCTCCTCCAAATCCGAGATCTTTGAGCTACGGATACGCGCCACGTGTCCTTTGACTCAGTTTAGCCAATGAAGGGGTGCCAATCACCCAAGATCTCAGCAACCGAAAGATGTTCCCCATTGCTACATGTCAGCTCGGCCGTAGCCCACCAATGCAACAGGAAGGGTTCAACTCCTTAATCAGAGCGCATCGCCCATGCGCCTTTACCAGCAATCACCACGTGGCATCTCCACAAACAGGCGCATCCTACATATACGCGCATGAGCAACCAGCCTGCAAGTTATAAATAGAGAGATCATCTCCTTCTTACAGACATACACAGAGAGACATATACACCTACAGACAGAGACCTACATACGCAGTGAGAGAGGCAGATACAAACACTCAACATCTTCTTCTTCTCCGCAAGCTCCAGCACCTAGAGCAACTCAGATCTTCAGAGAACCGAGAACCGTCGTCAGATCGTCAATGGAGACAACGCATTACCACTCGCTCCATCGACACAGGGACCCAGGTAAACAAAAGTGTTCTCCTAAGACTATATCTAAATCCTATATTGTAACACTATTCTATTTGTAATTGAAATTGTAATAAAAAGATTTTAATGGCAAACAATATCGTCTACGTAGTACTCCACAGTTTTGCACAAATGATTATGAAAAATTGTGTTCATGGCTCGCTGGTATGTTGCTCCTGTATTCTTCAATCCGAAGGGCATCACCGTATAGCAGTATACCCCCAACGGTGTTCGAAAAGATGTATGCTTTTCGTCGTCGGGGAATATCTTGATCTGGTTGTAGCCTGAGAACCCTTCCATAAAGGACATCCGTTCGAAGCCGCAAGTGTTGTCGATCATTACGTCGGTGATCGGTAGAGGAAACTCGTCTTTCGGACATACAGAGTTCAAATCACGGTAGTCAATACAGACTTGAACTTTACCGTTCTTTTTCATGACTGGAACGATATTAGCAACCCAGTCGGGATGTTGTTCCTCGCGAATGAATCCACTAGTGATGAGCTTTTTAACTTCATTCTCGATGGCTTCCATGACGTCTGGTCGAAATCGTCGTTGTTGCTGTTTTACTGGCTTAGCTTTAGACAAAATGTTCATGCGGTACACGGAGACTTTAGGATCCAAGCCAGGCATGTCTTCATAGCTCCATACGAAGACATCGATGTATTCTCTTATTAGCTGTATAAGAGACTGGCATTAATCGTCAGATAAGCTTTTACTAATGAAGATTGGTTTGAAGGATGCTTCATCTCCTAGATTGACTTGGATAACTTCGTCGTCGGTAGGTGGTTAACGTTGTTCAAAGCGCAGCTTCCACCTGGTGTCCATATTTTGAGCCCATTGTTCGAGTTCGATTGATTGGACATCGTTTGTAACTTGATCGGTAGAAACCATGTGGACGGACAAAGTTGCTTTGAACATGTCGTCGATGCTAGTGTCTGAGTCCTAGAGGGAGGAATCAGAAGAATGAGAACAACGATCTGCTTCATCATCTGATCTTTTGGATGTTGTTGGAGGAGAGTCATAGCCCAAACCAACACCGTTTCGTTGGTAGTAGTTCTCGAGTTTGTCGGGAGGCGCAAAGTGTCGAATTGGCAACCATCGTCCTCGGCCGTAATTTAGCCCTTTGTCGCTTTTGATGTCATATCCAGTATTCTGGATGATATTCTTGGCCTGCCAACTACACCAGAAGAGTTGCATTTTCCCAGAGTCATAGTCAGCTTTTGTGTTGTACTTGGGAAGAGTAGAGTCTAGAACGAACTTTCTCTTGCCAATTATACGACCGAAGATAATTAGCTCTTCATCTTTCTTTCTGGCTAGAATGATGAAGTAGTGGATATCTTCTGCGTAGACTTTTTCTCGTAGGTGAGGCATCGTGACCGGCATACGGAGGTGTGGTCCTATGCCGTTCTCTAGGGCGTATATCGTATCTGTGTAATGGTTTACAGATTGATAGACAACAGAGTAATTCAAAGATAAACCTTTACTAAAGAAATACGCAAGTTCTTCTTCAGGGATAACATCATCTGCTGCAGGTATATTATTCTGAGTATTAATATACGCAATGAGAGGGTCATCATCTGGAAGAGGAGCCACAGTCTTGGCCGAGTTCACCATATAGGGTAATTCTTCAAGATTGGGACGATGGACATCAGTAGGTTCCCCCTTGGGTGTTTTGTTGAGAGTGATGGTCAATGGTTTGACTTTGTCAGGTTTTTTCTTCTTCACCCAGATTGTGAGAGGCTTCGAGGTAATTTGGAGTAGTATATCTTTTGACTCGAACAATCAGGGGACCACCGTTGGGGGATGGAGGTGCTTCAGCTTCATTGTCAGCTTTATTACCATTATCCTTGGGGTGTTGAGATTGGTAAAGTACCGAATCTCCATAGTAAGCTTTGATGCCCTTGAAAGGATAAACGTCAGCAAACTCTGCCTTCACCGTCGCTGTTGACGTACTTGAAGCAAAGGTAAAGTGTGGAAGGGACGATCATGTTTTCATGTATCCATGGACGTCCCCGCAAGACGTTGTAGGATACATTGGCATCGATCACATAGCAGGAGACCTTCGTTCGGAGATCACCGATCTGGCATTTGAGACGGATCTTGCCCAGCAGATGGCTTTGACCAGCATTGAAAGCTATGATAGTTGTGTTGGTTGTGGATAGCTTGTACAGAGGAATTCCCAGGATTTGAAGCAAGCTTCTAGGAATGATGCTGAGGAAGGATCCTGGATCGATGTTCATACGGTCCACCTTGATCGCCCCGATATACCCTGTATAGTACAGGGTCTATCTTGATGATTTTTTAGTAGCATGTCCTCCTGTGAGAAGGTAATGTTGGGCACCACTTCCATTGTACTGTGACAGTGGAGACAGGAGACAGGATCTTCGGCGGAAGCTTTGACCTGAGGGAGGTAAGAGTCGGCATGTAGCAATGCCTCACTTAAGGCCTTCCGTATTTCTTTGAAGAGTCACAATAGATCGAACAGAGACAACCTGGCGGGTGTATTGGCTAGCTGAGCCAGTATGTCAAAGTTGTAGGGTCGATCCATGTCTTCTGGAGCTGGCGCCTTTAGAGACTTGTCAAACCGTGTCTCCTTCAGCTTGGATGTGGTTTGAGGCTTGGACGGGCCGGCTCTGAGATTGTAGGGGCAGCAGGAGCTTGAGAAGGCAGTGCTTCTTCTTGTGCGAGATCATACGTCCGAAGATAAGTCTTCCTCGATCGTGTCTCGCCCGATATAACCTCATAGATGGGGGAGGATACCATATGGCATGGCTTAAACTTCTTGTCCCTTCTTGCTTTGGGAGGTGCTACACCCTGTGTCACTTCTTGGACAAGGTCCGGATGGACCCACATGATCTCACCACGTCCAGTTGTGAGTGGGACCAAGGTTGAGTTGCGAACTGGTGGTAGGTTGACGACTTCCATCATTGCCTTGGGGATCGGGACCACGCCGTCTAGGACTTCTGTAGGAGGAAAGTCGCCAAACTGAAGAGAGATCATGTTAGCAGATACGACCTTGTCTTCAGCTTCGAGATTGATCACTTGGCTGTCGATAAGCTGTTGTATCTTCTTCTTCAGGACGATGCAATCCTTGGTGGAGTGATGCACGTACTGATGGTAAAGACAATACTTGGGATCATTGAGTTGGCTCGCCTCTGCAGGACGTCGTGGTAGGGGCAATATCAGCTTATTACCCTTCGTCAATATGTGGAAGATGGTGATGACATCGTCTTCATCGAAGGAGAAGGTCTCCTTAGGCTTGTCGGAGGTGCCTTGAGAATTGGAAGCTGCTTTGGATGTGTCGACCTTCAGGACTTCTTTCCCTTTACCCCTACGAACAGGGATAGTCTGAGGATGCTTGCTTTTGTCCTCAGATTTGGGTATCTTCAGCCCCATTAGTTCCATGTTAGGAACATCATTTTCAGCGACATCGACGGCCCTAATGAAAGTAGGCCATGTATCATACTTATGTATACCTAGACAAAACTTTACTGTAGGAAGGAAGTTATGTCGACAAGTATCCATAAGTTCTGAGTCTGGTATACCGAAGGGCATCTTCAGTGCTAGTCGTCTGAAGCGTTCAATGAAGGTAATGACAGATTCAGTCTTCCTTTGCTTGGTCTCGATGAGAGTAGACATACTAACATGCATGCCACTCTCGTAAAACCTGTTGAGGAACAACTGTTTGCCATTGATTATAAAAGAACTGAACAATTTATATGGGAGGACTGGACTTTTACTTCACAATACAAACTCGCTCGTACAAAGAAAGCCTAGGGACGAAAACCTAGGTACAGCAGTCTAAGTACGATTGTTTAGTCTTGATTCTGGGGGTGACGGTAGAGGCTCGGGAAAGCGACGGCCGCTCTGCCTTACTCCTTGGACGATCAGACGTAGCCTTAGCTTTGATAAAGAAATGCTCTCTGGATGGGAAGACTCTTCTGTGTGCGCCTTTTTGTTTCTCTGTGTGTCCATCCGGGTGGAGAGGATCTCTTTTGGAAGGGAATGGCACCTTGCTATATTTTTTTTTTTTGTTTCTCTGGATCCGATCCTTTTGCAAGGGAATGGCACCTTGCTATTTATAGAAGTGGGGTATGATCATTAGGGTTTGCAATGATTCCCTCTTTGAAAAGTCGGCGGCCAATCATCTGGGCCATTAATCTTGATTGTATTACATCTGGACAATTGATTCTTGATTGCGCTAAATCTGTATGGGCAATTAATGCTGATTGCAATGAATCCTCATAATCTGTTATGACAAGCTCAGATCTCCCGCCACGTGTCCCATTTACTTAATCATAATAAATCTGATTTTATTTGAGTAATAATGGTGATTGCACTAAATCTGGTTGTCAGGATTTGCGAACAGCCATAACTCCGAGGAGATAAGGCAGCCACGTATCTCAACTTGTCATGCGGGTCGCCATGTGTCTCAACCGTCATGAGCAGGGTGTCTGACAGAGCCGCATAAGTACGTCTAAGTGAACCACATATGGGTGACCTCCAAGTCCTAGTCGCATAAAGGTAATCGCCGCATAAGGACGCAGCCGCATGAATGACGCAACCGCATGAATGACACAACCGTATGAAGTGGGCAGCCGCATGAAGGACGCAGCCGCATGAAGCGAGCAGCCGCATAGGGATGGCAGCCGTATGAGAATTGACAGCCGTATAGGGATGGCAGCCGCATGAGAATTGACAGCCGTATAGGGATGGCAGCCGTATGGAGCGAGCAGCCGCATAGGGGTGCTTGGGACTTGACAGATCCTGCCAAAAAGATTTTCTTCTTTTTCCAAGGGGCACGCCATCATTATTTCGGCTTTATGGCAGAGCTGTCATTCATTGCGTCAGAGCTGTCATTCATTGTGTCAGAGCTGTCATTCATTTTGTCAGAGCTATTAATTGGAAGTAGAAGTGGGCTGCGTGTCTTTGCCCGAGCCGCATGGATCTGTTGGGGAGTTTCGAGCCGCATAAAGTTCTGAAGGGTTCCTGAGCCGCATAAGGCTCCTTCTGTTTGGAGCCGCATGGGTTTCTCTTGTCTTTTTCCTTGCTTCTACAAGACCCCCTTCAAAGTTTTCAATTTGCAAAATTGAAATACTTTGAATAAGAAGCATGGCCGTATATAAGCTCTTCTGGCCGCAGAGGATATTCTGACCGCATAGCCTTTCTAACCGCATGGACATACTAGCCGCATGAACTGCTCTGGCCGCATAGATCGCTTCTGGCCGCATACCGTTCTCCCTGCCACGTAGGCGGCATTAATTGCTTTTGATTCGTTATGATTTGGAGCCATCTTTAGGGGGAATCCTAAGAGTCGATTCATTAAATACTTGGATTTTGATGAATCTCCTTTATGAGAGGGGACGAAATCCTAGGAGTCGGTTTTGCCTGCTGTACGAGACTCGGAGCATTCATCGATCCACGTGTCTCCCCCTTGGCTTCCTATAAATAAGAGTAATAAGAGAGAGAGACTCTTTACTCTCCTTTCCGATTTAAGCATCTCTTGTCCTAACTGTCATCCTCTTCTTCTTCTTTCTTCGATTAACAATGGCTCCTAAGTCTTCCAAGACTGCCTCTGCTACGGCGAAGGGCAAGAAAGCTGCTTCCTCGTCGGCCACCGTGCCTGAATTGCACTCTGACGTCCACCCTACTATTGCTGGTAAGGATGAACTCAGAACTATGGCTATATCGCATATTTATGCACGGGCCTTCTTCGTCTTCGCATACTGTGCTGCGTGTACCTCCCGAACCACATGGGGGTATTCCCTATGTCCGGGCCGCATGAGGGTTGCATAAGTACTTCATGAACTGAACCGCATAAGGACTTTCTGAATCAAACCGCATGAAGCCTTCTCAAACAAGACCGCATAAGCCCCATTTTGGACTGTGCCGCATAAAGCTGTGCTGAACGGAGCCGCATAAGCTCGTCTGCTAAGCAGAACCGCATAAGGCTGCTCTAAACTGAATCGCATAAACCCCTCTGACTTGGGTCGCATAAGGCTCTGACCATCTTCTAACTTTGTTTCTTTTTATCTTTGATTCTTGTAGCGACCCTGCCGAAGGCTGAGATCATTATGAAGGAAGAGCTGCTGCCCCCTTTCAAACAAGAGTCATCGCTTGTTAAGGAGGAGGTAATACCAAAAATGGAGGATCAGAAAGGAGAGCTGGCGCCGATTGAAATTGCTGTAAAGGAGGAACCTCAGTCTGACGGCGGTAGTATTGGGAGTTCTGACCTTCCTGCTCCGGACGAGGATTTTGCTCAAGTGGATCCTTCATACGAAAAATGGTTGAAGGATTAGTATATGCGCCCCCGCAGCTAGGATTTGTAGGCCCTCATAAATTTCTGTTTTGCTTCTTTTGTCTGTCTTTAGCTTTAGTGTGTGTTTTGCTCCTTTTTTGGATATCAATGTAATCTTTTTCCTTTCTTGTCTAAATGAAATGATAGAGAACTTTTCTGGCTTGCTCATGAGATATAGTCACGTAACTGATTTTGAATGAACAGAACATACTCGCTCTATTCTTTGTTTGCAGTAATTGTCCCAATAGGAGACCTTTTGTGGACCTATTATCCTTGGCGTACCCTGGTTCTGGATACAGATAATAAGGTGAAAGAGAACCAACATACTTACTCAGAGGTAATGAGGATATGACAAATATGAGGGTTTCTTCGATGGAGCCTTTCTACTCAGAGGTAATGAGGACATGGTAAATATGAAGGTTTCTTCGATGGAGCCTTCCCACTCAGAGGTAATGAGGACATGGTAGGAGTGGGCTCCATGAAGGGAATATAGAACAACTTAGAGGTAATGAGAACATGGAGGTTCTATGTGAGGGGCGATTTGTTTTTGATGGCAGGGAAACAACTCAGAGGTAGCATCGACGTGGTTGTTTCAGAAACTCTGTGGATCTGTTACCCCTTTTGTGCACTAAAAGTGCGGGTATTGGATCATAAGGGGGAGCTCTTTTCGGGAAGAAAGTTTAGAGGTATAATCATACATGACTTACTACCTAAAAGACACGGTATAGATTCATCTGTAGTGATCAGAGTGTAAGTTCAGCGGTACCTGCGGGTATATAACTCGACAATCTGGAGGATTTGGAGTCAGCATGTGAGTTCAGCGGTACGAGCGGGTACATGACTCGTCATTCTGGAAGATTTGTAGTCGGGATGTGAGTTCAGCGGTACAAGCGGGTACATGACTCGTCATTCTGGAAGATTTATAGTCGGAATGTGAGTTCAGCGATACGAGGGGGTACGTAACTCATTGCTTCGGAAGATTTATTTTCAAGATGTGAGGTCAGCGGTACCAGGGGTACGTAACTCATTGCTGTGGCAGATTTGTAGACGGGATGTAAGTTCAGTGGTACCAGCGGGTACGTAACTCAACACCCTAGCAGATGTCGTTTCAGACATAATACTTCTTTAGGAACTTGCCGTTGATGGGCAACATGAGCAAGTCTCCATTTTGTTTTGTGATGCGGTAAGCTCCATTGGAGAATACAGCATCGATGATGAACGGGCCTTCCCACTTTGGCTGGAACTTGCCGGCGGTTTTGTGAGTCATAACCATCGGTCTTCGAACCGCCAGAACGAGGTCGCCCACTTGGAATGTTCTGACTTTAACCTTCTTGTTGAAGGCTCCGGAGATGCGTGCCTGGTACAGCTCGATTCGTTGTTGAGCTAATAGGCGCTTCTCATCCAAGGCCTCCAACTCTTGCAGTCGGCGATGGTGATTATCATCTGTTGTCAACCGATAGGTGAGAGCCACACGGAGCGAGGGGATTTGAGTCTCTAGTGGAAGAACTGCCTCACTCCCATATACTAGAGAGAATGGCGTGTTTTTAGTGGTCGTCCGTACTGTAGTGCGGTATGCCCACAAGCATTCGTCGAGCTTTTCATTCCAGTCGCGTTTGTTTGATGACACGAACTTTTTGAGGAGCTTGATGATTGTTTTGTTGAATGCTTCAGCCAAACCATTAGCCGCTGGGTTTTATGGTGTTGAAGCAATATTCTGGATTCGATGTTTGTCGTAAAACCGATAGAAGGCGTGGCTTGCGAACTGCGGGCCGTTGTCATGGATGATCCTTCAGGGCAGTCCAAAGCAATAAACGACGTGATGCTTGAGGAAGCTGATCATGTTTGAAGTCTTTACTTCTGTAAGAGGAACAGCCCTCGCCCATTTGGAGAAGTAATCTGTGATTGCGAGTATGAAACGATGTCCTCTGGATGAAGGTGGAGTGATCGGACCAATGATGTCCATTCCCCATGCTTCGAAGGGCCAGGATGCCACCGTCGGATGTAGAAACTCGGATGGCTGGTGGGTGAAATCTGCGTGGACTTGACAGGATTTGCATTTTCGTGCATAGTCTATTGCATCTGCAACCATTGTGGGCCAGTAGTAACCCATTCGGCGAAGGCGATCTTGTAGTTTCGAGCAATGCTGATAGACCCTACAGATGCCATCATGAGCTTCACGTACGGCTTCTTTGGCTTCTATATTCGATAGACATCGAAGCAGTAATCCATCGTATGATCGTCGATATAGTATTTTTGTCTCTGTATTATAGAAGAATCTGAGGGAACGTCTTCTCATAGAAGTAGCTTCCTTCGGATTCTCTGGCAGGATGTCGTAGACTACGAAATCGATGAATGGTTGTCTCCAGTCTGGTGCTTCGTCAACTGCCCGCGTGGAGTAACTCTCAACACATTGAACATTATTCCTGGGACCGACTAACTCATGGCCTATGATGTCAACCAGATGATGAGCATGATTCGGAACTGCTAAGGAAGCGGCAAGGCCTGCTACGGCATCGGCTTCAATGTTCTGGAGCCTGGAAACGTGCTCTATAAAGAACCCCTCCAGGGACGAGATGATGTCAACTGCTATTTGGGGATAGGGGATCATATCTTCATGACGAACTTCGTATGAACCTCGGATCTGATTGACGATTAGCTGCGAATCACCGTATGCTTCAAGGTACTCTACCCCCAGCTCTTTTGCAAGTCGGAGGCCAATGACCAAAGCGTTGTACTCAACCATGTTATTTGAACAGGGCTCTGTGAGGGAATAAGCTCGATTGATCACCAACCCGGTGGGAGAAATTAGCACTATTTCGACTCCAGCGACGATGTTGCCCTTCGGCCCAGTTCCAGAAGTGCCGTCGAAGAACATTCGCCATATGGTACCATGGGAGGCCATATTTGAATTAGCGACCTCGTCTGGAATCTTTTCGTCTATTTTGGTTGACTCCGAACCTGGATGAGCCGCTAAAAAGTCTGCCAGAGCTTGACCTTTAACAGTCTTCTGCGGGACGAAGATCATGTGGTAGGGAGACAGTAATATCGCCTAGGTAGCGAGGCGAGAGCTGAGTGCACCCGGCTTAGTCATGAGGACCCTGAGGGGGTTGACTCTTGATATAACATGGATGGTTTGTCCCGTGACGTAGTGTCGCATCTTCTGAATGGAGAAAACCAGAGCAAGGCACTCTTTCTCTACGACAGTGTATCGATGCTCCGGCCCCATCATCATTCGGCTGAGGTAATAGATAGCTTGCTCAGGGCCTGCATCATTGTTTTGTGCTAGTAGAGCACCGAGAGAATGCTCTATAGCTCGTACATATAGCGGGAATGGTTTTCCAACAACCGGAGCCACCAGAACTGGAGGGTTCGTCAGATATTCTTTGATGCTGTCGAAGGTACGCTGGCATTCTTCATCCCATACGAATGAAATGCCTTTCTTTATAAGGTGAGTGAATGGTTGACATCGTCCGGAGAGGTTATAGATAAACCTTCTGATGTAGGCTAGCCTCCCTTGGAGGCCTCGGAGTTCACGGAGATTTCTCGGGGGACCCATCTCCATGATTGCCTTCGTCTTCTCAAGGTCTAAGTGGATACCCTGGGAGGTGATGATGAAACCCAAAAACTTTCTACTGGATACGCCCAAGAAGGATTTTGTGGGATTTATTTTCAAATTGTGCGCTCGTATTAGATCGAACAATGTCCTCAGATCATGCAGATGATCTTCCTTAGAGCGGCTTTTGACGGCTATGTCGTCGACGTAGCATTCCACTGTCTTGTGCAGGTGGTCTCTAAAGATGATGTTCATAGATCTTTGATAGGTGGCGCCAGCGTTCTTTAAACCGAAAGGCATGACTGTATAACAGTATGTGCCAATCGATGTTCGGAATGATGTGTGCTTCTCATCGTCAAGAGACATCTTGATTTGGTTGTATTCCGAGGAACCATCCATGAATGACATGCGCTCGAAGCTGCAGGTGTTGTCAATCATAATGTCCGTGATAGGGAGAGGGAACTCATCTTTAGGACAGGCCTCGTTCAGGTTGTGAAAGTCAATGCAGATTCAAATCTTTCCACTTTTCTTGAGGACTGGTACTATATTGGCAACCCAGTCAGGATGTTGTTCCTCACGGATGAAGCCGCTGGCTATCAGTTTGTTGACCTCAGCTTCAATGGCATTTATGACGTCGGAACAAAATCGTCGCTGTGTTGTTTGACTGGTCTTGCGTCCGGACGGATGTTAAGTTTGTGAAGTACAATCTTGGGATTTAGTCCTGGCATATCTTCTTAGCTCCAGGCGAACACGTCGATGTATTCTCTAACGAGCTGCAGTAGCGATTCTCGCTCTTCGTCTGTCAGATTCTTGCTAACGAAGATGGGCTTGGGGGAGGACTCGTCACCGAGATCAACTTGCACAACCTCATCTTCGGTGGGGGGCTCTCTTTGTTCGAACCGTTTCTCCCATTGTGTATCTAGTTGTTGTGCCCACGGCTCTAACACAAGAAGTTCAGGAATGTCTTCATCTTCTTCGTAGGCGTCGGCAAATGCCAATTGACGGACCAGACTTGCCTGAGCATGTCCCCAATGCTGACATCTGAATCGGAAGTGGGTGATCCGGTTGAGTGTGAGTGCCAGTCGCATTCTTCGTCTGAACTTTTAGGGGTCGTTGTCGGTGTAACATAACCTAGCCCACATCTGGTTTTGTTGTAGTAGTCTCGTGGTTTACCTACCGGGACCGACAATTACAAGGGTAACCGCCGTCCAGTGCCGTAGTTTAAGCTTGGTGTAGTTTCCAGATCATACCCTTGTTTTTGCATGAGGTACTTGGATTGGGAACTATACAGATAAAGAGGCAATCTTCCGATGTCGGGTTTGAGATCAACTTCTTCTACCCTAAAGGGTTGTGGGTTATTCTTCCGGCCGAAGATGATTGGATGATCCCCTCCCTCGATTGTGCGATAAGTGTCTTCCACTGGAGTAAGTTGGTTGGCGGTGTAGATATTTGTTACCTGTGTGTGCAGGTGAGTGCCTATACCGTGTTCCATAGCATACATTGTACAAAGCTTATTAAGCTCGAGATAATTCAAAGATAACCCTTTATTGATGAAGTAAGGTATCTTTTCCAGTAGGATTACATCATCTGCGGATGGCGCATCAGTATAAGCAGCCACATACTTGGCCAGTTCTGATCCTTCTTCAACCACCCCCTGTGTAAATGACGACTGAGAGGATGACTTGGGCAGCTTAATCATCAGGGGCTTCGTGGGTGGAGCAGAACGTAGAGTCGTTGGCGTACTAGCCACCCCCAGTTTGGTGCTCGGTGCTGGGCAGGGAGTTGTTGGCTGGCTAGCAGTCCCCGGCTTAGTGCCCGGCTGCCGATTCACTCTGGAAAGACGAATCGTCATTAGCTCGACAGAGGAATTGAGCTCTTTTGTTTGCTGGTGGCTAGCTTTATGCAGCCTGATTGACAGTAGCTCTGTCATGAGTCTTGGCGCTTGGCCAGACCTTGGCAGTCGGATTGTCATCTGTTTCTCCTGTACAGAGAGGCTAATTGTGTCCTTACGCAGAGTGGCTGTAAGGGGCACAGTTATGCCAGGCTTGCGGGCTTGGAGGTAGATCGTCAGAGGTTCTTCTGATCCAGATGCTGCTTCAGTTTGAGCTTTAGTTTCTCCTTCGGCGAGATGCTTCTTCGACTTCTCATACAAGCATGAGTCTGAGTAGTAGGATTCGACCCCTTTGAAGGGATCGATATCGGCAAATTCTGTTCTCACGAAACCGTGCTTGTCGACGTACTTAAAGTACTGGTGTAGTGTGGAGGGTACGATTATGTAATCGTGTATCCAAGGACGCCCTAGGAGAATATTATAGGAAGTGTCCGCATCTATGACATAACAGGTTACTTCTGACTGAAGGTCGCCGATTTGGCACTTTAGACGAATCTTCCCGATCGGGTAGGTCCTGTCCGAATTGAAACCGCTGATGGCGGTGCTTATTGGCGTCAGACGATGCATTGGGATATGCAGATGGTGTAGTAAGCTGTTCGGGATGATGCTTATGGAAGAACCGGGATCAATATGCATCCGATCTACCTTGATATCGCCAATGTACCCAGTATAGTACATAGGGCGATCGTGCAGGTTGGTCTTGATGAGCATATCTTACGGAGTGAAGACAATGTTTGACATTGACCCTGTGCAAGCGCTATCCTGGAGATCTGCAGGCGAGCTTTCCTCGGAGAGGTTGGACTGAGCTAGATATGCGTCGGCATTCTGAAGTGCCTCACTTAGTGCGACGCGAACATCCTAGGAGAGTCTCAGGAGTTCGTATAGCGATAGTTTGGCCGGTGTGTTGGCCAATTGCGCCAAGATGTCAAAGTTGTATGGCCTCTCCAGCCCATGAGGCGTCTCCCTTCGAAGTGGTTTGTCGAAGCGGGTCTCCTTCGGCCTAGGCTTGTCGGTCATCGAAGGCTGCGAAGGTCCGGGAGCATCAGCGGCTGTCGGCTGATGGTCCTCAGCTGAGTTACCCGGTGGAGGTTGGGTTTATGCACCGGAGCGGGTAACAACAGCAGTAGCTTCCTTGACCTCTGTCGAGATTGTGTGGCATGATTTGACTTTCCCATTCTTCTTCTTGCTGGTGGAGGGAGGTGCGGACTGAGTCACCTCAGGTACCAAGTTCGGATGGACCCACATGATCTCCCCTCGTGATGTGGTAAGGGGCACTAGACCAGCAGCTTGGTCTCGGGGAGGTAAAAGATTGGCGACCTCCATCCTTGCTCGGAGGATAGGTACTACTCTGTCTTGAGTCTTTGTCGGAGGGAAGTTGCCGAATTATACTGACACCATGTTGGCTCTACGGTCACCTTTTCGAAATCAATGGCCAGGGCCTCAGAATCGATGAGATGCTGGATGTATCGCTTCAGTTGGTAGCAATCATGTGTGGCATGGTGGACATAGCGATGATAGTGGCAGTATTTGGGGTTTTCCAAGTCTGTAGGACGAGGCTCACGCCTGGGAGGAGGGAGCTGAATTTGTCCTCCTTGGATGAGCATGTCTAAGATGGGTTTAACATGGCCATCCTCGAAGGAGTAGGTCATCTGTGGCCACTGCTTTTCTGCTGGCTTTGATTCAGGCTTTGGGGCTGTGTCGGCCACCATAGCCTGTTTGCCCTTGTTGTCTCGGTTACTGGAGGAGTTACCACCATTGTTGTTGTTGACGTTAGGGCGTTTGCCCTTATCTTCCCCTTCTGAGATGTGCAATCCTAGTTGGCGGGCTTTCTTCACCTTGTCTTCTATGCTAGTAGCACTGATGATGAACGTCTTCCAATCCTTGAATTGACCTTCGCCCATCCAGAGGCTGATTGTGGGAAGCAGTCTTTTTTGGCAAATCTTAATCAAGGAGGAATCAGGGTTACCGGAAGGCAGCTTCATCGCGGTTTGGCGGAACCGCTCGATATAGTTTCTTGTCAGCTCATTTTCTCCCTGAACAACATCTATGAGGGTGGACATTGTCACGTCTTGTCCTACTTCATAGAACCTCTCCAGAAATATACGTTTAAAGCCGGTGAAGGAGTGGATGCAATTGTCCGACAAGTTGCGGTACCAGTCGAAGGCGACCTCCTCCAATGCTCCGATGAACAGCCACGTAAGGATGGTGTCGTCATGAGGCAGATGGTCGGTTGTGACTTCGAGGTAGGTGATGTACCTGCTTGCAGATGTCTTCCCATCGTATGGATTGATGTGGAATGGTTTATATTTTGGTGGGAAGGGAACATCTCTCCACGCAGCGGGATATGGTTGTCGTATCCTGAGGTCTTGGCAGTTTTCTCGGGCATGGAACATAGCCCGGAGCTCCTGGACCTCTCTTCTTGCCTCCCTGGCCTCGTCTGCAGTGGTAGAAGCCGATATTTTAGGAGGATTATCGCCCGGGTTTGGTGCAGCTGAGTTCGAGTCCGCATTGACCGCGGGACCCAAGCTTGTTTGGCCAGGTGTTCTTCCTTGCAGTGTTGGAATAGCCGCTTTGATCTCGTCCACCGACTTGACTAAAGCCTGCAGTATGGCCTCTAGAGTGTCGATGCGTTGGCGATTACTGGGGCCTTCTTGGTTGCTGTCTGTCATGAACACCATTCTCACATGATGAGAGATGGAAGGAACGGTAGAGGACGTGCCCTCTGAGTCATACCCTTGTACAGAGAAGTCGTCCGGGTATGGGGGAATATTTTCCTCTGGTTCGGACTCAGAAAGAGTGGTACCCCCAGCTTCAGAGCTAGTCTCGTCTTGGGAGTTGGGGACGTCCTCGGGGACGTCGGGGTCCGCTACATCTGTTGGGTGAACCGTTTCCCCTGGATCGTCTTCTTGGAACATCGGATTGTCTTGGATGTTTGGAGGAGTGCTACCCCCGGCTCTGATGCCTTCAAGTGTGGCAGATTTCGTCTTTGAGCGGGTCCCTTGGTAAACTCCTCCTGTAACGGTGGTAGACAACTGTAGAAGCATGAAAAATATTGCTTTTAGTCCCACATCGGAAAGGAGAAAAAGAAAGGGCTCACTCCATTCTATAAATATAGCCCCCTTTCCTCCATCGAAAAGGGCACCTACTTCTCTTCCCTCCTTCCAACTTGGACTCTTCCTACTATGCACCTTCGGGTGCTAAGTCGAAGAAGTCTAGGGCAGCGCGGGCTCGTCGAGCTCAGTCAGCTGTCCCAACCTCTGACCACCAGAGCGTCCCGCTACGCGGGCCTCTAATAGAAATTTGTACAGAATCGCCCGTGTCCAGCCCCCGGCGGCAAACGGATAGGGTGGTTCTCAAGAGTCTCCCAACAAAGATCAAGGACAAGTACTTTTACTAGTCCCGTATCGGGGAGCGAACAAGATACTTACGCACTCGTGTGCTCGAGATACCCGGGTCCACAAAGCGAGTGCAAAGGTTGATCGAGTTGTTCTTGACTTGCGAGATGTGATCCTTCACAAGCACAAGGAAAGAAGGGGAGTCTCATACGACTGAAAACCCAGAAAGCTCCATGCGGCCCATGAGGATTTTATGCGGCTCAAAATCCAGAATGCTTCGTGCGGCTCAGAAAGCTTCATACGGCCCAAAGGCAGCAGGGGGGCCTTATGCGGCCCAAAATCAACAGAGAGCCCATGCGGCTCATGGATCCATGCGGCTCAGAGAGCTCATACGGCTCAAAGACCCATGCGTCCCAAGCGTTTATGCGACTCGAATAGTTCCATACGGCCCAGAGAGGAGCCACGTGGCCCTCAACAGCTCTCCCCTTTGTCTTCTACTGCATTTAATGCCTTGACGGCTGACAGCTCTGACCAATGACAGAAAGATGCAATAATGACTCTGTCATAATGGCAGACTCCTAGGAAAACGAAGGATATCTCTGACATGATCCGTCAAACCCCAAAGACCTTTATGCGGCCTTGACACGTGGATAGTCGTATGCGGCTCAGACAGAGGCCAACCATGCGGCTCAGGCAGAGGCTACCTATGCGGTTCAGGCAGAGGCTACCCATGCGGCTCACAAGGACTATCTTCATGCGGCTCACTGAGAAGCCACCCATCATGTGGTCGCCTACGCTCATGCGGCACAGATCATCTCCGTGCGGTTCAAATGTTCAGAGGCCACTCCCAAGCAGCCTTGACACGTAGCCAGCCTTATGCGGCTCAGTGGGGGGGTGATCCTCATGCGGCTCAGATTTCCTAAGGGGCTCGCGGTTCTGCCAGCGTCCCTACAGCTATCAGCCTCATCATAGTGGGATACGTGGCAAGATTCATCAACAAATCCTAACAACCAGGTTGGGATCAAATCAAATCATTTGCAATCAATCAAATTGAACACGTGGCAGAAGATCCGAGCTTGGCATAATAAATCATGAGGATTTATCGTAATCATCATTAATTGCCCACAGAGATTTGATGCAATCACATTAATTGCTCAAATCTATTATGAACGGCCCAGATTCATTGATCCTTAACCGCCGAATTTTGAGAATGGGCAATCATTGCATAACCCTAATGATGCCCCCACTCTTATAAATAGCAAGGGGCCATTCCCTTGCAAGAGGAGAGACAGAAGGAGAGAGATAGAAAGAAGAAGATAGACACAGAGACGGAGACAGACAAAGACAAGCAGAGAGCAGAGAGCGGAGAGAGAGAGAGAGCACACCCCCTCGGATCCAGAGAGAATAAAGAGAGCATTTCTTCATCAACGCCAAGCAGTTCTTCTACAGAGCCAAGGCTGCACCCGATCGTCTAAGGAGTAAGGCAGAGCTGCCGTCGCTTTCCCGAGCCTCTATCGTCACCCTCCAGAATCTAAAATAAACAATTGTACTTAGATTGTTGTACCTAGGTTTTTGTCCCTAGGCTTTCTTTGTACGAGCGAGTTTGTATTGAGAGTCTAAAGTTCAGTCCTCTGATAATTGTTCTGTTCTTTCACAATCAATGGCAAACACGATGGCGACTCTGCTGGGGACAAGCTCTGGCAGACTTTTAGCAGCCTACCCAAGCTCGGAGTCATCCAGAATATATAAAGAAATTCCAGATGAGGTCGCCGACTCGTATGCAACCTCTCACGATGATATATGGCGAATGTTCTTCGACGGCGCCTCAAGGACCGGACCTAAGGGCAACATCGTCATCGGAGTCGGGGTGGTGCTGGTTTCTCCTTCCGGATTGGTGATCAATCGTGCTTACTCCCTCACAGAACCCTGCTCTAACAATGTGGTCGAGTACAATGCTTTGGTCATTGGACTCCAACTTGCAAGAGAGCTGGAGGTAGAATATCTTGAAGCATACGACGATTCACAGTTAATCGTCAATCAGATCCGGGGTTCATACGAAGTCCGCCATGAAGACATGATCCCCTATCACCAAATAGCAATCAACATCATCTCTTCGTTCGAGGGGTTCTTCATCGAACACGTTTCCAGACTCCAAAACATCGAAGCCGATGCCTTAGCAGGCCTCGCCGCTTCCCTAGCAGTGCCAAATCATGCTCATCATTCGGTTGATGTGATAGGCCACCAACTTGTCTGCCCCAAGAACAACGTTCAATTCGTGGCGAGTTATTCCGCTCAGACGATCGACGAAGCGCCAGACTGGAGACAACCATTCATAGATTTCGTAGTCTACGACATCCTACCCGAGAACCCAAAGGAAGCCACTTCCATCAGAAGGCGTTCTCTCAGATTCTTCTACGATACAGAGACGAAAATGCTGTATCGGCGATCCTACGATGGGCTATTGCTTCGGTGTCTGTCAAACGCAGAAGCCAAAGAAGCTGTACGCGAAGCTCATGACGGTGTCTGCGGGGCCCATCAGCCTGGCCCTAAATTGTAAGATCGCCTTCGCCGAATGGGCTACTACTGGCCCACGATGGTAGCAGATGCGATAGACTATGCAAGAAAGTGCAAAGCCTGCCAAGCCCACGCGGACTTCATCCACCAACCATCCGAATATCTACATCCGACAGTGGCGTCCTGGCCATTCGAAGCATGGGGAATGGATATCATCGGTCCGATTACTCCACCTTCTTTCCGAGGACATCGCTTCATACTTGCAATCACAGATTACTTCTCTAAATGGGCGGAAGCTGTTCCGCTTGCAGAAGTCAAAACTTCAAACATGATCAGCTTCCTCAAACACCACATCATCTATCGCTTTGGACTGCCCCGAAGGGTCATCCACGATAATGGTCCGCAGTTCGCAAGCCACGTCTTCTATCGCTTCTGCGATAAACACCAAATTCAGAATATTGCTTCGACGCCAAACAACCCAGCGGCGAATGGGTTGGCAGATGCATTCAACAAAATAATCATCAAGCTTCTCAAGAAGTTCGTATCGTCCAACAAACGCGACTGGAATGAGAAACTTGGTGAATACTTATGGGCGTACCGTACCACAGTCCGAACGGCCACAGGGAACACACCATTCTCCCTGGTGTACGGGAGTGAGGCAGTTCTCCCATTGGAGACTAAAATACCCTCGCTCCGCGTCGCTCTCACTTATCAATTGACGACGGACGATAAATACCGTCGCCAACTACAAGAGTTGGAGGCTTTAGATGAAAAGCGCCTCTTAGCTCAGCAACGAATCAAGCTATACCAAGCACACATCTCCGGAGCCTTCAACAAGAAGGTTAAAATCAGAACATTCCAAGTGGGCGATCTCGTCCTGGCAGTCCGGAGGCCAATGGTCATGACTCACAAAACCGCCGGCAAATTCCAGCCAAAATGGGAAGGTCCATTTATCATAGAGGCCGTATTCTCCAACGGTGCTTACCGCCTCGCAAAACAAAATGGAGACTTGCTCATGTTGCCCGTCAATGGTAAGTTCCTGAAGAAATATTATGTCTAAACGACATTTTCCAGATCGTCGAGTCATGTACCCGCCAGTACCGTTGAACTCATATCATATTTTCCAGATTGATCATCGAGTTATGTACCCGCCGGTGCCGCTGAACTCACACTTCCAAATTTCAGATCATTGAGTCATGTACCCGCCGGTGCCGCTGAACTCATACTCCCAAATTCCAGATTATTGAGTTATGTACCCGCCGGTGCCGCTGAACTCATACTTCCAAATTCTAGATTATTGAGTCATGTACCCGTTGATACCGCTGAACACATGTCCACAAATTTTTAGATTATTGAGTTATGTAAACTCCCGTACTACTGTACTCACAATCTCCCAGATTATCGAGTTATGTACCTGCAGGTGCCTCTGAACTCACATTTCGGTCACTCTTTCAGATAGTAAGTCATGTATGACCATACCTCTGAACTTTCTTCCTGAAAGAAATCCTCCCTCATGATCCACTACCCGTACTCCCAGTACACAAAAAGGGTAACAGATCCACAAATTTCGAAAACGGCCATGTCGATGTTACCTCTGAGTCGTTTCACTTCCGCCAAAAAACAAATCACCCCTTTACTTAGAACTTCCATGTCCTCATTACCTCTGAGTCGTTCTATGTACCCTCCTTCATTGAGCCTACTCCTGCCATGTCCTCATTACCTCTGAGTGGGAAGGCTCCGTCGAAGAAACCCTCATATTTGCCATGTCCTCATTACCTCTGAGTAAATATGTTGGTCCTCCCTCGACTTATTATCTGTACCAAAAAAAAACCCCAGGATACGCCAAGGATAATAGGTCCACAAATATCCTCCGTTGAGTCCACTCCTACCATGTCCTCATTACCTCTGAGTAGGAAGATTCCATGGTAAAACCCCCATACTTGCCATGTCCTCATTACCTCTGAGTAAGTATGTTGGTTCTCTTTCATCCTATTATCCGTATCCAGAACCAGGATACGCCAAGGATAATAGGCCCACAAATATCCTCCGTTGAGTCTACTCCTACCATGTCCTCATTACCTCTGAGTAGGAAGATTCTACGGTAAAACCCCCATACTTGCCATGTCCTCATTACCTCTGAGTAAGTATGTTGGTTATCTTTCATCCTATTATCCGTATCCTGAACCAGGATACGCCAAGGATAATAGGCCCAAAAATATCCTCCGTTGAGTCCACTCCTACCATGTCCTCATTACCTCTGAGTAGGAAGACTCCACGGTAAAACCCCCATACTTGCCATGTCCTCATTACCTCTGAGTAAGTATGTTGGTTCCCTTTCATCCTATTATCCGTATCCTGAACCAGGATACGCCAAGGATAATAGGCCCATAAATATCCTCCGTTGAGTCCACTCCTACCATGTCCTCATTACCTCTTAGTAGGAAGACTCCACGGCAAAACCCCCATACTTGCCATGTCCTCATTACCTCTGAGTAAGTATGTTGGTTCCCCTTCATCCTATTATCCGTATCCTAAGCCAGGGTACGCCAAGGATAATAGGCCCACAAATGTCCTCTGCTGACTACAAATGTTGTACTAAGTTTCCTAGTACATGCACACCTTTCCTCATCATGCCCCGGGAGCCCAGTTGCCCCGTGGCATTCATTACCCATTACATAGAACATCCACGTCCATATTACCTCTGAGTTGTTCTATGTATCCTCGTTTGGGTCCACTCCCACCATGTCCTCATTACCATTAACCTCTTATTTACCATGTTCTCACCACCTCTGAGTAAATATGATGGTTTCCTCTCTCAACTTATTATCTTTACCAAAAACCAAGGTACGCCAAGGATGATAAGTCCACATAAAATCCCTAGCGGAAATACCCAAACCTATCACGTCCATGCTACCTTTGATAGGATTGCTACACCTAAGCAACTCTACTTTCCATGCTTCTTATTCAAAGTATTCCAAATTTACAATTTGGAAACTTTGAAGGGGGTCTTGTAGAAGCATGGAAAATATTACTTTTTAGTCCCACATCATTCTATAAATAGAGCCCCCTTGCCTCCTTTGAAAAGGGCACCAATTTTTCTTTCCTCCTTCCAACTTGGACTCTTCCTATTACGCACCTTCGTGTGCTAAGTCGAAGAGGTCTAGGGCAGCGCGGGCTCGTCGAGCTCAGTCAGCTGTCCCAACCTCTGACCATCAGAGCGTCTTGCTAAGCGGGCCTCTAATGGAAAGTTGTACAGAACTGCCCGTGTCCAGCCTCCGACAGCAAACGGACAGGGTGGTTCTCAAGAGTCTCCCAACAAAGATCGAGGGCAAGTGCTTTAACTAGCCCCACATCAGAGAGAAAACATGGTACCAACACACTCTTGTGCTCAGGATATCCGAGCCCATAAAATGAGTGCAAAGGTTGACCCTTGACTTGCGTGATGTGATCCTTCACAAGCGTAAGGAAAGAAGGAGATTCTCTATGCGGCCCGAAAATCAACATGAAGCTTCATGTGGCTCAAAACCCAGGAATCTTCATGCGGCTCACAAAACCCAGGAAGCTTCATGCGGTTCAGAAACTTCATGCGGCTCAGAAATGTCATGCGGCTCAGAAACTTCATGTGGCTCAGGATCCTCATGCGGCTCAGAAGTCCATGCGGCTCAGGGACCCATGCGGCTCAAGCGTCTATGCAGCTCAAATAGTTCCATGCGGCCCAGAGAGGAGCCATGTGGCCCTCAACAGCTCTTTCCTTTGTCTTCTACTACATTTAATGCCTTGACGGCTGGCAGCTCTGACCAATGACAGAAAGATGCAATAATGACTCTGTCATAATGGCAGACTCCTAGGGAAACGAAGGATATCTCTGACACAATATGTCAAAATCCCAAAGACCTTTTTTGCGCGGTCTTGCCACGTGGACAAGTCGTATGCGGCTCAGACAGAGGCCACCCATGCGACTCAGGCAGAGGCCACTCATGCGGCTCAGACAAAGGCTATCCATGCGGCTCAGGCAGAGGCTACCCATGCGGCTCACGAGGACAATCTTCATGTGGCTCACTGAAAAGTCATCCATCATGCGGTCGCCTACGCTCATGCGGCTCAGATCACCACCATGCGGTTCAAATGTTCAGAGGCCACTCCAAAGCAGCCTTGACACGTGGCCAGCCTTATGCGGCTCAATGGGGAGCAGTCCTCATATGGCTCAGATTTTCTAAGTAGCTCGCGGTTAAGACACGTGGCGTGATAATAGGACACGTGGCATCAAATCAACCAAAATCCATCAACAAATCCCAATAAAATATTAGGATCAAATTAGAACATTTGCAATCAATCAAATTGAACACGTGGCAGAAGATCCGAGCTTGGCATAATAAATCATAAGGATTTATGGCAATCATCATTAATTGCCCACAGAGATTTGATACAATTACATTAATTGCTCAAATCTATTATAAACGGCCCAGATTCATCGATCCTTAACCGTCGACTTTTGAGATTGGGTAATCATTGCAAACCCTAATGATGCACTCCACTCCTATAAATAGCAAGGTGTCATTCCCTTGCGAGAAAAAAAAGAGAGAGAAGACAGACACAGAGATGGAGACAGACATAGACAAGCAGAGAGCAGAGAGCGAAGAGAGAAAGAGCACACCCCCTCGGATCCAGAGAGAATAAAGAGAGCATTTCTTCATCAACGCCAAGCAGTTCTTCTATAGAGCCAAGGCTGCACCCGATCGTCCAAGGAGTAAGGCAGAGCTGTCGTCGTTTTCCCGAGTCTCTATCGTCACCCCCAGAATCTAAAATAAATAATTGTACTTAGATTGCTGTACCTAGGTTTTCGTCCCTAGGCTTTCTTTGTACGAGCGAGTTTGTATTGAGAGTCTAAAGTTCAGTCCTCCGATAATTATTCTGTACTTTTACAATCAATGGCAAACACGATGGCGACTCTGGCATGGAAAATATTGCTTGTTAGTCCCATATCATTCTATAAATAGATCCCCCTTGCCTCCTTTGAAAAGGGCACTAATTTCTCTTCTCTCCTTCCAACTTGGACTCTTCCTACTACGCACCTTCGGGTGCTAAGTCGAAGAAGTCTAGGACAGCACGGGCTTGTCGAGCTCAGTCAGCTGTCCCAACATCTGACCATCAGAGCATCCCGCTAAGCGGGCCTCTAATGGAAAGTTGTACAGAACTGCCCGTATCCAGCCTCCGGCAGCAAACGGACAGGGTGGTTCTCAAGAGTCTCCCAACAAAGATCGAGGGCAAGTACTTTAACTAGCCCCACATCAGAGAGAAAACATGGTGCCAACACACTCGTGTGCTCAGGATATTCGGGCCCACAAAACGACTGCAAAGGTTGACCGAGATGTCCTTGACTTGCGAGATGTGATCCTTCACAAGCACAAGGAAAGAAGGGGATTCTCTATGCGGCCCGAAAATCAATATGAAGCTTCATGGGGCTCAAAACCCAGGAATCTTCATGCGGCTCACAAAACCCAGGAAGCTTTATGCGGTTCAGAAACTTCATGCGGCTTAGAAACGTCATACGGCTCAGAAACTTCATGCGGTTCAGGATCCTCATGCGGCTCAGAAGTCCATGTGGCTCAGGGACCCATGCGGCTCAAGCGTCTATGCGGCTCAAATAGTTCTATACGGCCCAGAGAGGAGCCACGTGGCCCTCAACAGCTCTTTCCTTTGTCTTCTACTGCATTTAATGCCTTGACGGCTGACAGCTCTGACCAATGACAGAAAGATGCAATAATGACTCTGTCATAATGGCAGACTCCTAGGGAAACGAAGGATATCTCTGACACAATCCGTCAAAATCCTAAAGACCTTTTTTGTGCGGTCTTGCCACGTGGACAAGTCGTATGCGGCTCAGACAGAGGCCACCCATGCGGCTCAGGCAGAGGCCACCCATGCTGCTCAGGCAAAGGCTACCCATGCGGCTCAGGCAGATGCTACCCATGCGGCTCACGAGGACTATCTTCATGCGGCCCACTAAAAAGCCATCCATCATGAGGTCGCCTACGCTTATGCGGCTCAGATCACCACCATGCGGTTCAAATATTCAGAGGCCACTCCCAAGCAGCCTTGACACGTGTCCAGCCTTATACGGCTCAATGGGGAGCAGTCCTCATACGGCTCAGATTTTCTAAATGGCTCGCGGTTAAGACACGTGACGTGATAATAGGACACGTGGCATCAAATCAACCGAAATCCATCAACAAATCCCAATAAAATATTGGGATCAAATCAGATCATTTACAATCAATCAAATTGAACACGTGGCAGAAGATCCGAGCTTGGCATAATAAATCATAAGAATTTATGGCAATCATCATTAATTGCCCACAGAGATTTGATGCAATCACATTAATTGCTCAAATCTATTATGAACGACCCAGATTCATCGATCCTTAACCGCCGACTTTTGAGAATGGGTAATCATTGCAAACCCTAATGATGCACCCCACTCCTATAAATAGCAAGGTGCTATTCTCTTGCGAGAAAAAAAAAAGAGAGAAGACAGACACAGAGACGGAGACAGACATAGACAAGCAGAGAGCAGAGAGCGGAGAGAGAGAGCACACCCCCTCGGATCCAGAGAGAATAAAGAGAGCATTTCTTCATCAACGCCAAGCAGTTCTTCTACAGAGCCAAGGCTGCACCCGATCGTCCAAGGAGTAAGGCAGAGCTACCGTCGCTTTTCCGAGCCTCTATCGTTATCCCCCAAAATCTAAAATAAATAATTGTACTTAGATTGCTGTAACTAGGTTTTCGTTCCTAGGCTTTCTTTGTACGAGCGGGTTTGTATTGAGAGTCTAAAGTTCAGTCCTCCGATAATTGTTCTGTACTTTTACAATTGATGGCAAACACGATGGCGACTCTGCTGGGGATAAACTTCTCCACGGCTGAGGAGTTGGTGACGTAATCGGATGCAGCCAAACTTAGCTCCACGTAACAGAAGATGGTCGTCCGCTTCGACCAACAGGCATTTGAAGAAATGCTCTCTGAGGGAAGCGCTGGCCCGGTCCAGAAGCGAATCCGCACAAAGAAAGCTCGCAGCGAGTGGAGGCCAAAATCATTTGCTCCTCCCCAAGCTCTGGACGGAGTACTCTCTGCTGCCCAAGACGGCGAAGGCAAGTCTCATGCGGACCCACTTCAAGCCATAGAAAACTCTGCTGTCCCCAAGTTTGGCAGAGGAAAGCACTACGATGCTGGACTTGCAGGGGCAAAGAGTAATTCTATGCGCTCCAGGAAGAAGCCAAATAAAGGTACTAGCCGCAAGACCAAGACTCATACGGCCAAACTTGCCAGCCGCATGAATAATCTCCATGCGGTCGAAACTGCCAGCCAAATGCATAACACCCATGCGGCCAGGATTTCCAGCCGCATGGAGAAGACCTATGCAGCTGAGACTTCCAGTCGCATGAAGAAAGTCCATGCAGCTACGATTTCCAGCCGCATGAAGACTGTAGATTACAGCCGCATACCGCCTGCCCCACGCGGCTCAGTCTTCGACCGCCTCTCCTGTGGTCCTGATCTCTCGTGCTCCCAAGAAGACATGTCTGACTCTCTCCAGTACCACTTAGACTCTTCCTACTATGTTCCTTCACGTACTGGAGTGAAGAAGTCTAGGGCAGCACGAGCTCGATAAGATCAGTCCGCTGTCCCAACCTCTGACCATCCGAGCGTTTCACATACTGTTATGCGGGCCTCTGATGGGAAGTTGTACAGAACCACTCGAGTCCAGCCCCCGACGGCAAACGGACAGGATGGTTCCCAAAAGTCTTCCAAAATCCAGGAAGCAAACATGGTCATTTCAGACCCATCTGACTTGCGTGAGGCTATCTGCCACAAACGCAAGGAAAGAGAGGGGGCCTCGGGGTGCAAAGAGTCCTCCCACAGATGTCACTGCACCCAAGTCATCGTCAACTGCTGTTGCAATAACACGACGGTACGAGAAGACCGACAGTCCGTCTTCCAAAGACTGCAACAACCATATTCAGAAGATGAGGCACTTTCCGTCGTCTCCTGCGACTTTGCTCAGAAAATCCTCGCCGATGGGAGAGAGAAGAAGACAAATGTTCCCAGCCTGAAGATTTCAACCACTATGACTAAGAAACTGTCGTCGAAATTGGTGCCCACCACCAGAGTTTTCTAAGGTACCCGTTCAAAGATGAAATCTGCTACAGTGGGAGATTCATCGTCCGCATCACTGGGGGTTGCTGGAACTGGGGTAGCACTCCTCCGAACCTCCACGACAATCCGATGTTCCAAAAAGATGAACTAGGGGAAGACATTCCCACATACCCCGAACCAGAGGAAGACATTCCTACATACCCCGATGACTTCTCATTACAGGGGTATGATTCGGAGTGTATGTCATCCACCGTCCCTTCCACTTCTCCTCATGTGAGGACGGTATTCATGACAGATAGCAACCAAGATGGTCCTAGTGATCGCTAATGCATCGACACTCTGGAGGCCATACTGCGCACTTTGGTCAAATCGGTGGACGAAATCAAAGCAGCCCTCCCTACTCTGCAAGGAGGGACACCTGGCCAAACAAACTTGGGTCCCGCGGTCAATGCAGACTCAAACTCAGCAGCACCAAACTCGGGCAATAATCTTCCTAAAATGTCGGCTCCTACCGCTGCAGACGAGGCCAGGGAGGCAAGACGAGAGGTCCAGGAGCTTCGGGCCATGTTCCACGCCCGAGAAAACTGCCAAGACCTTAGGATACGACAACCGTATCCCGCAGCATGGAGAGATGTACCCTTCCCACCAAAGTATAAGCCATTCCACATCAATCCATATGATGGAAAGACCTCCGCAAGTCGGTATATCACTTACTTCGAGGTCACTACCGACCATCTACCCCATGACGATGCCATCTTTACATGATTATTCATCGGGGCATTGGAAGGGGTCACCTTTGACTGGTACCGTAACCTGCCAGACAACTGCATCCACTCCTTTGCCAGCTTCAAGCGCATGTTCTTGGAGAGATTCTATAAAGTAGGACAGGATATCACAATGTCCACCCTCATGGACGTCGTTCAAGGGGAGAAAGAGCTGATAAGGAATTATATTGACCGGTTCCGCCAAACCGCCATGAAGTTGCCATCCGGTAATCCGGATTCCTCCTTAATTAAAATTTGCCAAAAGAGACTGCTTCCAACAATCAGCCTCTGGATGGGTGAAAGTTAATTTAAGGACTGGAAGACGTTTATCATCAGTGCCACTAGCACCGAAGACATATTGAAGAAGGCTCGCCAACTGGGATTACACATCTCGGAGGGAGAGGACAAGGGCAGGCGCCCTAATACCAACAACAACAATGGGGGTAGCTCCTGCAATAATCGGGACAACAAGGGCAAGCAGGCTATGGTAGCTGACACAGCCCAGAAACCTGAGTCAAAATCGGCAGATAAGTAATGGCCATAAATGACCTACTCCTACGAAGACGGTCATGTCAAACCCATCTTGGATATTCTCATACAAGGGGATAGAATTCAGCTCCCTCCGCCAAGACGGGAACCTCGGCCGGCGGAAATGGAGAGCCCAAAGTACTGCCATTACTACCGCTACGTCTATCGTGCTACACATGACTGCTACCAAGTGAAGCGATACATCCAACATCTCATCGATTCGAAGGCTCTGGCCATCGATTTCGAGGAGGTGACCGTGGCAGCCAATATGGTATCCCTACAGTTTGGCAGCTTCCCTCCGACAGAGACTCAAGACGGCGTAATACCCATCCCTCGGGCGACAAAGGAGATTTCTAATCTTCTACCTCCTCGAGATCAGGCTACTGGTCTAGTGCCCCTCATAACATCGCGAGGAGAGGTCATGTGGGTACATCCGGACTTGGTACCTGAAGTGACTCGGTCCACACCACTCCCCATTGGTAAGAAGAAGGGTAGAAAAGTTAGATCCTGCCGCACAATTTTGGTGGATGTCGAGGAAGCTGCAGCTGTCGTCACTCGGTCTGGTGCTCAATCCCAACCTACGCCAGATAACTCGACTGAAGAGCATCAGCCGGCCACTGCTGACACTCCGGGACCTTCCCAACCTCCGACGACCGACAAGCCTAGGCCGAAGGAGACTCGCTTTGACAAATTCCTCCGAAAAGAGGCACCACATGGGCTGGAAAGGCCCTACAACTTTGACATCTTGGCACAATTGGCCAACACACCGGCCAAATTGTCATTATACGAGCTCCTGAGACTCTCCAAGGATGTTCGCGCGGCTTTGAGCGACGCACTCCAGAACGCCGACGCAAGTCTAGCTCAGGTCAACCTCACGGAAGAGAGTCCGCCTGCAGATTTCCAAGACAGCGCTTGTACAGGAGCGATGCCCAATATTGTCTTCACTCCACAGGATATGCTCATCAAAACCACCTGCATGATCTAAGGACGGCATTCGACCTGATGTGAGCACACAACCTAAAAATGAATCCCACAAAATCCTTCTTGGGCGTATCCAGCAGAAAGTTCTTGGGTTTCATCATCACCTCCCAGGGTATCGACATAGACCCTGAGAAGGCGAAGACAATCATGGAGATGGGTCCCCCGAGAAATCTTCTAGAACTCCGAGGCCTCCAAGGGAGGTTAGCTTACATTAGGAGGTTCATTTCCAACCTCTCCGGGCATTGTCAGCCATGCACCCATCTCATGAAGAAGGGCGTCTCATTCGTATGGGATGAAGAATGTCAGCGTGCCTTCGACAACATCAAAAAATATTTGTCGAACCCTCCGGTTCTGGTGGCCCCGGTTGCTGAAAAACCATTCCTCCTCTATGTACGAGCAATGGAGCATTCCCTCGGCGCTCTGCTAGCACAAAACAATGATGTATGCCATGAACAAGCTATATATTACCTCAGCCGAATGATGATTGGGCCGGAGCACCGATACACCGCCGTGGAGAAGGAATGCCTCGCCCTGGTGTTTGCCATTCAAAAGATACGGTACTATGTCACAGGATAAACCATACATGTGATTTCACGAGTCAACCCTCTCAGGGTCCTCATGACTAAACCAGGAGCACTCAGCTCTCGCCTCGCTACATAGACAATATTACTGTCCCCCTACCATATGATCTTCGTCCCACAAAAGGCTGTTAAGGGTCAAGCCCTGGCAGACTTTTTGGCAGCTCACCCAGACTCGGAGTCATCCAGAATATATGAAGGAATCTCAGATGAGGTTGTCGACTCGCATGCAACCTCTCACGATGATATATGGCGAATGTTCTTCGACGGTGCCTCGAGGACCGGACCTAAGGACAACATCATCATCGGAGTTGGGGTAGTACTAGTTTCTCCTTCCGGATTGGTGATCAATCGTGCTTACTCCCTCACAGAACCCTGCTCTAACAATGTGGCCTAGTACAACGCTTTGGTCATTGGACTCCAACTTGCAAGAGAGCTGGGGGTAGAATATCTTGAAGCATACGGTGATTCACAGTTAATCGTCAATCAGATCCGGGGTTCATACGAAGTCCATCATGAAGACATGATCCCCTATCGCCAAATAGCAATCAACATCATCTCGTCGTTCGAGGGGTTCTTCATCGAACACGTTCTCAGACTCCAAAACATCGAAGCCGATGCCTTAGCAGGCCTTGTCGCTTCCCTAGCAGTGCTAATTCATACTCATCATTCGGTTGATGTGATAGGCCACGAACTGGTCTGCCCCAAGAACAACGTTCAATTCGTGGCGAGTTATTCCGCTCAGACGATTGACGAAGCGCCAGACTGGAGACAACCATTTATAGATTTCGTAGTCTACGACATCCTACCCGAGAACCCAAAGGAAGCTACTTCCATCAGAAGGCGTTCTCTCAGATTCTTCTACGATACAGAAACGAAAATGCTGTATCGGCGATCCTACGATGGGCTATTGCTTCGGTGTCTGTCAAACGCAGAAGCCAAAGAAGCTATACACGAAGCTCATGACGGTGTCTGCGGGGCCCATCAGCCTGGCCCTAAATTACAAGATCGTCTTCGTCGAATGGGCTACTACTGGCCCATGATGGTAGCAGATGCGATAGACTATGCAAGAAAGTACAAAGCCTGCCAAGTCCATGCAGACTTCATCTACCAGCCATCCGAATTTCTACATCCGACATTGGCGTTCTAGCCATTCGAAGCATGGGGAATGGATATCATCGGTCCGATCGCTCCACCTTCTTCCCGAGGACATCGCTTCATACTCGCAATCACGGATTACTTCTCCAAATGGGCGGAAGCTGTTCCACTTGCAGAAGTAAAGACTTTAAACGTGATCAGCTTCCTCAAGCATCACGTCATCTACAGCTTTGGACTGCCCCGAAGGATCATCTACGATAATGGTCCGCAGTTTGCAAGCCACGCCTTCTATCGCTTCTGCGATAAATACCGAATTTAGAATATTGCTTCGACGCCATACAACCCAGCGGCAAATGGGTTGGCAGAAGCATTCAACAAAACAATCATCGAACTTCTCAAGAAGTTCGTATCGTCCAACAAATGCGACTGGAATGAGAAGCTTGGTGAATGCTTATGGGCATACCGTACCACAGTCCGAACGGCCACAGGGAACACACCATTCTCCCTGTTGTACGGGAGTGAGGCAGTTCTCCCATTGGAGACTCAAATGCCCTTGCTCTGCGTCGCTCTCATTTATCAATTGACGATGGACGATAACTACCGTCGCCGACTACAAGAGTTGGAGGCCTTAGATGAAAAGCGCCTCTTGGCTCGGCAACGAATCGAGCTATACCAAGCACGCATCTCCGGAGCCTTCAACAAGAAGGTTAAAATCAGAACATTCCAAGTGGACGATCTCGTCCAGGCAGTCCGAAAGCCGATGGTCATGACTCACAAAACCGCCGGCAAATTTCAGCCAAAATGGGAAGGTCCATTTATCATAGAGGCCGTATTCTCCAACGGTGCTTACCGTCTCGCAAAAGAAAACGGAGACTTGCTCATGCTGCCCGTCAACGGCAAGTTCCTGGAGAAATATTATATCTAAACGACATTCTCTAAATTATCGAGTCATGTACCCGCTGGTACCGCTGAACTCACATTTCCAAATTCCAGATTACCGAGCTTTGTACCCGCTGGTACCGCTGAACTCACATCTGCAACAATCCTAGATTATCGAGTCATGTATCCGCTGGTGCCGCTGAACTCACATCCACAACACTCATTATCGAGTTATGCACCCGCTGGTGCCGCTGAACTCACGTTCCCAAATTCCAGATTATCGAGTCATGTACCCGCCGGTACCGCTGAACTCACATTCTAACTCTCCCAGATTATCGAGTTATGTACCTGCAGGTGCCTCTGAACTCACATTTTGGTCACTCTTTCAGATAGTAAGTCATGTATGACCATACCTCTGAACTTTCTTCCTGAAAGAAATCCTCCCTCATAATCCACTACCCGCACTCCTAGTACATAAAAAGGGAAACAGATCCACAAATTTCCAAAACGGCCATGACGATGTTACCTCTGAGTCGTTTTACTTCCGCCAAAAAACAAATCACCCCTTTACTTAGAACTTCTATGTCGTCATTACCTCTGAGTCGTTCTATGTACCCTCCTTCATTGAGCCCACTCCTGCCATGTCCTCATTACCTCTGAGTGGGAAGGCTCCGTCGAAGAAACCCTCATATTTGCCATGTCCTCTTTACCTCGGAATAAATATGTTGGTTCTCCCTCGACTTATTATCTGTACCCAAAAAAAACCCCCAGGGTACGCCAAGGATAATAGGTCTACAAATACTCTCCGTCGAGTCCACTCCTGCCATGTCCTCATTACCTCTGAGTAGGAAGACTCCACGGTAAAACCCTCATACTTGCCATCTCCTTATTACCTCTGAGTAAGTATGTTGGTTCCCTTTTTATCCTATTATCCATATCCTAAGCCAGGGTACGCCAAGGATAATAGGTCCACAAATATTTTCCGTTGAGTCCACTCCTACCATGTCCTCATTACCTCTGAGTAGGAAGACTCCACGGTAAAACTCCCATACTTGCCATGTCCTCATTACCTCTGAGTAAGTATGTTAGTTCCCTTTCATCCTATTATCCGTATCCTGAACCAGGATACGCCAAGGATAATAGGCCCACAAATATCCTCCGTTGAGTCCACTCCTACCATGTCCTCATTACCTCTGAGTAGGAAGACTCCACGGCAAAACCCCCATACTTGCCATGTCCTCATTACCTCTGAGTAAGTATGTTGGTTCCCTTTCATCCTATTATCCGTATCCTAAGCCAGGGTACGCCAAGGATAATAGGCCCACAAATGTCTCCCGACGACCACAAATGTCCTTGGTTGACCACAAATGTCCTCTGTTGACCACAAATATCCGCAGTTGACCACGAATGTTGTACTAAGTTTTCTAGTACATGCCACTCTTTTCTTATCATGTCTTGGGAGCCCAACTGCTCCCTGGCATTCTTTCAAATACCTAGTACATCCACATCTTTCCTCATTATCACATGCTTTTGGAGCCCAGCTGTTCCATAGCATTCTTTCACCCAATACATAGAACTTCTATGTTGATAGCACCTCTGAGTTGTTCTGTGTATCATTATTAGGCCCACTCCTACCACGTCCTCGTTACCTCTGAGTAGGAAGTCTCTACCATTAACCCCATATTTACCATGTTCTCACCACCTATGAGTAAATATGATGGTTCCCTCTCTCAACTTATTATCCGTACCTAAAACCAAGGTACGCCAAGGATGATAAGTCCACACAAAATCCCCAGCGAAAGTACTCAAACCTATCACGTCCATGCTACCTCTGATAGGATCTCCACACCAAAACAACTCTACTTTCCATGCTTCTTATTCAATGTATTCTAAATTTTCAATTTGAAAACTTTGAAGGGGGTCTTATAGAAGCATGGAAAATATTGCTTTTAGTCCCACATCGGAAAGGAGAAAAAGAAAGGGCTCACTCCATTCTATAAATATAGCCCCCTTTCCTCCTTTGAAAAGGGCACCTACTTCTCTTCCTTCCTTCCAACTTGGACTCTTCCTACTATGCACCTTCGGGTGCTAAGTCGAAGAAGTCTAGGGCAGCGCGGGCTCGTCGAGCTCAGTCAACTGTCCCAACCTCTGACCATTAGAGCGTCCCGCTACGCGGGCCTCTAATAAAAAGTTATACAGAACCGCCCGTGTCTAGCCCCCGGCGGCAAACGGATAGGGTGGTTCTCAAGAGTCTCCCAACAAAGATCAAGGACAAGTACTTTTACTAGTCCCACATCGGGGAGCGAACATGATACTTACGCACTCGTGTGCTCGAGATACCCGGGTCCACAAAGCGAGTGCAAAGGTTGATCGAGATGTCCTTGACTTGCGAGATGTGATCCTTCACAAGCACAAGGAAAAAAGGAGAGTCTCATGCGACTGAAAACCCAGAAAGCTCCATACGGCCCATGAGGATTTTATGCGGCTCAAAATCTAGAATGCTTCGTGTGGCTCAGAAAGCTTCATGCGGCCCAAAGGCAGCAGGGGGGCCTTATGCGGCCCAAAATCAACAGATAGCCCATGCGGCTCATGGATCCATGTGACTCAGAGAGCTCATACGGCTCAGAGACCCATGCGGCCCAAGCGTCTATGCGGCTCAATTAGTTCCATACGGCCCAGAGAGGAGCCACGTGGCCCTCAACAGCTCTCCTCTTTGTCTTCTACTGTATTTAATGCCTTGACGGCTGACAGCTCTGACCAATGACAGAAAGATGCAATAATGACTCTGTCATAATGGCAGACTCCTAGGGAAACGAAGGATATCTCTGACATGATCCGTCAAACCCCAAAGACCTTTATACGGCCTTGACACGTGGACAGTCGTATGCGGCTCAGACAGAGGCCACCCATGCGGCTCAGGCAGAGGCTACCTATGCGGTTCAGGCAGAGGCTACCCATGCGGCTCACAAAGACTATCTTCATACGGCTCACTGAGAAGCCACCCATCATGTGGTCACCTACGCTCAAGCGGCACAGATCATCTCCGTGCGGTTTAAATGTTTAGAGGCTACTCCCAAGCAGCCTTGACACGTGGCCAGCCTTATGCGGCTCAGTGGGGGGGTGATCCTCATGCGGCTCAGATTTTCTAAGTGGCTCGCAGTTCTGCCAGCGTCCCTACAGCTATCAGCCTCATCATAGTGGGACACGTGGTAAGATTCATCAACAAATCCTAACAACCAGGTTGGGATCAAATCAAATCATTTGCAATCAATTAAATTGAACACATGGCAGAAGATCTAAGCTTGGCATAATAAATCATGAACATTTATCGCAACCATCATTAGTTGCCCACAGAGATTTGATGCAATCATATTAATTGCTCAAATCTATTATGAACAGCCCAGATTCATTGATCCTTAACCACCGACTTTTGAGAATGGAAAATCATTGCAAAACTCTAATGATACCCGCACTCTTATAAATAGCAAGGTGCCATTCCCTTGCAAGAGGAGAGACAGAAGGAGAGAGATAGAAAGGAGAAGACAGACACAGAGACGGAGACAGACATAGATAAGCAGAGAGCAGAGAGTGGAGAGAGAGAGAGCACACCCCCTCGAATCCAGAGAGAATAAAGAGAGCATTTTTTCATCAATGCCAAGCAGTTCTTCTACAGAGCCAAGGCTGCACCCGATCGTCCAAGGAGTAAGGCAGAGCTGCCGTCACTTTCTCGAGCCTCTATCATCACCGTCCAGAATCTAAAATAAACAATTATACTTAGATTATTGTACCTAGGTTTTCGTTCCTAGGCTTTCTTTGTACGAGCGAGTTTGTATTAAGATTCTAAAGTTCAGTCTCCGATAATTGTTCTGTTCTTTTACAATCAATGGCAAACAACAACCGTTTAGAAGAAAGTTTCTTGGTTATGCCGGTTAAAATTTTCGGGCTGGAGACATTTGTTTCCTTCCCTCTACCGCTACCAGGAATCTTTAGAGCAGAATTGCAAGAGGCGAAGAGAAGCGCCCCGTCTTCTGAACTTGGATGTTACAACCTTTGGAAGACGGACTGCCGGTCTTTTTGTACTGCTGCCTTGTTACAGCAGTAGTTTACAATGACTTGGCTGCATTGATGTCCTTGACAGGACTCTTTGTACGTCAAATCTTCGTCTCTCTCCTTGTGCTTGTGAAGAATTACGTTGTGCAAGTCACCTTCTTTGTGGGCTGGGGAGTCCTGAGCACATGAGTGTGTTGGCCTCCTGCCTGCTCCCTGATGTGGGGGTAGCACGATACTTGCCATTGATCCTTGTTGGGAGATTCTTGATAACTATCCCGTTCGTTGGCCGCCGGGGGCTGGATACGGGTAGTTCTGTACAACTTTCCATCAGGGGCCCGAGTAATAGTTAGCGGGATGCCCTAGTGGTCGAAAGTTGGGACAGTCGACTGAGCTCGCCGAGCCCATACTGCCCGAGACTTTTTTCTTCTAGTACCTGAGAGTGTGCAGTAGGAAGAGTCCAAGCTGGTCAGAACAGAGTCTGGCATATGCTTCAGAGAGCCTCCATGGTTAGGACCGTACGAGAGGCGTTCAAAGACTGACCGTGAGTCGTATGGAGTAAATGGTATGTGGCTAGGATCGGTGGCCGTACAGGCTGTCTGCATGCGGCTGGTATGTATAGCCATGCAGGCTGTCTACATACGGCTATCCTTTGTGGCCATATGAACTTTTTGTATGCGGCTAGAAGTCATGGTCGTGCAGGCTGTCTGTATGCGACTGGTATGTGTAGCCGTGCAGGCTGTCTGCATGCGGCTATCCTTTGTGGCCGTATGAACTTTTTGTATGCGGCTAGAAGTCATGGCCGTGCAGGCTGTCTGCATGCGGCTAGCAGTTCTGGCCGCATAAGTTTTTTCCATGCGGTTGACAGTTACGACCGTATGAGCTTTCCCCATGCGGTTGGCGCCCTTAGGTGGCTTGGATTGCACAGAGTTCCTCTTTGCCCCTGCAAGTCCAACATCACAGTATTTTCTTCTGCCGGACTTGGGGACAGCAGAGTCCTCTGTGGTCTAAAGCGGGGCCGTACGCGAGACTTCTCTGCTGTCTCGGGCAACAGAGAGTACTCCTTCGAGAGCTTAGAGAGGAGCAAATGATTTGGGTCTCCACTTCCTGCGGGCCTTCTTCGTGCGGGCTCGCTGCTGGACCGGGCTAGCGCTTCCGTCGGAGTGCATTTCTTCAAACGCCTGCTGGTCGAACCGGACGACCAGCATTTGTTGAGTGGAGCCAAGTTTGGCTGCGTCTGATTGCATCACTAACTCCTCAGCTGTGGAGAAGTTAGTCCCCAGCAGAGTTGCCATCGTGTTTGCCATTGATTATAAAAGAACAGAACAATTTATATGGGAGGACTGGACTTTTACTTCACAATACAAACTCGCTCGTACAAAGAAAGCCTAGGGACAAAAACCTAGGTACAGCAGTCTAAGTACGATTGTTTAGTTTTGATTCTGGAGGGTGACGGTAGAGGCTCGGAAAAGCGACGGCCGCTATGCCTTACTCCTTGGACGATCAAACGTAGCGGGAAAGCGACGGCCACTCTGCCTTACTCCTTGGACGATCAGACGTAGCCTTATCTCTGATGAAGAAATGCTCTCTGGATGGGAAGACTCTTCTGTACGCGCCTTTTTGTTTCTCTGTGTGTCTAGCCGGGTGGAGAGGATCTCTTTTACAAAGGAATGGCACCTTGCTATATTCTTTTTTTTGTTTCTCTGGATCCGATCCTTTTGTAAGGGAATGGCACCTTGCTATTTATAGGAGTGGGGTGTGATCATTAGGGTTTGCAATGATTCCCTCCTTAAAAAGTCGGCGGCCAATCATCTGGGCCATTAATCTTGATTGCATTACATCTGGGCAATTGATTCTTGATTGCGCCAAATCTGTATGGGCAATTAATGCTGATTGCAATGAATCCTCATAATCTATTATGACAAGCTCAGATCTCCCGCCACGTATCTTACTTAATCACAATAAATCTGATTTGATTTGAGTAATAATGGTGATTGCACTAAATCTGGTTGTCAGAATTTGCGAGCAGCCATAACTCCGAGAAGATAAGGCAGCCACGTGTCTTAACTTGTCATGCGGGTTGCCATGTGTCTCAACCGTCATGAGCGGGGCGTCTGACAAAGTCGTATGAGTGCGGTCTAAGTGAACCGCATACGGGTGACCCCCAAGTCCTAGCCGCATGAAGGTAACCGCCGCATAAGGATACAGCCGCATGAATGACGCAACCGCATGAATGATACAACCGCATGAAGTGGGCAGCCGCATGAAGTGAGCAGCCGCGTGAAGGACGCAGCCGCATGAAGTGGGCAGCCGCATGAAGCGAGCAGCCGCATAGGGATGGCAGCCGAATGAGAATTGACAGTCGCATAGGGATGGCAGCCACATGAAAATTGACAACCGCATAGGGATGGCAGCCGTATGGAGCGAGCAGCCGCATAGGGGTGCTTGGGACTTGATAGATCCTGCCAAAAAGATTTTATTCTTTTCCCAAGGGACACGCCATCATTATTTCGGCTTTATGACAGAGCTGTCATTCATTGCGTCAGAGCTGTCATGCATTGTGTCAGAGCTGTCATTCATTGTGTCAGAGCTATTAATTGGGAGTAGAAGTAGGCCGCGTGTCTTTGCCCGAGCCGTATGGATCTTTTGGGGAGTTTCGAGCCGCATAAAGTTCTGAAGGGTTTCTGAGCCGCATAAGGCTCATTCTGTTTGGAGCCGCATGGGTTTCTCTTGTCTTTTTCCATGCTTCTACAACAACCTCTCCAAGTCTTTAAATGAATTGATACACCCGTCAGCCAGACTGCAGAACCATTCGAAGGCTACCACCTACAAGGTGCTAATAAATAGCTTTGACAGGAATGGATCGTCTCGGGGCAAGTATAGAGTTTGCGTGTTGAAGTACGTCATGTGCTGATAAGGAGAAGTCAAGCCATCGAACGAGTTCAGCGTCAGCGGCTTGTAATTAGGAGGGCATGTAGCATTCTCCCACTCGGGGGGATACGGTTGAGGTATCCCCATCTTCTGCAGCTCATCTTTGTGTAAGATGGTGTCGAAGCGAGCAACCAGGGAATCAATTACATCATGTTGATTGAGCAGGTGTTGGGAAACAGCTGCTGGACGGTTGTCAGATGTTGTCGGCGAAAGACCACCCCCAGTATTTGCAAGATTTGGAGGAGGTACAACAGAATGATACTCTTTTTGTAGGGTAGGAGGGTTTTTGCTGTGAGATGGACTAGCGTGGGCTGAGGCATTTTTCTAAGGTAGAGGAACAGCTCCAGCAGCTTGGACTGCCATGATATTGGTAAGCATATCAGTGATCTTGACGAATGCTGTTTCGAGACCCTCTAGCCGTTTACTAGTCTGATCACTGGCTTCTTCAGGTCTTTCTCCGTCCGTCATGTACGTATATAGCATGCGAGGATGAACAGAGGTAGCAGTGCAACTGGTGCTGATACTTTCTGTCTCCGAGTGGATAAGTCTTTCATCTTCAGGTAGATGAGGTAGACAGTCGCTATCGGATTCGGAGGGATCATCATCCTCTGGAAGGTTACCCCCAGTGTGGGGGTCATCTACTTCAGATTCTGAGGGAATGCTACCCCTGGCTTGGGAATCTTCGTCATCTATACGAAATTTTGCCTTTGATCGAGGGCCCATATAGACTCCTTCAGATGTGACAGCCCATTGGCCATCTGTTGGTAGACTTCGTCTTCTTCTTCTCGTAGAACTGAGAGAGAAGGTTGGGTTGGTAGTCCACCGTCTTTGATTGGGGCTTCCGTAAGGGGGACCTCATGAAGCCATGTTAGATGAGACACAGAGTGGCTTCTCGTCGTCAGAGAAGTGCAGCCGTCGAAACACGAACTTTCTCTGAGGTACTCTTGTTACTTTGGAGCAACAACAGTTGATAACAATATTAGCGCACGGAAGTGCACTATGAATTGTTATGTTCTCCCTTGCTTTACGCTTATGATTTATCATGTCACGCAAGTCAGCGGAAGGAAGTTTTATCTTACAACCTTTGTTGCATGCATCGTCGAGCTTTACATACGGGTTCGTAAGGAGAGTAGGCGCATCCAGACTTAGTTCATGTGCAGGGGCAACCCCTACACCTAAGTTCTGGGATGTCCTTGAAGAAAGTCTCGTGCTATACGCGTTGGGACCTATCTTTTTGCTGTGGGCGCATAGGCCTTGGAGACTGGGCTTGGGCGCGTGCTTCTTGATAGCATGTTTGAGCCGCCTTGATATGGGCGCATAGTATGGATCCAGAGAGCCCGAGCGCATAGCGTTGGGCGTATGACTCTAAGTGCCCAACCTGTTGAAGACAGAAGTGTTCTGGTTGGGGCTATGCGCCCAAACACTCCCTTGGACGTATGCTTGGTGGAGCAGCACTGTTTTCTTCCAATTCTGCCTCCTTCGTTCGTGAGCCTTGTCGGGTCTGGCTAGAGTGCCGTACACCCCGATCCTTGGCATCGTAGTGTTTTCTCTGCCAAGTCTCGAGTGTTGAATACTCTGTTGTTGGTTGTAGAGGGAAGAAGTTACTGGGCTAGTAGAGCCCAGAACGGTGTGAGCCTTCCCCATTTGGAGGACTTCTGTAGCAGAGTCCTGCGCCCAGGTGACAGAGTCCTCCAGTTGCATATCCGCTATGACACTAGCAGGATATGTGCAGCGAGCCTTCGGAAGCCAAGTCTTGCGAGACTTGTTTGGCTTCGCTAATTTTGAGGGAGTAGAGCCGTCCCTCGAGAGCATCTGATCGAACGCCTGCTGATCAAATTTTACGATCAGCATATTCTGAGTACTCCCCACTTTGTCGGTATCGGATTGCGTCACCACCTTCTCGTCAGAGGAAAAGGCAGTCCCCAGCACAGTCGCCATTTTTGTGGACACACACAAAAGAAGAAGAAGAAAATACTGTCTTTTCTTTTTATTGGCGCAAGGCACCACAAATCTAGTACGCCTGAGAGATCATGCACTGAGGATCCCCGAGTACAAAAAGAAGAATTTTGGGGAATGGGACAATAGAGATCGAACGGTAGTTGCTCTTTTACTCCGTTGACACTTCGATAACGAAAGTGGAAGAAAATCTAAGAAAACTGCTAACTCTCAGCTGACTAGCAAGAAGTGCAGCAATTTGGCTCTTAAAAATGCTTTCCATTATGTCTGTTGAAGAGGGAAGAAGCCCCCCTTTTATAGTCGTTCTTTGGCTGGAATGATGTTATGCGCCCACATGAAGAGACACGCTGGTTCTTACGTGGGTGTATGGTCCTGCTTTGGCCGCATAGGTGTAGGCGCATACAGGCTGCGAGATCGTGGGTTGGTCGTGGTGTTGACGTGACCGCATGATTCGGTGCATGACTGCACGTGGAGACTGACGTGACCATGCGCTTCGGTGCACGTTTTGATCGTGGCTTCAACTGAGTCGGGCTTGGGCGCATATCCATGTCTCAGGATATGGGCTCTTCTTTCGGAAGAGCTAGTCTTGGGTGCATGGAGTTATACTTGGACTGGGCGCATGGAGCTTCATTTAGTGGGCGCATGGAGTCGTACTGACTGGGCGCATGGAGCTGCTTTGACTTGGGCGCATGGAGCTATGTTTGTTGAAAATTTTCATGCTTCTACAGTGGCCCATCGAGGTGCACTCCGGAAAAGTATTCTTGACATGACAAGAAAACCTGACATGACATATGTAATCTTGATTATTGTTGCAACAACCAATCCTGACTTGCTAAGTATAACTCTTGTCTTGACTCCGTGGTTGATTTTCCTGATTGTGCCTGTACAAGCTACATGTCTCGTCTTACATCATGTCTAGGACATGGACTTCTGGTTACCACGGTCAGGAATTCGTAATGAATCTGACTAGGTTAGAGACTAGATTGATCAAGTCGTTCATATATAGAGATTTTCCAGTTATAGGCGATCCCGTTATCCTAGCCACACCTATGGACTTGTAGCCTGCTGTCAAGTAGGGTGCATTTCCATCACACTATCATGTGTTGCACTTTAAGTCACTAAATAATTCTCTTAATTCTTGATAAACTCTTGTAACCCTATCTGGATAACTTGGATAGTCTGCAGGGCTTGTGACTGTGGGAATATCTCAACTGTATCTTGTTAGTAACTAGGCCTGTGATAACCCTAGTGAGCGAATGATAGCAAGCCGTGGGACTTGATTGGTCGTGCCTGAATGACTGTCTCATGATTAACTTGGGAACTATATTCCACCTCATATTTTCTTAATGCAAGCTAGTTTATTCTTTAAAGCATATCTTTTATGTTATTTAATTATGCTCTTTGACCAGTTTTCCTATTCTTTATATGTTGGTTTTAGTTTCTAAGTGGAGCCTCCATTGTGGCACTTGCTCTTTCTGGGTTCTGACCGAGCTGATTTTGTGTGGCCAAATTTTGGAGTAGCACCCGAGGATCTATCTGCCTTCTAGCCAGATAGTGATCATTGGAAGTAACTGTTGCAACTAGTGGGTTTCGTATTTTGCTCTTCCACTCTATTGTAAATTATTCTTTTGAGACATTTAGCCGTCGCGCATATGTTAGCTCGTGTTGCAGCTTAATTTTTGTCTGCCTAAGGGCTGTTACATGATTGGCAAATCATAGGGTTGATCATGTATAACTTAACTCTTGTTAGTCTTCGCAATTTGTGTGACTAGCTTCATGATCATCTGAATATGTAATGTTTGGGGCGCCATACTTTATATGTCTGATGATCTAACATGTTGTAACATTTATTTGCTTGCTTGAGATTGACACACTAGACTTGTTCTTGACCATAAGAGATTAATGGCTTGTAGATAAACCCTCATGCATCTAAGCAGCCATGACTGTATTGCGAGGTGGGTTGCACTTCAATGTATGTAGCTGGCTGTGTCTGTCCCCCGTACTCCAGTATTCTGGTTCTTAGCATGACACCCTATCCCGATCTCTCACCTCTCCCACTCTCTCTCGATTTCCCTACTGACTTCTTCCTCTCTTCCTTAGCACTTAAGGGAAGCAGATAGTGGAATAGCTCTGTTGGTTTCAAAAAAATTAGTACAGTATAGATATGTATTAGTATGTAGACATATTTTTATATATATATATACATGTATATATATAAAGTATAATGATTTTATTGTTATTAATGGTTATTATTAATACTCTTATTTTTCGATATATATAAATAATATTTTTCTAAGAATAAATTATGACCAATTATTATTTTGGGCTCATAATAATTATAATTTATTTGTTCCTATAAACTATTGGGTATATATATATATATATATATATATATATATATATATATATATATATATATATAGCGCGAATGAGCAGATGATAAATAGATTGAAGTCTCTTATCAGGATTCATAGAATATCCATTCTGGCAATTATCGAACCCAAGGTCGACGAGTCCTATATTTTTAAATACTGGATAATGTTGGGCTTTTTTCGAGTTGTTGGGAAATGCAAAGACATATGGATCCTATGGGGGTCCGACATTCAAGCTTGGACCGTGGATAGCAAGGATCAATCCCTCTCTATCGAATTCGAGCACGGTCATCTGAGTAAGAAGGCGATCCTTTCCAATGTTCATGGTGCGGTCGACAAGAAAAAACATGGGAAGGTATGGGACGACCTCCTTACGCTACAGGCCTGGTACCAGGATTCTCCGTGGATTTACGGGGGAGACTTTAATACGGTGACGTCGAGCGAGGAGAAGTCTGGCAGCCTTTCTCCGTCATTCGGATCTATGGCTGAAATCAACTAATTCATCTTCGACGTCGGGCTCTCCACCATCCCGTATGTCGGCAACCCATTCACCTGGACGAACTCGAGAGAGGGGATTCACACTCAACACTCTCAGCTCGATCGTATCCTCGTCAATCATCATTGGATCGACATGACGTACAGGAACAAAATGAAGCACTTGAATAGGAATGAGTCCAATCATTGTCCGTTTTTGGTTGAGATCGAGAATGCCCCCCAGCTATTCGAAAGCCATTCAAGTTCCTAGATTTTTAGTATCATCACACAGAGTTTCCTAAGGTGGTTGGTAATGCATAGGGAAGCATCGACCACCGAAGCCCACTACCTAGAGTAGTCCTCCGGCTCAAAGCAACCCGACGAGCTCGTTCGCCTTTGAGCAAGGAAGCGCACAGAGATATTTTCAAAATGCTCAAAAACGTGGAAGACAACGTGACCACGGCTGAGCTTTCATATGACCGGGATGGGAGTCCATCTCAGAGAGCTACTCTGAATGCCGCAAGGGCGGATTTGAAGCGTTGCAACACCTATGTGGTTGATATTTGGCACCAAACAGCGAGGGCTCGATGGGATAGCGATGGTGACCAAAACACCAGGTACTTTCACTCTTGTGTCAAACAGAAGTGGAACTCCCTTCACATCCACAACATCAAGGGCAACGATGGCCGCCTCTTCTCGGCACCGAAGACATTAGCGCCGTGGCGATCGAATGTTTTTTTGACCTCTTCACCAAGGACATGATCACAAAGGACGAGTCTGTCCTCGGCACAATTTTGCATCTAATTTCCCAGGAAGAGAACAAGACCCTTATGCTCCCCGTCTCTGCCGACAAACTGTTAGTGGCTGTGAAGCTTCTGAACAACGGAAGCTTGCCCTATCCCGATGGCTTCACAGCTACCTTCTTTGTCCACTCCTAGGGGCTGATCAAAGAAGACATCCTCGAGGCAGTACAATCCTTCTTCGATGGCTGCCACTATCCTAAGGCGATCTCTAGTAGCCTTTTGATGCTCTTCCCGAAGACCGCTTGCCCTGCCTCATTCACGAAATTCCGGCCAAGTAGTATTGGTAATTTCCTTAACAATTTGATTTCTAAGAACATCGCTATTCGATTGAGCTATCTCCTTCCTAGAATAATCTCTCAGGAAAAGAATGCCTTCGTGAAAGATAGAGGAATCATCGATAATATCCTCCTTGCTCAGGAAATGACGAGTCAAATGGGGAAGAACAACAGAAGGCGTAATATGGATACTAAAATCGACACGTAGAAGGCATATGACCGCTTGGACTGGCAGGTGATTATATGGGTTCTCAGGAAGTTTAATTTTTCGGAGATCTGGATTAATCTCATCTGGAGGTCAGTTAGTAACTCCTGGTTCTCCTTCCATATCAATCGCAGTCCGTGCAAATTCTTCAAATCCTTCCGTGGAGTATGGCAGGGTGACCTACTGTCTTCAACTATCTTTATCATCGCAGCCAAACTGCTAAGTCGGAATCTTATCCGATTGGGGAAACCGCCCCTCCTTCTCCCAGTACCATACGTTACCCTCTTATAACTCTTCTCGCCTATGCGGATGACTTAGTGATCTTCTCCTCGGCTGATGGAAGGACATTATCCCTCATCTCCAATCTTTTGCAATGGTACAAGGGATAAGTGGGCCAGAAGATCAACAAAACGAAGAGTCGTATCTTCGTCCACGACTTAAGGAGCGAACTGAAGCGAGATTCCATCGTGCCATCGATGGGTAAGGTCACCCCATTCATCTACCTTAGTTGTCCCATGGCATACGGGGGGCGCAAGGCTGTCCTATTTGAGTCTCTCATTTTGAAGATTAAATAAAAGATTGACGGATGGCAGAATAGGCTCTTATCAGTGGGGGATAGATTGACCCTCATCAACCATGTTCTCAACCCTATTCCCATATTTATGATAGCCGCTTGCAACCCCCTGTCCAGGTGATAAATTCTATCGAGCAACTCTTCAACAGTTTTCTTTGGGGCAACACGAGTGGTATTGGGCGCAGGAGATGGGCGAGGTGGATCGATATCGCGAAGCCAACGGAGGAGGGAAGGATGGGAATTCGTAATCTTCGTGACATCCTCAACGCCCTATCTATTAAACTTTGGTGGTCTGTCAAGACCAATTCTTTGCTTTGGGAACGTTTATGAAGGCTAGATACTTTCTTCACATCCATCCGAATGCGGCATCGGCGAACTCCGAACGTCTTTTGTTTGGCGGAGGATTTTGATCGAGCATGAGCTTGGAGAGTGTCACATCTCGGTGAACATCGGAGATGGCTTGGCGGATGCTACCGAGGAGAAGGGTGTCGGTTGGGGAAACTCTCTCCTCGGATATAGATTGAGGTGCCCTTCAAGATGCAGGATTTTTGGGCCAACGAAAGTGGGACGTCGACGCTCTGGCTAGAACCTTCGGCAAGGAGACGACAACGCATATCATCAGGCCCAGGATTTCTGTAATAGATAGGCCTGATAAGATGGAGTGGAATGCTAGCGGCAAGACGATGTTCTCCACCGCGTCGGCATGGAGGGCGGCGAGGCGAGCGGCATTCGGGCCATCGGAGCAGCACCCGGTTTGGAGGAGATGCATCCCCAAAAATGGTCTATTTTGGTATGGCGGGTCACGCGGGCCAAGGTTCCTACTAACGATTACCTATGCCACATCAGGAGACTGCTGACCACATTTTCTCAATGGGTCAATTGGCTAATGAGGTTTGGAATCAATTTCGACAATATTCGATATTGATGACGCAAATTGCTTCCTTCAGAAGAGGCTTCGTGCGTGGAGTATGCCATTCCATGGCCCTCAGGATCACGTGGTTATGGCTATTGTTTGGGCTCTCTGGAAGAACAGCAACATGACGAGATACAAAGGAAGGCAATACCCTATTCGTCGTTTGAGCATTCTTGGAGCGGTTGTGCGATGGTCGTCGAGGGAGAGAGTTGTAGGTTTGGGTGATCCCTTTGGGGGTCATATCTCGGATGTTTATTTTGGAGAAGAATTTTGTCTCTCCCTTCCCTCATCATCGTGGTCGTACTTGGCACTTTTGTGGCCCGGGATGACTTTTTGTCCTAGTTTCAGGTTAATGCAGATTTATTTTTGATTAAAGAATAAGAAATAAAAAATATATATATGTTGAGCTGGTCAATAGTGCTTGAATGGAGGAAAAGAATTAATTTGTATATACGCAAACTTTGTATAAGTATATGTATTATACTATTGTACAATTTAGAGTGTTATATATGTATATACATATATATTGCTATATAGTAATAATTATTAATATTATTATTATCATTGGTTTTATTGATATTAATATTGTTACTTGTTATTAATCTATATGATAAGATATTTCTAAAAAATATTATTGTATTTTTTTATGATATTTAAATGTCTTTTGACAAAAAATATATTTGACAAATAATATAGTTATACATATTTATTTATATATATTTTTTGCTATGTGATTTATCTACAAGAGAATTTATATTGAAATAAAAATAGTTTTTAATAAATAGTTTTGGTATAAACTTGTAAGTATTTCAAAATATGTTTTCTTGAATATGTATACATAGAAAGTTTCCAAGATGGTTTATAAGTATCTATCTAAATATTTTGACTAGTAAAAATACAGTTTTCTAGTATTGTAAATATTTTCTAAAGTCTTATTTTCTTTTTTTTTATACAAAATTCTCTTCGATTTCCATCTTGATCTTGACTAGTCATATGTTCCTATTTCTTGTGATTCTGACCACTTTATATCAACCCTAGGCTAATCAGACTATCCCAGACCAATGGCATGGTCTGTTCCATCGTTAGAGTTCGTCTTGCGTAGTTATGACATCTGTGACTATTATATTATGTGTCAACAAGATCATATTGCACACGTCAACTCCAAATCAAATCGAGGCAAGTACTTACACTGGTTACTTTCAATTCCTATATGATATATATTTTAGATATGCATTACATGACTCTTGACACGTTGTTCACACGTGTAGTATGGATTCATATTATGATTATGGAGTTTCATGTTTTACATTACTTATCGTATTTTGTGACTATTGTATTCCGTGATTATCGTGTATCATGATTTTCGTGTCACGACATGAATCCATGAGTCGGGCGGGATAATACATTAGTAGACATATAAACCACACAAAAATATCCTATGATCTTTTGTGATGAATAGCAGTCGCACACAACAGGTACAGTTGGCTAGATATTACCCCTAGCCGTTTAATGTCGAAAGTAGTATTTCAAAAGACGTAGATAGGTGTCTTGATCATTGTGTTTACATGTTCCACTTTACATACCATGATAGTCGTATTTATATGTTTCTTTTAGTTGCCATGCCATAATTGTCTTGTTTACCTATTATTCCCTACTTGTCATACCATGTTTCCAGTTGACTTGTTTACCATGTATATCATATGCTATTTTTATTTTATAGTTTCTATTATGTCTTGAATAGTTCACCATGTATGTACTTGTTTCATTTCTGACTGGAAACGTATTTTCATATTAGTCGCTTTCTACTCTATGTGTTAGATCCTTGGGAGAGAGATGAGTTTATATTGAGGTCGACCCTAGAAGACTAGCTAGATAAATAGTTGATCATAAAGTTGTTTTCTAAATTCTGTGAGACGTGTATTTTATCCAAATGTAATCTTTGAATATTGTATTTTGATTTAGTATTGTGAATGTGCAAATATTGTGACTTTAATCATTGAAGTCTAGACAACTTACTACGTCGATACCGCAGTGTAGGCTGGACTTGTCCACGCACTCGCATCCCGAAAAGCGGGTATGGATTGTGACAAAGAGTGTCAATTTTATATATTAATATGTATAAGTAATTAATTATATAATTTGATGATGAGCTAGTGTCAATTAGTCGTGTATATGAGTGTAGAGTGGCAGTGTCCTGGGGATGATAGTGTATTTGTACTAGTGTATCGTATGTGTAAGTGTGTGTTGAAGAGTGTGGGGGCTGGTGTGTGTGTACACGGTGCATAGTGTGTTCATGTTTGTGTGTGTGTTGTGTGTCTATCAAGTATATGAGAGTGTCCAAGTGAGAGGTGTGTATGTGTATGTTTGAGTGATAGATGAGAGCTAGTGAGGATTACTAATCTATATAAATAAAAAAATATAAGGGTATAGAAAAATACAGTTATAAAGTAGGTATAAATATGTGTTGAGTGTTAAGAGTGAGTGACCTAGAGTGTATGTCTGTACCAAGATACCAAGTGTAAAGTAGTTAGTGTCATGGGTATTTGAAACTATATCCTAGTGTCAAGATACAAGAGAGTATCAATGTGATATTCTGTACCATGGTATATATATCCACAAGATACACAAATAACTAGAGTATTATCAATACCTATGTGTATATCGGACACTCTGAGGTCAAGTGTTTCTTATGGGCTCACAAGGAACACATGACAACATAGATATCATTATCTTCCATGTTAAGTGTCCATGTCATCCCAAAGTCAAGTATCCATGTCAGTCCTTCTCTGAAAAGTAAATTTATATTTGTAAGCCTGTTTTAGGTTTTTAGAGTTCTACCAACTTCCAAAAATTCATAAAAAGGGACAAAGAACGGAAGGAGTAATGTAAAATCCACATTTTGATTTTCTTTTAATAATGGGTTTTATAATAATTATTGGCTAGTAATTATAGAATAATGGGTGTTATCAATATTATTATTATATATTAGTCGTTAAAATGGGGAAAACTAATTTTTGTTTTAATTAATTGATATAATTGCAATGGTTATTAATTGTTGATATTTTAGCTAGTTTTAATTTAAGGCCTTTTAGCCAAGCCCGTAATTAAGCCTTTACCCATTAACTTAACTCATTCCCTATCCAACCCGCTAACCTAAAACCCAATAAACTAAATCCTACTGTTCAAACCACTACCCAGTCCCTCGTGATCCACTTTTGTAACACCCAGTTTTCCAAATGAGGGTAATTTTGAACTTTTGTAATTATAATTATTTATTTATTTATATTTATATCAAATATGATTTTTGGTAATTTTTAATCATTTTAAAACTATTTAAAAACCATGACTTATGATTTTGATGTGTTGCTAGTAAAACCCTAGGGACTGTCTGACCTAGAGCCTAACCATGTGATTGGGATATTTATTTATCATTTTTTGCCTAGGGATAATTTGGTCATTTTGACTTATTGGAATTATTTGATTAATTATTGGATTGATGGTTGTTAATTTTGACTTTTACTAGTTGTGACTTAAAAGACTAACCTAGATGTTGCCTCTAGCTATGGTGACTTGAATAGCATGGTGGGACCCTAGTCTAACTTAAGTCGACTCAAGTTGACCTATTTGAATCAAGTTTCATGTAGAGAATAAGTGATTTAGGTTCATAGACTTTTGACTTAAGGAGTGATTTCCTTTATCCTTAAAACTTGGCCCAAGCCCATTAGTTATAACCCTAACCCTAATTTTTTTCCCCTTCATGACCAGCCACATAGAGATCCCAACCCTATATAATATCTCTTCCTTTGGTTCTTGCCTCTTTTGTGTTGAATCAACACTTGGAAAAGGAAAGGTATTGCCATTCTTACCCAATCCCTAACTTTTCCATTATAATTCCTTTTTTACTCTAGTTTCTTGCATTAGAGCCTAATACTCCTCTATTTTCTGATTATAGAGAGAAATCTCAGCTTTTGAACAATTTGGAGATTTAAGCTAGCAAGGAGGATCATCATATTTGGTACTTTTTCCTTGTCATTGACACCCTATAGGTAAGTACCCTAAACAATGATTTAATTCTGATTTCTTTGCATAATAGCCTAGATCTGGGTGTCCCCTAGCTGTCCCTCAAGTTTCGTAGGAAATCGTGTCCGTTTGGTGTCCGTATCGGACACGTGTCAATGTGTATGTGCATGTGTTTGTTAGAATGCCACATAGAAATGAATTTTGTTAATTTTAAAATGTAATTGAACAGAAATGTAGGTTATTATGTGTATAACAATATTCGTGAGGACTGAGTCAAATTTTGGGTGATTTTTGTGTCTAAATTGGACACGCACCTCGTGCACGAGGCACCGCACTGTGCCCGTGATGTCCCCTACTGCTCGGGGTCGACACAGGACACGACACGGCTTCTCGTGACACGAGTTTTGGTGGACATGAGGGGGCAACCTTTCTCACCATCCTTCAAAAATTTGGGATGGGTTGGTGGAGTATTCGAAGAGTTATCCCCCTCGTATTGAACTCACACTGTCACTGCACACACGTGAAAACGTGTCCTGATACGCACGTATAACTTGGACACGACAATACTGGGACACGGTGCAGGGGCATAGGCGTGTAGGCCTATATGTGGCGAACATATGTGCACGAGCTCGACACACTTCGATCTCTATGTCGAGTCCACGATGACTCGACACGCGTACACGAGGACTGGGGATTGCTGTTTTCTTACACTATTCAATTTTGGGTTTGGACACCTCGTGTCCTGATTCTTGGACTCGTTGGTGTCCTATTGGACAAGTATGATATGTCCACATGTTTGTATATACTTGACTCACTCGCACTTGCACATCACTCGACCACAGCTCACACACATCACACACACCTGTTATTTCGACTACTGCAGTTTATACATTGTTGACACCTTGATTCACACTTATTGACACTTGGACACATCCTAGTGGGACACACACGTGCCCTGACACTTGGTCGACCTGATGATACACCTGCACAACCTAATTGCTGAACACTTTGAGTCCTAGGGGGCTCAACACATGTGCTCGATACCCCCTAGGCACAGTCCCCTGACACTGCTACCAAAATATGTTGCTTTAGCGACGGCCAGATCCATCGTCCATCCGTCTCTAATACGTATTATCGACGGATCACTGACGGATATTGGTCAAAAAATCCGTCGACAATCAGCTCTTCGCTAATAAAGATCCGTCGCTAAGTAGTCGTCAAGCGACGAAATAGCAACGGCTTTCCGTCGTCACTATTCGTTGCATTAGCGACGACTTGCCGACGGTCTTTCGTCGAATTCAAGTATTAAATATTGAATCGTAAAGACACTTAGCGACGGATAGTCCGTCGGTAAACCGTCGGTACAGTGTATCAGAGGGTATCGTTCCGTCACTATTCCGTCGAACACCGTCGCTAACTATGGACGGATTCGCGACAGATTAGTGGCGGATAATCCGTCGACCGGGTTCTGGAAATGCTCCAGAACCCGATCGACGGATTCTCCATCGCGAATCCGTCGACCATAGCAACGGATTAGTGGCGGATAATCCGTCGACCGGGTTCTGGAAATGCTTGACATTTCCAGAACCATGGCGACGGATTCTCCGTCGCGAATCCGTCGACCATGGCGACGGATCCCTGATAGAATATCCGTCGCTAACCTTATGTACACCTTCATACCACCAGAACCTTGCCGACGGATGCTCCGTCGAAAAGTCGTTGCTATGCAAGATATTCCGTCGGCTGGCCGTCGACCATCCGTCGCTAACTGGAAATATTTTCAATTCTCCAGTTAGCGATGGATATTCCGTCGACATTTAGTCAGAAACTGATGTTATCCGTCGCTAACCCGTCACTAGTCCGTCACTAACTGAGATATTTTTAAAAATATTACAGAGCTTTTCCTGTTCACACAACATTCGAACATCGGACCAATATATAATCATAATATACAATCACTGAGACCAATATATAATCCATTATAAATCACATACAAATATAATGCACACCAATTATCCAAGAATCACATAGACCAATATATAATCACAAATATGCATAACCCAAACCAATATAAAATAGATACCAATTATCATGAAATCATAAACTAATATCCGTCGTTATAATCCAAAATTTCCACAAATATTCTAAATTTAAAAACTATTCTTATACAATACTTCAAGGATCAGGAGGAGTTCGATTGTCCGGTGGTGGTAATCCCTCCTGTGATCGACAATAATACTGCTCTACTATGTTCGGCGGCAATCCGTCGAAGACACTGCTGGAAGTCGGCATAGCTGCTCTGGCGACATGAGATCAAGAAGTGTCATCACGGTCGGAGGCGGTACCAGAGGGGCAGCAGGGTTGAAAGAAAGATGACCGATAGAAGAAGGACCGGCACGAGCAGCCGACGGACCGGCACCAGCAGCAGACGTACCAGCAGCAGCAGACGGAGGCGGAAAGTACGTAGCAATTTGCTCCCGCAAGGACGACACCACCTCGTACAGCTACGTAAGCTGTGACCTCACATCATCGTCTACCGGGGCCGCGGGAGGAGACGGTGTTGGTAGAAATCTCTGAGTCGCCATGTCCAACGGCCCTAGGGAGCCGACTCCGTACAGGCGCCCTTTCTTAAAGCCACCGACGGTATCTACGAACAAGTCGTTGCGAGCGGCCATAGAAGAGGGCGTCCGGACGGGCGTCGTTTCACCAACATCCTCGGCAGCAGTTAACTGAGCCCGACTAAGGGCCTCACGATACGCAGCCTATCAAATGAATGTGTTTATACTATAAGATTTACCTAAGTTGTAATCTAAATCTTATGTTTCACTAAGTTAAGTGTGAATCCTAAGTTTACCTAAGTTATAGTCCGAATACTTTTAATTCTAACGTAAATCTCATAAACATAAGTACTTACATAAGTCTCCTTCGCCCTCTCGTCGACGAAGCTCCCGTCCTTCCGCCTCTTGTACGTATGCTGGAACACATCATGCATGGTGACCGATTCTGGCGCCCTTCCCTCCTTTACCGCCCGTTAGGTCTGCATACAAAATTTTCGTAGAATTTAATTAACTCCGTATATTAAAAATGCCTAATTCGATAGTGAAATAAATTTGCGGTATCTCACCAGATCTGCAAGCGCCACTGCGTGGGGCCTTGATCCCCCCGTATGAAGTCCCGTGGCCCGTCGGTTCACCTTCGCCTTCTCCAATTTCTTCTTGTACGCAGGAGTATCCATCATATCTAAGAGCTCCTCATAATAGTCCTGTCGGATCCAATTCGGCCTCGTCTGCCCTATTTTCAGGTCATGAATCATATCCCGTATCTTCTTCGAGGCAACGCTTCTGTAGGTCCTGCGGATCGCATCCTCGCGATGGGGGGGCCACTAGAACGTCGTCTAACATACAAATTCAATTATCACGTAATTTAAAAAATGGTTGACTAAAGAGTAACTAATAATTAACCAGAAGATATAGACATATACCCTCAACTCGTCGAGCCAGACGTACTTCAAGTTTGGGGGCACCGACGAAAAGTTGAGGTAGGGACCATGGAAGTTAGCCCTGATAATTTCTCCAAGAGCCCTGGCAACATTAAACGGAAAAAACCTACAAAGAAGCAACGATTGGATTATTAACTTGAATAAATAAAAGAAATTTAATAAATTATCTTAAATTTACTTACGAGGTCCCCGCGGGCCATAGCTCTCGTCGAAACTCGCCTCTCGGCCGCTCTGGTGCCGTCGAAGGATCCGCGGGTCCGTGCATGTACTCCCCAGTAACCGGATGGAACCGAGTATAGGGGTACTCCGCGGCCCACTGTACAGTAACTGGTGGATCTACTGGTGGATCCGCTGGTGGGTCCGATAGCAGAACGGATCCGCTAGCAGATTCGGACTCATGCCTCGATAAAGTTGTCGATCGACGGCAGGATGCGTCTGTGCCCGGGGTACTCTCCGGGTCGGGTTCGCTGGATGGGGTCACATCCCAGGAAGATTGAATGCGACCACGACCACCAGCACCACCACGACCACGACCATGACCACTACCACCACCATGACCACCACCAGCAGCACGACCACGGCCAGCCATCATGACCTGTAAATATAGCACATAAACATAATTAACAATATAGAAGTGTATATGAATATAAAATTCTAAACTAAAATATACATACCACTAGCAGGGAGACGAGTGCCGCCACGACGAAAAAGACCAGGAGTGCCATCTGTAAAAAGAAAATTATACAATAATTAAATGATCGAACGAAAAAATATGAATTCACGTAATTACTTTTATGAGGTCAAACTTAAATCACGTAATTGGAAGTGTTTGTAATATACAACAATATTTAACCTAATCATCGTCATCGTCTTCATTCTCATCCTCGGCCTCGTCTTCATCACCATCCTCATCCTCATCCTCATCCTCATCCTTATCCTCATCGTCGATTTCATCTGTATCCTCATCCCCATCAAATTCTTCTTCTTCTTCTTCTTCTTCTTCTTCTTCTTATTTTTCTTCTTCTTCTTCTTCGTCTTCTTCTTCTTCTTCTGCCTCAATATTTGGGACAAGATGCGTCTTTCTCCCCTGGTTGACAGCTAAGTCTTGTATATCAACCTCTTTCTCCCCTCTATTTTCCTCAACAATATCTTCAACATCTATTGTATCCGACTGTTGTCCCAAGTATTGGGACTTTTTGATCTGGTCCTCTTGGTATGCTGGGTCTCCAACGTTGAATGTATTTCTAGATTTAATCTTGCATACTGCCCACCAGTCAAATCGATCTCTACGACGCCTTGGATAGCTTGTATAGTAGACTTGTACAGCCTGACTTACTATCGCAAATGTATCGGACCCTCCATACCTCCTACGATGATTTATATCGACAAATCCAAATTGTTTATCGATTCTCCAACCGATATTTGGTGTCGTATCGAACCACTCACATTTGAACATCATAATATGCATATCATATGGGGTAGTATATTATAAATCTACAATATCCCGAAGCACTCCATAATAGTCAAATTCTGGCTCGTCGTCATAGATGGTGCCTTTTATGCAAACACCGGAATCCTTGGTACTGATGCCGTCATTGATAAATTTGGCATTTATAGCATTCTGAGTTTCCTTAAACCTGAAGCCATTAACGATATATCCTGGCCAAGCCTTTGTTTGCTTCTTCGGTCCCAATGCTAGATAACGAACACTCTCATTAGTGAGTGTTGTTTCAGGTAATAAAACCTTTAAACAAATATTTATAATTTAAATGTTTTAGATTATATATTTATAATCTCAGTTACTTACGTATTTTATAAGTATATATAAAATCAACCTCAGTTATAATCTCAGTTACTTACGTATTTGCGAAACTATGATGGAAATGTATAATCAACCTCTCTTTGAAGTCCCTCATCGGTAATATCGGGTGTCCTCATTTTGACTTCATCTCTAAATACATTGTTAGAGAGAATAAGAATATATAAGTGTAGTCACTTACTTCATCAAATTAGAGATTATAACGAGTGCAAGTGTACTGACTTACTTCTCCAAATCTCTCACTTCTTTTATGTCACAGTTTAACAAGACATATCGGTGAGCGGCATCATACTCATCGTCAGTCAACCACCATTTTTTACTAGCCCCAACAGGCTTGTCCCTTACATTGAATATACCTCCATCCTCAACATCCTCGTCATTCCTTTGAGGTCTATTTCGATTTGTCTTAACATGAGTATCAAAATAAATAGGGCAGAAGTTTGACACCTCTTCGATAAGATATGCTTCGCATATCGAATCCTCTATATGAGCCTTGTTGCCAACTTTCTTCTTTAGATGGTGTAGGTATCTAGAGAGACAAATTATCTTGAGAATTAAGAATAAATTTTAAAATCCACTGAAATTCAACTTAAATTATATCGATTTTTATGTACCTTTCAAATGGGTACATCCATCGATAATGAACAGATGCACCGACACGGGCTTCGTATGCTGGATGAATCGGTAGATGCTCCATGCTGTCGAAGAAGCCAGGAGGAAATATTTTCTCCAACTTATAAATTGTTAAGTTAATCTTCTCCTCAAGTTCAACCATGTGTTGCATAGTCAACTTAGTTGAACAAATATCCCTGAAGAATATAGATAGTTCGGCCAATGGAACCCATACAGCAGAAGGCAACAACTCTTTCAAAGCAATGGACAGTAATCTTTCCATAAACACATGGCAGTCGTGACCCTTCATTCCCGTTAGCTTGCGTTCATTGAGATCAACGCATCCAGACAAATTCGACACATAGCAGTCGGAAAATCTTAAAGTAGATACCCACTTGCAGATTATTAATCTATCTTCCTTGCTCAATGTGTATTGTGCTATCGGCTTAGTTAATTGTCCACCAGCTCCCCTTTGTATCAAGTTCAGATAAGGACGCTTGCATATCTCGGCAATGTCTTGTCTTGCTTTTGGATTGTCCTTCGTCTTTCCTTTAATATCCATGACGATATTGAAGACATTATCGAATACATTCTTTTTGATATGCATAACATCAAGATTATGTCTTATAATATTATCTTTCTAATAAGGTAAGTCCCAGAAGATACTCCGTTTGGTCCAGTTATGGCTTTGTCCGAACCCATCGACACGATTGTTCGATGGATCTTCCATTATAGTGGCCAAGTCCTTTACATCTTTCCAAATATCGTATCCCGACAAACTGGCAGGCGGATGAGAAAATTCTTATTTTCCAGCTCTGAACGCGACCTTGTTCTTTCTCCAAGGATGACTCGCGGGCAGAAATTGACGATGGCAATCAAAGAAAGAAGTTTTCCTCCATGCTTAAGGCGGAACGCCTTACTATTTTTTATGCATATCGGACAAGACATGGTGCCATGAGTACTCCATCCCGACAGCATACCGTACGCGGGAAAATCATTGATTGTCCACATCAGTGAAGCTCTCATCTAAAAGTTTTGTTTCCTGGAAATATCATAGGTCGTGACGTCGATCTTCCACAGCTGTTTCAGCTCATCTACCAACGGCTGTAAATATATATCAATATTCTTCATCAGATTTTTGGGACCCAGTATGATAGCTGTCAAGAACATATAAGGAGTCTTTATACACATCCATGGTGGCAGATTGTAAGGGGTCAGAATGACCGGCCAGTAGGAGTATTTAGATCCCGACTGCCCGAAAGGGGCGAAGCCATCAGAACATAGTGCCAGACGTACATTTCTAGGCTCTGCAGCAAAATCTGGATGACGCAAATCGAAATATTTCTACGCCTCACCATCCGAAGGATGTAAAAATTCTCCATCGTCCTTTGAGCGTTCTTCGTTGTGCCACATCATGTGTTCTGCTGTATTCTGAGACATATACATCCTTCGCAAGCGCTTCGTGATTGACAAGTAATGCATATACTTGTAAGGATGTCATTTTCTAGTTGACTTTCCTTTTTCCCTGACTGGCTTGTAACGATCCGTATTACAGAAGCTGCAACTTTCTATATCCTCGTTCTCTTTGTAGTATAACATACATCCGTTGCGACAACAATCTATCTTCTCGTACCCCAGTCCCAGTTGTCGGACCATCATCTTCGACTTGTAGAAGTTTTTTGGAAGCTCTTTTGATTCCTTCGATAACACCTCCTTGATTAGTTGTATAATCCGATCATAGCAAGTTTGTGATAAGTTAAAATCGGACTTTATGTTCAACAACCACATCGTCACTGACAGTACGGAATGTGGCTCACAACCAGGATATAAAGAAGTTTTTGTATCCTGAAATATATCATAAAACTCCTTCGCCTCGGGATTAGGATCCTCCGAATCAAAATTAGGCCCTGTCGCATCATACACCATATCTCGTACAAGGTTCTGCAGGTCTCCATAATCAACAGAGCATTCGTCGTCTTCGACGACAAAATTCGTTGCAGCACTATCATCAAAAGAATAAGTAGCAGCATTCACAACCTGTCTTTTCGTATATAGTTCACCTTGCGATGACAACGAAATCCTTACGGGTCAAATGATCTCTTACACTCACCACTTCTTCGTAACGTCTAATGCGACAATTACGATATGGACACTTGATTTTGTTACCGTCCATGTACTGAGCTTTGCTCATGGCATAATTAAGACACACTTCCACGCCTGCCTGAAAATCGTCACCCATACCTATTCTGCTCTCGGGTTGTCGTTTGTACATCCATGTATGATCAACAAAATAACGATCCATCAGAGATTGGATGTAAAAATCAGTATCGTAAGACAAACTAAACAGAATTAGTATATAATCATGTAACTGGTGGATCTATTGGTATATAGGCCGTTGGTTCGATACCGATACCGATAGTTCGATACCGATACCGATAGTCCGATAGTTCGCTAGCGATACCGTTAGTTCGATACCGATACCGATAGTCCGATTGTTCAATACCGATACCGATACCGATAGTCCGATACCGGTAGTTCGATACCGGAACCGATAGTGCGATACCGATAGTGCGATCATATACTGTTAGAGTACATATCTAACTTGAACACATGGTGGTTGTGTGTTAATAAGGGCATATAGAGATGTGCATTACATTACAATTTCAGCATCATTAAAGAGGGTTCAGATTCAGGATTTAAAAGGTAGGGTTGCTAGGTTCAAATTATCAAGTATTCAACCATGCTAGTGTATGTGTATAACAGTCAATGCCATGCATACCACTGAAGGTACATGGCATGTAACTAGTATAACATTTACATTTAACAGCCCCGATCAAACCTGGCTCATCCCAACATTGTATCAACTCAGCCACATACAATAAGGTTCTGAAATTGACTATATGCAACTGCACCTATGAAATTAATATATGAAATGAACATGCATTGCACTAACATACGAATTAGAACCACATGAATATATATAGGTTAAAGCCTCAACTATGATGAGGCTATAATAATTTGAATTACAACCCCAATCTAACCCAGCAGCATCAATTACTGCAAACATCAAACTGGGTTGAACACATAGAACCAGGAAAATATGACATGAACTCAGAATTTGTGAACTGTATTCTGAAATTGGAAACTAAAACAAACCCTAACATGATAGCTATATGTACAACAACTAATACATCATATATACATTGATATTTAACAACTAAATTGAATTTAACCATTCAAAACAGTTTGAAAACTCTGATACATACAGTGGTATCAGAACAATAGGAATGAATGTGAATTGATTAGGAAATACATGTTAAAATCATAATGTAATGGTTGGTAAACTTAGATACATATGTTCACGTGTCCCTTGAGTTATTTTGTGTCCAACAAATATGACACAGACGTGTCCAGGAAGAAAAGAACACGACGTTCGTGTCCCTCGAGTCATGCACACATTCGTGTCCCTCCGACACGACACCATCTCTTCTCAAACATTGGGGACACGACGTCAGTCGTTGCCCCTACCTCCATGCCAAGAATCGCGTGTCGAGGTATCGTGTCCAGAAAGAAAAGAACACGGGGTAGCAACGCTAAACAACCGGGTCTATGTGCAGCGTGTCTGACCCTCCGCCCCACCAGCCCCATAGCCCCTGCCTCCCCCGCCCACACAGCCAACGCCTCCACTGCCCCACCAGCCCCCCCAGCCCCCGCCTCCCCCGTCCCCCCAGCCCCCGCCTCCCCCGTCCCGCAGCCAAATGCCTCCCCCGCCCCCGCAGCCAAATGCCTCCCCCACCAGCCCCCCATCCCCTGCCTCCCCCGCCCCCGCAGCCAACGCCTCCTCCGTCGCCCCCCCAGCCCACGATGCCCCTACCTCCCTCGCTGCCCCTCTGACCACCGCGAGAGAGAGAGATCGAGAGAGAGGGAGAGAGGAGGGATTACCTTCGGGAGAGAGAGAAGAGGATACCGACGCCGATCACCGAAGCCGCGGGAGAGAGAAAGAGAGGAGAGAGAGTAAAATTTGGGGGGAATGAAAAGTTTCCTCCGTCGTTTCAATTTAAGTCTGGGTCGTATATTTAGCGACGGACTAGCGACGGATACTATCCGTTGCTACGCCATCGCTAAATTGGAAAAATGTCGACGAACTATCCGTCGCTACGTAGTCGGCAATTTGTCCCGCCACTTCTTCCAACATTTCTCGCCAAATAGTCGACTGTATAGCGACGATTAAAAATTTGTCGCTATATCTCCGACACCCTAGCGACGGACTCGCGACCTTTTCTCACCCTAAAAATAAAATTAAAAAAATATCGGCTGATCGTCGGTACTCCGTCGGTGACATGTCGCAAATCTGTCGCTAATTACGATGGAACAAATCCGTCGCTAAACAGCCGTCGCTAATTGGCTGTATTTTGGTAGTTACACCCTCTGTTGACACTATTTTGACACCCTTTTGGACACGTCTAGGGACACTTGTTTGGACACTGATACGACCCCTAGACTCATGTATACACACACACACACAGCCACACACTTGTTGCTCACATCTTGACACTTGTTGCAAATACATAGACCCCCCTCTTTTCTACATGTTGCTATGTGTGTGTGTGTGTATATATATATATATATTGTATATGTATGCCGTATCAGAGTTGAGGGAGAGGGGCTAACTAGGTTAAATTGTTAATATCTTAGATAGTATCCAGTATTTGGAATTAACAGTTAGCGAGTGAGTAGGTATCACAGATTTAGGACATTGTTAGTATCAGAACTTGTGAGCGATTTTAGGTGAGTGATTCTCACGAGTGAATCACAGGTAGGGGTTCTTAGGTTGAGGGTTTAGGTTAGTAGTTGCAGAAATAGGAGCAGCAGGCATTGCAACCACAATGCAGCAAGCTTTGCAGTAGTGGCAGCCTTGCCATGGCTTGCCCTGTCATGGCATTGCCTTGTGGCAGTAGCATTGGCTACAGGCAATGCACTACAGCAGCAGTAGATTTATTGGCAGTATGCCATTGCATTCCTGCAGTAGGCTGTCCTGATTTGGACATGAGTGAGTGTATGAGTGAGTGTATTAGTGAATGTATCTTTATGAGTGTAGGATATGATGAGGCATATTGGATGTTTAGATGGGATATGAGAGTTAGTTCAGTGGTAGGGACTTAGGCTTGGGGGTTTTGTTAATGCTAGAGGGTTATGTATCCTTGCAATGGAAGAGGGTTCAGTCCTGATTGACCCCCATGTTCCTGCAGGTAATATACATATGTGTGATACATGGTTGAAGTATACTTAAGAGTGAATTGTTGTTAGAGAGTATATGTATTGAGGATTTGATATGTTATACACACTTGTGTATGCTAATGAGGAAGGCCATGGGCCTGCACAGGGGAAGGCAGTAGGTTTCCCTTGGTGGCTTATGCCTTAGATGCACTAGTGTTGAGTGAAGTTGGCCTATGTGATGTAATGAGTGGAAGTCTAGTGTAGGCAATACTGGAGATGTGTAGTACCATAGAGTATGTGTTAAGGTATTAGTTAAGAGGTAATACAATACCCTTATGCTATATATGATGTAGGTATATGTGATATCTTAGAGTAGGTAATGGTATTTGGTTATGAGTTTAGCTTAGAGGTAGAGTTGACTAGACTAGAGAGATAAATGTGGACCCAATAGTCTAGTTGATCATTGACCAAGATTTGACCTCATAGTCTAGAGTTGACTTGGTTTGACTAAGATAGTAGACCAAGTTTGACTTTAACCTAGATTGACCTAGAATCATGTAGATTGTATCGTAAACTTTATTTATCTTATTTTAAACACATTATAACCTGTACTGCTCTATTTAGGACATTGTAACTCTGGTGCAGACATCTGATGTTACACTACTCTTTTTAGAGTATCAGGCGAGTATATTTTCTGATAGTTTTCTCATTTATTTGTCAATTACTGTACTTTAGTTCTAGTTAGTTTTATGTGATTCTCTGTTACAAAACGTATGGATATTTCTGGATTCATATATGAGACACACATACCATATTGTCTGGCCTCTATTACTGGAATTATTCTGGAATCATTGCTAGTAACATCATGTTTGGCTGGACTCATCTCGATTCTCGTGTCAAATTCTGGATTCACTTGTATTGCGGGGCGAGGAAATATTGAGTAAGACATGTAGACATACCCCAAATCTGTAATCTTCCAACTGGAATCTATTGGATGCATAGCCATCACTCGCCTGATCAGTGAGTGATGTGCCTGATACCTACAGCCGTTTACATGTCGATCTCAGTATTTTAAAACACACTGTTAGAATATAGCTGGTCTCACCTAGATTATTGATCACTGACTAGAATCATCTTGTACTTGATTCATCTTGTATTAGATTCGTCCCGTACTGGATTTACATAGGATTCATACTTATTTTATATTTACTGTCTGGACTTATCATGTTACTCTAGTTCAGCTAGAATCATATTTTACTGTATTCATTGTCATGATTCTTCTCTTGTTTTAGTTATCTTAATTTCCTAGTATCTTAACCGTTTCTCTATAGCATCACCTGAATATAAACTACCATGTTCATCAATAAAACTGTCTATAACTGCTTTATAGTTCTCTGTCATTTACTTGGGTTTTCTAGATGAGTTGTACTCGTTCCTATCCTGATTGGACATATTAAAAATTTTACAGATGATTGCCCTGAGGATACTTGCCCTACTTACTATGGACTAGGAGATGTTTTAGCTACTTTTAGCCTCGACACTCAGAGTGATCGGCAAACTAGCTAGTTGACTTGGTTTAGTTTCATGTTTTAGAACTTGAATTGTAATAAGTTGAGATATATTTTGTTTTGAGATTGTTTGAGATTATTATTATTTAGTATTTGGTTTTGTTGTTATTATTTAGTCTTAGTTATAAGCTTCTGTGTTATCATATTATGCTTAGACTGTGATTGAGTTTTCATTATATCTATACTTGTCCTCCTTTCGGAGTTAAGATTTTGATAAGTACAATATATAATTGCGTGAGTTGTTGTTTAGATAGTGACCTAGACCAACGTTCTATCGTCGATACTGCGGCGTATGCTGGGCGCTGTTACGTACTCGTACCCTCACAGTGGGTGTGGGTTATGACACATTTTTAGTGGTGGCACATGCAGGTCGAGAGTCGCATTAGTGCGATATTATGGTAGTACGGTGACTTAGTTGTACTGCTGTGAGCCTGCGATAGGATTGAGCGATAGGCTTCAACGGAGAGGTACTCAACCACAGTTAGGAAAAATTCTACTTCAATTCATGCCATCTATATATCTTGTTGATTTTTCTTCCTTGAAATTAACTTTTCTCCCTTGATTTATCGCTTCTATCTCAGTATTGATTACTTGTTTGATTTGTCTCCAGGATGGTCGAGACTAGATCTCATCGCTCCGGACCGAGGGATACTGCTGAGAGGTCCGCCACCTCTCGTCTTGTACAGCCAGCCCCCGATACCATAGAACCAGTTATGCCAGCTGGGGTAGGTGCTTCAGCTACCTTCGGAGGAGCCCCTCCACCAGTGCATAGGCAGAGCCCGGTGATTCCATAGATGCTCCAGCAACAGCAGCCGCCTTCGTGATCCGTTGATGCAGTCCAACTGTTCACTTTCTTCCAGCAGTTCATGGAGGCCCAACAGCAGCATCAGACGACAGAGTTCAGTCGGGTTATCGATCTGGCCCTAACGACAGTTGAAAGGGCAGCAGCTCAGCCTCCGGCAGTTCAGCAGCCGAATCAGCTGAAGGAGAAGGGCATCCAGGATTTTTAGAAGATGCACCCATAGGATTTCAGGGGTACAGAGGGCATCATGTACGCAGATGAAGGGATTGAACACATGGAGAAGATCTTTAGGCTGGCAGAGATTCCAGTGAGGCTACAGATCGAGGCAGCAGCCAGTATGATACAGGATTTGGCTCGCACATGGTACCAGACAGACCCGAGGGTTGGTACAGCTGGGCAGACTTGGGCAGCCTTCAAGAAGCTGTTCAAGGTGTAGTTTTTCCCCGATGCCGCGCTTGGTGCCCTCGAGACATAGTTCGAGGCTTTAGTACAGGGCAGTCAGACTGTCGAGGAGTACGTCGGGGAGTTCTGTCGTCTGGACAGGTTTGTTGAGGGGTTATCTGAGGCGATGAAGGCCCGGAGGTTCAGGAAAGGGCTAGCAAGGAGGTGAAGTCCTACACTAAGAGTGCCCACAGCGCCACTTTTGAGGAGATCCTGGTAGAAGCCCTAGCAGCGGAGGATGACCTTGAGCTGAGGCTCAAGAGGGGACGAGACGCTCACGGTACCAGCAGCAATGGAGGCCAGTCCAAACGGCATCATGTGCAGATACAGCAGACACAGGCACTAGTGATGGTTCAGCAGGTGCAGCATCAGTATCGGGGTCCGGACCCGAAGATGATCAGTTGTTCCTACTGTAGGAAGTTGGGACACACCAGGGAGCAGTGTAGGAAGAGGCTGAAGGTTTGCTATTCCTGTGGGTTTGAAGCCCACCAAAAGATAGATTGTCCCTTTACACCTCCTTTTGAGAGAGCTAGGCCACATGTAGCTCAGCACCAGAGGGGTGCAGCTTTTGCGATGGCGGTCGAGGAGACCAACGATGCAGGTGATGGGTTAGCAGGTTTGTCCTTCTTGTTCTTCCTCTCCACCTTCATGTGTGATTTTCATTAGTACCTGCCAGGATATGCTTGTGATATGTTAGATAGCATAGTTATCCTGATCGAGACTGTGGAATCACGACCAGTAGGATTGTGTTGCATGTTATCTATCGACCTTGATTTGATTACGGGTTTGACCTAGTAGGGGTACGATCATCTTAATTTCGAGGACAAAATTCTTCTAGGGGGTAGACTTGTAACACCCAGTTTTCCAAATGAGGGTAAATTTGAACTTTTATAATTATAATTAATTATTTATTTATTTATATTTATATTAAATATAATTTTTGGTGTTTTTTAATTATTTTAAAACTATTTAAAAACCATGACTTATGATTTTGATGTGCTGCTAGTGAAACCCTAGAGACTGTCTGACCTAGAGCCTAACTATGTGATTGAGATATTTCTTTATTATTTTTTTGCCTAAGGGTAATTTGGTCATTTTGAATTATTGGAATTATTTTATTAATTATTGGATTGATGGTTGTTAATTTTGACTTTTACTAGTTGTGACTTAAAAGACTAACCTAGATATTGACTCTAGCTATGGTGACTTGAATAGCATGGTGGGACCCTAGTCTAACTTAAGTCGACTCAAGTTGACTTATTTGAATCAAGTTTCATGTAGAGAATAAGTGATTTAGGTTCATGAACTTTTGACTTAAGGAGTGATTTCCTTTATCCTTGAAACTTGGCCCAAGCCTAGTAGTTATAACCCTAACCCTAATTTGTCCCCTTCATAACCAGCCACATAGGGATTCCAACCCTATATAATATCTCTTCCTTTGGTTCTTGCCTCTTTTGTGTTGAATCAACACTTGGAAAAGGAAAGATATTGCCATTCTTCCCCAATCCCTAACTTTTCTATTTTAATTCCTTTTTAACTCTAGTTTCTTGCATTGGAGCCTAATACTCCTCTATTTTTTTATTATGGAGAGAAATCTCAGCTTTTGAACAATTTGGAGATTTGAGCTAGCAAGGAGGATCATCATATTTGGTGTTTTTACTTTGTCATTGACACCCTATAGGTAAATATCGTAAATAATGATTTAATTTTGATTTCTTTGCATAATAGCCTAGATCTAGGTGTCCCCTAGCTGTTCCTCAAGTTTGTTGGAAATTGTGTCCGTTTGGTGTCCGTATCGGACACGTGTCAATGTGTATGTGCATGTGTTTGTTAGAATGCCACATAGAAATGAATTTTGTTAATTTTAAAATATAATTGAACAAAAATGTAGGTTATTATGTGTATAACAATATTCGTAAGGACTTAGTCAAAATTTAGGGGATTTTCGTGTCCAAAATGGATACGCACCTCGTGCACAAGGCATCGCACTGTGCCCGTGCTGTCCCCTGCTGCTCGGGGTCGACACAGGACACGACACAGCTTTTTGTGACATGATTTTTGGCGGACACGAGGGGGCAACCTCTGTCACCATCCTCCCAAAGTTTGGGGTGGGTCGGTGGAGTATTCGAGGAGTTTTCCTCCTCTTATTGAACTCACACTGTCACTGCACACACGTGAAAACATGTCCTGATACGCACGTATAACTTGGACACGGCGACACTGGGACACGGTACAGGGGCATAGGCGTGTAGCCCTATGTGTGGCAAACACATGTGCATGAGCTCGACACACTTCGAGATCTATGTCGAGTCCACGATGACTCGATACGCGTGCACGAGGACTGGGGATTGCTGTTTTCTGACACTATTCGATTTTGGGTTTGGATACCTCATGTCTTGATTCTTGGACTCGTTGGTGTCCCATTGGACACGTGTGACATGTCCACATGTCTTTACATACTTGATACTTACTCGCACTTGTACATCACTCGACCACAGCTCACACACATCACATACACCTGTTATTTCGAATATTGCAGTTTATACACTGTTGACACCTTAATTCACATCTATTGACACTTGGACACATCCTAGTGGGACACACACGCGCCCTGACACTTGGTCGACTTGATGATACACCTGCACAACCTAATTGCTGAACACTTTGAGTCCGAGGGGGCTCAACACATGTGCTCAAGACCCCCTAGCCACAGTCCCCGGATACTGGGTTTACACCATTTGTTGACATTATTTTGACACGTCTAGGGACACTTGTTTGGACACTGATACGACCCCTAGACTCATGTATATACACACACACACACAGCTACACATTTGTTGTTCACATCTTGACACTTGTTGCACATACATAGACCCTCCTTTTCTATATGTTGCTATGTGTATATATATATATATATATATATATATATATATATATTGTATATGTATGCTGTATCAGAGTTGAGGGAGAGGGGCTAACTAGGTTAAATTGTTAGTATCTTAGATAGTATCCAGTGTTGGGAATTAACAGTTAGTGAGTGAGTAGGTATCACAGATTTAGGACATTGTTAGTATCAGAACTTGTGAGTGATTTTAGGTGAGTGATTCTCAGGAGTGAATCATAGGTAGGGGTTCTCAGGTTGAGGGTTTAGGTTAGTAGTAGCAGAAATAGGAGCATCAGGCATCGCAACCACAATACAGCAAGCTTTGCAGTAGTGGCAGCCTTGCCATGGCTTGCCCTATCATGGTATTGCCTTGTGGCAGCAGCATTGGCTGCAGGCAATACACTGCAGCAGCAGTAGATGTATTGGCAGCATGCCATTGCATTTCTGCAGTAGGCTGCCCTAATTTGGGCATGAGTGAGTGTATTAGTAAATGTATCTTTATGAGTGTAGGATATGATGAGGGATATTAGATGTTTAGATGGGATATGGGAGTTAGTTCAGTGGTAGGGACTTAGGCTTGAGGGTTTTGTTAATACTAGAGGGTTATGTATCCTTATAATGGAAGAGGGTTCAGTCCAGATTGACCCCCATGTTCCTGTAGGTAATATACTGTAACACCCAATTTCTGAAATGAGGGTATTTTTGAAATTTTGTATTTATAAATATTATTTATTTGTATTTATTTCACATTATGATTTTTGGTGATTTTAATTATTTTTAAACTATTTAAAAACTGTTTTAAGTCATGACTTGTGATTTTAATGTGCTGCAAGTGAAACCCTAGTGACTGCCTGACCTAGAGCCTGACCATGTCATTAGGATAATTTATTTCTACTTTTGAGCATAAGGGTATTTTGGTCATTTGGTCTCTTTGAATTATTTCAAGATTTATTGTACTGGTGATTGTCGATTTTGACTTTTGACTAGCTGTGACTTAAGGAACTGTCCTAGATTTTAACTTTGACTTGGTGACCTAGTTAACATGGTATGGACCCTAGTTTAACTTAAGTCAACTCAAGTTAGGACACTTAGGATCAAGTTTAAAATAGGAGGATTGGTGTATTGGTCCATAGACTTGAGACTTAGAAATGGGTTCCATGACTAGTACAATTAGGCCCATAGCCATTAGACTAAGCCCTAACCCTAATTTTTCACTTTTTAACCAGCCACTAGGGCTCCCCCCTCCCTATAAATAATCTTTTCCTTGTTCTTGCCTCTTTTATTATCTTTTCAAGCTTTGAAGAAAGAGGTAAAGAGCCATTCCCCAACTTTTTCATTTCAACTCCTTTTTAACCCTAGTCTTTTGCATTAGGATCTAATCATTGTTTATTTACTGTTGGAAGAGAGTAATCCCAGATTTTGAGCAATTTGGGGATCCGAGCTAGCAAGAAGGAACACTTCATTTTGGGGCTTTTTCTTGCTATTTGCACATATAGGTAAAACCCTTTAAATTGTATTAATATTTTGTTTTCTTTGCATTTAGGGCTAGATCTTGGAGTCCCCTAGCTGTCCCTGAAGTTTGGGTCAATTTCGTGTCTGTTTGGTGTCCGTATCGGACACGTGTCGTAGTGTTGTGTAGGTGTTTGATTAAATGCCTCATAGGACTTTTTGTTCTTAGTTTTCAAAACAAATTATATATTTTGGAAGCTTATTAGGTGTAGATCACAACCCAACTTGACTGAGTCAAAATTAGACACGTTTGGATACTGTTTTGGCACTTGGATACGCAGCACGAGACACCGCACGGGACTCGTGCGGCTGCCCTGCTGCTCGGGTGTCCTAGCGGACACGACACGGCGACTCAGGTCATGAAACTTGGTAGACACATTGTACTAATGACTGTAAGGACACCTATAAATTTTCATAAGTTCTCGTTAACTGTGCGCGAAGGAATTGAGCCTGCACTGACTTTGTACTGCCTGTGCACACACAGAAATACCCCACTGATACGTGTCTCGTGCTCCGGACACACGACCCATGGACAACTTGTGTCATGTCCAGTGGGTAGCCCTAGTATTGGGCTGTACGTGGGTATGACCACGAGGCGTGTCGAGCTTGGTGTCGTACTCACGAGACACGGATACACGCGCACCACACTGTGTTTACTTGTCCTCTCCTCTATATTTTTCGTGTCTGGACACTTCGTGTCTGGTTGTGTGGACACGAAACCACTTATAGGACACGTATGAATGTGCATGACTAATTACCAACCAGTTAATTTGGATATTAGCATGATTTTAACTGTCAATTTCCAATTTTCCTCCATTTACTGATACACTGTTCCTATTTACAATTTCTGAGTTCAAATGTGTTTCCAACCATTTTTTCATGTTTTGAATTTCCATGTTCAATTCACTTACACCTGTGTTAGTTACTGCAATGTGGAGTTTTTGATTGTATTGGAAAATTGGGATTTCGAATTTGGGTTTCCGAATGTTGGACTGTTTATGTCAACTGTCAATATTCCTGAAATTGATTGTGTTTTTTTTAGACTGATTTTGATGTTCAAATTGATAATGTTATATTCGTATACATGTGTTAGTTTACTGCTAGGATAGGTTACATGTTAGATTGGTTATTAATTGGTGTTTGAAAATAGAATTTCAAATAAATTTTGGAACTGTCATTGAATTGATTCCCTTGGATATTACACTGTCAACCAAACTGTTAATTCCCTGAGGTTTCACACATTGATTTTTGCATCTGTTTTCATGTAGAGCTTGTTGTATAGAATTGAGACTTGAGATGTATTTGAGATTGTTTGAGATAGTTGTTATTATTTTAGTAGTTATTGTTGTCTTCAATTTCTTAGTTATATTTCGGTGTTATCTTATCGTGCTTAGACTGTGATTGAGTTACACCATATCTTATACTTGTCCTCCGTTCTGACTTGATCATGATGAGTACATTATATATTGCATGAGTTGATGGCTAGTTAGAGACTTAGAACAGCGTTCTACCGCCGACACTGCGGCGTAGGTTGGGCACTGTTACGTACTCGTACCCTCACAGTGGGTGCGGGTCGTCACACATTTTTAGTGGTGGCCCTTGCAGGTCGAGAGTCGCATTACTGCGATGTCGTGGTAGTGCAACGATTAGTTGTACTGCTGCGCGCCTGCGATAGGAATTAAGGAATAGGCTTTAGTTGAGAGAGTACTCAATCACAGTTAGGACTACTTGAGAAGATTCCTGGACGACCCTTGAGAATCTCATTATAAACTTCGATTTGAAAATCATTTCCACTTGTTTTGATTCACCCTCACTCCTTGATGTTTAAAGGATCTTAGACTATTAACTTCCTTCATCATTATCCTTACTTATATTTTATCTATCTTATGTTGCTAATTTAGCACCAGTTTTGCAAGCTGATCTTTTTCGAGCTTGATCACGACATATTTTATTGGGGGCCGGCACCCACTAACATATTGTCTAATCAGAACCGGTGCATGGTGGTCTGATCAACCTATTTTACTTTGGTTTGCTTTTCATATATTATTCTACATGGAGGGAGACATAGTTAAATTTGCCCTAGAGTCTCATCCACGACAGCTTTGGCAATTCTCTTTTGAATTATTTCCATCGCCTATGAATCACGTATTGTGCTTAATAGCATCGTCTTTGAACTCCTTATTGTTTTGTCTTTCACATATTTCAGAAAGAAAAGGCACTGTACTTGATAGATCAACCAAAGGTATCACGTTTAGTTTCCCTATCCAAAGGAGGAAATTGACTTATTTCTATATCCTTGCATCATCCTTTAAATTCTAATTCCTTGATTGTGACCAGTCGACCGGGTCATCCTCCTTATCATCCAGTGTTTGGAGTCTTATTCAGTTGAATTAATTCAATTATGACATGGATCTCAAATCTTGGATACTCGTGCTCAGACTTCAATGGCCTCGTTCTCCATCTTGTCCAAACATTGATTATCCTGAAATTGATCAACTTAGATCGTGCCGGGACTAAATCTTCTTTTATATATATAGTGTGTTATTGGATTTCAATGCTATTGACACTCGTGCCTTAAACTTTCGATTTTGATCATCTTCGGAATGGTAACCCTTCATAATTAATTCCTAGTTGTCCTTACCAGTTTCATATAAGATGGTAGACTGTCCTACACCTTAATGATTTGTTGCTTCTTTATCTTTCCAGCAGAACACCCTATATTGCTTGCATGTTGATACCATGGGACTGTTTTGATCTAATATGACTAGTCCATCTAGATGAGACCTTCAACTACTATGGTTGACCATGACTCTATATATTACTCTTCAAATTGTATGAGTTAGAAATTTCTTAGAGACTTTGATTGTGGGTGGTTGACCTAGAAGGAGTACGACCGACTTAAATTTCGAGGACAAAATTTTTCTAAAGGGGGTAGACTTATAACACCCAGTTTCTGAAATAAGGGTATTTTTGACATTTTGTATTTATAAATATTATTTATTTGTATTTATTTCACATTATGATTTTTGGTGATTTTTAATTATTTTTAAACTATTTAAAAACTGTTTTAAGTCATGACTTGTGATTTTGATGTGCTGCAAGTGAAACCCTAGTGACTGCCTGACCTAGAGCCTGACCATGTCATTAGGATAATTTATTTCTACTTTTGAGCATGAGGGTATTTTGGTCATTTGGCCCCTTTGAATTATTTTATGATTTATAGTACTAGTGATTGTCGATTTTGACTTTTGACTAGCTGTGACTTAAGGAACTATCCTAGATTTTGACTTTGACTTGGTGACCTAGTTAACATGGTATGGACCCTAGTTTAACTTAAGTCAACTCAAGTTAGGACACTTAGGATCAAGTTTGAAATAGGAGGATTGGTGTATTGGTCCATAGACTTGAGACTTAGAAATGGGTTCCATGACTAGTGCAATTAGGCCCATAGCCATTAGACTAAGCCCTAACCCTAATTTTTCACTTTTTAACCAGCCACTAGGGCTCCCCCCTCCCTATAAATAATCTCTTCCTTGTTCTTGCCTCTTTTATTATCTTTTCAAGCTTTGATGAAAGAGGTATAGAGCCATTCCCCAACTTTTTCATTTTAACTCCTTTTTAACCCTAGTCTTTTGCATTAGGACCTAATCATTGTTTATTTACTGTTGGTGGAGAGTAATCCCAAATTTTGAGCAATTTGGAGATCCGAGCTAGCAAGGAGGAACACTTCATTTTTGGGCTTTTTCTTGCTATTTGTACATATAGGTAAAACCCTTTAAATTGCATCAATATTTTGTTTTCTTTGTATTTAGGGCTAGATTTAGGAGTCCCCTAGTTGTCCCTAAAGTTTGGGTCAATTTCGTGTCCGTTTGGTGTTCGTCAGACACGTGTCATAGTGTTGTGTAGGTGTTTGATTAAATGCCTCATAGGACTTTTTGTTCTTAGTTTTCAAAACAAATTATTTATTTTGGAAGCTTATTAGGTATAGATCACAACCCAACTTGACTGAGTCAAAATTAGACACATTTGGACACTGTTTTGGTACTTGGACACGTAGCACGAGACACCGTACGGGGCTCGTGCGGCTGCCCTGCTGCTCGGGTGTCCTAGCGGACACGACATGGCGACTCAGGTCGTAAAATTTGGTAGACATGTTGTACTAATGACTGACACGACACCTATAAATTTTTACGAGTTTTCGTTAACTGTGCGCGAAGGAATCGAGCCCGCACTGACTTTGTACTGCCTGTGCACACACGAAAATACCCCACAGATACGTGTCTCGTGCTCAGGACACGCGACCCGTGGACAACTCGTGTCATGTCCAGTAGGTAGCCCTAGTATTGGGCTACACATGGGTATGACCACGAGGCGTGTCGAGGTTGGTGTCATGCTCACGAGACACGGACACACGTGCACCACACTGTGTTTACTTGTCCTCTCCTCTGTGTTTTTAATGCCTGGACACTTCGTGTCTGGTTGTGTGGACACAAAACCACTTATAGGACACGTATGAATGTGCATGACTAATTACCAACCAGTTAATTTGGACATTAGCATGATTTTAACTGTCAATTTCTAATTTTCCCCCATTTACTGATACACTGTTCCTATTTACAATTTCTGAATTCAAATGTGTTTCCAACCATTTTTCCATGTTTTGAATTGCCATGTTCAATTCACTTACACCTGTGTTAGTTACTGCAATGTGGAGTTTTTGATTATATTAGAAAATTGGGATTTCGAATTTGGGTTTCCGAATGTTGGACTGTTTATGTCAACTGTCAATATTCCTAAAATTGATTGTGTTTTTTTTAGACTGATTTTGATGTTCAAATTGACAACATTAGATTCGTATACATGTGTTAGTTTACTGCTATGATAGGTTACATGTTAGATTGGTTATTAATTGGTGTTAGAAAATAGAATTTCAAATAAATTTTGGAACTGTCATTGAATTGATTCCCTAGGATATTACACTGTCAACCAAACTGTTAGTTCCCTGAGGTTTCACACATTGATTTTTGCATCTATTTTCATGTAGAGCTTGTTGTATAGAATTGAGACTTGAGATGTATTTGAGATTGTTTGAGATAGTTGTTATTATTTTAGTAGTTATTGTTGTCTTCAATTTCTTAGTTATATTTCGGTGTTATCTTATCGTGCTTAGACTGTGATTGAGTTACACCATATCTTATACTTGTCCTCCGTTTGGAGTTGATCATGATGAGTACGTTATATACTGCATGAGTTTATGGTTAGTTAGAGACTTAGAACAGCATTCTACCGCCGACACAGCGGCTTAGGCTGGGCGCTGTTACGTACTCGTACCCTCACAGTGGGTGCGGGTCGTGACATATACATATGTGTGATACATGGTTGAAGTATACTTAAGAGTGAATTGTTGTTAGAGAGTATATGTATTGAGGATTAGATATGCTATACACACTTGTGTATGCTAATAAGGAAGGCCATGGGCCTGCACAGTGGAAGGCAATAGGTTTTCCTTGGTGGCTTGTGCCTTAGATGCACTAGTGTTGAGTGAAGTTGGCCTATAGGATGTAATGAGTGGGAGGCTAGTGTAGGCAATAGTGGAGATGTGTAGTACCATAGAGTGTGTGTTAAGGTATTGGTGAAGAGGTAATACAATACCCCTTAGGCTATACATGATGTAGGTATATGTGATATCTTAGAGTAGGTAATGGTATTTGGTTATGAGTTTAGCTTAGAGGTAGAGTTGACTAGACTAGAGAGATAAATGTGGACCCAATAGTCTAGTTGACCATTGACCATGATTTGACCTCATAGTCTAGAGTTTACTTAGTTTAACTAAGATAGTTGACCAAGTTTGACTTTAACCTAGATTGACCTAGAATCATGTAGATTGTATCGTAAACTTCATTTATCTTATTTTAAACACATTATAACCCATACTGCTCTATTTATGACATTGTGACCCCGGTGCAGACATCTGATATTACACTACTCTTTTCAGAGTATCAGACGAGTACATTCTCTGATAGTTCTCTCATTTATTTGTCAATTACTGTACTTCAGCTCTAGTTAGTTTTATATGATTCTCTGTTACAACACGTATGGATATTTCTGGATTCATGTATGCGACACACATACCGTATTGTCTGGCTTCTATTACTGGAATCATTCTGGAATCATTCTGGAATCATTGCTAGTATCATCATGTTTGGCTATACTCATCTCGATTCTCGTGTCGAATTCTAGATTCACTTATATTGTGGTGCGGGAAAATATTGAGTAAGACATATCCAAATCTGGAATCTCCCAACTGGAATCTACTCGAAGCATAGCCATCTCTCGCCTGATCAGTGAGTGATGTGCCTGATACCTACAGCCGTTTACATGTCGATCTCACTATTTTAAAACACACTGTTAGAATATAGCTGGTCTCACCTGGATTCTTGATTACTGACTAGAATCGTCTTGTACTGGATTCATCTTGCATTAGATTCGTCCCGTACTGGATTTACATAGGATTTATACTTGTTTTACATTTACTGTCTGGACTTATCATGTTACTCTAATTCAGCTAGAATCTTATTTTACAGTTTTCATTGCCATGATTCTTCTCTTGTTTTAGTTACCTTACTTTCCTTGTGTCTTAACTGTTTCTCTATACCATCACCTGAATATAAACTACCATGTTCATCAATAAAACTGTCTATAACTGCTTTATAGTTCTCTGTCATTTACTTGGATTTTCTAGATGAGTTGTACTCGTTCCTGTCCTGATTGGACCTGTTAAAAATTTTATAGATAATTGCCCTGAGGAAACTTGCCCTACTTACTATGGACCAGGAGATGTTTTAGCTACTTTTGGCCGCGACACTCAGAGTGATCGGGAGACTAGCTAGTTGACTTAATTTATTTTCATGTTCTAGAACTTGAATTGTAATAAGTTGAGATATGTTTTGTTTTGAGATTGTTTGAGATTATTATTATTTAGTTTTGTTGTTTTTATTTAGTCTTAGTTATAAGCTTCTGTGTTATCATATCGTGCTTAGACTTTGATTGAGAATTTATTATATCTATACTTGTCCTCCTTTCGGAGTTAAGATTTTAACAAGTACACTATATAATTGCGTGAGTTGTTGTTTAGATAGTGACCTAGAACATCGTTCTTTCGTCGATACTGTGGCGTAGGCTGGGCGCTGTTACGTACTCGTACCCTCACAGTGGGTGCTGGTCGTGACAACTTCCTTCGGTGAAACAACCCCCCCCCACACACACACACGTAGCCCTTCTTCCTCCTTCACATACATCTCATCAGAAACTCCCTTCTCTCACAGAACCTCACAAAACTTTCTTTCCCTTACCACCTTCACAAAACCTCCTTATCTCCCTCCACACCCCCTCCTTCTCCAAATCCGAGAGCACCCCGGAGTTCCCCGCGACGTCTCTACCGAATCAATATCTCATTCGAGGCATTTTCGCGAAACCCCGACCAGCTGACCACCTCCCGTCGGGCCTTTTGTAGCTGCCCATCTTATGCCAGCACCCACACAGCATCCCCCGGTGCTGCCAGCCCCCATACGGCCTTCCCGCCGATCGCCAGCACCTGCACGGCATCCCCCGCCGCCTTCAGCCCCATACAGCCCTCCCCGTCGGCCGCCAATAACCGCACGGCGTCCCCCGACGCAGCTAGCCCCGTGCGGCCCTCCTGGCAATGCTAGCACTGCCGTGTCGCCCCTGTGTGTCTTCCGTACGCTCCTTCCATGTGCCGCATTGTCCCGCTCGCGTGGCCCTGTGTGCGTGCGTCCGCTTTCCGTCGTTTTGTGCGACCCCGAGTACGAGGCCTCCCCTCGGTTCTCCTTCTCCAACTTTTTGGTAAGCCTTCTGTCAGAGTTCTGTTTAGTTCTATAAAAGAATAACGTAGAGAAACCCAACTTTCTACCCGACCGGAATTGGCAGAATGAAGCAATGTCGATTCCGGAATAATTAGCTTCCTAAATCGAATTTGTGATGATTATTAGGATTAATTAAATTGATTAATGCACAATGGTATATTATTATTGCTAATGACAATATCGATGCCGTTATAATCGTCGGATTATGTATATAATTATTCAAAATGAATATTAGTTTTATTAATAAAAGACTGTGTTTATTTCGTTAATAAATTATAACCAGAAATTAGATTCATTAGTACAGTTAATATTTTTAGAAAGTAAACGTTAGTTATATTTCCTTAATAAATCCTTCAATTATTCGCGTAATTCAATGTTTTCTCATTAATTATTAATGCAAAATATTTTCTGTAATAAACTCGTTAAAATATTTAGCTAGCTTTTGTCTTATTGAAATAAAGTTTTTAGATGGTATTTTAATTACTACACTTAAATATATTCCTAAAATATTAAATATTTCTAACTAAATGATTCTCATAGTATTATAACTACTAAAATAGTATTTTTATATTTAAAAATATCTATTAAAATACTATGGTTAGTTTAGGTAAATAAAACACTATTTAATCTCAAAAGTATTTTTCAAGTATTTTATATAAGTAAATCTAATTAGAATATTAGTTTATAAAAAATCATTTATTATTTACTAATAAATAAAATTTAGTATTTCTCGTATTACTTATAAAAAATAATAGTTTTATTAGAAAATTGTTTTTACTAATTATTATACGTGGTTAATAGTATTAAAATAATTGCAGCTTTACTTTTCTAAAATATAAGCCTTGTTAATAATAAATTGATCATTAAGTAATGGTTGGCGTTATTAATTTAAACCCTTATAATGGTTTCTATACATTATTAAATTAAGGTAGATTCCAGGGCCTATGTCTGAGGACCTTTCCCCTTACAAGCATCAGAAAGCCAAGACAAGTTCATATTTATTCAAACTAGTATTTTAGTTGATAATTAAATTTATTGCATCATTAGAATTATTGTATCGACACTTGATCCACGAGATCCTTCTCGGACCCAAATTGATTGCTTGATTGACTCATTGACTCGGAATTGGGGAGTAGTGTTTGCACCTATGGTCGAAGGTCCTTATTGCCTCATTGTGGATAGTGGAAGCCCAACTCACTTGGGTTGAAGTCGGACCAGATTCACTAGAACATATACAGTCTCCATCCCCAGCTGGCCACAGGATGTTTCACGCTCAAAACATTATTGCTAGATATATTGTATCATTTTCATTTCTAGAGATTTACTGTTCACTACATTCCTTATTATATTTAGAAAATAAATTATGTTACAAAATTGATTCTTGTCACTGTAATTATTTATGAAAATTGCTGGATTTGATATATACATATTCTTGCTCCCCTCATGAATAGAGACCAATATTTTAGGTGACTGCAATAAAAAGGAGCTTGCTTTTAGTTCCTATTAAGGACCCAACTTGGGTTCCGAGGAGATAGTCGAACCCGTACAGGGAACCCCGAAGTTTTAGCCGCTTTTTTTTTTAGTTTTTTATTTATTTGGAAGTTGTAATAAGAACAGAAGTGTAATAACTTAATACTTTTCCTACTTATATTCTCCAGTTAGACACTTGGTTTGCATTTCAAATATTTTAATAAAGGTTTATTTTTGTATTTAGAACGTTGTGCTTGTGTTGTTACTTATTGATACAGCTTGCTGCCGCCGTCTCACAATAGTGCAGGCTGGGCATGATCCGACTGGACCGAGTATCTTGGGATCAGGTCATAACATATTTTCAGTGGTGGCTCATACAGGTCTGTTCTGTAAATTTGGTATAGTCAACTTAGTCTAGACAAATATGCAGTCTTGCACCTTGACTTAGGTTTAAGAATGACTTTAGAAAAATAGACTGCAGAAACAAATTAGAACACTTAGATTATTTCAACCAGTCATAACATAGGATAAAATTTATCTATTTATATAATCTATTTTTGCTTGCCTATAGTTTCGTAGGTTATCTTGCTTATGTTTGTACCTAAACCTTTCAGAGCTTGGTGAAAGGGAAGACAACCCATTCTGGGCCTGCTGTCGAAGAGGTTTTATCCCTTGAGAATACCCCTACCCAGGCCCAATCTGACCCTTCTCCGTTGCAGCTCATGGATCCCCCTAATACTGAACGAGCTCCCCGTACTGTGTATACTTCCATAATACATGCAGCATCCCCGATTTCTTTGAGGGTCATACCACCTACTGATGTGAATCCTCCTGCTGCTCCATCGGTGCCAGTAGACCATGTCGAACTCGTAGACCGGCTATGAGGAATTCTTGATGCCCAGAGGGCCCAAGCTGAATCCAATCACGAGCAAACCGCGATTATGAGAGAGGGCATGGAGAATGCCCATAATGTGGCTATGGCAGCACTAGACTCATCAAAGTCAGATCAGAGGCCTGCCAAGGTAAAATAAGAATAGTTTGTTAAGTTTTATGTTTCATTGGAGAAATTTAAGTCTGACTAGCAGCCTATTATCTAGGAAAAAGTCGAAAACATTGAGAACCTTAAGAAGTTGGACCTGCGCCCTTTCAAAGGAATAGAGGGCCTCATTTATGCGGACAAGTGGTTGGATGATATGGTACGACTTCTCAATATCGTTCGACTCCTTGTCGACCTTATGGTAGAGGCTGTCATTTTATAGCTCAGGGATCTGGCCAGCATTGGTGTCACCCCCATTTTCCGTTCTACGTATTTTCAGTATACGTATACGAAATCCTGACATATATTTTATTTTCCTGCCTGGCTAGCTAATTTCAGTTTAATCATGATTAGGTTCATCATGGCATGTAATGGTTTAACTTGGTTTATTTTGGGTTGGCTTGGTTTATTCTTTGGTTCATCATGTTAAACCCACCCCCATCCCCCTTTATAACCCACCTAACTTTTCTCTCTCCTCCACTTTCACATTAACTCTTCTTCCTTCTCCATTAAACCCACCACTAACCAAGAACACCCCTTAGGCAAGTGCAACTTGCTTCCACAAGAGGACCCATTTTTATTGTTCCAATAGCTTCTTCTCATGTTTCTAAGACACATTAGAACTTGTCATTTTCCATTTTGAGGCTTTGATTTTTGTAGATCTAGAAATTGGTCATTTTTGGATTTTAGTGGTTTTGATCTATCAAAATTCTTTGTTTTCAAGTTTTGATGGTTCTATGTTGTAGAGAATTTCATTCTACCCAATTTTGACCATTGGAAAGTTGGATTTGGACTTGTTTTGACTAAGTTATAGACTTTTGAAGCTATGGGTTTAACCATGGAGTTCTTGCTGATTTTGGAGAAGACAGTGAGCAGTGTGCGCGAGCTTTTTAGCTTCCGCCACTGAGTTGCGCGCGCTCTTTAGCGCAACGCAGTCTAGCCTCGTGCGCAGTCTAGCCTCGTGCGCAGTCTGACTCGTACGCAGTCTGACTCGTGCGCAGTCTGACTCAGGCGCAACCTGACTCAGGCGCAACCTAGCCTCGTGCAGTCTAGTGCCTGGCGCAACATGACTTGGCCTGACTCTTCCTGGCGCAACTTGACCCGACCTTGTGTATTTTAGTGATTGGCACCCCTAGTACCTAGGCGCAACCTGATGTTCAGGCGCAACTGGACTTGACCCTACTTGCCTTGGCGCAACCTGTTACCCTGGCACAACTTGGCTAATGCCACTTGTTGGCCATAGTACCCCTTGCTCCTCCCCCTTGGGCACATTATGTCCCCATATCCCCCTTTTTATGATTTTTGCACCCATTTTATATCCTTACGCCTTTTTGATATAAACTCGACATGAACCCGATGTGATCATGACATTATTTATAAATATTAATCTGAACACGACTTAGTGATAGAATTGCATGATCAGTGACCCGTTGTGGTGCACTTGCATAAACACGAAATGGCATTATGACCTTACAGGATAACTCTTGATAGTGACCCACCGTGGTGCACTCTTGACAAGTAAATTGACATGATAATTCTTGATGATGGTCCGTTGTGACGCACCCTTGCCTTGATAAGTAACATGACATAATGGTGACCCGCCGTGGTGCACCCTTGACAAGTAATCTTGACATGATGACCTTGATACGCTGTTGCGATGGCTAACCTGACATGCTAAGTGAATTCTTGACACCGTGGGTGATTGTATTGAATATGCTTGTATAAGCAACCAGTCTTGTCTCGTATCATGTCTAGGACATGTATCCCTGGTTACCACGGTCAGGGATTCATACTGAATCTGACTAGGTTAATGACTAGATTGATCACGTAGAGCATATAGAGAGGTATTCCGGCTACAAGTAATTTCGTTATCTGGGCGCCTTCCTTGATGGACTTGTAGCCTACCGACGAATAGGGCACATTTCCAGCTCACTGCTATGTGGGGCACTACACGAAACGATTACTATGCACACTGTCGTGTGTTGCATCCAAGTCACATAACAAGACATGATAACTCTAATCTTGAACCTTGCGTCTGGATAACCTGGATAGTCTGTAGGGCTTGTGGCCGTAGGCGTACCTCATTGCATCTTGCTAGTAACTAAGCTTGTGATAACCCTAGTTAGTTAAGTATCAAGCCGTACTCTTTGCTTGGCCGTGAATGATGGATGGAGTCCTATCTTGTCTAGTCTTGCCCAGATCCGGTGCATGGATATCTCCGGACATGCTTGTTTATGCTTTACTTTATCGATAATTGGTTCGAGGCTAAGTTCTGATCAGGTGAAGGGTTACAATCCCGGTTCTTGTTTGGTTTACAGGTTGTAACTTGGTTACCGGAATAGTCCTCTAGTTATCTTATCGTTTGTCATCCTGTTTTCTTTAACTCATGTCTTATGTTATTTCACCTATGACTTTATGTGCTGACATGCTGGTTTTAGTTCTTAAGTGAAGCCTCCTTTGTGGCACTTGCTCTTTCTGGGGTCTGACCCAGCTGGTTTTGTATGGCCAGATTTCGGAGCTGCTATCGAGGATCTCCCAACTTTTCTGCCAGATGGTGAACACTAGAAGGAATCCCGACAACGAGTGGGTTTTTATTTTGCTCTCCCATTCCATTGTACAAATATTCTTTTGAGGCGTTTAGTCGCCGAGCAAGTGTTAGCTCGTTTGCAATTTTACTTACTGTCTGCCTACGGGCTGTAGCATGATTGACAAATCCTAGGGTTGATCATGTATGACTTAAACTCTTGCTAGTCTTCGTATTTTGTATGACTAGCTTCATGATCATCTGAATATGTAATGTATGGGACGCCTTACCTTGTATGTCTGATGATCTACCATCTTGTTATATCTACTTGTTGCTTGAGATTGAGACACTAGGCTTGTTATTGACCTTAAGAGACTGATGGCTTGTAGTAAACCCTCATGCATCTAGACAGCCGTGACCGTATTACGAGGTGAGATTCACTTCAATGTACGTAGCTGGATGTGTCTGTCCTCCGCTCTCCAGTATTCTGGTTCTGGTGCATGACACGGTTTAAGTGGTGGCCCATACAGATCTTGTAGATCAAGATGTGTGAGGGTTTTACCAGATAGATGTCTCAATCAGCACTCGCCCTTGATCTCTACTCGTACCTTCTGATCTTTCAGAATCCTTGACCTGATCACATATTTATATCCTCGATCTATCATGGTCCTTTCTTATTGTTCCCCATGTCATTTCTTCAGTGGCATTGTTCCTGCCGATCAGCAAGGCGGAGCACCTCTAGTGAACCAGCAGCAACCTGGAGACCAAGCCCAGCACTCTGGAGCGGCCTCCCGAGTTATGTATTCCGCGGACCCCGAGCCCCCAGTTCAGCCAGTCCAGCCTGCAGAGCCTGACGATGGAACCTTGGTGGGTCTCATCAGGACATTGCTTGTGTCTCAAGATCGTCGGGGCGATGCCCTGCACCAGACAATACAGGATGCCATGGGCTGTGTTGGTTATCAAGGGAACAGTGCGGCTAGTAGTTTCAAGCGCCTCAACCCTCCATTCTTTGATGGGAGTGAAGACGCTATTGCAGCTGATGCGTGGCACCAGGATATTGAGATAATCTTAGATGCAGCCAAGACTCCAGAAGGAGAGAAGGTAGCTGTGGTACGTCTACAGTTATTGGACCTTGCCCGCACCTGGTGGACGATGCTAGCAGTTGGATTGGCAATGCCTGTCCCGTGGGCGGTATTCAGTGACAAGTTTCAGATCAAGTACTTCGATGCTGTGGCTCGGCACGACCTACAGACGAAGTTCACCAATCTCAGGCAGATGAGCAGGACGGTCGATGGATATGCGCCGAGTTTTCAAGGCTGAGTCGGTTTGCTCCCACTTTGGTGGCAACCGAGTTCGATCGAGCGCAGCAGTTCCAGCAGGGACTCCACCTAGAGATCATTCTAGCAGTAGAGCAGTTTGAGCATCAGACCTTTGATGCTGTTTTGCGGGCAGCTAAGAGGTATGAGTATACCTCGCAGAGAATTATAGACAGAACTAGAGGACGGAAGCGGTCCCATGGTCAGATGACCCAGTCCTCAGCCCCAGCCCCGGCAGCTAGGGCCTTGACCATTGGAGCTCCGAGAAGGGTAGCATCAGTTACATCGGTTCAGCATTCGACTCCGACGTATCCTCAGCAGCAGAAGCGGAGGTAGTCTTCCACAATGGGCTGTACTCACTGTGGGAAGCCAGGGCATGTAGTGTCAGAATGTCGCCGAGCACAAGGATTGTGTTTGGCTTGTGGGGCACCGGATCACATGATAGGGTCCTGCCCACAGAGAGCCGGTTCATCCTCATCGGCCCAGACTAGTCCCTCGGTAAGGGGACTAGCACCAGTGCAGCAGCAGTAGTATCAGCCTCCGAGGCCATTGCCGCCTCAGGCTCAGGCATTCCAGCACCAGCGACCGCAACAGTATGCCCAGGTCCAAGCTCAGGTTCAGAACTGCCAGAGAGATTTCCAGCAGAGGGGACCAGCACCCAGAGGGTACGGTCAAGCGATGGCTTTGACCGTAGAGGAGGAGTTGGCATCAGGTGAGGTGGTGGCAGGTACTATTCTCGTCAACTCTTTTCCTGCATCAGTATTATTTGATTCAGGTGCATCACATTCATTTATGTCTGCACGATTCGCGACACGGATATGACTGGAGCCCGAGTCATTATCAGTAAGACTCAATATACTTACTGGTAACGGACTTGTAGGTGTAGATAGGGTGTTTTCCTCGTGTCAAATCGTAGTTAGCGGTAGAGAGTTTTCCGCTAAATTGATAGAGTTCCCGATGGCCGATTATGATGTGGTCCTAGGAATGGATTGGTTGAGGGACCAGTATGCTAGAATAGATTGCCATGTCAGCAAGATTATTTTTAGTATTCCCGATGAGTTAGAGTTTTCATTTTCTCGAGGCAGAGTAGAACCTTCTTCCCCAGCATTGCGGATGGCCGTAGCAGCAGCAGTTTAGTTTCCCAGAGTTGTAGAAGAGTTTCCTGACGTATTTACCGAAGAGCTTCCTGGCATGCCCCCAGAGAGAGAGATAGAGTTCACTATCGACTTGATTCCAGGGACGGCACCAGTGTCAGAGAGAGTCTATAGGATGGCACCATCAGAGTTGGAGGTCCTGTACAAGATGATTGAAGAACTTAGAACCAAGGGATTCATTCGTGCTAGTGGATCACCTTGGAGAGCTCCGATGCTTCTTGTGAAGAAGAAGGATGGTACGTCAAGATTATGTGTTGATTATCATACCTTGAACTCTGTAACAATTAAGAACAGATATCCTTTGCCAAGGATAGATGATTTATTTGATCAGCTCTAGGGAGCGGCAGTATTCTCGAAGATTAACTTGCGGTCGGGGTACCATCAGATCAGAGTCAGAGAGCAGGACATCCCGAAGACAGCATTCAGATCTAGATATGGACATTAGGAGTTCCTTGTTATGCCATTTGGAGCGACCAATGCGCCAGCTGTATTTATGGACCTCATGAATTGTATCTTCATGCCCTATTTGGACCAGTTCGTGACAGTGTTCATTGACGACATCTTAGTCTATAGCAAGAACGAGGCAGAGCATGAGCAGCATCTTCGTATAGTTCTTCAGATTCTCAGGGAGCACCAGTTGTACGCAAAGTTCAGTAAGTGCCAGTTTTGGTTGGATCGTATCTCGTACTTGGGTCATATCATCACCAGAGGTAGAGTGGAAGTTGATCCCCAGAAGATAGTGGCTATAGAGACATGGCCAGTACCTAGCACCGTCGTAGAAGTTCGGAGTTTCTTCGGATTGGCCGGCTATTACCGACGCTTTGTGTCAGACTTTGCTCGAATTTCAGCACCACTGACGCAGTTGACCCGTAAGGATATGCAGTTTGCTTGGACAGCAGAGTGTCAGAGTTCATTTGAGAAGTTGAAGCAGAGATTGATGACGGCTCCCATTCTCACTCTTCCCGACGGGACGGAAGGATTTTCAGTTTATTGCGACGCATCCGGCAAGGGATTAGGATGTGTCTTGATGCAGCATGGTAAGATAGTCGCTTATGCGTCACGTCAACTTCGTGACCATGAGAGGAATTATCCAACCCATGACCTGGAGTTAGCAGCCGTAGTTTTTGCATTGAAACTTTGGAGGCACTATTTGTATGGAGATCGGGTGGAGATGTTCACCGACCACAAGAGTCTGAAGTATGTGTTTACCCAGAAAGATCATAACATGCGTCAGAGGAGATGGCTAGAGCTACTTGTGGATTATGACATCAACTTGCAGTATCATCCTGGGAAGGCCAACGTGGTAGCAGATGCATTGAGCAGGAGAGCCGGATTTTATTTTCTATCAGCACAGCCAGAGTTGTTAGAAGATCTTCAGAAGATGGGTATTGAAATTGTTCTTCCTTCCAGTGTGGCATTGATGGCCAGTATGCAAGTCCAGTCTAGTATAGTTGAGAGGATCAAGTTAGCTCAATCAGTAGACTCTAAGCTTCAGCGGCTTAGGGCAGAATGTGTGGCAGGACAGAGACCAGAGTTATGTATTCATGAAGATGGTACACTTCGATATGGGAGGCATCTTTGTGTACCCAGTGGTGATATCAGACAGGAGATCATGGCAGAAGCCCACAGTTCTCAGTATTCTATTCACCCCGGCGATACGAAGATGTATCGTGATATTCGGCAGCATTTTTGGTGGAATGGCATGAAAAGGAAGATAGCCCGGTTTGCCTCTCGTTGTTTAGTTTGCCAACAAGTTAAGGCTGAACATCAGAGACCGGCTGGACTTCTTCAACCTTTACCGATCCCAGAATGGAAATGGGAGCACATTACCATGGATTTTATAACTGGATTACCTAGATCCCTAGCTGGGAGAGATGCCATCTGGGTTATAGTTGATCGTCTTACGAAGGTAGCTCATTTTCTTCCTTTCAGAATCGGTCAGTCGACGGATCAGCTTGCAGAGATGTACCTCAGGCAGATAGTCAGATTGCATGGAGTGTCAGTCAGTATTGTGTCCGACAGAGATTCGAGATTCACATCTCACTTTTAGCGAAGTCTTCAGGAAAGTTTGGAGACTCGTCTCAAGTTCAGTTCAGCCTACCATCCGCAGACAGATAGTCAGTCAGAACGCATGATCCAGACTCTTGAAGACATGCTGCGGTCATGTACACTCGACTTCGGTAGTTCGTGGGAAGATCACCTGCATCTCGTGGAGTTCTCCTATAACAACAGTTTCCAGGCTAGTATCCAGATGGCACCTTTCGAGGCCTTGTACGACAGGAAGTGCAGATCTTCTTTAGCTTGGGACGATATCGGTGAGAGGCAAATCCTTGGACCAGAGATGGTGACGCGGACTATTGAGGTGGTCAGACAAGTCAGAGATCATTTTCGAGTTGCCCAAGATCGCCAGCGTCATTGGGCCGATTCCCATCGGCACCCTCTTGAATTTTCTGTCGGCGACCACATATTCCTTAGGATCTCGCCTACCCGTGGCGTCATTCGATTCGGCGTACGGGAAAAGCTTAGTCCTAGGTATATAGGGCCGTTTGATATCCTTGAGCGAGTAGGTGATGTGTCCTATCGTCTCGCTCTTCCACCGTCGTTACGTGAGGTACATGATGTCTTCCATGTATCCCAATTACGACGGTATATCCCGGATCCGAGTCATGTCCTTGATTATTCAGAATTGGTTGTTGGTACCAACCTTTCGTATGAGGAGAGACCCGTATCCATATTGGACCGGAGGGAGAAGATACTCAAGAACAAGACTATTAGTTTAGTCCGTGTTTCTTGGGGTCATCACTCTTTGGGTGAGTCAACGTGGGAGCGTGAGGATGATATCCGATCGCGATATCCCGACCTGTTTGACTCGTAAGGTATAATGTCTTTCTTATGCCTTATGCTTAAGTTCCTTGCTTGCATGAATGATTGTTTGATTGACTGCTAGTCATATATTGCCTGCAATTGATATAGCTTGCTCGACATCTCTAGCCACTTGATTAAATTCCGAGGACGGAATTCTTTTAAGGTGGGTAGAGTTGTCACCCCCGTTTTCCGTTCTACGTATTTTCAGTATACATATACGGAATCCTGACATGTATTTTATTTTCCTGCCTGTCTAGCTAATTTCAGTTTAATAATGATTAGGTTCATCATGGCATGTAATGGTTTAACTTGGTTTATTTTGGGTTGGCTTGGTTTATTCTTTGGTTCATCATGTTAAACCCACCCCCATCCCCCTTTATAACCCACCTAACTTTTCTCTCTCCTCCACTTTCTCATTAACTCTTCTTCCTTCTCCATTAAATCCACCACCAACCAAGAACACCCCTTAGGCAAGTACAACTTGCTTCCACAAGAGGACCCATTTTTATTGTTCTAAGAGCTTCTTATCATGTTTCTAAGACACATTAGAACTTGTCATTTTCCATTTTGAGGCTTTGATTTTTGTAGATCTTGAAATTGGTCATTTTTGGATTTTGGTGGTTTTGATCTATCAAACTTCTTTGTTTTCAAGTTTTGATGGTTCCATGTTGTAGAGAATTTCATTCTACCCAATTTTGACCATTGGAAAGTTGGATTTGGACTTGTTTTGACTAAGTTATAGACTTTTGAAGCTATGGATTCAACCATGGAGTTCTTGCTGATTTTGGAGAAGACAGTGAGCTGTGTGCGCGAGCTTTTTAGCTTGTGCCACTGAGTTGCGTGCGCTCTTTAGTGCAGCGCAGTCTAGCCTCGTGCGCAGTCTAGCCTCGTGTGCAGTCTAGCCTCGTACGCAGTCTAGCCTCGTGCGCAGTCTGACTCGTGCACAGTCTAAGTCGTATGCAGTCTGACTCGTGCGCAGTCTGACTCGTGCGTAGTCTGACTCAGGCGCAACCTGACTCAGGTGCAACCTAGCCTCACGCAGTCTAGTGCCTGGCACAACATAACTTGGCCTGACTCTTCCTGGCGCAACTTGACCCGACCTTGTGCATTTTAGTGATTAGCACCCCTAGTGCCTAGGCGCAACCTGATGTTCAGGCGCAACTGGACTTGACCCTACTTGCCTTGGCACAACCTGTTACCCTGACACAACTTAGCTAATGCCACTTGTTGGCCATAGTACCCCTTGCTCCTCCCCCTTGGGCACATTATGTCCCCATATCCCCCTTTTTATGATTTTTGCACCCATTTTATATCCATACGCCTTTTTGATATAAACTCGACATGAACCCGATGTGATCATGACATTATTTATAAATATTAATCTGAACACGACTTAGTGATGGAATTGCATGATCAGTGACCCGTTGTGGTGCACTTGCATAAACACGAAATGGCATTATGACCTTACAGGATAACTCTTGATAGTGACCCGCCGTGGTGCACTCTTGACAAGTAAATTGACATGATAATTCTTGATGATGGTCCGTTGTGACGCACCCTTGCCTTGATAAGTAATCTTGATAAGTAACATGACATGATGGTGACCCGCCGTGGTGCACCCTTGACAAGTAATCTTGACATGATAACCTTGATACGCTATTGCGACGGCTAACCTGACATGCTAAGTGAATTCTTGACACCGTAGGTGATTGTATTGAATATGCTTGTATAAGCAACAAGTCTTGTCTCGCATCATGTCTAGGACATGTATCCCTGGTTACCACGGTCAGGGATTAATACTGAATCTGACTAGGTTAATGACTAGATTGATCACGTAGAGCATATAGAGAGGTATTCCGGCTACAATCAGTTTCGTTATCTGGGCGCCTTCCTTGATGGACTTGTAGCCTACCGACGAGTAGGGCACATTTCCAGCTCACTGCTATGTGGGGCACTACATAAAACGATTACTATGCATACTGTCGTGTGTTGCATCCAAGTCATCTAACAAGACATGATAACTCTAATCTTGAACCTTGCGTCTGGATAACCTGGATAGTCTGTAGGGCATGTGGCCGTAGGCGTACCTCATTACATCTTGCTAGTAACTAAGCTTGTGATAACCCTAGTTAGTTAAGTATCAAGCCGTACTCTTTGCTTGGCCGTGAATGATGGATGGAGTCCTATCTTGTCTAGTCTTGCCCAGATCCGGTGCATGGATATCTCCGGACATGCTTGTTTATGCTTTACTTTATCGATAATTGGTTCGAGGCTAAGTTCTGTTCAGGTGAAGGGTCACAACCCCGGTCCTTGTTTGGTTTACGGGTTGTAACTTGGTTACCGGAATAGTCCTCTAGTTATCTTATCGTTTATCATCCGTTTTTCTTTAACTCATATCTTATGTTATTTCACCTATGACTTTATGTGCTGACATACTGGTTTTAGTTCTTAAGTGAAGCCCCCTTTGTGGCAGTTGCTCTTTCTGGGGTCTGACCCAGCTGGTTTTGTATGGCCAGATTTCGGAGCAGCTATCGAGGATCTCCCAACTTTCCTGCCAGATGGTGAACACTAGAAGGAATCCTGACAACGAGTGGGTTTTTATTTTGCTCTCCCACTCCATTGTACAAATATTCTTTTGAGGCGTTTAGCCGCCGAGCAAGTGTTAGCTCGTTTGCAATTTTACATACTGTCTGCCTATGGGCTGTAGCATGATTGACAAATCCTAGGGTTGATCATGTATGACTTAAACTCTTGCTAGTCTTCGTATTTTGTATGACTAGCTTCATGATCATCTGAATATGTAATGTGTGGGACGCCTTATCTTGTATGTCTGATGATCTACCATCTTGTTATATCTACTGGTTGCTTGAGATTGAGACACTAGGCTTGTTATTGACCTTAAGAGACTGATGGCTTGTAGTAAACCCTCATGCATCTAGACAGCCGTGAGCGTATTACAATGTGAGATTCACTTCAATGTACGTAGCTGGCTGTGTTTGTCCCCCGCTCTCCAGTATTCTGGTTCTGGGGCGTGACAATTGGGTACAGAAACAAGCGAAAGTTCTTTTCGGAAGCTGCCCTAGAATCTATGGTGAGGCAGTTTTATGATTTGTAGCAAGGAGATCGCACCATCGAGGAGTATGCAGCCGAGTTTCACCGACTCGGCAGATTTGTACCCCATCTGGTAGAAGACCTAGTAGAGCGTGCTAAAAAGTTCCAACATGGATTACGAGAGAAGATTCGCACTCTGGTTGCCGTTAATGGTGCAAAGACTTATGACAAAATACTGAAGGTGGCTCAAGATGTTGAGGCCAGTGCACCTGCCCAACCGAAGGGGGAGTACCCAGGATCCAGCAGTAACTACCAGGGTAACAACAAGAGGTCCAACAACAACAATATGCCCTCTTACCCTAAGCAGCAATAGCAACCAGCAGCACCCAACAAGGCACCTCAGTACCATTTACAGAAGATAACCAACTGTGCTTATTGCAAGAGGCCCGATCACACAGCGGACATCTGCAGAAAGAAGTTGGGACATTCCCTTACTTTTGGATCTTCCACCCACCAAGGGAAGGACTGTCCAACGGCATTCAATAGTATAGGAGCCGGATAGCAGAGTGGTCCACTACCCACCAAGCAGTGCTACGACCAGTAGAGAGCCAGGCGAGCTTTTGCCTTGGCCGTTGAGGAGCCAGAACTGGAGCTAGAGACTTAAGAAGATGTCATTGCAGGTACTATTTTATTACATTCGTGTCACGACCCGTTTCCAATTTTCAGGATACGAGTACGTGGCCAAGTCCAGCCTACATCGCAACATCGGCGGTAGTACGCTGTCTATGATAACAATGGTCCACAACAAGCACAACACGCACATATATCATCCACAACTAAGCCGGCAATAATCACCAAAGATATCCAGTCTCAATATCATAATTATCAAATAATCCACTACAACTCATAAAGTCTCGGAAACAAACCCGGAAAGCAGTAAATAAAATAAACTAAACTCTATAACTATAACAACTAACTAATACGGATCCATAAGGAAGGAAATATGCTAATTCGTATCAATATTGGAATCGGGTACGCCAGTGACGTCAGTGTCGCCATCATACTCACCATAGACCTCGAGGCAAATCTCTTCGTCTAAAGCTGAAAAATAGTTATCCAGTCAGGATTGGAGCAAGATCACCATAACATTATATTACACAATATAGTATACAAGCATGAAGAAACAATAAAAGAAAATTAACTGAAGATAAGTATATGTATGACATTGTATGATAAGGAAATACCACTAAGATATGATAACAATATGAAGGTTGACTTGATATACCACAAAGACATGATAACAATAAGAAGGTAGACTTGACAAAAGAAGAACAATAGACAAAAGAGCAACAATGATTAAGTCACGTGTACTGTGTGTTTTAGAATACCAACTTTCAGCATGTAGACGGCTTGGGATATCCGTCAATCATACGTGTGGTGTGTAGAAGCATGGAATTTCACAACCAGAAAGCCCATGCGCCAGACACTACATGCGCCAGAACTCAGATGAAGAACTTCACAGCAAAGTCAATAAGTATAGACATTTGAAGAAGGACTTTTTATTTTATATAAAAGTCTATTACATGTCTAGAAAAGGTTGTACAAAGGAGAATTTCTACAAAGGAAAGATCCTAAGTCTACAGCCAGCGGCCACCATGCGCCTTCAGATAAGCGCAGCATCACCATGCGCCTCCATCCAGGCGCATTCCGCCATCTCTTCAGCAGCTCAGTTATGTGCATCCAGCCCAGCTATGTGCATCCCTTCAGCCAAATTCTTCCAGCCAGGCTCACCTGGTCGAGCAGAGCCCAGTTATGCGCCGCTCTTCCAGCCAGGATCACCGGATAAGTGCTTCCACAAAGCATTTAACCCTCTGGCTGGAACCAAGGAAGAGAGGAGCACGGCAAAGCTGTGGCCAGGGGAGGCTTCGAAAGAGCCTCCAAAGCCCAAGGAAGACCGTGATCGAAATCATGGCACAAGGAAGCTCTCAACACAACCAGAGTGGGCGACACCCACTTTGAAGGAAGAGAAAGCCTAGCACCGCCATTCCGATCTACGGCTCTTCCCGAACAACGGAGACGAGGCCCGAGCATCCCTATCTTCGGATGCAACAGGCACCTTCCGCCTGCCTCGGAAGCCCTCGACTCCGTCTTTTGGATGTAACAGTCACCTTCAAGTGCATCGAAGACAACACAGTGTCTCATCTTCACCCTCGGGAGCACTTCGTCAACAGAATGCACCCGTATGTTCAAGTTCATATTGGAAGTACGTGAGGGAATGAGAAGCAAATCTTCTCTCCATGCCACTATTTATAGGCCGGGCAGATTAAACCCACGCGCCAAGTGGATGGCCCTCCGAATTCCGTGCAATAAATTTACATTAAATGGATGAACCGGACGCCTCGAATTCAGCCAAACGGCTATTTATAACACTCGAAGAGCGAGTCAGCCGCATCATTAAAAGACATGTCCGATGCGCCAGCCAGACAGCGCATCACACGGACGCGCCCTTCGGTATCAGGCGCATCACACAGACGTGCCCTACAGTACTCGACGCATTACAGAGGGTGCGCCCCCACACATCTCCATACCGAGTGGAACGCCAACCGACGCGCCCACTCAGCTGTCCATCGAACGTCACCAACATTAAATGCTGAACTGACAGAGTTGGCAGCACGCCACCCAAAGTCTGAACAGTTGACAGCTTTTTCAGAAAACGAAGCGTCGACAACGTCAGCATCATCATGACTTTATTTCGACGGCTACTGCCACGTGGCCACTCCACCATCAGCATGCGCCTCTACGGCCATGCGTCCAAATCAGCATGCGCCTCAAAAGCCATGCGCCTCAGACTCCTCTCTGATCCCGAAAGACAGAAGGAAAGTCGCCTGCATGCGCCTCAAAAGCCATGCGCCCCAAATGGTTTGTAACTCCTAAAGGTTATGAGCCGCAGCCTCCTCCTACGCCCAATCCAAGGCGCAGCCCACCAGATCACTCCTCTCCACCAAATCCGAGATCTTCGAACCATGAGTCGACGACACGTGTCCTTTGACTCAACTCATCCAAGATTTTAGCAACGGAAAGATCTTCTCTCTGCTACGTGCCGGCTCACAACAGCAGTATGAAGAGTTCTCCCCCTCGATCAGGGCGCAGCATCCGTGCGCCTCCATCAGCAACCTCCACGTGGCGTCCCCACACCGGCGCATCCTACATGCGCGCATGAGCAGCCAGCCTGCAAAACTATAAATAGAAGGATCATCTCCTTCACACACGGACAAGAGGCTTACAAAAACAGAGGAGACTCACAACACAGAGAGAATCCACAACAGAGAATCACCGGAGAGGCAGTTCTAGACACTCAACGTCTTCCTCCTCTCAGCAAGCTCCAGCACCCAGAGCAATCAACACCTTCAGAGAACCGATAACCGTCGTCAGCCGATCAACGGAGTCAACGCATTACCACTCGCTCCATTGGCACTAAGGACCCAGCTTAAACAAAAGTGTACTCCTAGGACTACATCTAAGTCCTACATTGTAACACTGTTCTGTTTGTATTAAAGTTTTCAATCAAACAATTTTAATGGCAAACAAGCTGGCGACTCTGCTGGAGACTTCTTTCTCCTCTACCGAGAAGGTTGTGTCACAGGCCGACGACGTGAAGGTGGGCTCCTCCCACAAGACGCTGGTAGTGCGCCTCAATCAACAGGCGTACGAGGAGTTCATTTCTGAAGGAAGTGTGAGTCCTTCGAAGCGGCTGTCGAAGCCGAAGAAGACCCGCGCAGTCTGGGTGCGCAAAGTCGACGCCTCGGGCACCACCGTTGAAGGGGATGCGCCCGTCCAGCCTTCCCTTCTTGCTGACGTCCTCAGCAGTCAAGGTGCGCCCGCTGATGCAGCGCATCTCTCGGGGAAGCGTGCGGCTGACCACGTTCCCCAGCCATCTTCCTCTCAGGCGAGGAAGATACGTCGACGGAGCAGGGGCGCAGCCAATGCCCCGCGCATCACTTCTAATGCGCCATAAAGAGCCTCTGTCTTTGACAGACTCACTCGCTGTAATGGCGAAGAGAATTTGGATGCTGAGTACTATGCACCCCAGCGGGCTGGTACGAAGAAATCCAAGGCGGCACGGGCCATGCGCCACAAACGTGCTATGCCAGCAGCCGGCCAGAGGCACGCGCTTACAATCACGCACGCTGCCGATGGCAAGCTGTACAAGGTTGACTCAAGTGCTTCTGCACCAACAACGAGTCGACCTTCAAAGTCCTCATCTCGCTTGGGCGTATTCACTGCGTGCACAACCAAGCCGAGAGAGGCAAACTCAGTGGTCTTGAACTCCCGCGCCTCCTCTGGTTGTGCGTTTGAGGTCCGTTCAAGTCACTTCAAATGCTGTGGCTCCTCCACTTCTGATCGTGATGCCTGCTTGGTATTAGATCAGGGGGCGCAGCACTCACCCGACCACCCCGGCGCTTGGCCCTGCCATGCGCCTGAGAGGGGTGTGAGGGCAGCACTCTCCTCCAACGACCTGCGCAACGTGATCACTCACAAGCGCCGGTCAGGAGAGTTGACCAACAAGCACGATGCGCCTCTCACGGGGCACACTTGTGCAGTAGTCACCATCAACTGCTGTTGCAAGACGGCAGTACCGCCAAAGCAGTCGGTCTTCCAACGACTATAGTCATCGACACCCCTCCGACATCGCCTTGGGACGAAGGTGTCAGCAGAAGAGGAGCTAAAGGTTGCTTCATGCAACGTGATCTCCAACTCCTCATCTGTCCGGAAGACGACTGCCAATTCCTCGTCTTCATCCAAAAGCCAGCCGAGGAAAACCAAGGCAGCTGTCTCGACCTCTGGAGTGTTCGAAGGCACTCGGTCGAGGAAGAAGTTCTTGGAGGAAGCTGGGGGTAGCCAGACCCTTGTCGAGCCTCCTTCCGAAGACGAAGATGTCCAAAGCACAGCTGCGGCGGATCTTCATCAAGGCGAAGGTGGCCTCCCTGAAGCCCCTCAAAATGACGATGTCCTCCAGGACACCGCCGGGGGTGGTGCTGGAAACGAAGAGGCCCTTCAAGACAGAGCTGAAGGCAGTCAGGCCCTTGCAAATACGCCTGTCGAAGACGAACTCCAGAATATGGCTGGGGGTAGCCAAACACCAGGAGAAGTGACTTCCCCACATGAGAGCGAGGCTGAGAGCGAAGCCTCAACTAATCCATCCACTTTCGGCCGTGTCATGACAGTATACATGACCGGAGGTGATCTTGAGACTGATGCGCCGCCACAGGACATTGTCCAGCGCATAGACTCGCTAGAGGGAGGACTCAAAACCCTCTCTGCCTCAATGCAAGCACTGACTCAAGCAGTGTTTGAGATGCGGTCGACCTTGATCAGGACACCTTCAAATGGTCCCGACCCAGGAGCCAATGGAGAGTCGAGTGTGCCCCTCCAACGGACACCCTCAGACACAGAAGCACCCCGGACGTCGGAGCCCTCAAACGCTCCACTCCAGGTGGTACCTCCTTCCCCGACTCCTAGCTCCACGGAGGACGTGGTCGAAATGATCAAAGATCTGCGGGAGCACTTCGAGTCCAAGAACAGGCAGGAGGAGCGCCAGAAGATGGGCATTCCCCAGCCTTATCCCCTTGAGTGGAACAAGGTGGTTTATCCCCCAAAGTATAAACCACAAAAACTCATGCCGTATGACGGGAAGGACTCTCCACGATGGTACCTGACGTACTTCTAGTCGCAGATAGGGCATCTTCCGAAGGAGGACGCGCTCCTCACCAGCATCTTTGTTGGGGCCCTGAAAGGGGTGGCGTATGACTGGTACTGCAGCCTCTTCGATAATTCTATATCGTCCTTCGACGACCTGACACGCCTCTTCCTCGACCGCTTCTACGACGGTGGGAAGGACATGACGATGGCGTCTCTCATTGAGATACGCCAGAAGGACAAGGAAACGGTTCGGGCATTCATCGAACGCTTCCGTCAGGCCTGCTTCAGGCTACCTCCAGGCATGCCAGAGCATGCGCTTCTCTCCGCTTGCAGTATGAACATGCTGCCTGCAGTAAAGCTCTGGCTTAACTCTACTCCCCCTCCCGACTGGAGCTCCCTAATCATCGAAGCTGAAGCTGCAGAGAAGAAGGCGGCCAATGCACGTCTTCTAGGTGTTAGCTTCCCCGCCTTTGACGATAAGGGGAAAAAGTCCGCAATCAACAACTCCGGACGAAAAACAAAGGGGAAACAGGCATTGACTGTTAATGCCTCGAAGGGCGCATCTGCGCCTACTCAAAAGCCTCCACTGGCACCGAAACCCAAGGAGGTTTATTCATTCAATGATGATGACACCCTGCAACTCTTTGAGATACTGAAGCAGGGTGACAAGATCAAGCTTTCGGACCCGAAGCGGCCCGATGAAGTCGGGAAAGTGGACAACCCGAGGTACTGTCACTACCATCGGTTTGTCGGACACCCGACCAAGGACTGCTACGTCCTCAAAAATTACATCCAGCGCATGATCAATGCGAATGTAATCTCCGTCGACTACGAAGAGAAGACGGTGTCAGCTAATGTGGTGTCACTTCAGTTCGGCACCTTGCCGTCGACTACCACACAAGATGGCGTCGTCCCCATCCCTAAGGCGACAATGGAGGTGGTGAACTTGCCACCCACCCGTGACAATGTGAGTGGACTTGTCCCACTCACCACATCTCGAGGAGAGGTCCTCTGGGTTCACCCTGACCTCGTCTCCGAGGTAACTCAACCGGAGGTACGCCCTACCTCCAAAGCAAAAGGCAGGAAGATCAAGTCTTGCCGCACGGTCTCTTCTTCAACGGAAGAGGTGCTTCCTGTGCAGACGCGTGCACAACAGAACTCCCAGCCCGGTGAAGCTGCCGCCGAAGTGGTGCCTCCTGGCACCATCCCTGAGGAGGGTCCATCCAAACCCTCAGCAGCCAATAAACAAAAGCAAGTAGAGGCTCATTTCGACAGACCTCTGCGGAAAGAAAATGCTTCGGGGCTAGCCAAGCCCCACAATTTTGACATTCTGGCACAACTGGCCAGTACTCCTGCACGCTTGTCTTTGTTCGAGCTCCTGCGTCTCTCCAAGGACTCCCGAGAAGCTCTCTGCGAAGCTCTGAAGGATGCCGAATCCTTTCTCAGTCAAATCAAGCAGCCTGAAGACCTCCCAACTACTTGTGCACACTGTCATTGTGCGGATGAAGTTATCCCAAACATAACTTTCACCCAACAAGACATGCTGCTCAAGCATCACCGACATAACCGACCGTTGTATTACACAGGGTGCATCGGTTCGGTAAAGGTGAGCAGGATTCAGATCGATCCGGGGTCTTCCCTAAGCATCATTCCAAAGGCGCTGCTATCAAAGCTGGGTATCCTAATGTACCGGCTGGCGCCCTCCAATACGACCATCAGTGGCTTCAACGCTAGCAAGAGCGAACTACTGGGCAAGATCCGGCTGAAGTGTCACATCGGCAGCCTCAAAACTGAGGTGACTTGTTATGTGGTGGATGCCGAGGTCAACTATAACATCTTACTCGGACGACCATGGTTACATGAGTACATGGTGGTGCCCTCCACGCTCCAGCAATGTATGAAATATGTATCCACCAACGGCGTCATCCGGACGGAATTTGCAGATATCGATCCCTTCAAAGGGATTGAGGCCTACTTCACCGATTCCGACTTGTACAAGCCACTTGACGAGGAGGAAGCCAACGACGCCGATGATGAAGCAGAGACGGCAACAGAGCCGGACTTGGAGCCCAAAATGACTCCCGACGCCCCCTTGAAAATCCGATTGAAGGGCAAGCCTCCCCAGAAGGCGCCTCCAATGAGCATCAAGCTATCAGGGAAAGCACCGACTCACGAAGCTCCCCTGAAGATACGCCTCAAGGGAAAGCCACCTCAAACAGCGGCTCCCCTGGTGGTAAAATTACAAGGGAAGGAGCCACTCATCGGAGGCGCAACCGAGGCACCTCTCAAGGTGCGTCTCAAAGGCAAGCCGCCGCAGTCATCCAAAATGCCGGAGAGGGCTCACATAACCCTCTCAGACCCCAAAGTCAGAGCGGTGGAGGACTCTCCTGATCCGGCCCCAGTGCTTACAGATGAGGAGCTTGGCGAATATATCTCTGCTGATGTAGACGCACCCTCCTTAGACAATGTAATCCCAAGGGATAAAATCTCGCACTTTATCAATAATAGAGTGTCTTTCAATTATTCTTGTCTTCCACACTGGAATACTATGTATACATTAGACAACGCTCTACGGTCGTTGCAAACACAAATAACGACCGTCCACCATAATCGAGTGGCCCCGTCTCAAGGAGTCTTCATAATCCTCCCACGAAGCCGAGACAAAGGCACCATCATCTCGGGCAAAGTCGAGCGTCATCAGGACCTCCCGTCAATCGAGCCCGAACCTGATACCGGCAGAGTACAAGTCTATCGGTACACGGGTACAGCAAAACGCATCATCCAAAAGATGGGCTACGACCTGAAAAGCAATAAAGGCCTAAACTACGGTAAGGGTCGGCATCTACCTGTCCGGCTTTCGATGCCCAATGGAAAGCTACAGGATTACTATAATCGGACTCGACGGGGGTTAGGCTATGTCACGCCGCCATCAACTCCAGAGAGTTCAGACGCAAAAGACATAGAACATTCCCACTCGTCTGAAGCATCGACGTGGGATTCCGATACCAGTATCGGATCAGTCTTTAGGAAAGTGCTGTCAGCTAACATGACATCGGCGCAACCTCAAGGAAGATAAAGGCGAAGACCAACCGCCGGAACCCTTCGAAGAGGAACCCTGGGCTCAACGCCTAGGAGAACAATGAGAGTCTCGTTTTGAGTTACGAGAACCTCCCACCGAAGACGAAGTCGAGCAGATCGACCTCGGGGTTGGGTCTTCTTCTAAACCCATCTTTATCAGCAAAAGCTTGAAAGGAGAAGACCGAGAATCTTTAGTCCAACTGGCTAAAGAATATATTGACGTCTTCGCATGGAGCTACGAAGACATGCCGGGTCTCGATCCACAGATCGCGATGCATAGGTTGAACATCTTACCAGATGCCAAACCTATCAAACAACGATAGCGACGCTTCCGCCCGGACATCATGAATGCCATCGATCAGGAGGTGGACAAGCTCTTGACCAGTGGCTTCATCCGTGAGGAACAACACCCGGACTGGGTAGCCAACGTCGTCCCTGTCACCAAGAAGAACGGGAAGATACGAGTCTGTATCGACTTCAGGGATCTCAACTCTGCTTGCCCGAAGGATGAATTCCCGCTTCCAATCACCGATGTAATGATCGACAACACATGTGGCTTTGAACGCATGTCCTTCATGGACGGGTATTCAGGCTACAATCAAATCAAGATGTTCATTCAGGACTCCGAAAGGTGTTTTCTGCTACACAGTAATGCCCTTCGGCTTGAAGAATGCCGGTGCAACATACCAACGAGCGATGAGTACCATCTTTCGTCAACATCTTCGCAAGACAGTTGTGTTATGTTGACGATATCGCAGTCAAGAGCCGCCTCAAAAGAGATCACCTACAGGACCTGAGGACGGTCTTTGATCTCATGCGGGCACATCAACTCAAAATGAACCCCGCTAAATCCTTCCTGGGGGTTTCTAGCGGCAAATTCTTGGGTTTTGTCATCACGGTAAAAGGCATTCATGTCGATCCCGAGAAGACTAAAGCCATCCTCAACATGGACCCTCCGAAGAACCTTCGAAAACTTCGAGGCTTACAGGGACGTCTGGCATACATCCGGAGGTTCAAAGCAAACCTCTCCGGTAAATGTCAACCCTTTACTCAGCTCATGAAGAAGGGAGTCTCTTACGTCTGGACAGAGGAGTGCCAAAAGGCTTTCGACGACATCAAGGCTTACTTGACAAGCCCGCCAGTCCTAGTGGCACCTGTCGCCGGCAAACCATTCCTCCTCTACGTCCGTGCCATGGATCATTCTCTCGGCGCTTTACTGGCTCAAAACAGCGATGCAGGCTACGAGCAGGCAATCTACTACCTCAGTCGAACACTCATCGGGGCCGAACACCGGTACAACCCCGTTGAAAAGGAGTGCTTGGCTTTGGTGTCTGCCATTCAAAAGACTCGTCATTATGTCTCAGGCCAGACAATTCATGTCATCTCCCGAGTCAATCCACTCAGAGTTCTCATGACGAAGCCAGGGTCATTAAACTCCCGGCTGGCTACATGGACGATCCTACTAACGCCATACAACATGGTGTTTGTCCCGCAGAAGGCGGTCAAGGGTCAGGCTCTGGCTGACTTCTTAGCTGCACACCCCATCCCAGAATCTTCAAAACTCTATGAAGACATCCCGGATGAAGTCCAAGAATCAAACGTCACTGAAGGAAGCCCCGTTTGGCGGATGTTCTTCGATGGCGCTTCAAGAACGGGCCCCAACGGCCAAATCATCGCAGGAGTGGGGGTAGTCTTGGTCTCCCCCGATCAGCTGGTCATCCAGCGCACATACTCTCTTTCGAAGCCGTGCTCCAACAATGTTGCTGAGTACAACGCACTCGTCATGGGACTCCAGCTAGCACAACAGCTGGGGGTGGATCATCTGGAAGCCTACGGCGACTCGAAACTCGTCGTAAACCAGATTCGGGGGCAATACGAGGTTCGCCATGAAGATTTGATCCCTTACCATGAAGTTGCATTGAACATCATTTCAACCTTCACTGGGTTCTTCATCGAACATGTACCCCGTCTACAAAACTTGGGGGCTGACGCTCTGGCTGGCCTCACAGCCTCATTGGCCGCGCCCCTTGGGACTCAACACTATGTCACGGTAACTGGCCGAGACTTGATTTGTCCCAGAAACAACCTATGTTTGCAAATGGCTCACGTCGTGCCGACAAACACCGATGTTAATGTCCGAGACTGGAGATTCCCGTTCATCGACTTCGCCGTCTACGGAATCCTTCCGGAAGACCCGAAGGAAGCCGTTTCAGTCAGGAGACGCTCTCTTCGATTCTACTACGATACAGCCACTAAAACGCTGTACCGACGCTCCTTCGATGGGATTCTCCTTCGATGCCTGTCTAACGAAGAAGCGGCCGAAGCTCTTCGAGAAGCTCATGACGGAACTTGCGGAGCTCACCAACCAGGTCCTAAGTTGCAAGATCGACTGCGACGTATGGGCTACTACTGGCCAACCATGGCCGCCGACGCAGTGGAATATGCTAAGAAGTGCCATGCATGCCAACTTCATGCAGACTTCATACATACACCGTCTGAACCTCTACATCCTACAGTCGCCTCCTGGCCATTCGAAGCCTGGGGCATGGACATTGTAGGACCAATTACCCCTCCTTCATCAAGAGGACATCGTTTTATCCTGGCCATCACCGATTACTTCTCCAAATAGGCGGAAGCAGTCCCACTAGCGGAAGTAAAAAGCTCCAGGGTGGTCAGCTTTATCAAACACCATATCATTTACCATTTCGGAGTACCCAGGCGAATCATTCATGACAATGGTCCCCAGTTCATCAGCCACATTTTCAGCAGGTTCTGTGACAAAAATCGCATTCAAAACGTGGCCTCAACCGCCTACAATCCGGCAGCAAACAGATTGGCCGAGGCGTTCAATAAAACTATCGTCAGGCTGCTCAAAAAGGTCGTGTCATCCAACAAACGCGACTGGGACGAAAAGCTCGGCGAATGTCTTTGGGCCTACCGCACAACGGTACGGACCCCAACAGGCAACACACCATTCTCCCTGGTCTACGGGAGCGAAGCGGTACTGCCTCTCGAGATCCAGATCCCCTCACTCCGAGTAGCGATCACAAACAAACTCACAGAAGAAGACAATCAACGTCGTCGTCTGCGGGAACTGGAGGCACTTGACGAAAAGCGTCTCCTAGCTCAACAACGCATCGAACTTTACCAAGCCCATATATCACAGGCTTTCAACAAGAAGGTCAAGCAAAGAACTTTCCAAGTTGGCGACCTGGTTTTAGCAGTCAGAAGGCCAATGGTGTTAACTCACAAGACACCAGGGAAGTTCGAGCCCAAATGGGAAGGACCCTTCATCATTGAGACGGTATACTCAAACGGTGCTTACCGCCTCGCCAAACCCAATGGGGACTTGTTCATGATGCCCATCAACGGCAAGTTCCTAAAGAAGTACTATTCTTGACATCCTCCAAGACATGTATTTCCCTAAACAACCTCTTTTCACAAAATCAAACGCTTCCGGAACCCAGCTGTTCCGTGGCATCCTTCCATAGAAAGATAACCACGTCTACATTACCTCTGAGTTGTCTCTCTACATCCTACAAAGCGAAACCTTACATTTCGTGAGCTTACGCTATCCTTCATGTTTACCACGTCCACATTACCTCTGAGTAAACATGCCGTACAAACAACTCCTGTGTTGTCGTACATTGATCGCAGAACTTCTACGTCCACATTACCTCTGAGTTGTTCAGCGTATCCCCCAGGGTCATTCCTACCACGTCCATAAATACCTCTGAGTAGGAAGATTCTATCATTTGAATCTAATGATTGCCATGTCCACATTACCTCTGAGCAAACATGTTGGTTCCTTCAAACTTATTATCTGTACCTAAAAACCAAGGTGCGCAAAAGATAATAGGTCCACATAAATCATCAAGTTCATGAGATCAAAAATGAACACATCACAAAAAAAAAGAGATAGTGTATTTCTTTATTTTTCAAAAAAGGGAGTACAGAAATACGCTATTTCCCCGGCAAGAGTCGCAAGAGTGATAGGTACATCCTCATCGGCGGACTCCTTCGCTTTCTCCTTTCCCTTGCCGGCAGCACCGCGAGGAGTCTTGGGAGCCATTCTCTCGAGGAAGGAGAAGTTAGGGTTTTGAAGAAGAAACTCTAAAGAAGCAGAGGCACAGAGAAGAAGAACCCTTTCTCTCTCCAACTCTTACCTATTTATAGGGCTTGGTCGCACGCGTGAACAGATGACGTGTGATCTCAGCCGTCACCTCGGATTCTGTGCAAGGATAGCAGCAGATAAAACCAAAAGATCAACATTAATCTTTTCGGTTACCGAGGCACCATCATCATTAACTGAGAAGAGCATGCGCCCGAACAGGCATGCGCCCAGAAATCATGCGCCCTGACCTCCATGCTTCTTATTCAAAGTATTCCAAAACTTATTCAAAAGTTTTGAAAACTTTGAAGGGGGTCTTGTAGAAGCATAAAATTTCACAACCAGAAAGCCCATGCGCCAGACACTACATGCGCCAGAACTCAGACGAAGAACTTCACAGCAAAGTCAATAAGTATAGACATTTGAAGAAGAACTTTTTATTTTATATAAAAGTCTATTACATGTCTAGAAAAGGTTGTACAAAGGAGAATTTCTACAAAGGAAAGATCCTAAGTCTACAGCCAGCGGCCACCATGCGCCTTCAGATAAGCGCAGCATCACCATGCACCTCCATCCAGGCGCATCCCGCCATCTCTTCAGCAGCTCAGTTATGTGCATCCAGCTCAGCTATGTGCATCCCTTCAGCCAAATTCTTCCAGCCAGGCTCACCTGGCCGAGCAGAGCCCAGTTATGCGCCGCTCTTCCAGCCAGGATCACCGGATAAGTGCTTCCACAAAGCATTTAACCCTCTGGCTGGAACCAAGGAAGAGAGGAGCACGACAAAGCTGTGGCCAGGGGAGGCTTCGAAAGAGCCTCCAAAGCCCAAGGAAGACCGTGATCGAAATTATGGCACAAGGAAGCTCTCAACACAACCAGAGTGGGCGACACCCACTTTGAAGGAAGAGAAAGCCTAGCACCGCCATTCCGATCTACGGCTCTTCCCGAACAACGGAGACGAGGCCCGAGCATCCCTATCTTTGGATGCAACAGGCACCTTCCGCCTGCCTCGGAAGCCCTCAACTCCGTCTTTTGGATGTAACAGTCACCTTCAAGTGCATCGAAGACAACACAGCGTCTCATCTTCACCCTCGGGAGCACTTCGTCAACAGAATGCACCCGCATGTTCAAGTTCATATTGGAAGTACGTGAGGGAATGAGAAGCAAATCTTCTCTCCATGCTACTATTTATAGGCCGGGCAGATCAAACCCACGCGCCAAGTGGATGGCCCTCCGAATTCCGTGCAATGAATTTACATTAAATGGATGAACCGGACGCCTCGAATTAAGCCAAACGGCTATTTATAACACTCGAAGAGCGAGACAGCCGCATCATTAAAAGACATGTCCGATACGCCAGCCAGACAGCGCATCACACGGACGCGCCCTTCGACATCAGGCGCATCACACAGACGCGCCCTACAGTACTCGGCGTATTACAGAGGGTGCGCCCCCACACATCTCCATACCGAGTGGAACGCCAACCGACGTGCCCACTCAGCTGTCCATCGAACGTCACCAACATTAAATGCTGAACTGACAGAGTTGGCAGCACGCCTCCCAAAGTCTGAACAGTTGACAGCTTTTTCAGAAAACGAAGCGTCGACAACGTCAGCATCATCATGACTTTATTTCGACGGCTACTGCCACGTGGCCACTCCACCATCAGCATACGCCTCTACGGCCATGCATCCAAATCAGCATGCGCCTCAAAAGCCATGCGTCTCAGACTCCTCTCTGATCCCGAAAGACAGAAGGAAAGTCGTCTGCATGCGCCTCAAAAGCCATGTGCCCCAAATGGTTTATAACTCCTAAAGGTTATGAGCCGCAGCCTCCTCCTACGTCCAATCCAAGGCGCAGCCCACCAGATCACTCCTCTCCACCAAATCCGAGATCTTCGAACCATAAGTCGACGACACGTGTCCTTTGACTCAACTCATCCAAGATTTCAGCAACGGAAAGATCTTCTCTCTGCTACGTGCCGACTCACAACAGCAGTATGAAGAGTTCTCCCCCTCGATCAGGGCACAGCATCCGTGCGCCTCCATCAGCAACCTCCACGTGGCGTCCCCACACCGGTGCATCCTACATGCGCGCATGAGCAGCCAGCCTGCAAAACTATAAATAGAAGGATCATCTCCTTCACACACGGACAAGAGGCTCACAAAAACAGAGGAGACTCACAACACAGAGAGAATCCACAACAGAGAATCACCGGAGAGGCAGTTCTAGACACTCAACGTCTTCCTCCTCTCAGCAAGCTCCAGCACCCAGAGCAATCAACACCTTCAGAGAACCGATAACCGTCGTCAGCCGGTCAACGGAGTCAACGCATTACCACTCGCTCTATTGGCACTAAGGACCCAGCTTAAACAAAAGTGTACTCCTAGGACTACATCTAAGTCCTACATTGTAACACTGTTCTGTTTGTATTAAAGTTTTCAATTAAACAATTTTAATGGCAAACATGGTGCATGACTGATATTATGCAATCAATGTATAGGGGGTCTGTATTCAATTCGTGGACCACATGCTTACTTGTTGTATTTCTCCGCCCGACTCTCTCATAATACATGTCCACTACGATAAACATTAGCAATACGATAAACTGTAAACAATAGAAAACAATGAGTAAGACATGAACATGTATGTATACCCAAACGATTCTAACTCTCGTGTCCAATAGTAATCATGAACAATGACAATCATGAACCATAAGGGAGTAATAGTGAAAAGATGACACGAAGATACATGCAGTATAAAATAAAGGAAATATATGTCATAGTGATACTTGTCTGCTCCGATAGTTGATAAAGTCACAAGTCAAGACATCGTAGTCTGATCTACCCCGTCACAAAAAAAACCACAAGTTAGGTCAACGATTCCCACTCTAAAAATCCTAAAAAGTGGCTAATAGGTTAACTTAATTAATACTATTCTAATTCTAGAGTAAATCATCTAAAATCCTATTTTAACCTATTTAATTCTGAAATAACAATCTAAACACAAATATTTGGCCAAGGAAAGTCACGGTTCCAAATTCTGGATCCGTGGCACGCAAACCGAGACATACTATTGACTAACTAGTCAAACATTATGAATTCAAAAGTTTGAGCAACATGGTAGATTACAGCGCCATGAGTGCACTAGAATCGACCGTGCCAAAAAATTATGATTTGGTCAAAATTTATCGCCATTATGGCTAACCGTAACAAAATCGATGAATCGTTGACCAAAACTGAATTCTACGAATAAAATAAAATACTAGATGAAACTCTAAATTTCTAGAAAAATTATATGTTGTAGAGATCGGTGTCAGCTTTCCAAAACTTCAAACGGATCGCGAATCGGAGTTCAGGATCCCTTGGAATCTCGAAAACCACACGATACGTTAATTTTTGGACAACCGACACTCAATTAATTATCCAAAAATTTGAACACAAAATTACAGAAAATAAAGTAGATTCGGAAACCTAACCTTAATACGCTTCTAAAAAAATGGCGCATGAAACGGACGTCTAGATCGACGGCAATCGCTCCGCGAAGTCGAGATCTCTACTAGAACTCTCTCTCAAAAAGGCGGCTAGAATTTCTAGGTTTTCGTGAATTAATAACATATATATAGGAGAGAGAGGCAGTGGCTGACTCATTTGAGCACCGACAGGTGGGCCAGGGGGGCGTTGACTGTGCTAATGACTGTATAATTAAATATTTATTATAGAAAATTATTAAAAATTCATTTTAACTCCAAATAACTCCAAATAAATTCCAGGAAAATCCAAACACATCCTAGAAAAATATAGAAACTATTTCTAGGTGTCTAAAGCCTAGATAAAAAGTTTGGTCTCAAAGTCAATTCGTGTGACCCCACAGTAAATCGCAAAAGCCTATGGAAAAATAAATTCTATAGGTTTTAATTATCCAAAAATTCCCAAATATTCCAGAAAATTCTAAAATAGTAAAATAAAATATTTGAGACTATCTAAGGACCCTAGAAATCATATGTGACCTAATGTTATCATACTTCACCTATAGACTTAGGTACGCTTCCGTGTGATCCCAAAATCAAATCTCTATTTAACAATAATTCTAACCACTCTATACTTAATACTAATAAAATATAAATATAAATGAAAAAAATATTATCCAAAATAAAATTTTAATACTAGGAAACCAAATGCTACAATTCGCACCTGACATTAGCTTTATTTGATTCTGGGGCTTCACACAGTTTATATCATCGAACTTTATTGCTGCATATCACATATATATTGGATGTAGTAAGATGATTTGTAGAGTAATGACCGAAGATGGACATATCCCAATCACGGAGGCTTGCTCCTACCCTGTTACAATCTCAGGTCGTACTTTTCTAGCACCCCTTCTAGTAGTGCCTGTCCCTAACTACGATATAGTCTTGGGAATGGACTGACTAAGCAAGCAGCACGCCTGATAGACTGTCATCTTCAGTCCACCTGGAGGACCCAAGTTCGAGGTGGTTCTAGCACCAGACAGCATGGGGTGTGTCTTCTACACCTCCATCACAGAAGATACCGGACCCCTTCATCCCCTTATAGCAGAATTTTTAGATGTCTTTCCTGACAATCTTCCAGGATTATCCCCTTATCGAGACGTGGAGTTCACTATCGACCTAGTACCTGGCTGTTCACCCATCTCGCGACGATGCTATAGAGTCAACCCCAAGGTGACCAAGGAGATAAAGGACCAGATTGACGAACTTAAAGCCCAGGGATTCATCAGGAGTGGAGCTTCACCCTGGGGGGCACCAATCTTATTTGTGCCCATGAAGGATAGGACCGTACGGATATTCATAGACTACCGGACATTGAAAAACATCACCATCAAGAATAAGTATCCTCTGTCCAGGATTGACGATCTCTTCGACCAGTTAAGCGGAGCGAAGGTTTTCTCGAAGATTGATCTCAGGTTCAGATATTACCAAGTCAAAGTACAGAAAGAAGATATTCCAAAGCCAACATTCAACACCAAATATGGACAATATGAGTTCTTGGTCATGCCCTTTGGACTTATAAATGCTCTAGCAGTATTCAATAACCTCAGGAACAAGGTCTTCCATGAGTACCTGGACTAGTTTGTCATTGTCTTTATCGACGACATCCTGATCTACTCGAAGATCAAAGAAGAACATGAGCAGCACTTGCGGATAGTCTTGGAGACATTAAGGAAGGAGAAGCTATATGGTAAGCTGTCCAAGTGTGAGTTCTTCTTAGAAAAGGTAGATTTTCTCAGCCACGTTGTCACAGGAGAAGGCATATCAGCGGATCCCAAAAAGATAGTTGTCATGGAGTCCTGGACGACACCCAATTCAGTTACAGAGATCATAAGCTTCTTGGGCTTAGCTGGGTATTACAAGAAGTTCATAAAGGACTTTACAAGGGTTGCTGAGCCCATGACAAAGCTAACAAGGAAGAATGAAGAATTCTTCTGGACCGAGGCATGCCAAACATCAATTGAAGAGTTGAAGAGAAGGTTGACATCAGCACCAATTTTTTTGCTACCCTCAGGATTAGGTAGATTCTCCATCTATAGAGACGCTTTTGATAAGGGATTAGGATGTGTGCTATAGCAGCATAGAAAGGTAATTGCTTATGCTTTCCGACAATTATGAAACCATGAGAAGAATTACCCGATACATAACCTAGAGCAAGCAGCGGTCATCTTCGCCTTAAAGCTCTGAAAGCACTACCTATACGACAAAAAGGTAGAGATATACACGGACTATAAAGTCTAAAGTACATCTTTACACAGAAGGAGCTCAACATGCGCCAAAGGGGATAGCTGGAGCTCATGAAAGATTTTGATATCAATTTACAGTACCATCGAGGTAAGGCTAACGTAGTTGCTGATGCGCTTAGTCGGTACCCGATGACAATATTTTTATCAAAGGACCGGCATCTGCTAGAAGACATGGAGAAGCTTGGGCTAGAGATTGTGTTACCAGAAGCAGTTTTGTTGAAGCATAGGAAAGAAGCTACTATACTAGGAATGGACTTGCCCATGATGTAATTACAAGTGCAGTCCAGCATAATCAACAAGGTTATGGAGACTCAGTTCCAGGATGAGACACTGTGCAAGCTGAGAGACCGAGTGTTAGCCGAAACACTTAAGGGTTTCTCTATAGCTGGAGATAGAGCATTGAGGCATGTCACGAGGCTTCGCATGCCGACTGGTGAATTAAAGATCAAGCTGATGAAGGAGGCACATCAGTCGCAGCATTTAATTTATCCAAGAGCAAACAAAATATACAAAGACATGAGAGTACATGTATGGTGGCTTGGAATGAAGAGAGACGTGGCAGAATTCATCTCCAAGTGCTTGATCTGCCAGCAAGTGAAGGTAGATCGTCAGAGGCCAACAGGATTGCTATAGCCGCTTCCCATTCCAGAATGGAAATGAGAGCATATCACCATGAACTTTGTAACGGGATTGCCTAGACCCCGATGAGGGAAGGATGCAATCTGGATAATTATAGACAGATTGACCAAGTCTGCCCACTTTATGCCCTTCAAGGTTGGTTTATCTACCGAGAGGTTAGTAGCTATTTACATACAGAATATCTACATGATTTACGGAGTTTCAGTTAGCATCGTATCAGACAGAGATAGCCGGTTCACCTCACATTATAGGAAGAGTTTGCAGAAAAGCTTAGGTACTCAGCTAAAGTTCAGCACCACATATATACCATCCACAGACCGACGGACTGTCTGAAAGGACTATTCAGACGTTTGAGGACATGCTAAGATTATGTGTTTTTGCAGTTTAGAGGATCTTGGAAAGGTTATTTACACCTGGTCATGTTCTCATATAACAATAGCTACCAGGCCAGCATCCGTATGACACCATTTAAGGCATTGTATAGACGTCGTTGCCGTACTCCACTAGCGTGGGACGGCGTAAGAGATTGAGTTATGCTGGAACCAGAGATGGTTACGGATGCTGCAGAGAAAATAAAGATGATCAGAGAGATATTGAGAATTGCACAGGATCGCCAAAAGAATTGGGCAAACAGTTAACGTTGAACATTGGAGTTTGAGACAGGAGCAAGGTCTTTGTCAAGATTTCCCCTACCAGAGGCACTATCAGATTCGGCAGAGTTGGGAAGCTCAGTCCCAGGTATATTGGACCATTTGAAGTGCTAAGCAGAGATGGAGAAGTAGTATACAGAATGGCTTTCCCATCTAACCTCGAAGACGTGCACAATATTTTTCACGTATCGCAGTTGAGGTACTATATTTCAGACCCGAGCCATATTATGGATCATTCAAAGTTATAAATTGGACCAAGCCTCACGGTGCCAGAGAAGCCAGTGGAGTTAGTAGACCGCATGGAGAACAGGTTGAAGAACACTGTGATTCCGCTAGTCAAAGTAGCATGACGTCACCACTCCCCAGGCAAGTCTACCTGGGAGCGAGAGGCTGAGATGAGGGAGAAGTATCCTCATCTGTTATAGTTATGTTCTAACCCTCTCCATTTATTAATAGTAGAAATTTTGAGGACAATTTTATAAAGAGAGAAGGTTGTAAAACCCACATTCTGATTTTATTTTAATAATAGGTTTTATAATAATTATTAGCTAGTAATTATAGAATAATGTGTATTATCGTTGTTATCATTATTATTATTATTATTATTATTATTATTATTATTATTATATATTAGTCTATTAAAATAGAAAAAATAAAATTTTATTTTAATTGATTCATATAATTGCAATGGTTATTAATTGTTGATATTTTAGCTAGTTTTAATTTAAGGCCTTTTAGCCAAGCCCGTAGTTTAGCCTTTATCCATTAGCGTAACCCATTCCCTGTCCAACTCGCTAACCCAAAACCCAATAAACTAAATCCAACCATTCAACCAACTACCCAGTCCCTTATGATCCACTTCCTTCGTCGAAACAAACCCCCTCCCCCCCACGTAGCCTGTAAACCCCCAAAATTTTGTGGATTTTTATTATTATTTATTTTGGCTTAAATTGAATTTTTAGTATTCTAAAATGATTTGTAAATTTATTTATCTACTTTTGTTGTATAATAATAATAGCTATTTCAATATAAAATGTATATATAAAATCCCATTTAAAAAATATATTTACGAATTATTTATTTATATATATTATTAGGGTTAATGATTTTTCCCAAGTATTTTAATAATTAAATATAAAGAATATTTTCTAGATAATAAATACAAAATATTCCTTTGTATATAACATATAATTATAATCTTTTTCTAAATCATTTTAGTATATTTTCAATACTAGGATGTATATATAGGTGTATATTAAATATTAGAGAATCATATATAAAATAGATATTGGTTATTCATATATTAAATATTATTTTACATTTACCTATATATATATAGTGATATCCTTATAAGTTTTAAAAAAAAATCTTTTTGAATGAACATACTGTTCATTCTCCCTCAGCCCGAGCCGCGCGAGCAATAGCTCGATAGAAAATCCGAAAATCCCAACTTCTTCAAATCAACACCAAATCTTTTCAAAAACAATTCTGTGAAATCCTAGTTAGATTCTCCACCGATGTAATCTAATATTCGATCCAAATCCTATCTGAATTCGGCTAAATCCTGGTATATAAAACCAAACTCGTGATAGGAGAATTTTCGGAAAATCGAAGATAAATCCCTCGAAGTAGCACCGTAGCCCAAGGCTCTCGACCCTGAGTCTCCCCCTCCTTGCTACGCAAGCCCCCATCAGCCTGTTCGCCGTCGACGATCGTCGGAGCATCGCCGCACTCGCCTGGACCGACGGCAAAATAGGGGAAACTCTGTTTCGAGCACTGTCCAGGTACCAACTTTCCATCCCGATTTCTCCTCTGATACTAGATCGTTTTGAGTTTCGTAAAGTTCCATGGAAACCCAGAATGACCCTCTTGAATTCCCACCAAGGGGATTTGAACACAACAACACGACCCTCCCACAAATTCGACGCAAAGTCGATAGTTTCTGTTCAAAAACAGAGCATAATATTAATCCAAACCCTTACTTGAGAAGCCAGTTTTTGAACCAAATATTAGGGTTTTCAAAAATATGATTGAAAACATTCAAAGACAATATATACGAGATTGAAACACATCTGTTAGATCGACTTCTCGAATTACATGCATAAAGTTATTCATTATTAAAGATTCACGAAAAGCTGAATTTTTAAAACTAGAAATTCTAGAAAACTTCCCGATACGACGTGCGCTCCGACAAACCAGGCGATGTGGTCACACACTATACGCATCGAAAGGCGCGTATGGATGTTGCTGACGTATGGGAATTAACAGGGCTCGATTTCGTTGCATGTGCGCGACGAAATCAGTGCGTATCTGTCAAGATAACCCCCGTATCGACGCTTTGCAAACTTGGCCATAACTTTGTGCACGTTCGTCAAATTGAGATAAAACTTGTGCCAACAGGTCCGAATCGAAATTCTGGTCTTGCATATCAAGTTTTGTCCGATTCTGAGAAGGTTGATCGGAACGCCAAAATTGGCAGGCCCGTGACCCGATCCAACAGGTAATTTTGTGCACGGCTCATCAAAATCCAAAATTGGGCATACCGTTGGGTTCGTCTCCTCAAATCGGATCCGTAAACACATAATTTGATGATTTTAGCGACCGTAGGTTCTGGCACGCGTTTCAGTGTAAAACGGGTCCAACGGCGGACATCATTTTGATCCGAAATTACGATTTGTTGCCTGTTCCAGAATTTGACTTTCAGACAGGCATTTCCTAGGTATATCTTTTACACTGAGAACATTTTTGATGTTTGTTTCAGCATCTGGGAACGTTTTGCGGAGGTTCCACACTTGTAGCTTCTTCTTACTTGCCGATTTTATCTACTGGACGTCATCAAAACACCTTCCAACCACCAGGCAAGTATACCTTGCTATGATTTCTGATTATGCATATTTATTTCAGTATGTTTACTTATTTATTTTCTTTTCATTTGTTTAAACTGCATGTCTGAGTCACACTTCGGTGCAAGCGACTATATTAGTCGTTCTTTTCGTTTTTTTTCTTTAGTTATGCATACCGACCTAGAGTTAAGAGATGACCTCACGTGTATGAAGTATTTCAATGCTTCATTGGCCCTAAAACTCGTGTATCATGAGTCACGAGTCTCATATAGATCACGAACGTATGTATCGACTGGCCATCGGTGCGCACATGCCGTATGATAGGCAAAAACTGCTAAATAGTTATAGTTGTCTAGAAGACTTAGCAGTTATTAGGAATGTCGTTATGTGGATGCAACACATGTAGTATATGGGATGGGAGGAGATAGCTATTAGGCGTAGGGGCTTTCACTAGTTTACTTTCCTCTAGATGCCCTTAGTGACTTGGTCGAGTGCTAACCGGCCGTGCATTTATTTTTCTTTAGCTACCGTTAGTGACTCACCCGAGAGCTAGTATGCCGTGCACTTATTTACTTTTCTCTAGATGCCACTAGTGTCTATGTTGAAATGCTAACGCACCGTGTTTCTAGCTTCGGAAGGCCCTTGTGTGTAACGTTGTCTTCAAAGTACATTTTTACATAGATGGTTAGGTAGCCCAGTTGTTGTTTATATTTCAGTTATTGTAGCATATTTTTTTGTATCTTGTTACGTCCTTCTGAGGACCTGGTGATCTCTCCAGGTATAGATGACGAGCAGTATCCTGAAAAGTACGGTTCCGGACTTGACTCTTCATTCACAGCCGAGTAGGGCTCACTTGCGGAGCTTATTTTGATTTTCCTTTTTTGTAGTTGGATTTTGCAGTTGCTACACTTTCTTTTGATTCATTCAGTTGATTTTCTTCTAGTAGATCGGTAGTAGACTTTGTCTCCACCCGATAGATATTCTATTTATTTTTATTCAGTTAAGACAGTTGATTACTCATTTCTTTTATTTGTCGTTATGGATGAGATATAGTTATTACTTGTGATCCCGTTGTGTTGTTATGAGCTGGAGCGCTTTATTACAGCTTATGTGTGTATACGTAGATTCCATATATTGGAGTAGTCTATGTATACATATAGATGGCATATACGTATTCCTAGTCCTACGTATATTGGGACTGGAGCGTTACATAGCCCTCTTTCTCCTTTACGTACATCTCATCAGAAACTCCCTTCTCTTACAGAACCTTACAGAACTTTCTCCCCCTCACCACCTTCACAAAACCTCTCTATCTCTCTCTACACCCCTTTTTCTTCCAATCGGAGAACACACTAGCGTTCCCCATGACGTCCCGCCTGAATCAACAATTGAGGCATTTTTGCGAAACCCCGACAGACCGACCGCCTCGCGCCTGGCCGACCGCGGTCGCCCGCCTTCTGCCAGCACTAATGCGACATCCCCTGGCGCCGCCAGCCCCCGTACGGCCTCCCCACCGGCCGTTAGCACCCGCGCGGTGTCCCCCCATTGTCTCCAGCCCCATACGGCCCTCCTTGCCGGCCGCCAGCACCCCGCGCGGCGTCCTCCGGCGTCGCCAGCCTCATGCGGCCCTCCTCGACGCCGTCAGAGCTGTCCGCTGCCCCGGCATGCCATCTGCATGCTCCCCGCATGTGCCCGTGTGCGTCGTGTCATCCCGCTCGCGTGTCCCTGCACGTGTGCGTCTGTGTCCCGTCATTTTGTGTGACCCCGAGTCCGAGGCCTCCCCACGATTCTCATTCTCCAACTTTTTGGTATGCCTTCTGTTAAAGTTCTGTTCAGTTCCAGAATAGAATTAGGTAGAGAAACCCAACTATCTATCCGACCTGGATTGACAGAATGAAGCTCTGTCAATTCTGAAATAATTAGTTTTCTAAGTCGAATCTGTGATGATTATTAGGATTAGTTAAATTGATTAATGCATAATGGTAGATTATTATTGCTAATGAAAATATTGATGCCATTATAATTGTCGGGTTATGTATAATTATTCAGAATGAATATCAGTTTTATTAATAAAAGAGTATGTTTATTTCGTTAATAAATTATAGGCAAAAATTAGATTCATTGGTACAGTTAATATTTTTAGAAAATAAACATTCGTTATATTTCCTTAATAAATCCTTTAATTATTCGCGTAATTAAATTTTTCTCATTAATTATTATACAAAATTTTTTGTAATAAACTCGTTAAAATATTTAGTTAGCTTTTGTCTTATTGAAATAATGTTTTAAGACGGTATTTTAATTACTACTCTTAAATATATTCCAAAAATATTAAGTATTTCTAACTAAGTGATTCTTATAGTATTATAACTACTAAAATGGTTTTTTTATATATTAAAAATATCTATTAATATACTATGTTTACTTTAGGTAAATAAAGCACAATTTAATCTTAAAAGTATTTTATGGGTATTTTATATAAGTAAATCTAATTAGAATATTAGTTTCAGAAAAACCATTTATTATTTACTAATAAATAAAATATAGTATTTCTCGCATATTTATAAAAAATAATATTTTATTACAAAAATATTTTTTCCAACTATTATACGTGGTTCATAGTATTAAAAATAATTGTAGCTTTACTTTTCTAAAATATAAGCCATGTTAATAATAAATTGATCATTAAGTAATAGTTGGCGTTATTAATTAAAGGCTTAATTGTACTTTGCTACCCTCAACTATTTCGCTTTTTCAACTGGATACCCTAAACTTTTTTTTGTAACAAATTGATACCCAAAAAAAATTTGGGACGAAAATACCCCTGCTCAAACCTTAAAATTACAACCCTCCCCCCAATCCCCCCTCCGGCCACCCCCTCCCTCCCGCTCCGCCTCCCCTCCGGCCACCCCCTCTCCCGCGTCCGGCCAACCCCCTACCCGTACCGCCGCCGCGGTGGCGGGAAGCTGGAGGGGGGTTGGCCGGACGTGGGAGAGGAGGTGGCCAGAGGAGAGGCGGAGCGGGAGGGTGGGGGTGGCCGGAGTGGGAGGGGAGGAGGGGAGAAGGGAAGAGGGAAGGGATAAGGGCATTTTGGGGTTTTTGAAAAAATAGGTATCAAGTTGAAAAAAATTAATAGTTGAGGTATCAACTTGTTACAAAAAAAGTTTATGGTATCAAGTTGAAAAAGCGGAATAGTTGAGGGTAGCAAAGTGCAATTAAGCCTTAATTAAAACCCTTAGAATGGTTTCTAAACCAGATTATTAAATTAATGTAGGTTCCAGGGCCTAACTCTGAGCCCGTTTTTCCTGTCCCCTTACAAGCATCGAAAAACCCAGGCAAGTTCATATTTATTCAAACCAGTAATTTAGTTGATAATTAAACTTATTGCATTATTAGAATTATTATATCGATACTTGATCCATGGGAACCTTCTCGGAACCAAATTGATTGCTTGATTGACTCATTGACTCAGGATTGGGGAGTAGTGTTAACACCTATGGTCAAAGCCCCTTAGTCTTATTGTGAATGGCGGAAGCCCAACTCACTTTGGCTGAAGCCGGACCGTGTTAACTAGAAAACGTATTACCTCTATTGTCACTCCCCGTTCCCAGAATGTGTATTTTTATACATGTACAACTCATGAGTATTTATTTTATATTCATGTATTATCCTGTATTTAAATTCCTTTAATTTCATGTTAATCAATTAATCTGCTCTTTAAATTTTTATGTTAATTTATTTCCTGCAATTATATTTCTGCAATTTTATTTCTGCACTTATTTCCTGCTTTTATTTTCTGCTTTAGCTAGGCTTTGGGTTCGGGTTGGCTTTGATTGGACCCATTGGACCCGGCCCAACTCCCACCTACCACCCCTTCCATATTTAAAGCCACCCTCTCCATTCTCTCTCCTCATTACTCATTCTCACCATTAATCTTCTTCTTCTTCATTACTCTCTCCACCTACCAAACCGTAGGCAAGTACAACTTTCTCTACATGAGAACCTATATTTTTATGGTTCATTTATCTTCCTCTCGTGATCCTAAGAGAGTTTAGAACTTGGCATTTTTCATTTCGAAGTCTTAATTTTTATAGATCTAGAAATGAGTTATTTTTGGAGTTTGGTGGTTTTGATCTATCAAACTTCTTTGTTTTCAAGTTTTGATGGTTCTATGTTGTAGAGAGTTTTATTCTACCCAATTTTGACTTTTGGAAAATTGGATTTGGACTTGTTTTGACCAAGTTATGGACCTTTGAAGCTTTGGGGTGCAGCCATGGAGTTCTTGCTGTTTGGAGAAGATAGTGAGCAGTGTACACTAGCTTTTTAGCTTGCGTCACTGAGCTGTGTGCTTTAGCGCAGCGCAGTCTGGAGTCCATACGCTACCTTTTTAGGAAGCGAGTGTCTTGCATACGCTACCTTTTGGAAGCGTATATCGTATGGAGTTCATACGCTACCTTTTGGAAGCGTATATCATATGGAGTTCATACGCTACCTTTTGGGAGCGTATGACTTACATACGCTGACTTGAACGGTCAGTAGTCGTATGGAGTTCATATGCTACCTTTTGGGAGCGTATGACTTGCATATGCTGACTTGAACGGTCGGGAGTCGTATGGAGTTCATACGCTACCTTTTGGGAGCGTATGACTTGCATACGCTGACTTGAATGGTCAGGAGTCGTATGGGGTCCATACGCTGCCTTTGGGGAGCGTATGACTTGCATACGCTCACTTGGATGGTGAGGAGTCGTATGGAGCCCATACGCCTCTTTGACCTGAGCGTACGCTGACTTGAGCGTAGCCTGACTTGAGCGTACGCTGACCTTACTTACCCTGATCTTCTATAGTCTTGTATATTGATATTTTATTAGATATTTAACGTACATATATCCTTATTGGCATAAACTCGATAAAATCATGATATGATAATATTGTTAATATCAATTGTTATGTGGAATGTGCCTTGTGTCCCGATTGATTTTTGGGATACCCAGTATAACTGGGACTTGACCTTGAGAGTTATAGACTCGACCCCATTTAATACTAATTGACTTTCATGCCTTGTCACCATTGATAATAATGGTTATCTTGACTAAATTGATCATGCGTTCCTAGTTGGAACTAAGAGACTGGCTAGTCGTCTTATTGAATTGAATGAATGAGACACGTTCATGTTATGAACTATTGTAATCGACTGGCTGATCCCGAATATTGATATACATGTACATGCAGGCTTCAATCTATTTATTTATATTACTTATTTATTTTCTATAAAAGAAGCATGTGTACTTTATGGTCAAGGCATGATTACCGTGGTTAGATTTGATTGTTGCATTACGCTATGTAAGACCTGCAACCTAACCGCACTGGTATCATTGTAGAGTTGTGTATATCGTACCCCATACGAAAGTACTCATTTGAATGACCATGATCCACGGCATGAGATTTCACTCAACGTAGGGACGATTAAGTTAAAAAAATAATGATTGCATGGAGAGAATGGATTCCCGAGTTCTTACGTGGCAGTCCCCTTGGGACAAGTAGTACCCGACGGACCGGCTGGTTCCCACATATACTGTAAAACTGCCACACGGGCAGGGAACAGTATCTGCTTATATTATTATTGTATATTGTATATTGATGATGGGCGTCCTGCTAGGACTCGTCTAATTCATGCATGGCGCACATGATTGACTGGATAGACTAGCCTTGCTTGCACATAGTAAGAACTACGGAATCCCTAATTACATTATTCCAGGATAACTTGGGACTCACAATAGCAAGCCGTAGGAGTTGATTGGCCGTTCAAGATGATTTGTTTGTGTACTGTACTACTCTGTTACCTAACCGGGATGATCAGAATGTCAGGACATGACGGGCCAACTTCTGTCCTTGTTTGGTTGGGAGGTTGGTTCGAAGTGTCGTGATGTGATGTGAATCCTAGTAGCAAACAGAGATTTATTAGTATTATTCTCTACATTACTGGTTTTAGTTCTCATGTTGTGCTTCCTTGTGGTACTTGCTATTAGAGGTCTAACCTCTCTGGTTTTGCATGGCCAGATTTAGAGCCAGTCCCCGAGGATCCAGCTTACTTCTACCTCCAAGATGGTCAACACTAGAAGGATAATCGTAGGAGGACTTGAGTGGGTTTCTTACTTCCCCGCTCGTTTTGTCACTTTATACTTGGCCTTTGGTACCGACATGTTAGTCGGATTGTCTTGTACTTACTTTTACATAATTGTAATTAAAGTCAGACTGCAGCTGATAACAATTGTGTATACTTTTGCTACATCAATCTGGCTATGTTTTGTAAAGCCAGATATCAAGAACATTTTGACAGAGCGTTTGGGACGCCTTACTGCTTTATCTTACATGTTCTCTATTTCTGTTTCTTATTTGAATGATTGAGACAATAGATGTGTAATGACCATAGTAAGACTTTTATGTAGTATGCACCCCCTTGTCTGGTTAGACAGCATTGATCGTATTATACGGTATTCATCTACCCGTAATACGTAGCTGGCTGAGTCATTCCTCCGCTCTCCAGTATTCTGGTTCTGGGGCGTGACAAGGTTTTAGTGGTGGCCCATACAGATCTGATTTCAGACTTTGGGGTGTTTTGATTTATAGGATGTCTCAATCACACATGTTTCCCCTTGATCTCATGATTCGTCGATTCTCAATCCTAGCTTGACCTTCTCATATCCTTTGATATCATTGATCCTTCATGTTCGGTCATTTGATTGTTCTTGTCCCTTTTCTTAGGGGCATCTCGTCCGCATCTGTCAGAGCTGGACAGCAACAACATGGACAGCAGCATGGACAACCTGACCATGTTGGTCAGCAACAAGGGCCGGTACTAACTCAGGAGGATACCCAGGAAGAAGTGATAGTGGAACCAGCAGCTGGGTCGCAGTATCCGGACATTCCACCCCCACCGACAGTTCCACCTACCCAAGTGGACACACCAGCCCTTCTGGAGATCATGAGAGGAATGATGGCTACTCAGCAACACCAGATGTTAGCCCAGCAGCGCATGCACGCTCAGTTGTAAGAGCAGAATGTACTACCCAACCAAGGATTACAGACGGCATTGGAAAGAGGGAATAGGCCAGATTCAGGAGCGTCAGCCCGATTTTGCAAGTACAACCCCTGTCGTTTCGAGGGCACGGAGGATGCCATCTCAGCAGATGCATGGCTTAAGGACATTGAGGCTATTCTGACAGCCGCTAAGGTGCCGGCAGAAGAGCGTGTGGATCTAGTGAGGTTGTTACTTCAGGATCTCGCACGTGATTGGTGGGAAGCAGAGGAAGTAGGCATCAGACGTCCTGTTGCATGGGACGATTTTACTGTAAGGTTCAAGACGAAGTATTATGGAGTTGTGGCACAGTTTGAGCTACAACAGAAGTTTATCAACCTCAAATAGGCTGGCAAGACCGTAGATGCTTATGCAGCGGAGTTCTGCAGATTGAGTAGGTTTGCCCCAGAGATGGTAGCAACGGAGCGCCAGAGGGCGATGAGGTTCCAGCAAGGGTTTTATCTTGAGCTCTTGCAATTGATAGAAGGGCACAATTACCAGACTTTTGATAAGATATTGACGGCAACCCGAAGGCATGAGATCACCATTCAGAGGCTTGCGGCAAGGACTGGGGGTCAGAAGAGATCCCACAGTCAGATTGAAGGAGGAGGGGGAGCAGCGCCCCGAACAACAGCGCCATCCCCTGGCATTCGTATCCACGATGTGGCGATACGAGGGCCAGCACCACCCAGACAGCAACAGCAACAGAAGAAGAACCACTAACCCCCGGCGGGCTGTACTTATTGTAGGAAGATGGGACACACTAGAGATGTGTCGGACATTGAATGGACTATATTTGATATATGGAAATCCAGATCATCGGGTTACCACATGTCCCATAAATTCGAGGTCAGGAGGACCAGTGCAGCAGTTTCCTGCTCTGCCAGCACCAGGGGCAGGGCAGGCAGTATCGAGGACCAGCGGTAGCAGTGAGGCCGTTGGCACAGCGTTCGTTAGTACCGCAGGCTCAGATGTTTCGATAGCAGGGACCGCCGATGCAGCAACACCAGCATAGACCACCCCAGTATCATCAAGGAAGGGGCCAGCAGTAGCACCAGGCTAGGCCGCAATATGGGAACCAGCAAGGAGGTCGAGGGCAGGCATTCACTCTGTCCTTGGAAGAGGCATTAGCATCGGGAGATGTTGTGGCAGGTAATATTCTCGTCGCCTTATATCCCGCAGTAGTATTATTTGATTCGGGAGCATCGTACTCATTTATATCTGCACGATTTGTGACACGGCTAGGAATGGAGTTCGAGGCATTGCCAGGGAGGTTGAATATACTCACTGGCAATGGGCTCGTAGGAGTTAGTAGAGTTATTCTAGCGTGTAGTGTTGTAGTTTGCGGGCATTCTTTACCCGCCCAGTTGATAGAATTTCCTGTTGGAAATTTTGACGTTATCTTAGGCATGGACTGGCTGAAAGACAGTCATGCGACAATAGATTGTCGTAGTGGGAGTGTATCTTTTGATATTCCAGGCATGAAGAGATTCACCTTAGTCAGATCAGAGGCAACTCAGCAAGAGCAGGGAGTAGTAACGGCAATGGAAGAAGTTCAGGTTCCGAAGGTAGTTGAAGAATTTTTAGACGTGTTTTCCGAAGAACTTTCAGGTCTACCCCCGGTTAGAGATATTGAGTTCAGTATAGAATTGGCACCTGGGACTAAACCGATATCAGATCGGATTTACAGAATGGCAGATTCGGAGCAGGCCAAGGTGTATCAGCACATAGAGGAATTGAAGGAGAGAAGAAGTTTATCCAAGCTAGCGTATCACCATGGGCAGCACTAGTGGTACTTGTGGGAAAGAAGGATGGATCGTCCAGATTGTGTACCGACTACAGGAAGCTTAACGCGGCAACAGTAAAAAATAAGTACCCACTACCCAGGATCGACGACTTATTTGATCAATTGAGCAGGGCCAGAGTCTTCTCCAAGATAGATCTTCGTTCAGGGTATCACCAAGTGAGGGTTCGAAAGGAAGACATTCCCAAGACAGCATTCAGGTCGAAGTATGGGCATTATGAATTCTTAGTAATGCCATTTGGTTTGACCAATGCTCCAGCAATATTCATGGATTTGATGAACCGCATCTTTATGCCGTATTTAGATCAGTTTGTCGTAGTATTTCTCGATGACATTTTTGTGTACTCTGCTAGTGAAGAGGAGCATGAAGACCACCTCAGAAAAGTGTTGCAGGTTCTGAGAGAGAACCAGTTGTATGCCAAGCTCAGCAAGTGTGAGTTCTGGATGGATCATATTTCATTCTTGGTATATATCGTATCAGAGAGCTGGAGTAGCAGTAGATCCCAAGAAGGTAGAAGCAGTAGAGAGTTGGCCAGTACCCAAGACCGTAGCTGATGTACGGAGTTTCTTGGGATTGGCAGGATATTACCGAAGATTTGTGTCAGATTTTGTAAGTCTTTCAGCACCCATGACTCGCTTGACCCGGAAGGATGTGCCATTTGTTTGGTCGGCAGAATGTCAGGCATCATTTAAGAATTTGAAGCAGAAATTGATATCAGCACCCATTCTTACATTGCCAGTTGGACCCGAAGGTTTTACTGTATATTGTGATGCGTCAGGTAAAGGACTTGGAGTGTCCTCATGCAGCACGGGAAGGTGATAGCATATGCATCTAGGCAGCTTCGAGACCACGAGAAGAATTACCCAACTCATGATTTGGAGTTGGCGGTAGTAGTATTTGCTTTGAAGCTATAGAGGCATTACTTATATGGTGATCGAGTAGACATGTACACAGACCACAAAAGTCTGAAGTACATCTTTACTCAGAAGGAGCTGAATATGAGGCAGAGAAGATGGTTAGAACTGATCAAGGATTATGACGTGGAGCTTCAGTATCATCCAGGCAAGGCTAATATGGTAGCAGACGCTCTCAACAGAAGGGGCGGCGCGCATTTATGTTGACAAAACAGAAGCATATCTTAGAAGACCTTCAGGAGATGGGCATAGAGGTTATACTTCCTAGCGATATAGGAGTTCTGACAAGTCTACAAGTCCAATCTGACTTGGTAGATAGGATCAAGGCAGCTCAGGCACAAGACCCAAGGATTCAGAAGCTTAGGGCAGAATGTGAGTCAGGACTCAGGAAGGAGATGAGAATTCATGAAGATGGTACACTTAGGTTTGGATCACGTCTATGTGTGCCTAGTGGAGATATCAGACAGGAGGTTATGGCAGAAGCTCACAGTTCTCAGTATTCTGTACATCCTGGAGGGACCAAGATGTACCAAGATATCAAGCAGCACTTCTGGTGGAACGGGATGAAGAGAGAGATAGCTAGATTTGTTTCCCGTTGCTTGGTATGTCAGCAAGTGAAGGCAGAACAGCAGAGGCCAGCTGGATTATTGCAACCGCTTCCCATCCCAGAATGGAAATGGGAGCATATTACAATGGACTTTGTGACCGGTTTACCGAGATCACTAAGTGGTAAAGATGCTATTTGGGTGATAGTAGACCGGCTTACAAAGGTAGCACACTTTCTTCCTTTCAGAGTAGGGCAATCTACAGAAAGGTTGGCAGAGTTGTACATGCAACAGATAGTCAGGAAGCATGGAGTCCCTGTCAGTATTGTGTCAGACAGAGATACCCGCTTTACATCACATTTCTGGAAAAGCTTGCATCGTAGTTTGGGCACCAAGTTAAGATTTAGCACGGCTTACCATCCGCAGACGGATGGGCAATCAGAAAGGACAATTTAGACTTTGGAAGACATGTTGAGAGCTTGCACTCTAGATTTTGGAGGGTCTTGGGAAAGTCACCTGCACTTGGTCGAGTTCTCATACAACATAGTTATCAGGCCAGTATCCAGATGGTGCCATTCGAAGCATTATATGGTAAGAAGTGTAGATCGCCACTAGCATGGGATGATATCGGGGAAAGGAAGATGCTAGGCCCAGAAATGATTATTCAGACGATTGAAGTGATTAAGGGAATTAGAGAGCGACTTCGTGTTGCGCAGGATCGGCATCGTCATTAGGCGGACCAGCATCGTAGGTCGCTAGAGTTTTCTGTTGGGGACCACGTGTTCTTGCGGATCTCACCTACCCGTGGGGTCATTAGATTTGGCGTTCGCGGGAAGTTGAGTCCGCGATACGTAGGCCTATTTGCTATTCTTGATAGGGTAGGCGATGTTGCTTATCGTTTATCCCTTCTACCTTCGTTACGAGAGGTGCATGACGTGTTTCATGTATCTCAATTACGAAGGTATGTATCGGACCCCAGCCATATCCTCGATCATTCAGAATTGGTTGTTGGTACCAACCTGTCTTACGAGGAACAGTCTGTGTCCATCTTGGACCGAAGAGAGAAGATACTCAAAAACTGAACAATTAACCTTGTCCGGGTTGCTTAGGGTCATCACTCTTTGGGGAGTCAACGTAGGAACGTGAGGAGATATCCGATCACGGTATCCACATCTGTTTGACTCACAAGGT